>JBAMCH010000014.1:33122500-33722500 GCA_037075245.1 Drosophila mimetica | reverse complement strand
CCCGGAATAACTACAGCCTCTAGGCCGTTGTAATCATAATTGTGCAATTGTATCGACTCTGATGCACTAATACTAAGCCAAAACCAAAGCAAGTTTGTCATAAAGCAGCGTCAGTTTAGATTCTAAGTTATCAATAAGTGGATAAAGTGGATTCGGACAATGGATATGTCCAGCGCCAACTCACTGCGTCCCCTTTTCGCGGGGTATCCCTTTCAGGGTAAGCTAAACCAATCAGTAATAATATTTTAGGTATTTAGAAAGACGCGAGGGTTTAAGTATCTTAATAAATGTAATCGCATATATATTTTATTCCCCTATTTGTTTTTAACTGATCTCAATCGTCCCCAGGACAAGGTCGCGTTAATCAGCTCGGGGGCGTCTTTATCAATGGTCGCCCGCTGCCCAATCACATTCGCCTGAAGATCGTGGAAATGGCGGCCAGTGGAGTTCGGCCCTGTGTGATTTCGCGCCAGCTTCGCGTCTCCCACGGCTGCGTATCCAAGATTCTGAACCGATACCAGGAGACGGGATCCATCAGACCCGGTGTGATAGGGGGATCCAAGCCCAAGGTGACTTCGCCGGAGATTGAGACGCGGATCGATGAGCTGCGAAAGGAGAACCCCGGGATATTCAGTTGGGAGATACGCGAGAAGCTGATCAAGGTGAGTGCCGAGCTACACCTGCAGGACTGCAGGAAGCAATAAAATGTGCAAAAACAGAGGATGCAAGTATTTGGCTGGACCCATACGCACCGGTAGCCATAACCGCATGCCATTATGTGCAGACAAATAGGGCCCAAATACGGACCGAATGCGAATCAGTTTACTTCCGTTTTCCGAAAAGTCACGTGGCAGACTCGGGCCGCCCGCTGGCTTTGTTATGGCACGTTGCCGACGACACCTACCGGCCCTTTTGCATATGCCGGCTGGCCAGTCGCACAGTTGGCCAAAATGGCCATATGGCCCAAGGACCGAGTTTGAACTTGGCCGCTCATTGACAATTTTGTTGTACAACGGCGACGACAAATTTTCGCTTGCCACCCAAACCGTTAAGAAATCGATTAAACCATAAAGAGTCGGCTGGCACTGCTGATGTCGTTTTTGTTGTCGGCATCGATTGTGTTTTATCCTTGAGGCGACAAGGTGCAAAAGGAGAATATTTTTATCTGTCTTTTGCTTACGGGATATCGCTTCAAACTTCCTGTTCGATTTGCCATTGTAAGGCGTGAAGAAAGTCAGGCCCACATTGCAAGTAATCGGAAGTTTATTTTGCCAATGGCCAAAAAAAGTTGGTTTGTTGTATTTCAGCCCACCAGTTCAACTTAATTCGTGTGACGTTTTAATGGACGATTTCCAAGTCTAAACAAAAACAACAAGTTGTACGACATCTCTCTCGCCATTCATTCTCCTTAATATGTCGCTTCATAAACCTTGTCACCTTTGCCAATACTAGTATATGATTTCGCCTAACATTAGTGTTAAACTTAAAAGATGAGCACACATGCCCACACCTTGATCTGGAAAGCAATAACAAAGTCCAAAGGGGAAGTTGTGTTTTGGCTTATGACTGAACCTACGCCAATGTAGCTCATTCACTGAGACCATCTGTCTGGCTAAAAGTTCGATTTCGGCCGGGGCAGTTCCTCTGATCCACGCCCGGCTGGATGTGGATGGATGGATGGCCCTGTGACGGCTGTCTTAGCGTTGTTGTTTTCGCCTCTTGGCAAGATTGCACGGGAGGGCAGGGGAGACAAAAGATTCATGCCAGCATTCGTGTTTTCATGCGCCAGCCTCTTTTGGCGGCTCTCGTCTCGCTCTTTATTTGAAGCCGCAATTAGCCACACTTTATGTGGCGATAGGACTCGGGCGACCATCGATACGATCGGACAATGGATCAGAGTTGGCATCACTTCATTTCATATCCACTCTGTATGTGCACAGAAAGAAATGCAGACTGGCATTGCCTTTTAATTTGGAAGAAGAATTAATTAACAGCAAAGAGTTACTTGTATAACCTGGAACCCTTTGCCGAACATACATGATCTTAAAATTTAAATAAAGATTTCCCAACTTGACCATCTTAAACATTTTTCTTTCTGTGCAGTTCGTTTGGCTCTGTTTGCGCTGGCTTGGCGAGGCAGTAGGCGTAAAAACTGCCTCCAGGTGCGCTTCACGCTTAATTAGAATACGCTTTGGGCATCTCTCCTGCTTTGATTTCATACCTTCGATTTTAATACCCCTCCCTCTCTCCCAGATGTAAACTTAGTCAGTGGCGGTTTATCCCCCAACGATCGTGATTGATTTCAGCGGTTGTTAAGGCACATTGGACTTGGTTCAGGAATGGCAGATCGTGTTTTTTATTGATCCTTAGAGTTTCGTCCCGCCTTGAAGCCTTCAGTATCCATGTTTATTCAAATGACCCGATGACAAACTATTTGTTTCCACGAATTTTAATTATTTAAAATCACAGCGCGCACCTGTCACACATTTAAAGAGCTAGCAGAGACCCAAAATATGAGGTAGATAATATATAGGAAAAGAGCCCAGCACGATTTGGTCAAGTATAAAGCGCAGTCAAGTGTCAATCCAACTGTCAACTAATTAATTAAATTTCAATTGAAATTGTTAAGCCAGAACGCAGTCGGAGGCAAAAAATGTATCGCGCAGTCGGGGGCTCGACCGCGATCGAGATCGGGATTGGAATTGAAATTGGGATTGGGATTGGGATCCAGTTGTCAGTTTCCCCAAGATAAGCCGTCACACATTCCAGCCGAACAACCGGTACGGTGGGCCCCAGCCGGAGTTTCAGACCCAGCACAAGTCATAAATAACGCAACAAAGTCCAGTTGAAAATCAAAACACATTTCTGTTGTTGTCTCCGTGACACATTCAATAGAAATAGGAGCCAGTAGTCAGTAGCCAGAAGACCAACGCCAGTTAGCCAGACGGTCCGCAGCAGCACTCCCAGCACTCCCGGCACTCCAAACACTCCAGACTGGACAAAATGTCAGTTTCGGTTTCCGTGGCCGGCGTCTTGCCCTGTCTGGTCCCTGTCTTGTCTATGAGGTGCCAGTTATGCCACCTTTGTTAGCCGGGGAATTATCCACAGCTCAGAGGGACGGGCAGGGGTCTCCGCGCCGCGATAATTTCGTTAGTGGAAAAATAATATTATTAATCATGAAAATGTTTGCGGCACATGCCACTCCATTTGAGCAACGACTGACACCCAGTCACCGGACAGACGAGTACTCTGGGGTCACTCTCCGTCCACCGGCCACCTCCAAGCAGCCTCCAAAGCTGGGAGTGAGCTCCCAGACATGCTGGTACATACGTCGCTCAGTTGCGCTTCGCTGTGCAGCGATTTGCTTGTACCTGGAGTTAATGTTGAAGGCGACATGTCTCTCTAATGAAAACTGACAGCTTTCGGTTCCTTACCACAGGGAACGGCTCTGGAGATTGATTTTGGGAAGGGATGAGTATCTTCTGTCTCGAAAAATTTGTTGCTGACCTGTAAGCGACATTACATGATCCGCTAGAGATCGAATCTTATTCCAGAGAACTTAAGCGGTCAGAACCGAGGAAGAGATTAATTTTGCATATGGGAGATTAACTTCACGCTAGCAATTTCTCGCAATTTGTTTGCAATTCCCCCGGACTCTGTAGAATCTCAGCACTTGTCTCGCCTCTTGACACAACACGCGACAAAATCGCGGGGCAAACGCACAGATAGAGATAAATTCTCATGCCTGGCCTAACTCTCGGCTTGACATTTCCCTAATTGGATTACCAGCCAAAGTTCGTGAGAGAGGGAAGTCGGCCCAAAGACAGCAACTTGAAAATTGTCCAAACACAAAAGCTGCACGGCGACTGTGGCATTAGTGTCAGAGCTTTCCAGTTTCTGGTCCCCAAAAATATCGGGCATCGGAGATGGGAAACCTTAGGTGACCAACAGTAGCGCCCATAAATATTTATCAGACCTTATCTTAATTCAAATTGGGTAATTTATTTACTTCGAATGCGTTGCCCAATGCTCATTAGAATTAACTGAGATAACCCAAAGCATAACACGATTTCTAATTGAATAACTTTCCATTTATTCATAAAATACAGGAGGGCTTTGCGGATCCACCGTCAACGTCATCTATCAGTCGCTTGTTGCGGGGAAACGATCGAGGCAGCGAAGACGGTCGGAAGGACTATACTATACATGGAATACTTGGAGGTAAGAAAACCCAGTTTGCTACGATAGAGAAACCTATTTGGGAATGGGAACGGGCACGGGGAATCTTGCTGTGAAAATCACCGATCATTTATTTGATAATTTCGGAAAATCATCATCAAATCATTTGTAGCTCAAATCAACAAACTGGTGTCGGCACCATGGCTTTGATCGTCTTAGAACTAGCGACTTAACTTAAATAAAAGCCGCTCGGAATGGGAAAGAAAAGACTACAATGGATCTTGCTGGCCATACGATAACGATCTCGATCGCTTGTTGGCCATACACAACCGAAATAGGTGTAGATGATGACACCTGAGAATCAAAAGTACACAAGTCCCGAGATTCTTTTGCCAGCCAGCCCCGAACCAGCTAATAACTCTGCGTTTCACTGCCTTTCGTGAGATCTCGCTGTGCCCCTAGCCCCTGTCCCCTGATCGGAGCCAATAATCAGGCTATTTATGCATAGTCATTCGATAAACGACCGGCGGGGTCAAAGCGGTGGTCGATCAGCCAAAGGTACTCTGCTTGCGTATGCGTTTGAGAAATTGGGAAGAAAATTGTTTTTAATGATCTCTGGGAGCATCTCAGAATTTCGCACTGAACTTGGCGTTTTTAATTAGGACCAAAAGCCGAACTAGTTGTATATATTTTCCCTTTTTTGATTGTTAAGTTTGCCGACTTCCTCTGATATTTGCCGACCTCTAGCTGTCACAACAGAAATCCCGACTTACAATAGCCTGCAGGGGATTCCCTAAGATGTCAACTTGGCCTTGTCTCTCTGAATGCTTACAAACCGACAATGACTCTGGATTGCATTCCATCAATGAATACTGTAAAAATGTTCGGGTCCAGAGGCCTTGAAGTCATGTTCCCCGTTGTTTGTTTTCTATTATTGCATTCTTTGGTGATGTAAAACGGCTCTCACAGGTGAAATGTTAAGCGGAGTTGATGCCAATGCAAAATATGATGTGATGCATAATACACCTCCCTACTCTTTGACCCCTCTTTTTTTAAGTCACCGTGAAGCACCTGTGTGTCAAAGCTATTTAACTGGTGCCGATATCATACACACATAAAAAACGTACTAAGCATAATCTACACAGCCCCGACCCAAGGGTAATCATTATGTTGTCGAAGCGTATAATAAGCACACGCCCTCCCATCATCATTGATTCCTCGGCCCCGGCCCCCACCCGATCCCCAAGTCCATCTCCATCTCCGTCCCAGTGCTCGCACCATTATTATAGCTGGCCAAGCAGAATCAGCAGCCAGCTCACAATCACAATCACAACCCCAATCGGAAAGGCTGCGCAGAGACACATCCCGAGTGGAACTGGCCAGACCCCAGCTGTGTTGGAATCTTTGGGATCTGGGATCTGAGACCTGGGATAACAAAGTCGGTGCCGTTGCCTGTAATCAACGCCTTCTTTGCCGGCGACTGAATGATTCCTGGCCCTCACCTGCAGACGCCGAAAATAAAATTATGCATTATTAAATATGTTTCTTCATCTTTTGTTTCGCGTATAATTTCGTTTGATTTGGATTTTGTACAATTTATACAACTGATTCTGGCTCCACGTTCACATCCACGTCCGCCGTCATTTTTCCACTTGCAGTCCCTTTCCCATACCCATCCGGAGCTTCCCCGACCACAAAGCCCTAGTGTCATCGACTGTGTTTACCGGCGGCTTGCTTTGATCTCGCAAATACCGAAAAATCGATGGAAATATATGAAATACCCAATAATAGCTGAATTTACTCAAAAAAGAAAGAGAAATTGTGTGGGGGCTACTGAAATAAGTTGGGTGACAATAATGCTGTTATAATTTTTGATCAAAAACCAGTGTATGGCGGACAAAATGAGTCGACCAAAGTCGTTATTAAGAGCATTGATAGCAGTCGATGGAAATCCTCAGCTGAAGACCAATTTAAATTGTATTATTTCGGGAAATAAAAGGTGTGAGACGTCAGACGAACTAAAACTTAATTCAAATGCGGCCATGTTTGAGCGGCTTCCCAAACGAAGCGGCAAAACCACAAATGGCAATTATTCGGAATCCCGTACCTCTCCGTTTCTCAGTAATCTGCAGCTTGATAAACATTGATCCCCACGCCCCATCGACAACACAACAAACACACCGCTAAACGCTTGCAACGCCTCCGCTTAACAGCCTCACAATAGCCAAGCTGTCTGATTCTGAGCCCAAAACCTTGACTGATAAATACGCGTGCGATTTGTTTTATTTAGTGCGATCGAAGAGCTAGCCGGCCCACTCAAAGAAAGAAAGTGACGCAAAACAATGAAATCAAATGGCAAAACACCGACAAGGAGTCAACGGCGAAAGAAGAAAAGCCGGACAGAACACTTGTGGCAATTAGTGGCCAGGACAAAGGCTTCAAGAGAGGCCGCCGTGGGAATGGAGAACGATATTTACAAAATATTCTCCCCCTCACCCAAGAATCCAGGACCAGACAATGCGGCAGCCATGTAAGGGCAGATCCTGTGCGAGTCCAAACACAAACAGGTTCAATTATTTGCAAAAAACGTAAGGAAGTGGAAGATGGCGATGGCCGAAGGACGAAGACAAACGGACGACGCCGGAGCGATCCTGTTATGGGAGTTCACACCTCCTCTAATGATTCGCAACGGGATGTCAGAGGGAGACGGCAGACAGGAGAGGAGCATGGGCATTCCTGCAGTGTCACATGACAAATGACTGCGAGGCGAGGGAGGCAGCTCGGCAAGTCGGCATCTCGGCATCTCGGCGGTGATTGCGCAAAAATACCCTATCCTTGCATGTGCGGTCTCTAACCCGCAGCACCGATCTCGGAGCTGACCCTATCTCACACATATGGCCCGATGATCCAGTGGCTGGCTCATTTGTTCGACTCGAAAACCCATTAAAATCGTTCATGCCCGAAAAAAGTGTCAACGTAACAAAAGCATCGCTTTGACTTCAAATGCACCGATCTTGTGCGGCTTCTTTAATGCCCACCAGGGTGTCCTGGAGCGTTCTGTTTGATCTCATTGTGGCCCGGATCGTCTCGGTTCGACTTTCGTATGTTTTCCGCCGCCTCCATGCGCTGCAGCGCCCCCGACCGAGTCCGTCGTTCGTGTTGATGAGTTACAAAATATTTTATTAACGTATTATCACACTTTAACCGAGTTCTCTGTCCCGCTCCCTCTGGAGTTCCCTGTCTCCTTCGCTCTTTCGTTTTATTCTTTTTGGCCGCCGCTGCTGTTCATCTGGGATTTGTTTTGATCAAGTGTTTGTATGCATTGTTATTTAAATTAGTTTCATTTCATTCTGGACGCTGAACTCCTTCGATTTCGATGATTACGTTTCTTTTGCCGCCGGATTATGATTATAACTAATTTTGGTCTCTTTTTTCCATCCCACTGTCTCCTACGGCTTTGGTAAATTATTTTATATGGTCCCCAGTGGGAAATCATTTCAAATTAAACATAGTATTTAGTGAATTTGAAATAGGTTCACCTCTTCACTCTGTGGGCGTTGCTAGCTTGCATTTCTGGTTTAATTATGTATATTACATTTCATTATCAGTCATTTAGATTCACAAAAGTTAAAGTTTTTGGTTTGAATTTTAATTGATTGGGAATTGTGAAAAATTTCGAAGTCCCACTTTAAACTGCGTTCACCAAAAAGTTTCCCGACGCAAGAATCAGCTGGCAAATTGCAAAAACCAAATCAAAAGGCCAGGGTCCTTTCGAAATACAGTTGGAAAATTATCGTTGATTATTGTATTGACACGTTGTTTTAAAAATATCTGATGAGAACTTTATTACGAACTCATCATGGTATAACCTTCTATATTTGTACACCTTGTTGTTTTATTATAAACAAAAATCTACATATATTTATTTTCCCAGTGCCCTGACTGTAAATAATCTATATCTTTTGAATACAATTTTGAAACGCCCTCCACATTTCATCCTTCATGCGCTACCAGCGCTTGTTAAACTTAGCTCATATAAGCGGCATTTCTTTTAAAGCTCCTGTAATCCTTTTGCTGACATGATTCTTAAGACACGAATCTTAAGACTTAAGAAATAACATTCGCCGAACCGAAATGAGCTTAGTTGAGCTGGGCTGGGTTACCGAGCCCAAGTCAATGTCACATAGTCCGAGGCCTTTCAAAGCCCGAATCTGTATCTCGGCAACAGAGAACGCGCGTGTCTCCAACTGACATCTGACAGTCGGGTGGTGGGGATGCCCTGCCCCAACCCTTCACCCCCCCGCAGGGCTTTTCAATTGCAGGTCGCATTCCCAGGCATATGTACATGCATATCGCCTTGCTTTGCATTAGATGCACCAATTTAAATCGAGGGGTCAGTGTCAGGGTCGTTGATTGATGACAGTGCTGGGGTTTCACTTCACCTCCCCATAAATATCAATCCGAACAAGTAAAAAAAAACACAGCAGATTGATCTTTGCCTCAACTGCGATAGAGGCCTCTAGCAGCAATTGTCCATCAAAGGTGATTGGGCCCCAAAAATAGATACAACAAAGACGGGGGAAAATGACCGCTTGCCTTTTGCACTTTGCCACACGGGGGCTGGTTCCCGAAGTGCGAGTACTACCTGCTGTTCGAAAACACAGCCTAAACGTCGTCAAAAATGATGGAATACCCGGCCGGATTACGAAACCGCAGCAATTTATCAAAGCCCAGGGCCCCAAACGGTTTTCCACGGCGACCAGTCACCGAAAAGAAAGCCCGAAATTCAAAGAGCTCCACAGTAGCCAAAGTGTTGCCCTGCCGTTGTCGGTGCTGGTGCCAAATAAAAAGGCTTTTGTCTTCGACGCTGCTGGATTGTTTTCTCCCCACTAGACCGCCAGTGTTGCCGGCTCTCTTTCGCATACGGGCGCTATTGATGGGCAAGTAGCAACAAATTAATAAAATGTTTAACATTTAAAAACTAATTGATTTTTCTGCCGTCCACCTTTACTGGTGTCGTTTCTCTTGGCCGCTTTGCTTTGTCTTCTTGCCCTGCTATCCATCCACATGCACGGCTTCTGCAGCTCCAGGAACCCGACCCCTTACTTCGTATAATTAAGTTTTATTGTTTCGTGTGTTGAAAGATTAATAGTCCGACTTCTGTATTTTATCATTCATATCCATTCGTTTTCATTTAATACGCATGTGAACTTTTCGATTTCTTTATTGGACCACAGGCCGAACTAAACAGTGGGCGTTCCGCGCTCTGAGGTTTTTCGTTTCGGAGGTTTTGCTCAAGGGGATTTTGGGTGTGGCCTGTAGGTTGCCGAAGCTCATAAGCGTGCCGAAAGGTTTTTTTACAGCTTGTGGTTTCAAAAATGGGTTTTGGCCAATCCGATTTTCAAAATTTGCATACACGGCAGATGGGTAGTGCCTTACTGAATAAAATATAATAACTCAAATCGTTTTGATCGACTTTGGGAAAGTTGGCCAAGATTGATCGGAGGGTACAGCTCTGAGAATCGATTTCATATAGTGTAAACTGCTGTTCGACACAGACAAAAAGGAAACAGGAAGACATCTAATTCGTAAGATCAATTAATAATTTCACTTGACAGACCGGAAAAGATTAGCGCCCCGCACTGACCGCAGCATCCACGGCTAAGAACAACCTCAGCCACACACGAACCCTTGAATTCGGGACAACAGCCTATAAATTTAATCGAGACCAAAGAATTTCCGCTCCAATGGCAAACACACAAACAGAACGGTCACAGCGGATTCGGGATACGCTGGATCCCTGTTTGAAAAACGATCTTGTGATCTTGTTGAATAATTCCCGCAAAGGATGCCGCTCCTTCGCCTTGATCCTAGGCCGATGTGACTAGGCTGTGACTGTGCCCCGCCTCGAAAACGCAGTTTATTGTGTAATGAGCTCTCCAAATAATTTGGCACGGCCGTGTGACTGCTCCGCCACACGCCGCGCTTCAAGCCCGATTGCCAATGACGGCGGCTTTCCCCATTTCCCTTTCGTAAACAGATGCCGAAGTTAATTGGCGCACTCCTCCATGGCCGCTGACAACTTGCCGATCATCTTCTTGTGTAATGTGATATATTGTTTCACTTGTCAATGCTGTGACTTTTACGAGCTGCCTGCGGCAACGCCCCCGTCCGCACCCAGCCCGCTGGATCTGAAGAGCCCGTCCGTCCGTCCGTCTGCTTCTGTGGGATCGTCGGTGGCTTTGACAGATTTGTTGCGCTCCCAGACGTCTCAATTAATATGCAATGGCGCGCAGTGAACGTCGACTCCCATTCAAATGGAGCTGGGGCCGATCTGGGGGTTACACGATCGCCGGCGATCCACGTCGGTGGCCCCTATTCAATGAATCCGGAGATCAAACCGCCGAATATGATTCAGTTTCGGCAGAACCAAAGGGGCGTGGAGAATTTTATGGCTTCCTACGAGGCGTTAATAATTTTAGTTGCCTTTTAATAAAGATCCCTTTCCCATCGCTATCGTTTTAGGCCGTGACTCCGACATAAGTGATACGGAGTCGGAGCCTGGGATTCCGCTGAAACGTAAGCAGCGCCGCTCCCGCACCACCTTCACCGCCGAGCAACTGGAGGCCCTGGAGCGGGCCTTTGCCCGCACCCAATACCCGGACGTCTACACGCGGGAGGAGCTGGCCCAGACCACGGCCCTGACAGAAGCCCGCATCCAGGTGTGGTTCTCCAACCGCAGAGCGCGTCTCCGCAAGCACTCGGGCGGCTCGAGCTCCGGACTATCGCCCATGAACAGCGGCAGTTCCAGTGTGGGCGTGGGAGTTGGCCCCAGTGGGGCGACGGCGCCCCTGGGCTTCGGCCCCCTCGGAGTTGGCTCCATGGCTGGCTACAGCCCTGCGCCGGGGACCACCGCCAACGGAGCCGGCATGAACGACGGAGTTCACCATGCCGCCCACGCCCCCAGCTCGCACCACAGCGCAGCCGCGGCTGCTGCAGCGGCCCACCATCACACGCAAATGGGTGGCTACGATTTGGTCCAGAGTGCGGCGCAACACGGTTTCCCCGGCAGCTTCGCGCAGCCCGGGCACTTTGGTAGTCAGAACTACTACCATCAAGGTGAGTGCACCTTCAAAAGTTTCCATGTTCCATGGCTCAAGTCCTTCTGCCTTCTTCCCTTGCAGACTACTCCAAGCTGACCATTGACGACTTCTCCAAGCTAACCGCCGATAGCGTGTCGAAGATCTCGCCCTCGCTGCACCTGAGCGAGAACTACTCGAAGCTGGAGAACCCCTCGAACTGGCAGGCCGCCTACCATCTCAACCAGTCGGCGGTGGCAGCCGCCAACTACAATGCCCACGTAGCCCAGCACCAGCTGAACGACTATGCCGCTGCGGCGGCTCACGGGAACGCGGCTGCTGCCGCCTACAACCACCCCTTGCCGGCGCAGGGCCAGGCCAAGTACTGGTCGTGAGCTAGTGGATCGGCGATCCACGAGCGAGAGCCATTTGATTTTCGCGTTAGTTTTATGCATTTCAATTATCAGCAGAGGCACATGTAGATGTTAGGCAACTATTTATACCCCAAACGTGAATATGGAAAATATCGGCTTGGCTACAATTTAGGATTACTTCGCTTACTGCATGTGCATTACATGGCTATTATAGGCGCATTAAGGCTGGCAACGTTTTCATACAAGCACTACGAACATATAGCTAGATAACAATGTATATTTATTAAACTAAGTAATGAGCGACTGTTCGAAAATTCGTTAAGCTAAACCAACGATGCGGTACTCATGAGCGTTGAGTTTGCAAGAACAAAAGGCGACACTTGTAAATTGTAGTGATCAGAGAAATAATAAAAAATATATTTTTTGAATTGATAACTTTAATTTTTTTAAGTCTTATTGCCAAGCAATAAGGTAAGTCATTCCACGATATAACCGATTTCAGCTCACGACTTTAAAGACCCCGATCCATTATTTTTTTACTCTAGAAATAAGTGGTATATTAAAACACAGGTTTATTGTATTATAGGAACAAACCAGTAATATTTGTATATATTTGCATTAATTTTATATGATATACATAATGTGTATACAGATAAATAACGTTGATAGTTAGTGGGTACTTCCGCTTCGAGATCCTAGCCCTGTTCGTGTCCGTAGAGCTTAACCTCATGCAAGCGCTTAGATAGTTTTCACATATAATCGAAGTAAGTACTTGGTAATAAATTATTTGATTAAC
This sequence comes from Drosophila mimetica, assembly GCA_037075245.1. Classification (NCBI taxonomy): domain Eukaryota; kingdom Metazoa; phylum Arthropoda; class Insecta; order Diptera; family Drosophilidae; genus Drosophila; species Drosophila mimetica. The sequence continues at coordinate 33,710,072 of JBAMCH010000014.1, read as the reverse complement.
CTTTCGCATTTAAATACTTTGATTTGAAAATTCATATTCGTTTAAATTAATTATTGACGACATCAGACTTATTATTACACACAGTTATGTAGATATTTTTATATTCTTTCGTATTTCCAGGTGTTTTACCAATAATATGAAAAAGTTAAAATCAATCCAAATGACTTGTAGTGGAGTACACGATACCCCTGTTATATTTTATTGTCAATACTTTATTTATTGTCTGAAGTACATATATGTATAATATATTTTTTATGTATATATAAATCGATACTTTCTTTATTTCTCACCAAGTTTTATTGTCTTTGACGCAGTTTGTTAACACTCTCATATATATCAATGATCGTTGGTGGCAATACTTAGCTTTGGACTAGGGGAAATATTTATTGTCATATACACATAAAAGACGTTAGGGAAAAGGAATCCAAACTGGTATCAGTATATTAGCAATGAAGGATAAAGTTCTTTGAGCGAGCTCTAGTTCTTGCAAGGTACAACATTGGCACTAATTTGATAATTCCTTCAAGAGTTTAAATGATAAAGACGATATGACTGCATTGATATTTATCGTTTTTTCGCTTTGCACTGATATCAGTTACTTCAGTTTTGTAAATATAATTTATACATTGAGAGTTATGGCAATACAGATCCTACAAAGTGGAGCGCCTCCAACTACAGCTCTCGATTTCACTCGCTAGCCACGGTAGTTGTGAGGGCCGCAGGTGTTGTGTGTGACTTGACCAATAATCTTGGGGGTTCTACATTTAGTACATTCACTGAATAGTTCTATATTCCGGCTACGGTATTAAGGTAATCTGTATCGCGTAATTCGCATAAAGAGTATATTGTCGATATTTAGTATTCGTAATTGTCCAAGTTGCGTCGGAATTCTCGTCGATGCAGTGCTGTGATACGCGGCGGAGTGCCCCAAGTGTGGAAGGGCGGATAGACTGGAGCCCCGGAGCGCAGGAGCGGACGCGGTGGGCGTCCCGATGGCAGCGAGTTACTGGTGAGGCTGGGCATGCGCGCTTGAGAGGAGGGCTCCGGATCCACGTAGTGCTTAGACAGACGACCGCGTATGCCAGCACCACTCCAGTTGATCATCGGTTGGTTGGGTATGAAACACTGTTTACAAACGGCTGCGGTGGGTTGACGCAGTCGCTCGTGTTGGGGGTAGTACCCGACCTGTGTGGGGCGAAGAAACCGCTCGGATTATTAAGGCTCCTCGGAATGGCTTTCTAAAGGATTCTACAGGAATACAGAATATAGAACAGTTTCGCAGTCAATGCACTACGTCCAGGATGCAGTCGATTCGCTAAAGACCCGCCGCAGCTAAGCTACAGAACAAATCGCAAATAATAAAAACTTAGCAGAAGAAAGAAAAGATACAAAAAGTAAACAGAAAGTCCACAGGAAGACCATATCATGCCAATGAGTTCAAACATGCCAATACAAACTGATTATGAAACACCACAAAATCAAAAGTACTTTAACAATTTATTCTAAATGAATTTATATACAAATGTCCGAACACCAAAGTGTCCTTTTCCAATATTTTAAGATGGGCCGACATTCCTAACATTTTCTTTGAGTGTACGTTCAGTATGTAAAATTTATCTACATACAACTTTAAACAGCGCCACGGTCATCGAACGCGGCCAAATGTGGATGCACACATTTTGCTGCATACTTTCGGACATACAACAAAAATCGGCTAATTTTTCACGGTCTCCCTTAAAAACTTGTGTGTGGATCAAGAAAGATAATGAATTTATTAATAATTTGATTTATTAATACAAATTATTCTCATCGTAAAATAACCTCTTCAAAGTAATAGGTACTAAACAATTTTCAAAAAGGCACTCCTGTCGTATACGTGATATCAACCAAACAGAAAATTTGTGCTAAGAAATATATTTATATTCTTCAATTTAACTCAAGATTGCCTGTTAAAGCTCTGCTTTGTAAGCCAACCGAAGGCAGACAAAGTGCCGGAAATTAGCCGATTGTCCCCAACAAGAGGAAGTCCCTGCGCAAACGTATTCTGCAATGCATTCGGAAATCAAATTTCCGAACACCATTTAAGTGGAAAGAATTACATTGAGTGTGCCGACGGAAATGTCTGAGAAATACGCTTGATTGTTGCTGGAGCCTTTGGCGGACTGGATAATAAAGTAGGAAGTGACAGGACACAACCTCACGGATTTTTTCGGCAGGAATAACACAAAGCATTCAATACACCCCAAGAGCCAAGTTATGATCAGCGACGACGTCTAGCATGCTACTTCTGAAACGAGTCAACCAAATCACTACCACTTGACAGGGCGACAGCGAAGGCCAGAGATGAAAGGTCTCTGGGCCAATTACTAGAACTCGAACGAAACCAAAAACAATCATTACTTCCACAGAAGAGAAGGAAGGAAAAAAGGAAAACGAATAAAATGAAAGTAAGCAGCACACATCGAACCATCGCCATTTACTCATACAAATTGCCTGGCGTCACGTCCCGAGCGACTGAAACGCCCCCCGGCCCCTCCGTAGCCACCACCACCGCCCACTGGGCTCCGCAGGTAGCGGTAGCTGGGGAGGAATCCAGAGCGGTAAACGGCGCCTATGTGACGCTTCTGCGGCGATGGCAACTGCTCCGTATCCGGCTCCTCATCCTCAGCAGCAGCAGCAGCAGTAGCATCGTTGGCATCGTTGCCATGCTCGATGCCGAACAACACGGGATCCTTGGAGGTGTCTTTTTTGGGATAATAATATAAACATATGTACAAAACTGTGCTGGAGAAAGGTGCCGCATGGCCGCTAGCTAAGGTGCAGGGTGCTGATAAACGTTAGGTGTGCAGGAAGTTCTCGGCTTCGGAAGGATTGGATACCCGCTCGGAAACCGGTCGAATACTCACCTAGGAATCGCTTCTCTGCCCGGCGATAGTCGTTCCAGTCGAGGTCAGCATAGCCGGCGTAGCTGGGGTACCACCAGTAGCTCTGCATGGGATCGGCGTAGTCGGGGGCGGCGGCTGGCAGGAGCATCTCCTCGTCCTCGCGCTTCTGCTGGACTCCATGGACGGGCGAGGACTTCAGGGCTCCCAAGTTGCGTTTCTCGGCTCCGGCGCGTTGGTTGTGGCTCTGCTGCGAATTGTAGCGGGCCACGGCGGCCACATTTCGCTTCGGCTGCTCCCGGTGGGTGGAGGGGGCACTTTGCAGACGGGCCATGGTGGCCAGGTTCCGCTTGCCGTTGGGAATGGGAAGCTGGAAGTCGCGGGCCAAGGTGCCGACGTTGCGCTTGCCGTAGGTCATCAATCCGCCCGCCCTGGCCAGGGAGCCAATGTAGCGCTTCTGCTCACTCGGCTCGCCGGAGTCTGCGTCGGCGTAATCCTCGCCAGGCTCCGCCGTGGGCAGCTGTCCGTTCTTGGCCAGGGTGGCCAGGCTCCTCTTCGGGGCGTTCAGGAGGCCTTGGGCAGCCAGGGCAGCCACCGAGCGCTTGTCCTCCTCCATGTAGTCTGAGTACTCACCCAAAGGTTGCTCCTCGCCCACGGCCAGCTGTCGTTCACGGAGGAGGTTCTTCAGTTGGTTGCGCAAGGCGGAGGCCTAGGGATTACGGGAGTCCGCGGGATGGAATGGCAGAAAGCAATTTAAATGCAAAGCTTGGGCAGATGTTGCCTTCCAGCGGCGTAAGTAAATCCTTTAACGTCAAGGATAAATACGGACTGCAGCAGGTGACTTACGTGTAGCTGATACTCGGCACTGGGGTTCATCAGTTGATTTATAAGGGACTCCATTTCGCAGGGCGACACATTGGCAACGTCATCGGCGGCACTCACTACAATGGAGCGTGGCTGGATGGCCTGAAAGAAAAATGGGCCGGATCGTTTACATTCAATCAGGATTTGGGTCTAGAATGTAGAATTTCCTCCCCCGCTTTCCGATTGCCAAGGGAAACGCATATTTTCTCCCACTTAATTGTCGCAATTATTTACACTAAATTGACTTTGAAATGTGTTGACACTTGGCGCTTTTTCGCCTGTTCAAAGTTTCCTTGCCCTGAGTCGAAAGATACCAACTCAGTTTCATGGTCTTTTGGGGTCATAAATTTTCCAATAGCTTCTCATGAACGATGCATGGCTTTTCAGAAGTACCACTTTCGACTTATTTACTTTATTGTTGCCTACTTTGGAGAGTCCATTAGCGTCGCGTCGCAAAGGCATCGATAACTGGGTCGGAGTGGGTAAAATGCGAAGCCAGTGTAGTCCAGGCTAATTATAAGCGACTTGCTGAAGAGCCATCGCTTTGACTTATCTGCCTTTCAAGTTGAACGAGAAAAACAGCAAAACGAGAAACAAGAATTAGGTTTACACATGTGTAGCCGAGCAACAGGAGTGTCTGAGCCAAAGTCATAATATTTTTCCTCAACGTACACGACGACAAGGCAGGACAGGTCGGAGCAGTTTGTTTGCCAAATGGTCGCCCAACCGAAAGGATAATTCCGAGCTGGCTGGAGGATATCTCGGAGGCCCGAGTATGTGAGCACCGGCGTGTGTGGATGCCTTCCGCCCCAACCGAGTGGCGGGGGAGGGCCAAGACACAGGGCTTCCGCTTTTAATAACTGGCCTGCCCAAAGAGCGGGAGGATGGGAGGCGGAAGGAAGGGCGCACAGGATGTGTTGCAGGACGTGCTGGCTGGCGGCGTCTATGCCCGTAAATCTCGTGCAGAAATTGACAGCCTCTCGGTGAATCCATGTGTGTTTATGGTACAGGCCCAGTTCTCTGTCTTATTAGCACTTGAAATAATAACCCCAAGGTGTTTGTTAAGTCAACTGTTTTCATTTGGACTTTGTTTGGAATTCACAAATCGTAGTTCTCAGTTCTACGAATTCTTTGTGCAGGGAAAACATAATTTATCCTTAAATTGTTTGCGCCATAAATCTTTTATAGAACAACCATTAATAAGAATGCTTAAAATGCTCAAAAATGCCATTTGATTTCGTAAAACCAAAGCTTTTCAGGTCTTATTCTCACGCTCTTGTGCGAAAAATCTACTAAACAAAAGCCCATCAAACACAATGAAAACGGTGCCTCAGGTTTTTAAATTTTAGAAATATGTATAGAAAAAACTAAGTAACATTAAATTACGCCACAGGGGCTTTAAGAATTTCTTGTCCATGAAAAAGCGGTCTTGTCGCCAGCATTTCCTAAACAAACAAGTGAAAATGGTAAATGTAGGGGCGTTGTGCTGCGTGGGCTTGCATAGTCGAGGAATCCATTCATGGCAGCTCTGCGAGTTGCGTAACAATTTGTGTGGTTGATTCCTCGCTGTGCTAATTTTTGCCACTTTTAAAACTGCTGGGCAGAACGTAAAATATTTCGGGCTTATGAGCTATTAAAATTATGAATCTTGCGCAGCTTAACCCGTTTTATTACTCGCCCTTTTAAGCAGGTGGCTGTTCAGCGGATAATTAGGATTCCTTTGCCATTGTTTGCATAATTAAATTACCTTTTAGCCAGGCCCTGCGAGCTCTCAGCAGCCCCGTTGTCTGCATCTGACAGCAAAACATTCCTGTTTGCTGAAATATAGCCGTAATACTTGTGCAGCCGCAATTAAAAGGAGTCCAATTAAAGTTTAAGCTCGACAAAGCGGACGAAATCAATAAGCAATAAAAGCGAACCTAATTAAACCATCCGCGAGTCCACTCAAGTGGACAGGCGCCAGGACATGTCCAATAAACGGGAACGATGGCAATCGGATTGGATTCAGATCGCCTGCCTAATTAGGCGTGAGATTATGCACCATCTGCAATAGCCAGGAGCGCTATGAGGACTGCGCATCAGCAGTTCTGGGGACTTTTTGCTATCCTGCAGACCGCAAAGGACTTTTTTCTCCACGACACTCAGTGATTTTCTTGCTTTTTCCTGTGATGCCTGTTGAGCCGCTTATGTCGCCTGAGCCCAGCCGCAGGCAAATTTTATTATCGCAGACGTCCGCCCCTGTTTTTCCATGCCATCCACGGGCAATTTAATGGTGTACTTTGCTGCTTTTACTTTTACTAAAATAAATACTGTGCGCAATATTAAAACTTAAGTGCTCTGACCTTCCCGAGAATTCCGAGTGTCTGAGACCCGGGGACGTGAAGTCCTCAGTCCTGGAGTCCGTCAGCGGCATTGCGGCCATGGAATTTGTGAGGAAAGGTGAAATGGGAAAAGGTACAGCATTCCGAGTGCGATATGCCAAAAGAATCTTTAAGGGTTTCGAGTAGCAAAATAGGCTCTGGCTCTCTTGCGGAATTTCCTTTCATCGAAGCAAAAAATTAAGAAATTGCATTAATTTGTTAATCGAAATATTCCAGTTCCCTCTTAGCCCAGCCAGTAGCAGATTGCATACTGGTTCTCTTTTTCGTATCCATAACACTAAAGTTTCATGGCCCATGTAGCCCAACTGGCATTCAGGTTTAAATGTTACAATTGCGTTGAAATGCCTCAATTAACAGTAATTGTTCTGGCAATGAAACCCACATGTAACTCCTTTTTCTACATCACTTTGTGGGCAAGCTCATCAGGAGACCAAAAAAAACAAACTTAACGTTCCGCATATATGGAAGAGTGAATGTATAAATCACGGAAGGCATGTGGTAATTACTGGCCCCAAACAAAAATAACGTTAGTATACTCTCGAAGGAATACAACTTTTTTGCTGATTAATTGAACAGATTACCCAAACGAAGAACAGGAATTTCATCAAATGTCCAAAAGATAAAAATGAATAAAACTACTCTTTGCCTTACTTTTGATGAGTTAGTCGGCTTGCGTAAATTTTACTACACAAATCTGGTTTAACATGTTTGTAATATTTTTATGCAAATTCAATATGTAGTGATTTTGGCATCTCGCCATAAAGCTTGTTGATATACTAGTATGTATCAGGGAAATGTTTCGCATGAAAAAGTATTCCAAGTTTAGCACGCCGAAACGACCCTCCCTTTGAATTTCATGCGAATTGTTCAAAAATGTATGCAAAGCAAACACTGGTAATGGCATAGAAGGCAGATCCATAACCATCCCTCCCCCTCCCCATAACGCGCTTTGTGTGGAGCAGAAATTGATTACCATTGTGCTCCGAATGAAATCAATTTGACTTGCTGGCATTTTAATAAAAATGTAAACTCACAACTGGCGTATCAATGGAAACAAGGCATGATGTTGATATATGAAAGCAATTTTTCCCATTTCTCTACTTATACGTTCTTATTGGCCAACTCGCTTGTGCAGCAGTCTTCACATAATATATTTTTGGCAGCTTGAATTAATCTGTGCCAACGCAGGGTGTACACGGTTTGAAAACTTAATTGAAAGACACCAAGGCAATGAAGCTTACGAAAGGTCTAGGACAGGCGCAATTATTTAATCAATGTGTTTAGAAAACTTTTCAGACATTATCGAAAACAATCCTTTAAGACCCCAAGTCAATATTTGCTGAATACTTTAAGAACCCCTTTACAAATTCTCTTTTTGGCAGAAACGGAAAAGTACGAAAGTACGATGACTATCTGCTTAAGAATATTAATGTTTGCTTACTTCTCCTACTTGTTCGGTGCGTATACGTGATATGCTTATTAAGCGAAAGTCATGGAAAAATGAATATTTACTGTTATTGATTCGCTGTTGGTGGTTATTGATTTCCATGTTTATTCAATAAGGGCCGCAATCGACAGTGACGAGCCATATCATGAATCGTTCATATCTAGCCTGATGCAGGAAAAAGGCAAACTCACGCGTTTCTGTCATTCCGATATCGGTATCCATTTCACTTCAATTGTTTGCATCGTCACGCGTTGAAATGCTGACTCATTGTCTCTAGTGCAGCTATTATTGCAGTTTCGATACAAGAAAAAGTATTAGCCAGACTATATTGAATCAAGTTGTACAATAGTTGTCATTGACGTTGCAGTTGCCTCTGACGTTGCTGGTTTCGCTGACGTTGCAGATATACCCTCACACCCTCGCAAATGTCAAAGAAAGATAAGTTGTTGATTGAAAGCTGCACAACGATAAAAAATGTCCTTTATAATAATGTAATTTTTTTACTCTGCCTACGTTTACTTGAAAACATTTTAATTATTGTCCACAGAAAATATCCATTACAGGAATTTACATTCGTTGTATATTAAGCTCTTAAATGTTACACTCCCAGTCGGGTGGAAACAGATTAGAATTTCGAAACTTGAGATATTCTCAGCGTCTTAAGTCTCTTGCCAACAATAAGGAAACTTTTAATTAATGTTTGGTGGAAGTTAAGAGGGGTTTAGTTACCCAACGTCAAAAGAATTTCTTTCTTATACTATGAAAAAACAATTTGACAAAGTAGTTTTACTTTGCTTTCCGGCAGCCAGTTATGATGAAGAGCTGTCAGGGGAATACCCAGTTCCGCGAATATGGTGAAATGTCACCATATGTCAGCTAGGGACAATAGAAATGTCAGCCATCCCGCAAAATATGGTTCAATGCACAGAAAAGAGAAGTGAAACGTTAAATGAAAAACTGCACTCTTGGCCTGAACGTGTCGTCCTGGACCAGGCCAGAATGATAATGTTGCAACCGCAGCAGCAACTGTTGCAGCCGTAAAACCAACCGCAGAAGAGTAATGCTTAAATGGGGCGTGGCCTGACTTGGCCAATATAAATTACTGCAAAGTGGACGGGGGCCTTGAAAAATGGAGAATAATTTAGTCCTTTTGTTGGAGCAGCTGGAGACAATTTTGTATCTTCTGACAACCAAGTTTATGGAAAGCGGACACTTCATCCTGCAACGGTTGGGGCAAACAGATTACACATTGGGATTAGAAAGTGAGCTACGAAAATTGCCAAGCTGGTCATCTTTGCAAATACTTATAATTAGCTTTTATAAATACGAAAATCGTCTGGGGATTATGTCGCATTTTCAATTTCCGCTCGTCGTGGAGAAGTGGGGCGCACAAACGAATTTAGCCAAAATTCACGCCCCACCGCACACGTCAACACATAAAAAGATAAATTTAGGAGAAGGCAGCAGCACGGTCCACGAAACACACCGACCGAATCCTGCTGATAGTGCTACAAATTTCAAAATTGAAAATATAATCCCCAGGACTTACGGCATTGAGCAGCATGGAGAGCAACAGCATCAGCCGCCTGCTGTTGTGTGCAGATTTGTGCACCGCCTGCATCGTGGATGGTGGATGTCCTCCCGGGAGCGGTTCCACTGCAAAGTCCCTCTTAATTGAGTTTGCTTCGCTATCGACGCGACGAAAGGATCGACCGCACTCGCACTGCCTCACAAATTGAATTGCCTCGCACCCAAAGTGCGCTCCTGCAGCACTCACTTTCAGACCGATTCAAACTGTAACGGAAACACAATCGCGATGCCTTGCTTGCACCAGCCGCTGTACCAGAAACGTTCGCCACGAAGTCGTCTGCTCGACTGCTTGCCTTTTCGCAGGACACTCGACTTTTTATACCCGAGCGGCCCCCCGGATAAGCTCTCTCGTGGGAGCGAAACCGGAGCGCCGAGCTCGGATAACGGCTGTCAACTGTTGCTGTCCTGTATCGTATCGCTGTGCACGTCGGGCTCTCTGTTGCGCGTGCAGTGTCCTGTTTTGTGGGCCGCTTATGTAGGTAATGACGTCATAGCGGCTGCAGGACACGAACTCTGTAACTTGTTGGCAAGCCCTGTATATTCAGGCCAAGCGGCATCACAGTGGCTGTAATAGTGCGATAGTACAGAGTGCCACACAGCAATAAATCAAAAGGCACATTTAACATATATTTTCCATATTTAAGGGTTCCAGAGCAATCACTAGAAAGGTGTCAAAAGTATGCTATATTTTGTAGATCGAAATATATATGGAAATGGAAATTAAATCAGAAAATCTGAAAGTAGATCCGCAAAAAACTTTCCAACTTTTAGTTTTAATAATCCAAGTGTGAAATGGGATTTAGAATCCTTAAGTTAATCATTATATCATACATTTGCGTTTTTTTCCCTTTACCGTCTTGTGGTCACTGTGCGGTGTCGCTTACCTCTCTTAGGGACCAATCAAAGAGAGTTCGGTTTCAGCTCTCTTCGAACTCGAGCTCCAGGCCATATGTCGCCGCTCTCAGAGGGGCCATTGGCCATTCCAAAGCTGGCCAGGCGGCAGGCCAGACGAGAGCACTTGCGCAACGCCAGTCGCCAAATTAGCAGCGAACCCGAGATGGAAATCCAAGTTACCCATACGCACTGTGGCCGCCGGTTGGGCACATCATAACTTTCTAAGTTTCTGAAATATGTGACACTTCGTTTTCGTTGTGGCTTAAATTTCAACAGGAAGAGGGAAGCGTTATTCAAATAAATTTCCTTTCTTTTCCTGATCTCTGAACCGAACAATAATTAAAAATTCATTAAAACCACGGTATTCTTTAAATATATTTTATTTGAATGATTAAAACCACAATTGGAATCAATGGCAATAATTAAATACATTTAGGCTTGGTTGAAATATTTTCCTAATTGTTTTAGTATGAATTACTATATTTTCAATCTGATTATCGTATATCAATGGGCTGGCAATACATTATCAATCACATTAAGTTGTCGATTATTCCGAATAGTATATCTCAATTTTACTTGCTAATACACGTTGATACTTAGGGGCCTGATTAACAGAATAAAACGCAACAAACTAAGAAAGAACTCCCGGTGCGGTTGTGACCTGTCTGCATGAGTCCCGAAAATAATAAATAACCAAATAGCCGGGAAAGTAATGCCGTCTGACAGACACCCCTCCCGCCGATTGTAAGCTAAATTTATGCAATTTCTGAATACGAAAATTATGAAGCGTAAAAGGCTGAAACGTAACCACCACGCACGCGGCACATCCGCAGTTATGCCCAGATCCCTTAATGCAGCAGGAGCATTGCACAAAGTGCAGAGGCGGTCACATTCATATGCCTACGTCAGTAGAGTCAAGCGCTGTGGGGGTTGACTCGCGTCACGCCTGAATGCAGGATATGCGGCGGATGGTGGATGGCTGAGCGGAGCGCAGATAGCAGATTGCACGCCGATACAGACGGCTGGCAAAAAACCTGTCGACGTGCTGCCACGGAAGGGGTTGCAGCCTGCGGTACTGGCGGCTTTTGTTTCAAGCAATCCATGCATAGCAAATTTGGTCAGCAGACCAGAGCAACAGTCGAGGATGAGTTGGTTAGCGGCCTCGCACCAGTCGCATCCCTGCTTACAAAATCATGCGGATTCTATGCCCCCATTTTAGGTGATAAACCAATGAATATTCGCCCTGTGGCTTTGGCTATTTCGCCGGTTGTCTAAACTCGTTGATCGCTAGATTATAGCATTCTCTCTTTCAATTGGTCTAACTCCCCCCAAAACAACAATGATACAAGTTCAATTGCCTTGTCATCCAGATCAAAACCCGTTCGTTAGCCGTCATGTGGTCACGCTTTAAAAATATTGCTCGCCTAACAATACATGGCATTCTAATGCGAAACCACTTTTTGCCTCGGTTTTTATCAGACCGCTTTTGGGGAATAGTGTTCAACAGCGCAGAACGAGCGAATGAAGTGATGTGTATTAAAACTGGGCATATATTTCATTATCAACACAACGTGCTTTGCATTGTAATCGAGAGCCCAGCAGACTGCATGGCATTTCAATATGCTAATTGGATATTTAAATTGTCAAGGCGCGAATGAAGAACTGCCAGTTAAAATCATGGCTAACCTGCTAAGTAAATCCAAAAACGATTGAATTGTGAATGGCCAAAACGAAGGGCTGTTTACTGTATCTTTTTGTTATTTCATTAATTTTAACCACCTAGCAATCGCTCATTTTTTCACTTTAAAGTCTTTTTGTCAGTGACAGTAAAATTACAATGAATGGTAGACGCAGGTGCTGCTCGAAGTGCCAAATCGGATGTAAAGGTGAGGCTAATGAAGAGCTGTGCTTTGAATGTATCATTAGATTATTAAGACTTCAAACCCGATTGAGCTATTCGTTTGGTTGTAAATGTTTATAAATTGGTCGTTAGAAAGGTTAGGACTAAAATGGAAAAGCTAGATCTTAATTGTATTAGATTGACTGCAGTCACTCAGTCAGTTGAATTTAATTTTGGGTACAAGTTTTAGAGCTGTTCTTAATATGGTGACAGTCGGTTGTTGATTAACACTGGCGAATCAATCAATTAATTTACATGAATGAAAATATTCAATCAAAGTTGAGAAACACAAAAGCTCATTCTAAATTTTTGGGTATAAGATCATACAAAATAGGAAATACTTAGAATTAAATGGTAATAATTATAAACTTTAATCTGGGGTATAAGGAAAACCAATTACACTTTTCATTTACAAGCTTTATTGTTATTTTATACGAAATTAGAGATTCATTGTTCCTTCGACGTAATTAAATTTAGAATCCAACCAATTTTGATAAAAATTGACCTTAAGGAAACGCAAATCATATTTAAATTCAGGGGGTTTAAATAAGAAGGTATCTAATTTACATATTTGGAGCGTGTGACTTAAATAATAGCATACACATCGTACTTATGTTTTACATAGGTTTACACTTTAGACATATACATACATCATTTAGAGAGCGCGATTTATAATATCATCCCTAAACAAATTCTCAATTCATGTTTAGTTCTTTTTCTACTGCTATTAATGTGGCTTACTAACTACAGAAATGAGAAGCCATCTAAATCATAAGACATATGTTGCATTGCAAATAAAAAAAACTTTTAAAATAGTTCTACATAAACGTAGTATACATGAATATATATATATTTACTTTTAATTTATACTTTTGATTTATTTCCGTTTGTGAGGGATTCAGTTTAGGAATGTATTACGTTTATTTTCTTGATCATTTCAATTCATTTCGCTACTTGCATGCGTGTTATAGAAGAAGCCTTGGGACAAGTATAAAAAATATCGACTTTTGCTTTCCATTCTCACACTAAATTTCCTCCCAATTCTAGGGGTTTCCTATATGCCTAACTCCTTGCGGAGCCTATAATGTCTATCTGCGTATTTCTTCTCTCTGAAACGCTCAAAGACGGGTACAACAGGTACAACAACAACAATTAAACGCTATACTAAGACCGGAGCTCAATTCCATCTACAGACTCAGGAAAACCGTTAGAAGTAGCGTCAAAAAGGCCGATCCTGCTGTAAATATCGACCCCGCTGCGTTGACTCCGAACCCTGCCAGCGCCACGTCCTTGCCAGGATTGGAGGACATGTTCTCGGGGGCCTCATGCGAGTTCACTTCGTTGCTGGACGGCGAGTCATGCAAGGTCTTCTCCAGCGTATCGGGACCCGAATGCTGCACTCCCTTGTCCTTCATATGCACCAGCGGGGGCTCGTTGATGGGTGTTGGCTCATTCGTGCTGGTTGTGGTGGCATGTGTCGTGGTCGATGTGGAAGTTGTCGTTGTAGTTGTCGTTGTGGGCACGAGAGTTCCGTTTCCAATAAAGTAGACGGGACTGAACTCCAGCTTCACCTCCTTCAAGTAGCTCTTGCGCACCTGTAAGGCGTTGAAATAATTAGGAATTAAGAAGGACTCTAACGAGGAGCTAACGAGAACACTTGCCTCTGCGCTGATCTTCCGGGAAACGCTCTCATCGCTGCCGTAATAGAAGGCAAAGAGCTTGCCACTGTACGGCGCCTCCAAGGTCACATAGACTCCACGGAGCGTAACATTAATAGCCGTGCCGGGCCAGAGTTTCGTGTGGACCGCCTTGTTTTCCGTCTTCTTCTCGGTGTGCTTCAAGGCCCAGTGGATCTCAGCCGGGACGGACACATTTTTCTCAAATATTTTGGTGGGCAGACCTCGGGCCACACCCTCATGGGATCCCCAATACTGATTATAGTCGAAGCTGTAGCTGAGAATGGTCTCCACAGTACTGTATTTGTCCTCCAGATTTTCCAGCTTCCTGGTGACTACAGAAAACATTAATGGTTTTAAAAGGCTCGTACTGCATTAGATTAGGCTTACCCAGCTCAGTCAGGTTCTCGTGAATATCGGTGCGCAAGCGATCCAATTTGATGTCCCTGAGCTCATAGCGGAAAGGCTCTGTCTCGACCAGAACCTCTCCATCGTCGTAGTACTTCTCACGTTCGGCCTCAATGACCCGAATTTTTCCAAGGCCCACTGGTTCCAGGTGGCCCAGGTTGAAGTCTGCTCCCCAGTGGGTGACAATGCCCTCCTTATTCGGTTGAGGGGGAGTGCGGTGGCGTCCGATGTAGGAGTCGTCTCCGATGCGAATGGCACCCACCGGAACTCCAGCATCGAACTTGCGCCAGTGACGCCAGCCAACCTTTCCCAGGTGACCCTTGTTCATCAGGACATCGAAGTTGTCGTACTTGCCGTGCTTGTAGTGGGCCGCCAGGCAGACGTGTCTCTGAAGGATCTTCTCGGTGTGGCCGGCCACCTGGATGCCGTCGATGGGCACACGGCATACGTAGATTGGGTAGTGCTCATCCTCAGTAACGTACTTTCCGCCCTCCACGGCATACTGCAGCTGGGTGGCATCCTTGGGCTCGTAGCTCTCCCACACCAGGGTGCTCGAGGTGACCAATTGTCCCAAAACCGAGGAGGCGTTCTTGTGAGTGAACACTGAGTGCTCTGCAGCCTTGACTGGAGCTAGGGTTTGGATTAGGACCAGGAGGCAGCCAAGACCGACTAAACTACTGCTTGAGGCCATCCTGCTGATTGTACTTCGTTGTGTTTGGATTTTGACTTTTGTCATTCCAGTTTGTGCCCAGAAGAGGTGGGAAAAGATCTGAAAATGGATTTAACTAACTAATTATTAGTTAGTTAGTTACTTCAGTTTATCTAGTTTGCCCCAACTCCGGAAATTAAACTTCCATTCTAACCACACTAACTTATCTAAGTGACTTTGCACTAGCCCATCAAGAATGCAAACTAAATGTGTCTCTTTTAAATGTCCTTTGTCAACGTGACTAAAAGGTCGTTGTCAACCAGACATGGCGGAAGTTCACATGATCGCCTTTCGAGACTTCTTCACTCCGTTCGCTCCACAAAACAAACATTTGCTGCGGGCATCCCATTAAAAGCTTAAAGGGGAATAAGCAATCTGTTGTTCTTTCGCCAAGTGGGAGTGTCTGCGCCAAACAACTTTGCCCCTCTTCCCGCTGCCTCCCATTAGCGGCATCAATGTCGCCGACACCATCACAGAGCTGTCCGTTTGGGCCAGGAGAAGGAGAAACATGCTGTATGTCTGCATGTTGTCCCCGTGGAGAGGATTCCCAATAAATTTGTCGCTTGTTTGCTCAACTTTCGTGCGGCCACACGGCGTATACGTAACTTTATAACTTCATTGGAGGGCGGAAACGGCGGGGTGGGGCATGGGAGGTTTGCTGCAGCGGAAGTGACTGGTCGCCATGTTTATTCATTAGCAAGCATTGTGTTCAGGACATGGACATGCTGGACTTGTGGATACGAGTGCAAGGGACACATCTACTGCAGCATGACTCCAGTTTGTCTTCGTCTAGTGCCCCATTCTATTGTGTTGTCCTGGCTCGTCAAGTCTAACCCAGAGCGGTTGGCCCTAGGTGTCCGGCATTCAGCTCCCCCTCCTCCCCCCGCCGAACCGTAACGTAACCGTCTGCAACGGATATGAGATGATAAGGTTACATGCAACATCATTTGTTGCCCTGACAAATGATGTGTTATTGTGATAGTGTTTCAAAAGCCAAACTGGAGGAGGGGTCGGGGACGGTTGGCCGGGGCCAAGTAACTTTCGAGTGTCGGGAGTTTAAGTGGCCTGGGTCAAAATTTAAATAATGCATGAGCAGCTAGAGAAGGGAATAGCTTGGTCTTGGCTTTGTGTTCGCCGGAGTGGTTTCTTTGCTCCGGCAACTTGTGAGTGATGAACGCAGTGCTTCACATTGACACTGAAGCATTATCCCGATAGGAGCATGTTTGCAAACTAGACTTGTAAGCTGAAAGCTGAAGTAAAGCTGTTCTCTCTGCAGCGAGTTTAGCTTCTTCCTTCCGGCTGCACTTCCTCGAACTCTCGGTGAGTAACCAGTTAAGGCAGTTAGGGCATTCTGCCGTGACGCACCACTTGCCACTTGAGGCACTTGCGGGACAGTGACATTCCACCGCCCATCGCCGGAAGCAACTGTCATAAAAACCTCGCCGGGCGCGGCCGGAGGCAGCAACTTATGGAGATCCACATTTCGAGGCATAAATTGACCTCTGGTCACCGACCGCATTGTTGGCCTGTTTTTGCGCATGCAATAAATATGCTAAAAATAGCCGAAGCGAAGACCCGGCAAATTGGCGAAGGCAACGGAGAGAATAATTTATTTAAGGCCCAGCATAGTTGTGCAACGGAGAAGTCCCCGCCCTCCTCCCCGGCACCCTGCGTTAATTCAATTGAGCGCCCTGGCAGCGCGGAAATCGGGCTGTGGAATCTGATCCGCCCGTGGAGGAGGCGGAGCCGGGAGTCCGTTCCACGGCGCAGCCAAAGAAAGAGGCAATGCCGGTGAAAGTTCACGTGGCCTTTCATTGAATCACATGGCTTGCAACTTTGTCTTCAGCTTTCGGGTTTTCAGTTTCCTCTGCAGGTTGGTTTATTTAGATTTACGAGCAACAGGGCCTGGTGAAAGGTCTGCGGGTTCTGCCGCAGCGGCAAGGCAAGGGGGAGAGGGGACAGGGGCACACTGCGGCGGTTTAATTGGATTTTATTGAACTTTGACTCTGACCCTCATGGTCACGAAAGTTGCAACAAGTGGTTGCCCATGCATGTGCAACACGAGGTTGCACACAATTGATTCAGCTAGTCGTTTTGAATTATAGTCGCAGTTCTGGCTCCCAAACCAGCCACTCCCGTCCTCACTCCCATTCTGATTCCCATTACCATTATGAGGGCCCGACCCGCGCTTCAATCTACTCAATTGGGCGTCGTGCTTTATGACTTTGACATTACAATGATCCGGCGTCCGGCCGTTTCAACACTGGATTTCTCACTTCGCAGTTGATTATCGCCTGCAGTGGCGGAGTTCAGTGCACTTGGCATCGCCTTGAAATACTTGTAAACAGAAATTAATTAGAAACCCATCAAACTTTTCCCGCCATCATCCGTACGTGATGCTGCCTCCAAATGAGCATGGGAATGAAGCTAAAAATAAGGGGTCTAAAAGCCAAACGGATTCCCAGATTTTGAAATAGTTGATGTTGGGAGCAGGGGTTTTTGGGCTGAAAATTCAATTACTCAGAAAGAAAAAGACGTAAAAGTACGCCATAAATCAGAGTTTTTCATGGCATTCCTAACAGAATTAGCGAGCAATTGCTTTGGGTTCATGGGTCAGCTTCATCTTAGGATTGAGAAACTATGTATATGAATTAAAGTGACCTGACCTGCGGAGAAACGAATTTAGTTCACATTTTTAGGTAGAGTGGAATTTATTACCGTCATAATTGCTTAGAAAATCAATCACAACCATTGCCTTCACATCGATTAAGCAATTAGTTGTGAGTCAGTGATAGTCAACTTATAGCTTATACAACTGTCCAATGCCCTCACTTTTTCTTTTCAATTAAAAGCCGATTGAATAATTGTGTTACTCCAGTTCGAAAGTATTTGCAGATTGCATGAAATGCCTGAGTAAAAAGTCTTGTCCGCAAGCTTTGCTGCAGTTATTTCCCCATAACTGTTTTTCAATTTTCCATGTGACTTAATTGATGGATCAGCTTGCGTGCTGCCGTTGTGGCATTTCCTCAACTGCCGACTGACCCAGCAGAGTAACACTTTTCAAAACACATGTGCAATGTGCATTCGATCAGAGCGTTTCAAATGGGTTGGGTTTCAATGCAAATATTATCTTGCCTGTATAATTGCTTATTAGATTTTTAATTCACTGGCTATCTGGCAACAGGTGACGCTACATCTGTTTGCCTCCCACGCTATCGATTGTTCGTGCCTGCACCGCCTCCCCTCCAGCTGTTCGTGGCTCGAAAGCCAACTCAACGCAGCCAAGCAAAGCAGTTAACCAGCGGAGCACGGCCTAAAACGCGGTAACAGATCCAAGCGCTGCTTTTTGCCGGTCGGTCTTTTTTATGTCCGAAAAGAAACCAACGAGAAAAACAGAGGGAAATTACTATGCTGGTGCTTTTTTGCTGCCAGCGCTGCATTACAAAAACAGTTGTTAACTTAATTAAAGTGCCCAGCACAAAGGTAATAAGAGGTAAACGGCAGAACACGTGCTCTGTTCCCCCTGATCTCTGGGCTTGGATTGCCCAAAAGATTGCTTTCAGAGAATACGAGGCTCTGATTTTAAATCGATTACGTATTTATTTTGAAAGCTTGCGACTTTTTGTACTCAATTCACGTCACAAGTCCAACCCATCACTCAACGCCATTTAGTATTTACATTCGCATATGTACTTTTGGAGCTCTGAGTTCACAGATTCACTCCACTGACCCCATCCCCCTTTCATCTGCGGTGTTTGCCCAGCTGCGACACAACGTATGGCGCAAGTCTGGCCAAAAGTTTTCACACCTCGAACCTACACCTTCCACAAACTGCCGGGCCCATTTGCATGTTGCATCAATTAGGGCGTCTGGAGCAGTGCCGCTCAGGTTGGCCGGCTACCGGGCGGCTGTTGGTGAGCCCATTAAATCGAATGCAGCCTGCACGAGGGGCACGTGACAATGGACAACCGTGCCCCACCTCATCCCCAGTCCGCACACCGTGGGACGCGTTCCCTGCGTCGGCTCGAATTTACATTGTTTGCAAAGCGTTTTCACTACACTCAATTAATTTAATGGATCAATCGATCGCCGTGTTTGATTGGAGAGCCAAAGTCGTTAAGTTAGCAGGTTGGGAAGGTGTTCTGTTGTCGGGGCAATCCACTAATTACCACCTGGGTAGCCGCCGTTGAGGGAGGCTGACTAAGGTGCGCATACTGCCTTTAAAATGCTGGAAAACTTGACTGGAACCGAAGTACCAAACTGGTTCGTTATTTAATATTAAACTAGTTTATGTTTGCTACGTTTTCAATTGGTTTTCAGAAATAATCAAATTTTTTTAGTATTCCATGCTAATTTTGAGCTCATAAATTTTAATTTAAAATTTAACCAGTTTTAAAAAATTAATACAATTCAAAGAAGCAGCGCATATTAAATAGATTTAATTGTATGCACATTTGAAAATGCATGGGAAAATTCAAAACATTTAATTAAACCCATATTAGGCAAACAAAGCTGCTAATTAATTAATTCGTAATGCCTAATAAAAGTGTCATTAATTTCAATTCGGCTTTTTGTGCCACTCAAGGCAGTTAGGCGTAAAAATATCCATTTTCTGCATCATATTCATACATGATCTGAAACACTAAACACTATCGCATGTCAAAACTAGTTTAAAAAAGCATTTTTTTATGTTTTAAAATTATTTTTTATAGTAAATTCGGCTTTTTAGATTTCCTTCTTACTTTTATAACGTTTTGCGGAATGTTGGGTAGACCTGCACTTTTGCGCCGTTTAAAACATTATAAAAATCGATTTCAACCTTATGGACTTGTCAAACACGAAAAGCGCTTAAAAAAATATTCCGGCGTCTCTATGATCATTTCAAAAGCTGGTCAGGCCGGATGTCGTTTGTAAGATATCGTAAAAAATTGAATTTACGCACGTAAATTTACATTGAACGTGAGTTTTGTATTCCACGTTCAATATTCAAGTAGTGACATTTTTTTATGATTTTATTTTATCCGATTTATTTGCAAAAATATAGAAGAATTTAAAGCACTATTTTCGAGGCCAACAGAAAATTGTTTTATGCTGAAATTAAATTTGGTTGATTGACATTTAAGATGTACGACATCATCGGGAGGTTCGAGAATATCTCCCAAGCAGCCGCGAGGAACCATTCTGCGAAAGCTAAGGGAGAGTGGACCAAAAGCTATTGAACCCAACAACATCTGACAGTAATTCGTTATAATTGCTTTTTAATTATGCACGAAGAGACGAACCAAGTATGGGTACTAGACAGAAAGCACTCGAAGCTCTTGAAGGCAAACTAATTGAATTCAATAATGTAATACACAATTCCCCAGCAGGCTCCCGAAAAAAGATATTTCAACACGGGGCTGTTGTATTTTTGATACTTTAGCTGATTTTTATAATGTATTTTCCCCTCGAGAAAAAAACCGTTGACCCCTCTTGAGGATTGCGTAGTTTACCAAATTGGTCATGGGCCGTTTGAGAGCAAGCCACATGTGCTCAGACCGCTCAGAGCACTACGTCATCGCCAGAGCATTAAAAGCTTCCCGGGCAAAAACAACCCGAAACCGGTACTACGGAGTGTTCTTGGAGCCAGCGAGCCACGTGCTGATCCCAAATTGTTACCGCCAAAAATATAAGAGAAACGAAAAAATAAAGTTGAACTGGTTTTTCGACTATGCTACACTCAGAGTATCCAAAGCCAATTAGTTGTACGCAAGATGAGATGAATCAAACAATGATCTCCGTATAAAAGTTGTTCAATGCGTCTCAGTATTCTATGTGAATCTAAGATGTAAAATCGTATCCACCCAAAATACACGCGCACATATCGAAATATTGTTGGGGCTTAGAAACTGAGCCAGAAGAATGTAATTACCGCACACAATGTATCTTTTAGTGGTATATACACACACAGAGTATTGTTCTTTTGGGCTTATATTCCACCATATGAGTTGCGTGAGCGGGGTTTATCTATTGTTTAATATTTCGAAGCAAACACGTCACGCCAGCTTTAGAACCGACCTTGTGCACTGCCGGCACTTTTGTTGTGTTCATCTATTAACGAGCTCTATAACAGCTGCCGTTTATTTTGCAATTTAGATAATTAATTATTGAAATGGGGCTAGATATGGAATAAATAAGGTACGTGATGTAGATGTGGCCGCAGAAGTATTCAAACAAACTTGTTTTACAGCGACCCTTTAAGTTATGGCAAGTAAGCGTTTTCTCACGTCTGTCTCTGGTCAGACTCGCTGGCTGAACTGAGATCTGGGCTCAGATCTTTGAAAATGTTTGCTCAAAAGCAACCACATTACGTTTTCAAGCTCTCTTGAAGATTTACGCTTTCTCGGATTGCGCCAAAACAAGAGCACTCCATGGTGGCCGAAGGAAGTGGTTGAAGAAGCTGCAGCCGGGGCATCCCTCCAACCACTTTTATTAGACATGGTAAGTCATAACTGCGGTTGTGGCAAACACACAACTAACTGTACATCCACACCATGGTCGGGAGTCGGTGGTCGGAGCAGTGGAGCAGAGAAACGCAGCATGCCGCGACGGCACGCCGAGATTCAATGCCAGGGCTCCATTAGCACCTCATTGACAGGCGAGGCGGCATCGGGTTACGCACATCCCAGGGAAGTCGGGAAACTAGATTGCACTGAGATGCAATGCCAGAGCGGCATAACTGCCGCATCGCGTGCTGCACTCATTACACATCTCTCGGATAGAACTTGGCCATGCATCTTCAGCCGGCCTTCGTGGCTGTGAGCACCATCATCTCCTACAAGTGTTTGTTGAGCTCTCGGCAGTGACTTTTGACAGGCCATCAATAACAGTCGAACATCGCTCATACGCCCCGTGATGACATGATGCCTTCAACTTGATGAACACAAGTGGTGTTTTCAAACAACAAAATGAAGTCAAAGGAATGTTCCCTTGGTTTTGATCTTATGATTTCCATTCCATATTTGTAAATTCATTATGGTATTTAGCTTAGCAGTCCCTCCCTGAAAAGGAATCTTTCACATTTGTCTCTTTCAAGTGTCGTTGCAAACACAATTTGCCCCAAGCGTACATTTGTTACTTGATCCTTTCGCCCCAACAGGCTTCCCCATCTCCTGTCAGTAATTAACTGGCAATTTGCATTTTGTCAAGGCTCTAAACCGACCATTAGCTTAACCCCTTTGTTTACTTTGGTAAATATGTCTTTTCTCGTTTCGTCACCAATGTCTTCAGTTTCAGTCTCCCTTTGTTTTAGCTTTGTGCTTCCCAATTTCTTACTCAACCCCATTAAGCATTCAATTTGTACGCTTCTCTGGTCGACTTATTTGAAAGGGGGTGTATCTGCCCCAAATTCCCCGCAATTTGTTATGATAGAAGAATATTTTCATTTTCAGTTCTATATGGTATGCAGCGAATTTTAGCTCGTGCGTTGCTCAGTGTCACTTTCAATTTCTAGCAATTTAATTCGCGTTTGCAGTTAGTTTAATATGTGTCTCTGTTTTTTGTTTCTCTCGGTTATGTCGTTTATGGAGCGTATCCGTCAATGAGGTCAGACACTATTAAATCCTGTTATGTAAAAAATTGGACTCCAAAACCTACCTCCCAAAGTATACTGATTTTAATAACTATCTAACGAGTTTCTAAAAAAGTTCTCGTACTAGAAAATGTAATAAATGGGGGATGTTACTATCTGTTTCGTTGCGAACGCTGGTGATAAAAACTTTTATAAAGTCCACAGCTGCAAACGAATGCAAATGAAAAGTGCTGTGACCCAGACGAAGTAAAGAGCAATTTGCAAAAGCATTTTGTTTAACAATGAAAATGCACGCCAATGTAGAGCACGATTAGCGCAAATATGGAAGCAGTTGAAGTGGCAGCGTCATGCGGACTTAGGCCATTAATGGGCTGCAGGTGGAGCTCCTGCTCTTGGCTATGGACTCCTCCAGGCCTCGCCCCGTCTAATTGGAGAATTCCAATTAGCATTCCACTCCCAATTCCTGCCTGCAGCGGCGGAATGTCAGCCAGGGTAATTATATAATTGAGTCTGGGTGAAGTCACTGCATTTCTAATTAAGGTTTGCCATCAGCGCCGATGATCTGTGAGATACGACTGCCAGGCTACCGAGCTGCCGAGAGTAAGAAATGTGTGTCAGACACTTGACATTAAACATTAAATGAAATGAAATTGCCGACGCTCCGTGTTTGGCATCTATTGCTGATGAGCAGATGACATCGTTTGACAACATCGCATGGAAGCGGGCGAGCACCTAATGACCTGTAACTGCTCCTCCATTGGAGTGCGGTGCTTCAGCCCTGCGTGGGTGAAGTGGGTCGTTGTTCTTGCCACAGAGGTTGTGGGTGCGAGGGTGCACTGTGCGGTGATACGGGGCGTTAAACGCGATAAGCGCTGTTCCCCTCTGCCATGACAACCTACTCCACGGAGTGAAGAACACCACGCACTTTGGTTGCCAGTCAGTGGGTCACAGATCACTTCTTGGCCGGGAAAAATGGAGGCCAAGAAGCTTACTCAATATAGACATGCTCTCACTGCTAAACACTTAACCCATTGTCTTTATTGAGATGTAGAGCCAAAGAGTAAATTTAAACAAGCAAATGCAAGGCAACACATCGTGAGGATTAATCAAGTCACCAGATGTCGACAATTTCGGAGGTTCTCCTCATACAATTTATTTGACCAATTTGAATTACTTTCGCACGAAAAAAAAAAAAATACAAATAGCAATAAATGAAAGCAATAAAAGTTGTTGCGACGGAGGCAAACGCTCAAAACAAATGCACGAATAAATAAACGCTCGAAAGGCAGACGCACGAAAAATACAAATTTTAGCCCAACAAAAATAATAAAATAAATAAAAAAGTTCAAACTAAGTGGTGAGGAGAGAGGCGTGAGGGGAAGGGCTCGCCAATTCTCAGACAAGGTAAATAAAGCGAACGACCCCCGGAGCAACGAAAAACCCAGGCTGATCTCACAGCTCGGATAAGTGTCCCACAAAAAGAGGAAAACATTTGCCTCCGTTGTAAGCCCGAAGTCGTCATGCCTACACCGAGAGAAATGCAATGATTTCAAGATAGAAAATTGTATATTATAGGTATCACAGATGGTCTACCAAGAACCTGACCATTCCCCAGTTTCTCGCAGTGTATGTTATGCCGGTAGTAACCGACGACGGAGACGTCGCCACTGCTTGTAGTTCAAGGTGCGCTGGTGAACTGTCGAGAGGCCGTCAGACATGCGGGTGCAGTGAGGACTGGCTGGCAAGAACGACGCTGGGCGGCGGCAAACGGAGTTTATCCTCTCGGGGTCGCACTGCTGGCCACTTTCTACCATCCGCCAAGTACGGGCACAGAGTCATTCTGCATGTGCACTGTAAATTGACAATGATTGCCCACAATTTGCTCAGCACAAAACGCGACAGAAACGAGCAAGAAGCAAGAGGCTGGGAAAGCCAGTCGAACGGAGATGCAAATGCAGAACCCGATGCGAGCAGATACAGATTCGGATAAAGATGCAAGTGTTGGAATCGCAGCTACTTTATAGGCATGTCTCTATCTGCGACTTGTTTGCCGCGAGGCTGTCTCATAACTCTGGCCACTTAAGTTGTGGCACAGCCAAGACCAGTGGAGGATCGCCAATCATCGCGGGAACTGCGCTGGGGACTCGGAACGGTGGAAGGGCGTCTTCTCACTGAATTTGTAAGCAGCTCCAATGATTTTTCAATTAAGATTGATGGTAATGAAGTCGTTTTAAGCCTGTCGCCGTCGTGTCTAATTGACCACTCAAGTTATGTAAGCGGCAGTCCAGCAACGCACATACTAAACAGCCCTATAAGGAGCCGCAGTAATGGATCCCAAAATGGTGTTTACCCACAATCGGTGCGAATAACTAACTTGGCTCGAACTCCTCAGCAGGTAAGTTTCCAGTTGATCCGCCACCCCTTGGATTGGATCCGTAAATGGATGGTCTGCGAACTTATGGCAGCAAGGCAATCGAATCAAAATTGCTGCTTAAAATCGTTTTTTAAACTACAAAACAATCTTTTCTCATCAAATCCTAATGGATTTTTAATTTATGGCTTTCCCCATTTCGAAGTTTCTATTAATAAATCTTGAATCATTTATTTAGAAAACATTATCGCTCTTATAAAAAAAATCTAAGTGGATGCTTAATTTTTGCCTTTGGAATAGTAAATTTGTGTTCTGAAATACTTATGCGTTTGCAGGCTATTTCACAATCCTAACTTCTTATATAAAAACGAACTTCCTCCGAATCCCACAAAAAGGTATCCAACACGTTTATCAACTTACCAGTCGATTGTGCGCACTCCAAAAGCCAATTAATCTGCAAATAGACAACAAAAAATATTTTAGAACATTTCGGAATGCGATAAAAAACGATAATTATCATTAAAGGCAAACATTGAAAAGCCATTAAAAATGCGATTCCCTGTTGAAGACCCAGATCATCGACTGCCTTGTTCGGCGCAAAAGCGTTTTGAAAAAGCTAGAAAGAGCCACTGAGGGGGCCAAAGCGGCTTGCACATGGTAATCTATCACTTGAGCCGACACTATCGACGGTAAATCTCACGAGCCTGATGCGATTAAAGATCTGGGCACAACAAACTGATAGTTATGAACCCCAAGTGCCGAGGCGGGACGGTGGAAAATGGGGTACCGTTAGCCACGACTTGAGCCAGACTAATTGCAACGTCTGTGCCCGTCTGTGTGGCATATGTGTGGTAAAACGAAACCAGTTTGCCGCTGCCAGCTCTCTGCTTAAAGTCAACAAGCGTAATCTTCACTGCACGTGGGGCAGGTCGGGCCACTGAGGAGGCCAAATTCCGAAAAGCCGCTAGAACAAAGAGGCCGCCAAAAGGAAACCGAGGCTTATGGGGGGGAAATGCAATTGTGTGCTTAAGCAGCGATGCATGCCAGATGGGAGGATGTATTCACGGAAAAGAAGCCCCAACCTCAGACAGAACTGGGCCACATTTAACCCCAGATTATCCCTTCCGGCGATCTAATCAATATGGAAACGCGCTGTTCTGACATCAGCTAATTTGTGTCGCGTCCCATTCACTAATGAATGACTATGACCATCAAATTGCAGGATCATAAAATATATTTGCTAATTAATTATGGAACCGCGGGTATTTTTAATGGCCAGGCCATAAAATTCCATAATGTTGCAGGTAAGCCAGTCCGTTGACCGTTAACTGTGCGCCACAGAACGGGCCATTTAAGGTGTGAAAAATTCATCATTTTTGAGGTCAGCCCGTTCCCACTTGCCGCTGATTGACAGCGCCTGACTCGCGGTCAATCTCACCATAGGAACAGGCGGACGCACCTTAAAGTCCGCGGAGGCCTGTCAATAAAGCTCTCCGAAGAAATGTTTTCGAATTATGAGACCCAACCTCGAGTGCCGCTAATTTGTTTTCGACCTCTTGCTGTGCCAGTAATTACAGATTACAGATACGCCCGCGCCGAGATGCAGATGTTTATCAGATGTGGCTGTGCTTGATTGTTTGGCGCCATACTTTTTGCTTGCACTGTTCGGGGGCGGCCATAGGAAGTCCATTATTACGGTGCACTCGACGTCCAGAATGGACAAACAAACAAACGGCATTTTAATTGGAGCTGACATTCGTTTGTGCGAGTATCCAGCTTCTGCTGAAATTCCGAACAATCCCATGCAAATGTCGGCAGCAGACGCTTAGAAATGTGGCACACCACATGTGATACGATATCCCCCCTCTCTCTGGAGTGGCTGACAAATCCAGCTGAGCTGTGCAGAATGACAGGGGCAAGATAAGATTTGTGGGCAGTGTAAACTCAAGTTGAGGACCCGACCATCCGTACAGTGGGAGCCCAAAATGTATGCCTCCACCGCAGCCCCACCACGAATTCAATCAGTTCGCATAGAGTGCTTTCCATAAATCAATAACACAATTGCAGTGACCCAGTCCATTAGCCAGGTTCGAGCGACAAAAGTTCGGCCCATTGCCAGGAAGTACTTGGCAGGACCCACCCGGAGCTGACTAGTTTTCGGAGAGCAACAATTGGTGGCCAGCCACATGGAAAATTGGCTAGAGCAACTCCGTTCCAGGGGAGAGAGGGCGCTATGCAGGGGCCTTTTTATAGTAGCAATTTTGCCGGAACTATGTAACCTGCGCCTTTAATTTGCAGCAACTGCCAGTACATGTCAAGTGGCAGGCCAGGACAGGAGCCCAAACATGAGGCATTTGCTGACATGACATGGCGCCAACACAAGCCAGCGGGGTATTCAGCAGGGGCACTCCACTCCATGCAAACTGCGTAGTGGCAGGCATGGGACCCGTCTATTGATTTTCCATTGTTACAGGGACATTTTCGTCCATGTTGTGCTGTCACTCTGGCATTTGTTGTCAAGCACTTATCGCTAAACCCAGAGTCCGAGTTTTCGATATGCCCTGTTGGTCGTGTGGGATCCGTAAGGAGTGTATTCAGTGTGTTCTGGGAAAGCTTCTCCCTGACTCTCTTATCAGCAGCTGCCGCAGCTCGAATCGAATCGTGCGGCTCACCTTAGTCGAGGTTTCATAAATTCCATCTGCAATCGTCTGCGGTCTTCGGGGCGAAAATGCAATTCAGCATGGACCGAGGGAGGATTGGGATATGGCGGAGAGGAGGATGGGCATATCGAATTCGCTGCCTCGGGCGCCCGTTGTTGGATTGTGGGTGAGTTAAGACGCGCAAGAGCTTCGGTCTGCTCCAGGTTGGGTATGTTTTCTGAATCCGGCTCTGATTCTGACTGGTAACAGCTGTGTACACACACTTCTTCTTCGCCAGAGATGGGGCTCTGTTCTGGGCTTTTGTACTTCTTAAATTTAGCGTTAACTCGCAGGCTTACGGCTCCCTTCTACTTTCTGCCTTCCTAGCAGGATTTACCCTCGAAGAAAAGTGAAAAGTCCCGCTTCCGAATTACGTCTTTTCACTGCGCTGCCACACAAAGCGGTTTTCATCTGCGATGCTGGAAGTAATAGCGGCGTTGGGAGACGAGTTGAATGGGCTACAAAGTGGTGTGCAGAAGGGTTTTTAGTTGTGGGGCAAAGGAAGGTGGTCTTGAATTTCTGACGCACATTCGTCAAAAGTTGATTCGAAGTTTGTGGATTCGGTCACAATGATCAGTGCCTCGCCTCCAGTCATCGCATTCACTTGAGTTATTCGAAAACAAAATTGTTTGCGCTTTAAACAAACCCTTTAGCCCTTCAGTGTAACAACGGGCCACAGTTTCAAAGGCACGCAATCCACTTCAGAGAAGGACCCGGGTCGAGAAAGTGTGAGAGTGTCGAGTATGTTAATGGCCGGAATGCAAGCCATGTGACTTTTCCCCTGAAGGGTGGACTGGTATATGGAGCGGGCCGGCAACCAAGCCGCCCCCGAAACGCGGCCAATAAGTCCAACGACAATGTGGGCAATTTCAAAATGTATCACAACAGAGAGCCAAAGGGTCCCGGCGAAGGGGATGCATTGCGGACGGGACATTTACGGGGTGGTTTCCACATTGCCAGCGCCGCAGGATGCACGCAGGATAATTTTTATGGATAAGCGTGGAGAATGTCCCGGTCGGTGTTGAGAAATGCCTGCCCAAATAACCATTTCTGTGTGGAAATTAATTTTTATTTTATGTGCCTCGCTTTGTTTGCTTTGTTTGTTTACAGAAATGTGAAATAATTGGCGGCGGGCGCCGCTCGACGGGCGTTTCAGGATCATATCCAGGATCTGGAACGGGACACGTGCGGTTTACGAATTTCACAGCGAATGGCGCCTGCGGCACTAAATTGTGGTTGCATTTATCGAGGCATGGGATCCGAAAGTCAAACACCAGAAAATGTACAGAATTCGGAAGCCACTCTTGGCACTTGCTTTCCATTTCGGCCGGAAAGACTCGCTTAGACTTTCAAATGCAGGAAATGCAGATGAAATTCCTATAGAGCAGCACAGTTGGGAGTTGTTATAGAAGTTAAAGAAAAAATAAATATGCAGTTTTTATTTCATATGCTTTGCCGTACTTAATATTCCACCCATTACTGTGCGCCAAAGGACTCTGCTCAATCCGAGCCTCGTTCTCACTCAAATTTTCGACTCACGCACACCAAACAGAATAACGAAGGACGGCGACACAACAAAGGCGTAATAGAGAAAGAAATAGCGAAATAATGAAATAACAAAATAAGCGAATGCCACTTCCAACCCCCCGGCTGCCAGTCTGCCGGCTTGCCAGTTGCCCGAAAAATAGAAGCCACGATTTGCGAGTGGCAACAAGAGCAGGGAACGTGTATGTAATGCTGTAAGGAGGGCCAGACGCCGAGCAGAACTGAGCCAAACCACCCCTCCGTGGCACCGGCAAGGATGATTTCAGCGGCAGAGGACAATGGCACAAGAAGAAGCAGCTGCTGCTAGTTGGCTCACAGGCATCTCTCGCCCTTTTCTATTCCATTTTCCTTTTTTGCGTACTTGTCTCAGCGCGTCAGCGTCGTCCTCGTCCTCGTCTCGTCCCCATCCTTGGACTGAATCCTGAATCTCCTTCACGGGGCCGCGCTCACGCTCAGCTCATTCCAGTGCACTCGACAGGCTGTAGGCAAGGCTAGAGTCGGAATACGAAATCCCAGGGAACGTGATTCATTCACGGAATTCTCCCATGGTGTTTTAGAAATCAAGTGCAGGAGTCTGCGACCCGCTCTAGTTTGTCTGCTATCCCCGAATGACATCCAGGTGAGTCACCCAGCCAAATTATCCGATGAATGAACCTAGGAATTAAACTTCATTACTTGTTTCCTCATCGTCGTTCTGGTGATTAAGGGATTCCAAAGTTTGCCTTTAAGCTCAGAGAAGAGGATGCGTGTGACGACACACGATTCGGATGTTGCTTGGCGATAATTCGCTACCTTCAGCCAAATCCAATCATCATTCAATATCCATCAATTTAATCCAATCAAGAAGGCACATTTCAAGAGCAAGTTGGAGAATAAACACCATAAAAGGAGGCGACTCAGCCGTTTTACATATGAGCATAGCAAAATAATCAATGGGAAACTGAGTCATGATCACGGGGAGGTGGAGATTCGTTTCAAGGTTCCATTATAAATCTTTGATATGATGACATCACACACTGCCGCAGAGTCGAGAATTTGTGTGCATATATTTCAATTAAGTTAAATTTATGCTGAGCTTGGCGGTTCAAGGGGAGAACGTAAAATACTTCGGAGATGTTCTAAATAAACTGAATACCACCCATTGTGGGCTTTTGGAATCAAAATCCAATGAATGTTTTAAATGCATTGGGTATCCCATGTTTCGGGCTGCGGATAAAATCCAATAGGCGAATCCCCCAATCCTTTTGCAACCCTTTGCCAAGGCAACCCCTAACAAACTAGAAACTCATCAACACCAGTGGAATTGACCTCTGACGGCGGAGTGCACGACCTCTCATGCCTGGTGTCCATCAAACAAAATCGATTCTCATTTTCGGGAGTGCTTGAAGGTCTTCCCTCCGCCCACCACCCATCCAGGACAAAGTGCACCATTCCGTCAAATAAACAAAGCGAATCAGCGGCCCATTAGTAACCGATGGAGGAACGTAGCCAACCTACCGCAATCTAAAAGCCCAACTGAGCTACATCGGTCTTTATGCATATATCTTTGCGAACTTGATGGCCTATGTGGGGCATCGCGTGCTCGACGAGAGTTAATTGGGCGGCGAACAAAATTTCATAATCAACAACTGCTGGCAATGGGAAATTTACGACGTTCCCCCGGGTTGCTGGTCTCCTTTTTGGGCCATAAACTGAAAAGCTGAAAAGGATGACTCATCGTGCCTCCTTCGAGTCCTGCGACCTTCAACAGAAGGATCCCAGTGACATCGACAACGAATTAACTGCCATCTTTTGTTCATATCCTGCTATCTAGCTCAGCTTTCATTATCCCCTTCGCAGCCTTCGCAGACAATGGCCGCCGCCCCGCATCCTTCGCCGTTTGACTGCTCTGCTCCTTGAGCATTTGTTTGTTTTCGTGCGGGTGTCCTTTGCCCTCTGGCCCAGCTGTTTGCGTGCGGCGTCAACTAAGTTTCCCACCCGTTCTGCCGCTCGGCATGGCAGGGGCCAGGAGGCGTCGACCGAGCAAACGCCAACTTGGCGCCATTTCAATGCCGCCAAGCTTCAACAGGGAGCCACACTTGGGCACAAAAACAGTGCCTGTGAGTGTCTCGACTGTCAGATGTTCGGAGGACATATGAAATTCCAATGTGTATTTGCTTTTACGGCCACGGAGCGGCAGAAGTTTTTAATATCACATCTTATTACCAGGCAGGCAAATATTTTCAGCTGTTAAAAGTGTGCCTGAATGAGTTCCACATGTTCCCAAGTGAAAACCATAATTTCGTCACTGGATCGCAATAACGAGGTGTGATTAATAAGGCAACAAGAAGTAAATACACAAGAGAAGCAAATATTAGCACAGAGGTGTTGATTGGAAGATGATATCACGCAGCATTTGGCCAAGAACGACCACAATCGACTGCAAATGCCATCAGAACTCGGTTCGGAAAAATGTAAATTTGGCAAAATAAATAAAAGCTGAAGGGGGAAGCGAGAGCAATCACTAGGCAAGTCGAAGCGAAGCAGAAACATCAAAATGTGTAAATAAAACAAGTTTTGATGGCGGGCTGAGGAGACGGGCGTCGAGGGCAGCAAATCGAGAATCGAGAACGGATTATCAAAGATCAACTCCTCCATCTTAGCCAACAGAAGTTTGAAACTTTAAGGGCCTTTAAGTGTGGACTGAGTGAAACTGCCCTCTCAAACGTGGCTCAAACCTAACCGAATTCGCAGGGTATTCAACTCGATTACCATCGAAAATCGATTCTCCCCTCGGGGGAACGCGGAAGCACTTACAGCTCTGTGGAGCCGTAAATGCGACGCTCCACGGACCCCATTTGCCCGACGAACCCCCGTACATATGCTTATTAGGTCGAACGTGCCCGGTCACGAGACTCCGGGCCAGGAAAACTGTCTGTGGCAGGGTTTCCGGCCTGGTCGGGCCCACTCCCGCCCGCCACTTGAGCCGGCAGTTCTCTGGTTACTCGATGGCGCAATAAAAGCCTTTGATTATGTTGTCCCTGGCTCCTTTGGGAGCGGGCGAGACCTTTCCCCCTGTTTTTGGGAAGGTACCTTGTTGTCTGCTGCGCGTCTGGTCTTTCATAATTTACAGCCTCCCGAAAGAGCCGGATAGAATGAGCTGCCTTTGAAGATTTGGCCAGTTTAATTTATGTGAGTTTGTTTCAGTTTTTACTGGCGCCAGTAAACCAGGAGAGGCGCTTCTGGCTGCGGTTCTCAGCACCCATTAAAAATTCATCATCAGCACAAAGCTAAAAGACTCCGACTTTGAGCTGAATTTAAAGATGAAGCTGGCTCAGCTTACTCCAACTTAGAGAGTATTCGGTTCAATTCGATTGAAAGTCGGCGAGTGTAATGCCAGAAGGTAATTATCATGACCCAGTTGCCTTAGGAAAACGATATCTGAGCGGGACAGCTGCAATTGGCTGCAACGGCTTACCTGAATCGATAGTCCCTGCTGCACGTTAGTTCGCCATCCAATAATTCCAATTCGCAGGCACTCACTCGAGATCCTGGAAACGAGAAACCATAAACGTGAGAGTCGGGATTATCCTGTTGTCCTCCAAAAAAGCTCCCGCGACAATATTCGGTTTAGATACGGTTCTGTTCGCCAGCAGTTAATTCCTCAGCGAATGCAAATTGAATTCGATATTGCGCTCTAATTTCCACACATTCACACAGATACACTCACACACACACACACGAACGCAGGCAAACTGGTCAGCAAGCAAATGACGTCATTGCCAAGGATGCTGCGCGCATCCCTAGAACACTGCCAGGAGTCGCACTTTGTTTAAACACTGGGATTTTCTGTTTTTGCATTCACCGAACTGTATCCATTTCCCCAGAATATCACAATTCCCAGAATCCGCCAAAATTAATTGAGCGGTTTGAATAGCAATTAAACTGCGGCTGGCGCCAAGCACTCAGCTTGTTTATTCTCGGACTTACTATCTCAAACGCGGACCCTCGTTCTTCGTAAACGCTCGAAAAACACCCGTAAAATCGAATCCGCGCGCGTTCTGTCGTTCTGTATTTTCCACGAGCTGAAAATCGTCTGAATCGCGGTTGAAAAGTATCTGAGTATCTGAGTATCTGAAGGTGCACCACAGTAGTGGTTACTAGTACCGTACCCGCATTTTGAAAGTCCCAGCAGTAACGGCCAACCAAAATCCCCTAAAATTTCTCAAATCGCGAAAATATTCAAGGTGACCATGTCTAACGACTAATACGCCATCTATATCTGATTACACACATATTTGGATCTAGCGACATCTGGTGGTGAAATTGCCGGTATCCAATTTTGGGCGGAAAATTTTTTAAAAAAATGTGTGCTTTAATTGAAATTAAATAAAAAATATAAAATAAAATTAATAAAAATTAATAATTCGATCTTGGCAGAAAAAATCAAAAATCAACTTTCCCTTCTTAACAACGATCACCGCCCGTTTGGATTTTTCGCTGCCCCTGACCGTAATTGCTAGTTCCTAGTTTTTTTGATTATAATATATAAATAAATAAATAATTATAATTAATTATGAAATAAAGAACTCAAACCAAAGGGCTCGGGATCCAATTTGGGAGCCTCGCAGGAAAAATTATGATTGCAGTTAAATAAATTGCTGCATTAAAAATTAAATTATTATTATTCGATAATTCGATATTAGATTTTGGCAAAAAATACCAAAAATCAACTTTTCCCCGTTAACAACACTGGGACGATCACTGAAATTCTGACCCGCCGAAGCACCGAAGCACGTTTTTCACCGCCAAGGAAGCTTGTCGATCGTTTCACCGCCCCCGTTTGATTTTTTGATTTGTGTCCTTCTTTTCCTGACTACTTGTAAGTATTACATATATAATTGTAGTAATTGTATAATTGAAAAAACTCACTTATATTTTCTATCCTTCATTCATAGGAAAATGAACCACAACAACTACAACCGCCGCTGGCGCGAAAATGGTGGTAATAGGCGCACCCCGAACTTCCAGAACCACCGGAACTACCAGCCCCCCAGCCCCAGGCTCCCGTCCCCATCGCCACCCCCATCGGTGGAGTCCCAGCTCCAGGACATTCGGGGCCAGTTACAGACCCTGATCAATAAATAAAATATTAATAAATAGAAAAAAAACCAAACAAAAACAAATTGTATTAATTGGGTGGTATGGGTGGTATGGGTGTATGGTATGTATGGGTATATATGTATGTTGGCTAGTTGGCCAACCGTGCTTTCATTCCAGTGCTGGAAAAGGTAAAATTATTGTATTTCTCATAAATTGTCTATATATATTTATATATATTTTTTTATTCATAAGCAATTAATTAATATATTGTTTGGAAATCAGAAGTCAAATGCAGTTTGTTTTGGTGCTTGTGCTGCGCTTCGTCACTACATGGGCTGCCGTCCACATGAACGCAAATATCGACGTTCAGCAACACTGTTCGCCCTTGGGAACTTTTCCAACACTTTGCTTTAAGTTTCCCCGAACAAAAAGTGAAAAAAATGAACGACGCCCAAAAATAGTGAGTTTTCTATTATTTATGTATAATTATTGCAATATGAGTGTATAACTCGACTTATTAACCTTTCGGCCGAATATAATTTGAATAATATACTTACATTTAACTTATTAAAAGTGAATAAGAAGTGGCGAATGAATCGGTCTCTTTCTAACAAATGGCAAAAT
This sequence comes from Drosophila mimetica, assembly GCA_037075245.1. Classification (NCBI taxonomy): domain Eukaryota; kingdom Metazoa; phylum Arthropoda; class Insecta; order Diptera; family Drosophilidae; genus Drosophila; species Drosophila mimetica. Next base: position 33,675,430 of record JBAMCH010000014.1, on the reverse strand, counting down.
ATTTACACATATATATATTATTATTTGCAATATAACTCATTTGTCGACTTATTAACCTTTCGGACTAATTAATATGTATAATTTGTATAATAAAACTTACATTATTAAAAGTGAATAACAAGTGGCGGTGGAGCGGTAGAAATCGGCTTTCTAACAACATAACAAATATAACAAGGTAAAGGAGTGTGACTAAAAACATAACAAATTAAAAAACCAACACTAAAATATATATAGACTTTTAACTATATAAATGATCGACAGATCTGAACGACGGAGTCGCTGGTCAAGGCGGCCCAAACCGCCCAGCAGGAGCATCAGGAACCAGGATGCCGCTGGCATCGCTGGATCCCTGTTGATATGATGATGACCCCATGACCCCCTATGACCTCATGGACGTTGGTTTGATAATCTATGCTATGCAGCTATGCATTTTGGCAACATATAAACAAACAATTTTGCACCACACTGGCCCACGTACGTGGCCCCCATAGATAATATTGTAAAATGTATTTCTGAAAGCTTAGTTGCCCCCAAATGTATTATTTTTGTATAATTTTAATGTATGAAGCTATAAAGCTGAGCCATATATTTTAAATTAAAACAGAGATTGTATGTATTACAGAATATTCTTGTGTATTGTTTCTGCTTTGTATTTGTAATTAGTAAGGGTATACACTTCGGCTTGCCGAAGTTATCAAATAAATTATATATTTTTATACCCGTTACTCGCAAAGTAATAGGTTATATTGTGTAATATTGTATTTGTGAAAAAGAAGTTGTAGATACATCGTCGATATATTGTAATGTATTTATTACTAGCATACTAGCAGGGTCGTAGCGGTCTTTATTTATTAAGTAGCAAATTCACAAGTCTTCGCCTTAAGCGGATGGGCATTTGGCAGCGTGAAATATGCTGACAATTTATTTAATTAAATTAAATATAAGGTATTGGGTATGTCGCTTTGCAGTTGATGGTCGGGCAATTGACTATCTACTATCTCTTGTTCATTAATATTTCATAAATTTTTATTTTTGTATTCATTTTTAGTCCGCGTAGTTAAAAACTGCGTTGGCCATGAAAAAGCCTTCCAGATTTTACCACGCGTTAGAGATATTTGGCTTGCCAATTTAAGGTTGAACCTGAATGCATTCTGGGGAATAGACTAAAAAAAAATAACGTTCCTACAGAAGAGCTCGGCTTCGAAGCTATTCATGCTTCGAATTGCAAGCCGGATACTGTATTTTGTTATGCTTCTGCGTGCAATGAAGCACTTAATTTACATCAAATATCTAGGGGGTCCAATATTTTTACAGATATAGTAGTTGTTTTAAAAGCCAAGTTTAAAGATGCCCACCTAATATTTCTATGCGCCGGTCATATGGCGATGATGGCTGAGGGAAGAAGACTTTTAGAAGAAAATATAATGCCAGTTAACGTGGAACAACCACAAAACGAACAAAGTGGTGAAATACCTGTTGATAACTCTAAAATAATTAAAATATGTCATGTCATCATGTCGATTTGGAAGCTGAAATGCGTAATGATGAATATGTTATTCAAGAAGCTGAAATGCATTATGAATATGTTGGTCACGAAGCTGAAATGCATTATGACAAACCTATACAAAAAGCTGAAACATTGCAAAAATCATCGTGTAATAAGATGGGCAATGCCCTAAAAAAGAAAAATAAATGGCTAAAGAAAGAAAATTTGAAATTAAAAAAAAAGAGGTTAATTTTTTAAGGAAAATGTCAGGGCGTCTGGCCCTGGAGAATGCTTCTTTCAAAGGAGTATTCTCCGAAAACATTTCCTGCGAAGGTAAAAACAAAATACAAGAAATGCTTGCGGTCACCAAACGTGTCTTTCAATAAATCGAAATAAAATTGTTCAGGGAGTCTATTCATGATGAATTGCCAAACCAAACTGAGAATAAATCACTTGACAGTTGTTAAATCGGTCGCCATCTTGAACAGTGATGCCAACTTGTAGACAGCCAATACACGTCCGTAATAGTCGCAGCAAAAGTGATCTTTATTACGCAGAATTGAGCACGCTTAGCCATTTCACAAGGGTTGGGGAATGTAATGTGAGGGAGGGAGACAGGCATAGTGTTACTTGGAGTAACAGGGTGACCTACCTTAGCATAGGTATGTAATATAATAGTGTGACCAAAATTTGTTTACTAAAACGTAATTAGTTATGACGCGAACCATATCAATTTTCCATCAGTCCGGCATCTCTACCAGCTGAGAGTGTATAAAATCATGAATTTGGCTGTATCGTATAAACAGCGGCTTATTTTATTTCGCGCTTTCAAGAAATCGTGAATCCCATAATATAAACATAGTATATGTGTGTGTTACTTACTGCTACAAACTTAAAGTTCTATACTTCTAAAAAAAACACCCTTTATAAGCTATAAGGCCTATAAGGCAGCAATACCCAAAACTGACCGGTCTACCGTACTTTCACTCAATGTGGAATGTAAAAGACCGCTGATGAGGGAGGCCTTCCGAAACAGTGGGATCCAACACGTTCGGCTTGCGAGGTTTGAAAAGGTTTGAGGTTTAAGATGGTTGGCGGCGGGATTGGTAGGGCTGACGACAAACTAGTTCGATGCTCAGACACGAAAAATTCAGGCATTTTCATTTCAAATAATTTTGCCCGCGTCGTAGTGGAGAAACATCGGTGCAAAACAAAACAAATAATTTTACGTCTCTGCTCTCTCAGACCTTACGTTTTTATTGCACTTTACGTCGTTTTGATTGAATTGTATTTGCTTGTTTGCTTTCTTTTTTAGCTTTTGAAAAAATTAAATTGCCGGGATCCAATTTTGGGCGGGAAAATTTTTAAAAAAAGTGTGCTTTAATTGAAATTAAATAAAAACAGTTAAAATAAAAAAAATATATAAAATAAAAAATAATAGTTAAAAAATAAAAATTTTAATTTTTCGCTGCCCCTGATCGTAATTGCTAGTTCCTAGTTTGTTTTGATTATAATATAAATAAATAAATAATTATAATGAATTATGAAATAAAGAACTCAACCCAACGGGCTCGGGATCCAATTTGGGAGCCTTGCAGGAAAATTTAAAAATAAAATTTAAAAAATTAAAATTAAATTATTTTTATTCGATAATTCGATATTAGATATTAGCAAAAAATACCAAAAATCAACTTTTCCCCCTTAACAACACTGGGACGATCACTTTTCTGACACTTTTCTGACCGCCGAAAGCACCGTCGTCACCTTTTTCACCCGCAAGTTTTCACCGCCGTTTTTTGTGTGTCTTTCTTCTACCTGTAAGTATTATAGAAATTGTAGTAATTAACTTACATTTTCTATCCCTTATTCACAGGAACATGAACAACCACAACAACAACTACAACCGCCGCTGGAATGGTGGGAATAGGCGCCCCCGGATTAACCACCGGAACTACCCGTACCAGCACTACCAGCCCCCCCAGCACTACCAGCCCCCCCAGCACTACCAGGCCCCCCAGCCCTACCAGCCCCCCCAGCCCCAGGCTCCCGTCGCCATCGCCCCCCCACCGGCTCCACCACGGCCTGACCGCTCAGGTCGCGAAATGCGGCGCGCCGTCGCAGCCGTGGCCGTCGACAAGGTCAAAGACATTTCTATCCCTTATTCACAGGAACATGAACAACCACAACAACAACTACAACCGCCGCTGGAATGGTGGGAATAGGCGCCCCCGGATTAACCACCGGAACTACCCGTACCAGCACTACCAGCCCCCCCAGCACTACCAGGCCCCCCAGCCCTACCAGCCCCCCAGCCCCAGGCTCCCGTCGCCATCGCCCCCCCACCGGCTCCACCACGGCCTGACCGCTCAGGTCGCGAAATGCGGCGCGCCGTCGCAGCCGTGGCCGTCGACAAGGTCAAAGACGACCCGACGGTGGACGTCAGCGTCCTCCGCCGGGAGATCACCCGCGTTCTGGAGAGGAAGCAGGAGATGGCGCGCCTGCTCGTGGGGGAGGTGGATCCGGCGGGAGATCCCCGCGAAGCCTTCATCCGCCTCTGCGTGGAGGACCCGAAAAAAATAGCGGGGCTGCTGGGGGCCATAAAAGCCCCATCGGTGGAGTCCCAGCTCCAGGACATTCGGGGCCAGTTACAAGATGGGCAATGCCCTAAAAAAGAAAAATAAATGGCTAAAGAAAGAAAATTTGAAATTAAAAAAAGAGGTTAATTTTTTAAGGAAAAGGTCAGGGCGTCTGGCCCTGGAGAATGCTTCTTTCAAAGGAGTATTCTCCGAAAACATTTCCTGCGAAGGTAAAAACAAAATACAAGAAATGCTTACGAAATGTGAGCAGTTTCAAAACAAACTGGCCCATAATATAGCATTGCTAGAGCTTAAATTAAAGGAAATAGAAAATGTGGAATGTTCTGAAAATGTACCCAAAAATTGGGTGGACGTCAGCGTCCTCCGCCGGGAGATCACCCGCGTCCTGGAGAGGAAGCAGGAGATGGCGCGCCTGCTCGTGGGGGAGGTGGATCCGGCGGGAGATCCCTGCGAAGCCTTCATCCGCCTCTGCGTGGAGGTCCCGAAAAAAATAGCGGGGCTGCTGGGGGCCATAAAAGCCCCGTCCGTTGAGTCCCAGTTGCAGGACATTCGGGGCCAACTGGAAACATTAACAAATAAAATAAAATAAAATATTAAACAAAAACAAAAACAAATGTTATTAATTGGGTGGTATGGGTATGGGTATGGGTGTATGGTATGTATGGGTATATATGTATGTTGGCTTGTTGGCCAACCACGTGCTTTTATTCCAGTGCTGGAAAAGGTAAAATTGTTCATCAGATTTTTTGAGCTCCAGAATCTCAAAAAAAAAAAATGAATACGACGAATGAAAATTTTAGTTCTGACAAATAAATATATTAACAAAAAAAAGCTCATGTATATGTATAATTGTAGCATTCATCGAAATTCTTATTATTGAATAAAAATGAAGGCGACAAACTAATGAATCCCTCAAAAATATCATTGATAAATGTGTTGAGTAGACCAACCAGAAGCACGATTACTGGTTTGGCAAGATTCTTAGGTCCAAAACGGGAAATTAGGCGGTCACCAAACGTGTCTTTCAATAAATCGAAATAAAATAAAAATAAAATTGTTCAGGCGTGAGTCCTATCATGATGAATTGCCAAACCAAGCTGAGAATAAATCACTTGACATAACAGTCTTGCCAGATGAAAATTTAGCTTTCTCCCTAAAAAATCATGTCGCACAAAAGCTTGTTGTTATATCGGTGTGTCGATAATGATATCGATGTCACTCGATGTTTTAGTGATGGTACGACCAAAACACGAGAACAGCAATAAATTTTTAAGAATACGAAATTAAAATAATAAAGTCTAAATGAAAAGTATAAGCTAAATAAAAAAGTTGGATCGAGCATTTCAGTTGTCATAGTTAAAAATAAACGGAAATATAAATGATAAGAAAAGGTATTTCTAATGTCGCAGGAAAAACCATTGTACATTTCCCTAAATGGAAAATAAAACCATAGATGCGATACATCGTATAAAAAAGAAAAATAGGTCCATCACTAGAGTAGAAGGTAAAATGCTGGTATCGACTAATCGATAACCATCTGACGCCATTTTTATGGCGGGATATTGCAGTATTTTTAAATGTTCACCACCTATTTAAAATACTTCTTTTAGATTTTTCTCGAAGAGGGTATATTGATTTCAGTCAGAAGTTTGCAACGCAGTGAAGGAGACATTTCCGACCCTAAGTATATATATTCTTGGTCAGCATGACTAGACGAGTCGATCTAGCCATGTCCGTCCGTCTGTCCGTCCGTCTGTCCGTCTGTCCGTCCGTCTGTCCGTCCGTCCGTCCGTTTCTACGCAAACTAGTCCCTCAGTTTTGAAGCTATCGAGCTGAAACTTTACCAAAAGTCGTCTTTCTATTGCAGGTAGTATATAAGTCGGAGCCGGCCGGATCGGACAACTATGTCTTATAGCCCCCATAGGAATAATCGGAAAAATAATTGAAAACAAATTATAACTTATGTGTTTTTTAACATATTACCTTATGCTCTTGGAAATATCATTTTCTTACCTGTTCTGAATTTCGAATTAAATTTTAGACAAATCGGACGACTATATCATATAGCTCCCATAGGAACGTTCGGAAAACTAAAGGGAAATTAATAGGAACAAAATTATAGCTTTGTTCATTTTTATTGTATTCTTTTCTACTTTGGAATATAAGTTTATTTTATTATTTTATAATTTCGAATGACTATATTATATAGCTGCCATAGGAAGGATCGCTGCTATTATATTGTTCGTTGTTGTTTGCAAATCTAAATTTAACATTTTTGTAATTTCAAATTGAATAGGAACGATCTGCAAGGGTATATAAACTTCGGCTGGCCGAAGTTATCGTCCTTTCTTGTTTTGGATTCTTTTTATTTATATTTTACTTTTAAAATTATTAGGTTTGACAAATGAAGTTAATTAAATGGAAAAATGAATAACACAACACACAAAAAACTAAAATTCTAAATTTATTAAAATTTTAATCAAATTTGTAAAAAATACCCCTATTGTTTTAGGTTTTTCATCGCGATAGTATCGATGGTTTCCGAAAAACCTCGAAAACATCGATAGGGCAACTATCGATGCTTTGCCAGCTCTAGTTATATTTTTCACATCTCTAAAATACAAGTTCAACATATTCGCCCCATTCGCCGCATTCGCATTCGCCGCCCCATTACAAAAAAAAAGTGGACCCGAGAAGACGTGCGCGGACTGAAACTGCGGTCGAATGTGAGTGGCTGTGTGTGAGTGTGGTGTGAGCTGGAAGTGCAGCTGTCGCCGAGCGAGAAAAGCGCACAAAAGGCTGTGGCGGCGCAGATCGCCGGTGATTTGGGGTCCTCCGGGGCGGCTTGGAGGCGAAAAGGGCCGCAGGATTGGTCCACGCAACGCCCAAGAGTCGCCGGCGACGCGACGCCGAGGCCGGCAGAGACGCCGCAATGCAGCCGGATCCGGCTGAATTTGCACAAACGCGGTGCTGACGCGGTGAAATGGGAGCATAAGAAACCGAAAAACCAAACATTATGTGCGAAATATGCGAAAAACTTCGCTCCCGGCGTGTGTGTGTGAGCGTGCAAGTGTGTCGGCTGCAGAACGAAGAGAGTGGGAGAGGCAGAGCGCGAGGAGACGCTTGTACCTGCTCCGAAAACCGAGGCATCCGAAATTGGAGTGGCCGCCACTCCGAAAGTGTGGGGCTGCTGCAGCATTCGGAAATGCAAACTGGTTAATGGTTAATTGCTACGTAACGCTGTTTTTCCGCTAAATCACCTCTCCTCTGCCTCTGCCCCTGCGCCTCCCCCTCCTCCCCCGCGGCCGACAGAGACGACGGCGACGACGTTGGCTTAAGAAAATTAAAATGTGGCCATATTTTTTCTTCGCGCTCTCCCTTTTGAAACTCTCGCCGCGCGCTGTTCTCGCCGCCTCCGTTTTGTGCCGCACTTCCAAGATAAAGAACGCGAACGCGAGATAAATGCGAAATATTGTATCTCGGCGACGAGCGAAGCAACATACTCATTTGTTCTCATCGATTTGTTTTGTCCGACAGAAAGTGCGTTGCAGCCGAATACGAATACCAATAGCGATTAGCCGACCCGCAGCCAGACAAGGAATTATTAATTAGCCGCCGCAGGAGCCAGCGAGGAACGCCGCCAAAATGTCGGAGGAAGTAGATCGCAACGATCCGGAGCTCAAGTACCTCTCGGTGGAGCGCAACCAGTTCAACGATCCGGCCACACAGGCCGAGTGGACACAGAAGCGCCTGGTGTGGGTGCCGCACGAGAACCAGGTGAGTCTTCCTCTGCCTGCGGGCCCGAGATCTACTACCTGAGCCTGGGGTTTCCACCCCGGCTAATTCAGCTGATTCAGCGGGGGAACCACGCCCGAAACACCGAATTACCTGACATAAACCCTATTGATAGCGTGAAAGCAACAGGAACAACGGCTACAGCTGCGGTCAACGCAATAGCACTGATTATAGCCTGACTTTTTTTTTATTTTTTGAAATAGATCACGAAAAATGTAGAAAAATATGATCCATAAGGGGGCTAAATTCAACAAGTAGTGGTTCTATTTTCACCGCAGTTGTACACGTTCTAATCAATTTGCGCCGTGTTCGTGCCCGGCTTTGGGCTCCTTATCAACCAACACTTTTTCAAACCATCCGGCTCACTCATCGATCGACCATGAATCACGCCCCGTTGTTCGATTTATTTTTAGTTTTTAACCGGGCCAACTTCTTCGAATTTTTCATTACCTTCGCACCGCGGTGATAAAATTAAGTAAACATCCGTCGATGCTGAATCACTCGTTTCTCCTGCGGTGATGCTGAAATCCCCCCACCGCATTAGTGTGTCCGATTTAACGGTTTACTTGGCCAAATCCGCGACCATTTGCCGCCAAGAGGCTATGCCCAATGCTACCAATTTGCATGCAGACGATCTCTGACTCACTGACTCACCTTCGAGCGAGAGTGGCAGCAGGAACGGTCCCAGTTCCCAGTGAGAGCGGGCCGAAACGAGTTTTCAACCTGGCCGGGTACGGGTATTTGTGTGTTCGATTTGCTTGTGTCGGGTGAACCACCCGACCACCGACCCTCAAACGAACACTCAGCCAAGCCAGCGAAGAAACGAGCTGAGATTGGGCCAAAGAACCACTGCCCTCGGAGGTTTCTTCGCCCACTCTTGGCCCAGAAACTCGATCGCGAACATTGGTCGCCTGGGTTCCAGCCATATGATAACAAGCTCAATTGTTTTGCTAATTCCGTTTGTTCCTTTCTTCTGCTCGTCTGCTATTAGAGACAATATCTTTCTTTCAGGTGTCATTCAACTGCATTCCTAAGACTTAATTTCAAGACCTAAACCTAAACAGATAAAATTAGCAGCCGCTGGCCCGTCCGGTAATTGCTTTATTTGCCCGAGATAATTCCGGGGAACAGAATGGTAGCACTTTTGGGTGACTTCATATAATAAAAGCAGCAACGAAAACAAAAGCCACCAACTTCACATTTTTGTGTAATTACGCGATCACTTAAACAGACATTTACTTTACAATGGAATCCCACAAGCAGGCAGCGGCAGAGATAAAGCCAAGAAATAAACACGAAAATAACGAAACGAACGCAAACGCTCGATTGTCATGAGTTGCCCGTCGAACGGTGGGACTGACAGACGGTCTTAGGGACTGACGGCCGACACATGAGACAGGCGAGAAACGTAAAGAAATTTGCATACAGCAGAAACTGTTGCTCCGCTGGAATGTCCAACAGATACAGATACAGATACAGCGGCGGTTTAACGGGAACGGACCCGGCTAAAAGGGTATTCGCCAATTGTGTCAACACTCCGGTCGGCCGAACAGCCCGCTTCTCTTCCAGCAACTGCTCCATTGCTCCAACTTTGCGCAATGTAAGGGAATTCGCTGAATAATGGCAACGTCAGTTCACGTACGTGATATCCAAATCCATTTTATCAACTCGTGGATACACAAGGAGCCCTTTTGTTCGTGGTTAGACTTTGTTCAATTTTGTTTACTGATCAGCGATATTTTCCCAGGTCATGTGGGTTGTTTTTTGGTACTATGTCTGATTCATCAAAGTATTTGCACTGAGAGGAGTTTCATTGACGAAAATAGAAGAGTTTTATTAAATGAAATCGTAGATCTTGTGATCTTGAGATTATATTCCGACATTTCTCCTATTAGTTTCTGTGTGGATCAATGTATGTTTCTCATATTTCACCCTTCTTATCTGGCATTCCTGCATGCCTGATTCCCCTGACCAATCTCGAAACTTTTCATATTGTTAGCCAAATTGAAGTCGGCTTAACCTTCGTCATGCCCAGAGAATCGAATCGATTGTAACGAACGCCGATCATTAAGGGGCCTCTGCACACCCACACATGCGCCCGGCTTCGTTTGTTGATACTTTCGAGCGTGTCTGTGTGTTACTCGTATTTATAACCAACAGAAACCACTTTGGACTTTGTTTGTGGCCACTCCCACTCCGCTTTCCCGCCCTCGCCCTCGCGCTGGGCCTGCTGGGTTCTGGCGCAGATGCCTTGCCGCGCGAGTGTGAGTGTGGTGTTTTCTTTTCGGTTACGGCAGCGACAAACGTAGCCAGCTTTCGACTCTCGTCCGTCCGGTTTACGGTCAACGAACCTGCGCCTTGTATCACGTATGTGTAATATACGTTCCCTACCCCCTCCATCGCCATACCCATCGCCATCTCCATCTCCACACATGCATATGCGTTGATCGATTAAACGAAGGAATAAAATAAAAGAGTAACAAATTATAATGGGCCCATCCATCCATCGTTCTGCTTGTTCGCATCTCGGATCGTGCTGGCGATGAGAGGCGGATGGGGAACCTCTATTCATTATTCGGTTCATATTTACATTTTCGGAATAGTGTAAACAAAAGAAGTTGGCGAAAACCACACGCTCCCAGAGAGTAAATAATGGGTACAGATATATGTATCTTGCAATATTCTCTTGCTAGCTTGGTATTCTGCGGATCTCTTAGCAAGTTCAAGGTTGCGATTGGGCCACCAAAATAGTCAACCCCTGATCGGGGGCTCCCACACTTGTCATCCCAACCCAACTTCCCTCCTTCGATTCCCGCCTCCCTGATTATCATCACCATCATCATCATCATCGGCGCTCGCTTTGTTTGTAGGTGTTGTTTTTTATTTTCTTTGGTTTTGCTCCACCGATTGCCCGGAATGCCCGAGATGCCGTTGAGCGAGAATCCGAGACTGATGACCTCATATGCCCCAGCTCTCTGCCTGCCCGCCCGAGTAACTTTGGCCAATTTCCCTGGCTCGATAACTCCAATTCATCTCTTGCGGGGCATTCCAAGATCGTGATTCATGGACCAACTGGCGGAGCAGTTACAGCATTTTCCGATTTTTTGCTTCTTCTGCCACCGTCGCAAAGCCTTGTACGCGGTGTGTCCAAACTGTCAAACGTTTTTATGCGCAAATGTTTTGCCAAGCTGACAGCGGCTGCCCACTAAACAGACAGTCGACTGGGAGGAGGCGGTACGTCGGAAAATCAGTTTAGACACAGCGAAAGCACTCGAAATTGTGTAAATCGTTCCGCTATCGTGGGCCTGTTTGTGGGGGATTTTATCCTGGGTCGATCATCTGGGCGAAAATAATTCGCCATAGGGCACATTTAATTGCGATGATTGCTCGCTCGACTGTTGGGCATTTAAGCGAACTCGTTATATGCTCCAAATGGTTTCATATCCGTCGTATCCGCTCCAGAATAACGACTTTCTTATGGCTGTTTACGCCCTGGTACCGGAAAAGCACAAAGATAACATAAAGCATGAGTGCGAACGCGGGTTTTTCCGAAACTGATCGCTGGGGCGTGTGCGTGTTTAACTTAATGGACCCGGTCTGGGATGCGTTGCAGATCGCAGATGCTCCTGCTCGCTGCCCGCTGTTGGTTTTAATGCATTTCTGGCTTGCAGCTCGCAGCTCGCAGCTTGCAGCGGCGGCACTTCACTCTACCCTTTAATGACTGAATTACGGGCTGCCCCTGATTTGATTAATGTCAATGCGCCGCGTGCAGCATGCTCGTGCTCCCCATTGTTGTTGTTTCACTTGACTTCTAATTGAAGCTGCCTGGCTGTTGGTGCAGCTTTCCCAAGATGTTTGTGTTCGATTGAATTTCAGGGTTCCTTGGCAGGGGAAATTCCGCAGAAGACTCGAAAGTGAATCACACTTATCACCCTGCCTTAGTTATAGATAATTTAGTATCGAAATTCTGTGATGGCCACAACTGAAATCTGCGCCTTGAACTTGTTACGAGTCGCGCTGGTCGCAGGGAAGGGGCCAGACGAGGGGCCAGACAGGCGGACAGACAGTTGCATCTGCCTCCCGTTGTTCTGTTGGCTCAGTTTTCTCCCCGTCTGCCTGGGCCACTTGAATGGGTGCAGTTCTTGCCCGTGCATTTCACTCGCCAGCGAGAGAGAGCGGAGGCTGAGTGGCTCTTCTTCTGGCGCTTGACTCATGCAGCGTCGTTGCACTTGTTGTGTTTATCGCCTACCCGCTGAGATGAAAAACAAAACGTACACTCACACACAATCTGCATTTTGCATAGAGCCGCTAGGAAACAACGATTGCAACCGTGAATAACCGATTCTATCTTCTTTTCCAGGGCTTCGTGGCCGCCAGTATTAAGCGGGAGCATGGCGACGAGGTCGAAGTGGAGCTGGCCGAGACCGGCAAGCGGGTGATGATCCTACGCGACGACATACAGAAGATGAATCCGCCAAAGTTCGACAAAGTCGAGGACATGGCCGAGCTGACGTGCCTGAACGAGGCCTCCGTTTTGCACAACATCAAGGACAGATACTACTCTGGCCTGATCTATGTGAGTACCACGAATTATAGTCCATATCCCATATCCCATATTCCATATCATATATGTTTGTGTTGGCCGCCCAAAAGTTTCCGCCGCGCCAGCTGCCGGCAATGTGACGATGACGACGAGTCTAAGTAAACAACCCTCCCCTTCAACGCTGGAAATTTTGAAAGGCAAAACTTTGCCGAGCCGTCTTGCCTCATCGCATTTCTATTTATTTAAAAGCATCACAAATATTTGACACTCGAAGCTCAGTCAGTCAATCCTTCGGTGCATTCGTCACAGGCCGAATGATTTACAAACATTAACTCACTCTTGCGCCTCCCACTCCTCCCCGCACAGCATATCCGCTGTTAATTGGCATGCCAAAGGCGTTTTGGTCTGAGTAGATAGAAAGCCAGCAAAAGTTCATTTTCGATTCGATGAGAAACGAATTTCAAGTGGCGCATTTGAATTCGGCTCCATAAATTCCAGCTGCTTTGCGGCTGCGCCCCTCCCTCTTCTTATATAAATCATCGAATTAGCGTCTGCAATTGCAGGCTTCAATTTATATCGATTTATCTGATCACATAACTTATTCCCCCGAAAATGGGGAAAGATTCTCTTGATGAAAGAAATTACTCCAGAATGAGGGGTGTATTTTTTTACTTGAAAACTTATCAGCGTTTTAAAAAGAAATAAATTTAAATAGATTTTCACAAATGGTTTTGCGATAACAATGCTAGCAAGAACTTTGTGAATTTATTTTTCTTCGATTAATTACTATGAGTGGTTACAGCATACTAAAATAGGTAAACTCCTGCCTTGGGAAGTTCTGTCTTTCGTCACCAATACTTCAAGCTCTCTTCTTTCGTTACCAATCCAACTTTTAGCAACGTGTTGCTGGGGAATGTTGCCAAAGTACTTGCTTTTTTGGGTTCCTCTCGCTGCCCTATTTTCCTTCTACATTTATTCGCCGCCATGTGGCAGATTTGTTGTGGCTTCTTTTTTATTGTTTTATAGCAAATTATGTGCCGCTTTTTACATACATATTTTATGAACTGCGGCTGCTATTTATCGCAGTCTTTCCCTCTCTCGCTTTGGGAGTTTTAATTTAATGCCCAAGCGGTTGTTGTTGCTGCCGTTTTTGATGTGGGCGCAAACTGCTTTAAATTTGTTTATACTGTTGTTGGCAGGCCATGCTTCAGCGCACTTAGCATTGTCGTTGTTGTTGGCCAATTCGTGCGCCGCTTCACCGTTTACACAACCCCGCCACGCACTCATCTTGTGTCCCTTTCGCGCTCTTACCACGACTTGTCCCATTTAATTCGCTGCCAATTGTTGCTGACGCGCTCTGGCCGCTAACTTGTTGCACGAGACAGAGACAGAGAGGGAGATAGCGGCACTGCGCTGTGGGGGCTGCTCTTAACGGCATAATTATTATAATTTGTTGACATTTAATTCGATTTTTAAATTTCATTTAAATTAATTCGCCTGGCAGCTGCCGACTGCCGGTAGCATGTAGCCTAATTAATATGCGTCGGCAAGAAGAATGATTCTTACACGGCCAGAACACACAAGTATACGCACACCCATGGCGACTCATGGATATATGCTAATCAAATTGTCAACACCTCGGAAAATCAGCAACAAGAACCGCCGCAAATATGGCCAATTGGCTTGGCAAGAAAATGTTCAGCGAATCAATTTGGGTAGAATATAAAGTGATGAAAATTAATTTGTATTTTTTGGGATATAATTTATTATAAAATATTTAAATAATATTTTGAAATTGAAGGTACTGCATTTCATTTTGCAATTGGTTTGCCATTTAACAAGTTACAAATGTGCTCAACAGCACAGAAGTTTAATTAATGTAATTGTGTTTGAAATTGAAATGTTGTGTTTTTTTTCAAAAATGTCTAGTCTTGCCATGCTTTTAAACATTTTCTTGGGACCCCACACCCAACCCGCCTCCCCATGCTGCGCCTGATTACAAGTGAAATTGGGTTTGAAATATTCCACAAAACATTTGCTTCTGCCTCTGTTGTTGGTGCAATTAATTGATTTATGTCCACCGGGTGACTGGGTGCAATTGCTCAAAGGCAGCATGTAGTCGAGTCGGCCATATTCTGTTTGCATTCTGCTCAGCTGCGTTGGCAGCCAAAAGATCGCACTTGACAACGCTGCGGCGACGGGGAGCTGGTGACGTTGGCGCCTTGGCAGCTGCTGCTATCTCAATTCCCGTTCGCTTCTAACTATCTTTGAGATGCGCTAATTGAAATGGCAAGCTGAATTTAACAGAGCGACGGATTAATGTGGGATTTCTTCGGCACTTGGCCATATTCAAATAACGACTGCCAATGAGCCACCACACGAAGCGTGCTCTTTGTGGCAAATAAATTATGTTCCTCGCATATCAGCTGGGCAATTTGTGCACAAATATTGGCACTAATAGCTGCAGGCCCCCAGGAGGGGGTGGAATGGTGGGCAGGGGGGCAGACGGAGGTGTCTCCGAGTACGTAATTAACATAAAAGGCGCCGCCGTTGGTTTTGCTTTTCGTCGCTTTTGGCCCTGTTTGCTTTGCTCTGCTTGCAACACGTCTAATGACCACAAAAGGCCTGAAAGCCGCGACCGAAAGCGGATTCACTAAACGTCCGAGATGGTGACTAATTTGATTGCTTCTCAATGCCTATCGACGACGGACTTCTTTCGGAGGTTCATCAGGCTCTTGCTCTACGTAAGCCTCATTAACAAGCCATTCACGTCGGCCTTTGTGCCTCCTCCTTCCACCCCAAAACACAAACGAATATCGCTGTAATTTAATTGCCCTGCCACCGCTTGTAGAATTTGCATACATTCCATGATTTGACTTATCCGTTGACCATATAAGGCTTTATATGAGGGCAGGTTTCAGTGATTTATGACGTTCAGTAGATATATGCATCAGGATAATGAATCAAACGTATAGCCGAAGTGATTCAAAGGCGAATGGAGCAAACATCGTCACGAGTCACGGCCACTTCTAAACGGTTGCCAAAAACAGCGAAGAAACAACAGAAACTGAAAAAACAATTTCTTATGCCATTTTTGGATGCCTGACACACGCACACACACACGTACGAGCTGGCTGATTGGCAAGACGTGATTTTGTTGTAGATTTCGGGCTCTGTGAGTCACTCTCCCCCGTGTTCCGTCCTCCTCGTCGCCCATCACCCTCACCTGGGTGGCAAAGAGTTGAAGATATTTTCTCTACTATGATTTTTACCAGCGGTACTTTCCATTTCGAGCAGTGTGTGGGCTGGCCCCACACTTCTCCACCTCCTTCGATACAGTTTTGCGCGCCGCTGTGAAGTTCGCAGCACTCGCATCTAATGTTTGGCCAGATATTTAAATGGTACAACAAATAGCAAAAGCCGCATACTTAGTGCCCACGCCGCAGTCTCGGTCCCAATCGCAGTTATGTAGGCTGCCGCTCGATAGATACCACCACCGGATTCGGATTTGGATTCGGATACAGATAGAGCGGCGGATACAGATACATGCGTTCGCTGTTTATGGTGCTGGCCAACTTTAAAGCACATGTCTTGTTAGATAGCCAGGCGAGCGTGTGTGTGAGTTTGGGCAACATTAACTAGGCCACTGAACATCAGTTGCCGGTTTCTGAGGCAGTTGTTAGCCCAAGCCGCGCTTTGATTACCTACAGCGCCATGGACAAAACATCCAGCTCGAAAATGATCAACATCAAGCTAGGAAAATCATCGAAGTAAGACCTTGTCGGGGATCTAGCAGAATAATTTAAAATGTCCTTCATGTTATTCAGTACCTTAAGAACATCATTTTATCATCACCAACATAGAGTTGGGAACTTCATGAAATAAGCCGAGACTAATATGTATATCATTCCTTTCTTTCAGACATATTCCGGTCTTTTCTGCGTTGTGGTCAACCCGTACAAGAAACTACCGATCTACACCGAAAAGATAATGGAACGGTATAAGGGCATAAAGCGACACGAAGTGCCTCCGCATGTATTTGCAATAACGGATAGTGCCTATAGAAACATGTTGGGTGGTAAGTATCTCGTCTCTGCGTGCACTTTCCCTTTTCTTGCTACAGCTGCTGGCAGATACTGGAGGGGAAATGCGAGCATTATCAGCTCCACTTTTTTTTTCTCTGGCGCGATTTCTGGTCCCTATCGAAAATTCCATTCTCCGCATAAACAAGCAAAAACGTTACCCAAAACCGAGCTGATAAGATAAAACCTGGCAAAGTTTACTCTGGGGGCAGGGCTTTTCCGCGAATCGCGTTGGAGGGGGGGATGTATGGACACACACTTTGCAGAAATAACTCCACGGAGGTGCATTAGCATTCCCCTCTGAAAAAACAGCCAGTGATTCATCTGCAAATGTGTTCCCTCTTCTAATCACAAACTGGTTTCCTTTTTCGGCTTGCATTTTCAAATGGGATTTTTTCAGATTTCCTTTTCATTGCTGTTGCTTTTTAGTTTGGGCTTCAGTGAGTTTCGATGGTTTGCATGTCCGATCCAAGCGTAACGCCGCGCCGGCAGATGACTCACGCGGTGCTGGCACAGCAGAGACTCCAGCTCGAGGCCAGGCATATCTTACTGCGGCTAAATCTATAGGTTCCTCTGTGCTGGTGAACGTGTATGTGTGGCTCCCCCTGCTTGAGTTTGGTTAACTAATATTGCGTATACGTGTCATTACCATATTTGGATCTAAAACTGAACCCGGCTCCGCTTGGACAGCAGGCGACTTTGTTTGCCCCATCATCATCATCTTTGCTTTTGTTGCTGCCGTGGAAATGTTTAAACAAATCGTCACCTCACTCTGGCTCACCATATTTGACGCTTAATAAATTTCTGTTTATGCACATTTGCCTGATTGTATTTCCCCGGTATACATTTTTTGAGAAGTTCGCTTTTACAGCCTGTGGGGAGTGGCGTTTCTTTGATTTATTTCGCTGGCTTTAAATAATCTTAGCCCAACCCCATCGCCCCTGACTCCATTGCCCTGAAACACGCACCACAATCAGCTCCAAGCCGATCTGGGGACTGTTGTGGAGCTGGAGCTGGAGCTGGAGCTGGACAATCGCCGCACACCTTTATCTTTGCGGGCTTCTTTAGCTGCTCCCCCGACTCGTGGCAATCGCAAATCTCCCGACTCCGACTCCGACAAACTGCAATTTTTATGGCATTCCATTCCATGCTATATTTCGAGCTGCTCATAATGTGCCAATGTCATAAGAGTCTTGTTCATGATAAAATGACACGCCTTGACTTTGCCTGTGTTAATGTGGTATATAACTGCATGCTTATATGCACATATATACCAGCTTGAGCCACCGCGTAAGGTCCGCCATTGGACAGATGTTTCGCATGTCTTTATTATTTCAGTTGTTTTAATCAGGAATTTATTTTGGGAGCGACACATGATCAGCGCGTACAAAGTTTACCCAACTTTCTGGTCAAAATAAGCTAGGGCTGACACCGATAAGTAATTCCATTTTTATCTTTTATAAACTTCCTTTCGATAGATAGATAGATTGTGCTACGATTTATTATTGTGTGACTTTGAGAGGGCTTTGTTTGTTTTTCTTTTTGGCGCACTTAGGAGAGAATTAAATTTGTATAATTGAGTTTATACATATATGCGATTTTACAAACCATTAAAACGAAAATTACATCTGTTAGATTTTACTTTGCCTATCGGGGGCCGGAAATTTATATTGTTGCTTATGAAAAATAGTAGTTTAGTTGCAAAACATGGAAAATACTTCAGTATATTCTTGCAAATATTATTTTAATTTGACGGGGTCATAACATCAAGTGCCTGAAGGATTGCGTAAACCTGTTTGTTGATGGGTTTTAATGATCAAAATGATCATGCAGTGTTTCTATGTATTAAATCGATTTAAAGAAAAAAGATATAAAAAACAACGAAAAATTCCCATAAAATTACGTGTTGAGATATAAATTTCGGCCCATTTATGGTCGGATATTGAATGTAGTATGTATAAATATGCGACCGGCTTTATCCATAATAATAAATAAGTACGGGGTCGTGATGTGGAAGCTGTGTGGAGCTCCGTGCCTCAAAATCTATGGCAATCAAAGTGGATATATCGACTCGCTGTTTTTCTGCCTGAGTTTGTGGTTAGCTCAATACTGGATCGTATGACGAGGCTGCCATGTGGCGGGGTGATCCCGGGGTGCAGTGCAAATCTAGTTCGTTATATTCTAGATGGGATCATTGGCGCCATATCAATAGCTATGAACAACAGCAATTTACTGCTGTTGCCGTCCGTATCTTTCAGATACGCAGACTGAAATCAACAGTTTTTGTTTTCATTTTCAATTGATGTATGTCTCATTTTTCGCCCGCTCCCAACGACTCTGTCTTTTTTTGTTTTTTCTGTTTCTTTGGCTTTGTTTTTGCCCGCTTTAATTTGGGTCAACAGAAACTTAAAGCTGAGCTTGGCTTTTTACATTTTAATTTCATTTTTGGCAGGTCAGCCGCATTGTTCCGTTAATAAAGTGTGTCACTCACACCTTTCCCCTCTTCTTCCCCGCAGATCGCGAAGACCAATCGATTTTGTGTACTGGCGAATCGGGTGCTGGCAAGACGGAGAACACCAAGAAGGTCATCCAATTTCTGGCCTATGTGGCAGCCTCCAAGCCCAAGGGCTCCGGTGCGGTAAGTGGAGGAGCGCAGAAATCGAAATGCGTCCATCTGAGAATTGAATCGAAGCAAATGCAAAGCTGTATCTATCCAGTATCCAGTGTGGGAGGGTGCGTTGGAGAGACCCGCCGCAGAGATACAGTTCCATATGGTTTTTGTGACTCCAAAATGCTTATTAAACTCACATTAATGACACGCAAGCCCGACAATTGTTATTGTTTGGTATTGTAAGTAATTAGACAAACAACGTTCGCGGGAGATGCACGACGATTACATAAACACGTATATGTTTACAGTCGGCAAAGTGTCTTTCATACGCCTTTGGCCTCTTGACTTCTTCGTGGGAGTATTCATTCATTCTATCTAGCCTCAAGTTACCAATATAGTACAGCAATTTCAGTTACTAGGCTCACTGGGGCAGGATAGAATTAGCTTTTCTAGCGCAATACTTTCCATGTACAGTTTTTAAAAAGAGCAAACGATCACGATGTCATCCCCAATAACAGACCTCATAGAGCTAGAAAAAACTCCAGTCAAATTCAACGCTCCGCATATGGTGGATGGTCGAGGGTTACGCTTTAATATTTGGATGGTTGATCACTTGGCAGCTGGTTTATGTATTTTTATAGGGGAGCCGAAGCACACTTCATTAATCAAGAGCCATAAGTTGCTGACAAATTTTGTCATTTACAGCAATAAAATAAACACCATAAAAAAGAAGAGAGAATTGAAATTGAATTGCAGAGGAAAGGCAATTGATAAAAAAAAATGGAAAATTAAATCGCAAAAATTGCGACATTCGATACGTTTTTTGGGGCAGCAATGTTGCTCTGTTCGATTTTTGCTACTGCTGGGTTTGCCATAACCATAATTGGGGGAAAAGCAAACAGATTTTCGTTGGTGTTTTTTTAGACGGCTACAGTCAATCCTTTTCAGCACAAACAAGCTGCTCTTGAGCTCCAAACACACTTTTCGTTATGTTTTATGCGTTTACTGCCTTATATGAGCCTAATGCTGAGGCTGCGACCGAAGTTGAGTTGACTGTGCTGCTGTGAACGTGATAAGCTGCAAATATACTTAGGGAGCTTCTAAATGCATGAAATATACAAGTCTAATTTGCCTTGATAAACAAGTGACAGGAGGCACATAGAAATTATAATGTAGAATTATTTTCAAAATCATATAGACAGTTTCCTCTCTTGATAAACACTTTTCTACCTAGTTTTACCTCTGATTCTAACTCCCATAAATAGACGCTGATGATAGATGATATACTGCGAAGGCAAACAGCGACGATTGCACTGAATCATCGAAAGTTGTTGTTACGGTGGAATTGAATTTAATCGAAGGGCATTTTGGTGGGTTTGATTAGAAAATAGTGTGTTTTAGTGGTACTTTTATCAGTCGTAGATAAGAGACGCGATAAGAAAAACGGAGTAACAAACATTGATATAACTTTGCATTTGTTTTTAAAACGGTATCGTCTTCTTTCTTTATAAAGCTATTATAGTCATATTTTTTGTATTTATTTATTGATCTTCTTTATTTTCATGTCCTACACACAAATACACCACTATGCCACACTACACACCTATAAATATACGCACACACACCCTGTACATTGGACTTTGGTTGTTGTCTTCACTCTGAACTCTGTTCAATATGCTATATATATGTTTATATAATTTGTATATATAATCTGTATAAAACGCTGCCGAATATCACGTTCAATCCAAATATCCAACAACCAAACCAAATCCGAACCTCAACACATTCAACCAATTGACAACAACTTTAACAGGTGCCGCATCCCGCCGTGCTCATTGTAAGTATTTGAGGACTGACAATCCCAAAATTGTATCCTACTTTGTGTTTCGAAATTAACATGAATTTTGTTAAACCCTTTTGATGTTTGATTTAAGTCAATTTCCCCCTCTGTCTACTTCTGTTCCGATACATTTTTTTATGTTGTCCCCAACTTTTTTATTTTTTGCTTTCGCATTCCTTCAACTATACCTAAGTCTTAGAATTAATCCTCTCCAAATGAACTCTCCCTACTCTTCGTTTTGTCTCCCTTGTTGTCGTCCCACCCAAGCCAACAATCATCTACTCAATCTCATCTCTCTGCTCTGCTCTGATCCGATCTGCTCTGCTCCCTCTTTGCACTACATATGCCAACGCAATTTTAGAGTAGCCATCAAGAGACATTTGCGGTAAAGTATGCTAAACGTCCATCAATCCCGAACCATAAATAATCTGTAGTATATGTACGATGTAAATACCTTTTTATTTTGTAGCCTTATAGTTTGATTTGCACAATGTACATACATATCATTTCAAGACTGGAAAGACCAAAGTGCGAGAACGATGCTAGTCCTCGAGAAAGTACTGAATATCCTTCCCGTATCCCATAATCCCATTCCCACCTGATTGCAGAACTTCTCGGTCAACACAAACAAGTACATAAAGGTCAAGATTATGACCCAAAGTCAGAATCAATCTATCGAGGTATCCAATGGCTTGAAGATGGTGGAAGTTAATTCCAATGGTCTAGAGGTAAACTCCGGATTATGTCAATGCACCGACATTGATCGGGAGAAGCTGTTGGCGATCGTCCAGTGTTCATTGTCCTTTGTTTAGCATGGCTTTAGTTTCCGCAGCATGTTAACGTAGACTAATCTTATCTAGTTATATGTATACTTTATGTTGCTTGTGATGTCACTGTACTTGTCCCAAGAGTTGTTCGTGTTTAGACTGCTTTCGTGTATGTTTGTGGCTAACCCCTAACCTTTGAGACCGTAAAACACATGGACTTAACATAATCTTCTTTATCTCTGAACAGGGCGAGCTGGAGCAGCAGCTGCTGCAGGCGAATCCCATACTGGAGGCCTTTGGCAACGCCAAGACCGTTAAGAACGATAACTCTTCGCGTTTCGTAAGTGGCCCGACGTCTTAACGAGGATACATTTTATCGTTCACTGCTTTCCAGGGCAAATTCATCCGGATCAATTTTGATGCCTCGGGCTTCATCTCGGGGGCCAACATCGAAACCTATCTGCTGGAGAAGTCGCGTGCCATTCGTCAAGCGAAGGACGAACGAACATTCCATATTTTCTACCAACTGCTAGCAGGGGCCACGCCGGAGCAGCGCGAGAAGTTCATTCTCGATGACGTCAAGTCGTATGCATTCCTGTCCAACGGCAGCCTGCCCGTGCCCGGCGTGGACGACTACGCCGAGTTCCAGGCAACGGTCAAGTCAATGAACATTATGGGCATGACATCCGAGGATTTTAACTCGATATTCCGCATCGTGAGCGCCGTTCTGTTGTTCGGCAGCATGAAATTCCGCCAGGAGCGCAATAACGACCAGGCCACGCTGCCGGACAATACGGTGGCCCAGAAGATCGCGCACCTGCTTGGCCTCAGTGTGACCGACATGACTCGGGCCTTCCTAACGCCACGCATCAAGGTGGGCCGAGACTTTGTCACGAAAGCCCAGACAAAGGAACAGGTGGAGTTCGCCGTAGAGGCCATCGCCAAGGCGTGCTACGAGCGCATGTTCAAGTGGCTGGTGAACCGCATCAACCGTTCCCTGGATCGGACAAAGCGCCAGGGTGCCTCCTTCATCGGCATTCTCGACATGGCAGGCTTCGAAATCTTCGAGCTCAACTCCTTTGAGCAACTGTGCATCAACTATACCAACGAGAAACTTCAGCAGCTCTTCAACCACACCATGTTTATCCTGGAACAGGAGGAGTACCAGCGAGAGGGCATTGAGTGGAAGTTTATTGACTTCGGACTGGATCTGCAGCCTACCATCGACCTGATCGATAAACCCGGCGGCATCATGGCCTTACTGGATGAAGAGTGCTGGTTCCCCAAGGCCACCGACAGGACGTTTGTCGACAAGCTCGTTTCGGCCCACTCAATGCACCCTAAGTTCATGAAGACCGACTTCCGCGGTGTCGCCGACTTTGCCATCGTGCACTATGCCGGCCGCGTTGACTACTCGGCGGCCAAGTGGCTGATGAAGAACATGGACCCGCTGAACGAGAACATCGTGTCGCTGCTGCAGGGCTCGCAGGATCCGTTCGTGGTGAACATCTGGAAGGATGCGGAGATCGTTGGCATGGCACAGCAGGCCCTGACTGATACCCAGTTCGGGGCCCGCACCCGCAAGGGCATGTTCCGCACCGTGTCGCATCTGTACAAGGAGCAGCTGGCTAAGTTGATGGACACGCTGCGCAACACGAACCCGAACTTTGTGCGCTGTATCATACCGAACCACGAGAAGCGCGCCGGCAAGATCGATGCTCCCTTGGTGCTCGACCAGTTGCGTTGCAACGGCGTGCTCGAGGGCATTCGTATCTGCCGACAGGGCTTCCCCAATCGCATACCCTTCCAGGAGTTCCGCCAACGCTACGAACTGCTCACACCCAACGTGATTCCCAAAGGTTTCATGGACGGCAAGAAGGCCTGCGAGAAGATGATTCAGGCGCTGGAGCTCGACTCGAACCTGTATCGAGTGGGCCAGTCGAAGATCTTCTTCCGCGCTGGCGTCCTCGCTCACCTAGAGGAGGAGCGTGATTTCAAGATCTCCGACCTGATCGTCAACTTCCAGGCCTTCTGCCGTGGTTTCCTTGCGCGTCGCAACTACCAGAAGCGGTTGCAGCAGCTCAACGCCATTCGAATCATCCAGCGAAATTGTGCCGCCTACCTTAAGCTTCGCAACTGGCAGTGGTGGCGTCTATACACGAAGGTCAAGCCGCTGTTGGAGGTGACCAAGCAGGAGGAGAAGCTCGTCCAAAAGGAAGATGAGCTGAAACAGGTGCGCGAAAAGCTTGACACCCTGGCCAAGAACACACAGGAGTACGAGCGCAAGTACCAGCAGGCCTTGGTGGAGAAGACCACTCTAGCTGAGCAGCTGCAAGCCGAGATTGAACTTTGCGCAGAGGCAGAGGAGTCGCGCTCTCGTCTAATGGCTCGCAAGCAGGAACTGGAGGACATGATGCAGGAGCTGGAGACGCGCATCGAAGAAGAGGAAGAACGCGTCCTGGCCCTAGGGGGCGAGAAAAAGAAGTTGGAGCTGAATATTCAAGACTTGGAAGAGCAGCTGGAAGAAGAGGAGGCCGCCCGTCAGAAATTGCAGTTGGAGAAGGTGCAGCTCGATGCCAAGATTAAAAAGCACGAAGAAGATCTCGCCCTTACCGACGACCAGAACCAAAAGCTTCTTAAGGAGAAGAAGCTGCTGGAGGAGCGCGCTAACGATCTTTCCCAAACACTGGCTGAGGAAGAGGAGAAGGCTAAGCACCTGGCCAAGCTAAAGGCCAAACACGAAGCCACAATTGCTGAGCTCGAGGAACGCATGCACAAGGATCAGCAGCAGCGACAGGAGTCTGATCGATCAAAGCGAAAAATCGAGACGGAAGTTGCCGACCTCAAGGAGCAGCTCAACGAGCGCCGTGTTCAGGTGGAGGAGATGCAGGCTCAGCTGGCCAAGCGCGAGGAGGAACTCACCCAGACTCTCTTGCGCATCGATGAGGAATCCGCCACTAAGGCCACCGCCCAGAAGGCTCAGCGCGAGCTGGAGTCACAGCTGGCCGAGATTCAAGAGGATCTGGAGGCCGAAAAGGCGGCTCGTGCTAAGGCCGAAAAGGTGAGACGCGACCTCAGCGAGGAACTGGAGGCTCTCAAGAATGAGTTGCTCGACTCCCTGGACACCACCGCAGGTAAGAAGAAAATTGTACCCCTTACTCACGAATTCCCTCAAATCTATATAACAATTTTTGAAAATGTATAATAATAATATTAATTAATATAATATTGATGTTAAATAGCCCAGCAGGAACTGCGCTCCAAGCGCGAGCAGGAGTTGGCTACGCTGAAAAAATCGCTCGAAGAGGAGACTGTCAACCACGAGGGTGTTTTGGCCGATATGCGGCACAAGCACTCACAAGAGCTTAACGGCATCAACGACCAGCTTGAGAACCTTCGCAAAGCCAAGACAGTCCTCGAAAAGGCCAAGGGAACCTTGGAGGCGGAGAACGCAGACTTGGCCACTGAACTACGAAGCGTCAATAGCTCCCGGCAAGAGAACGATCGCCGGCGCAAGCAAGCGGAGTCGCAAATTGCTGAATTGCAGGTAAATAGTCGTGAGACAAAAGTAGTAATGATAAAAAAAAATCAAGATATTCTGGAAACTATGACTTACATAACTAATTTTTCCGCAGGTAAAACTAGCTGAGATTGAACGCGCTCGCTCGGAACTGCAGGAGAAGTGCACAAAACTGCAGCAGGAAGCAGAGAACATAACAAATCAGCTGGAGGAAGCCGAACTGAAGGCCTCGGCTGCCGTTAAGTCTGCGAGCAACATGGAATCGCAGCTCACGGAGGCCCAACAGCTGTTGGAGGAGGAAACGCGCCAAAAGCTGGGCCTCAGCTCCAAGCTGCGTCAGATCGAATCAGAAAAGGAAGCTCTACAAGAGCAGCTGGAGGAGGATGATGAAGCCAAGCGCAACTACGAACGAAAGCTGGCAGAGGTTACCGCCCAGATGCAGGAGATTAAGAAAAAGGCCGAGGAAGACGCGGATCTGGCCAAGGAACTGGAGGAGGGCAAGAAGCGGCTCAACAAGGATATCGAAGCCTTGGAGCGTCAGGTCAAGGAATTAATTGCTCAGAATGACCGCCTCGATAAGAGCAAAAAGAAGATTCAGTCGGAGCTCGAAGATGCCACCATTGAACTGGAGGCGCAACGCACAAAGGTAAGTCTTAATTTGTCGTTTAAAAATCACTTTCCAATGCTAAATAAAACTGTGTACTTTGTCAGGTGCTCGAATTAGAGAAGAAACAGAAGAACTTCGACAAGATACTCGCCGAGGAGAAAGCCATATCAGAACAGATCGCCCAGGAGCGTGATACTGCGGAGCGGGAGGCGCGCGAAAAGGAGACTAAGGTGCTGTCGGTTTCCCGCGAGCTAGACGAAGCCTTCGACAAGATTGAAGACCTCGAGAACAAGCGCAAAACCCTCCAAAACGAACTCGACGACCTGGCCAACACACAGGGAACTGCTGACAAGAACGTCCACGAACTGGAGAAGGCGAAGAGGGCGCTAGAGTCTCAGCTGGCCGAACTAAAAGCACAAAACGAGGAACTCGAGGACGATCTGCAACTGACTGAAGACGCTAAACTGCGCCTGGAGGTCAATATGCAGGCCCTGCGCTCTCAGTTCGAACGCGACCTGTTGGCTAAAGAGGAGGGCGCCGAGGAGAAAAGGCGTGGGCTTGTTAAGCAGCTGCGGGATTTGGAGACCGAATTGGACGAGGAACGTAAACAGCGGACGGCCGCAGTAGCATCAAAAAAGAAGCTGGAGGGCGACCTGAAAGAGATCGAGACCACAATGGAGATGCATAATAAGGTGAAGGAGGATGCGTTGAAGCATGCAAAGAAGCTGCAAGCACAAGTCAAGGACGCACTGCGCGACGCCGAGGAGGCTAAGGCCGCCAAGGAAGAACTGCAGGCGCTGAGCAAAGAGGCCGAGCGCAAGGTGAAAGCCTTGGAGGCAGAAGTATTACAACTGACGGAGGATCTGGCTAGCTCAGAGAGGGCGCGCCGTGCAGCCGAAACGGAGCGCGACGAACTGGCCGAGGAAATTGCCAATAATGCCAACAAGGGCTCCTTAATGATCGACGAGAAACGACGATTGGAGGCCCGTATCGCCACCCTTGAGGAGGAGCTCGAGGAGGAACAGTCCAACTCAGAGGTTCTGTTGGATCGCAGCCGCAAGGCGCAGTTGCAGATTGAGCAGTTGACCACCGAGTTGGCCAACGAGAAGTCCAACTCCCAGAAGAACGAGAACGGCCGCGCTCTGCTCGAACGCCAGAACAAGGAGCTTAAGGCCAAGCTTGCCGAAATCGAGACAGCGCAGCGCACCAAGGTGAAGGCCACGATTGCCACGCTTGAGGCCAAAATCGCCAACCTCGAGGAGCAGCTAGAAAATGAGGGCAAGGAGCGACTGGTGCAGCAGAAGGCCAACCGCAAGATGGACAAGAAGATTAAGGAGCTTACGATGAACATCGAGGACGAACGAAGACATGTCGACCAGCACAAGGAGCAAATGGATAAGGTAAATAGAAAAAAAGAGTGCATTTTAGGGAATCGTTACTGAAGAAATTTTTTTGTTTCACAGCTGAATAGCCGCATTAAACTGCTCAAGCGCAATCTGGACGAGACCGAAGAGGAGCTGCAGAAGGAGAAGACACAGAAGCGCAAATACCAGCGTGAGTGCGAGGATATGATTGAATCGCAGGAAGCCATGAATCGTGAGATTAACTCACTCAAAACAAAACTACGGTAAGTCGAAGCGTGTGCCGGGTGAATTTCTCTATTATCAGGATGGGAGTCTCTTTAGGTGTCTTTGGGGTAGCATTTTTGATTATTGTTTGAAATTTATCTTTGGTTCAAGCTCCATACAAGTTGCCGAGACTGAAAAGGCCAAAGCATATTCGCCCAAAAAGGATGCCGCACTCATTATGAATTGTGAGGGTCTGCATTAGGTTTCGTTTCGCTTCGATTTGCTTCGTTTCCTTCTCGTAGGCTGTAAGTGCTGCTGTTCGCCATGATCCTTAGAATCAGTGAATGTCAACCGAACCCAGCAACCACAACATCGTCTTTTCTCTGCATGTTAGGAACAGAACACCCCATCAAGTCCAAACGTGCGAACTTGTGCTGTACCCCAAACTACCTAAAAAATAGTTCTTAGACATGATCCCCCATAAGTTCCCTTTGTTTTGATTTATCTCTTGACCCTGCACTGCACGTTAACCCATAAACGAAAAGTTCATTGCGACCGAGTTGCTAATTATTATTCGTGATGTTTTCCTTCCTAGACGCACCGGCGGCATGGGTCTCAGCTCCAGTCGGCTCACGGGCACACCTTCATCAAAGCGCGCAGGAGGAGGCGGCGGCGGCGGGGACGACTCATCGGTGCAGGATGAATCATTAGATGGAGAAGATTCTGGCAATTGACGCGTTAATTATTAGATGAAGAGAAAGTTGAAGCGGCGGAAGGTGAAGATGAAGAGCAAAATAAACGATTATATTTAATGTTTCTTTTATATAATTTCTCTGTTATTTTTTATATAAACTATTATACATACTTAAATTAAAACGTAAACAAACAAAAACAACATTTTTATAACGACAAAACATAATGAAACAAAAAAAAACAATGTTGTAAAACACTCCCACTCTATACAAAACATAAACACATAAGAATTTTCCCATCCCTCGAATGGCTGCAATTTCAAGCAGCCAACGAAATAAAATTAAAATTATACAACACAAAAACCAACAAAGAAACGTATTAACTCTGAACCACACACAATACCTTAGTGGAGAGACTAAATCAGCAGGACACTCATTTCCACATTTTTTAATAACCTAATATAGAACCCATAGAAGTACTCGATGCAATATATAAATCATGCATTTAACAACTAAAATGGTTTTCAAACAGAAACAGAACCGAACAGGAAATCAAATGTTGAACACGCAACTAATATACGAATTTCGTTTTTGTTTAGAACTAAACAATAAAATATTTGCTACATAAACCGAATCTTTCCTTGGGGAGTCAGACAATATATTATAGGGCAGTATTTTGCTCAAAATAATGAAAATATTGGTTCAAATATGGAATGTCATACCTTTCTGAGCTCGTAATTACATTTCCCATAGATTGGCATTTCAGTTTAAAAATTTTAATTTTTTTTGGATTTTACGCAAAAAATTGTGATGTTACCCCTTATAAAAAATGTGAAAATGGGCCGAAAATTTTAATCTTTTAAATCGGCCGGAAAATTCACTAATATTAATTATTAGGTCGTTAGCTGTTCAAAACAGTTCGTCTTTTTGATTTGGGGCCATTTTTGTTAAAGTTATAGCGAAAAATCGCGATACCCAATCAGTATTTTGGCCAAATCAATGGGAATATCGGTCCAAATATGGAATGTCATACCTTTCTGAGCTTGTAATCACATTTCCCATAGATTGGCATTTCAGTTTAAAAATTTTAATTTTTTTGGATTTTACGCAAAAAATTGTGATGTTACCCCTTATAAAAAATGTGAAAGTGGGCCGAAAATTTTAATCTTTTAAATCGGCCGGAAAATGCACTAATATTAATTATTAGGTAGTTAGCTGTTCAAAGCAGTTCGTCTTTTTGATTTGGGGCCATTTTTGTTAAAGTTATAGCGAAAAATCGCGATACCCAATCAGTATTTTGGCCAAATTAATGGGAATATCGGTCCAAATATGGAATGTCATACCTTTCTGAGCTTGTAATCACATTTCCCATAGATTGGCATTTCAGTTTATAAATTTTAATTTTTTTGGATTTTACGCAAAAAATTGTGATGTTACCCCTTATAAAAAATGTGAAAATGGGCCGAAAATTTTAATCTTTTAAATCGGCCGGAAAATGCACTAATATTAATTATTAGGTCGTTAGCTGTTCAAAACAGTTCGTCTTTTTGATTTGGGGCCATTTTTGTTAAAGTTATAGCGAAAAATCGCGGTTCCCAATCAGTATTTTGGCCAAATTAATGGGAATATCGGTCCAAATATGGAATGTCATATCTTTCTGAGCTTGTAATCACATTTCCCATAGATTGGCATTACAGTTTAAAAATTTTAATTTTTTTGGATTTTACGCAAAAAATTGTGATGTTACCCCTTATAAAAAATGTGAAAATGGGCCGAAAATTTTAATCTTTTAAATCGGCCGGAAAATGCACTAATATTAATTATTAGGTAGTTAGCTGTTCAAAGCAGTTCGTCTTTTTGATTTGGGGCCATTTTTGTTAAAGTTATAGCGAAAAATCGCGATACCCAATCAGTATTTTGGCCAAATTAATGGGAATATCGGTCCAAATATGGAATGTCATACCTTTCTGAGCTTGTAATCACATTTCCCATAGATTGGCATTTCAGTTTAAAAATTTTAATTTTTTTGGATTTTACGCAAAAAATTGTGATGTTACCCCTTATAAAAAATGTGAAAATGGGCCGAAAATTTTAATCTTTTAAATCGGCCGGAAAATGCACTAATATTAATTATTAGGTCGTTAGCTGTTCAAAACAGTTCGTCTTTTTGATTTGGGGCCATTTTTGTTAAAGTTATAGCGAAAAATCGCGGTTCCCAATCAGTATTTTGGCCAAATTAATGGGAATATCGGTCCAAATATGGAATGTCATATCTTTCTGAGCTTGTAATCACATTTCCCATAGATTGGCATTTCAGTTTAAAAATTTTAATTTTTTTGGATTTTACGCAAAAAATTGTGATGTTACCCCTTATAAAAAATGTGAAAATGGGCCGAAAATTTTAATCTTTTAAATCGGCCGGAAAATGCACTAATATTAATTATTAGGTAGTTAGCTGTTCAAAGCAGTTCGTCTTTTTGATTTGGGGCCATTTTTGTTAAAGTTATAGCGAAAAATCGCGATACCCAATCAGTATTTTGGCCAAATTAATGGGAATATCGGTCCAAATATGGAATGTCATACCTTTCTGAGCTTGTAATCACATTTCCCATAGATTGGCATTTCAGTTTATAAATTTTAATTTTTTTGGATTTTTCGCAAAAAATTGTGATGTTACCCCTTATAAAAAATGTGAAAATGGGCCGAAAATTTTAATCTTTTAAATCGGCCGGAAAATGCACTAATATTAATTATTAGGTCGTTAGCTGTTCAAAACAGTTCGTCTTTTTGATTTGGGGCCATTTTTGTTAAAGTTATAGCGAAAAATCGCGGTTCCCAATCAGTATTTTGGCCAAATTAATGGGAATATCGGTCCAAATATGGAATGTCATATCTTTCTGAGCTTGTAATCACATTTCCCATAGATTGGCATTTCAGTTTAAAAATTTTAATTTTTTTGGATTTTACGCAAAAAATTGTGATGTTACCCCTTATAAAAAATGTGAAAATGGGCCGAAAATTTTAATCTTTTAAATCGGCCGGAAAATGCACTAATATTAATTATTAGGTAGTTAGCTGTTCAAAGCAGTTCGTCTTTTTGATTTGGGGCCATTTTTGTTAAAGTTATAGCGAAAAATCGCGATACCCAATCAGTATTTTGGCCAAATTAATGGGAATATCGGTCCAAATATGGAATGTCATACCTTTCTGAGCTTGTAATCACATTTCCCATAGATTGGCATTTCAGTTTAAAAATTTTAATTTTTTTGGATTTTACGCAAAAAATTGTGATGTTACCCCTTATAAAAAATGTGAAAATGGGCCGAAAATTTTAATCTTTTAAATCGGCCGGAAAATGCACTAATATTAATTATTAGGTCGTTAGCTGTTCAAAACAGTTCGTCTTTTTGATTTGGGGCCATTTTTGTTAAAGTTATAGCGAAAAATCGCGATACCCAATCAGTATTTTGGCCAAATTAATGGGAATATCGGTCCAAATATGGAATGTCATACCTTTCTGAGCTTGTAATCACATTTCCCATAGATTGGCATTTCAGTTTAAAAATTTTAATTTTTTTGGATTTTACGCAAAAAATTGTGATGTTACCCCTTATAAAAAATGTGAAAATGGGCCGAAAATTTTAATCTTTTAAATCGGCCGGAAAATGCACTAATATTAATTATTAGGTCGTTAGCTGTTCAAAACAGTTCGTCTTTTTGATTTGGGGCCATTTTTGTTAAAGTTATAGCGAAAAATCGCGATACCCAATCAGTATTTTGGCCAAATTAATGGGAATATCGGTCCAAATATGGAATGTCATACCTTTCTGAGCTTGTAATCACATTTCCCATAGATTGGCATTTCAGTTTAAAAATTTTAATTTTTTTGGATTTTACGCAAAAAATTGTGATGTTACCCCTTATAAAAAATGTGAAAATGGGCCGAAAATTTTAATCTTTTAAATCGGCCGGAAAATGCACTAATATTAATTATTAGGTCGTTAGCTGTTCAAAACAGTTCGTCTTTTTGATTTGGGGCCATTTCTGTTAAAGTTATAGCGAAAAATCGCGATACCCAATCAGTATTTTGGCCAAATTAATGGGAATATCGGTCCAAATATGGAATGTCATACCTTTCTGAGCTTGTAATCACATTTCCCATAGATTGGCATTTCAGTTTAAAAATTTTAATTTTTTTGGATTTTACGCAAAAAATTGTGATGTTACCCCTTATAAAAAATGTGAAAATGGGCCGAAAATTTTAATCTTTTAAATCGGCCGGAAAATGCACTAATATTAATTATTAGGTTGTTAGCTGTTCAAAACAGTTCGTCTTTTTGATTTGGGGCCATTTTTGTTAAAGTTATAGCGAAAAATCGCGGTTCCCAATCAGTATTTTGGCCAAATTAATGGGAATATCGGTCCAAATATGGAATGTCATATCTTTCTGAGCTTGTAATCACATTTCCCATAGATTGGCATTTCAGTTTAAAAATTTTAATTTTTTTGGATTTTACGCAAAAAATTGTGATGTTACCCCTTATAAAAAATGTGAAAATGGGCCGAAAATTTTAATCTTTTAAATCGGCCGGAAAATGCACTAATATTAATTATTAGGTCGTTAGCTGTTCAAAACAGTTCGTCTTTTTGATTTGGGGCCATTTTTGTTAAAGTTATAGCGAAAAATCGCGATACCCAATCAGTATTTTGGCCAAATTAATGGGAATATCGGTCCAAATATGGAATGTCATACCTTTCTGAGCTTGTAATCACATTTCCCATAGATTGGCATTTCAGTTTAAAAATTTTAATTTTTTTGGATTTTACGCAAAAAATTGTGATGTTACCCCTTATAAAAAATGTGAAAATGGGCCGAAAATTTTAATCTTTTAAATCGGCCGGAAAATGCACTAATATTAATTATTAGGTCGTTAGCTGTTCAAAACAGTTCGTCTTTTTGATTTGGGGCCATTTCTGTTAAAGTTATAGCGAAAAATCGCGATACCCAATCAGTATTTTGGCCAAATTAATGGGAATATCGGTCCAAATATGGAATGTCATACCTTTCTGAGCTTGTAATCACATTTCCCATAGATTGGCATTTCAGTTTAAAAATTTTAATTTTTTTGGATTTTACGCAAAAAATTGTGATGTTACCCCTTATAAAAAATGTGAAAATGGGCCGAAAATTTTAATCTTTTAAATCGGCCGGAAAATGCACTAATATTAATTATTAGGTTGTTAGCTGTTCAAAACAGTTCGTCTTTTTGATTTGGGGCCATTTTTGTTAAAGTTATAGCGAAAAATCGCGGTTCCCAATCAGTATTTTGGCCAAATTAATGGGAATATCGGTCCAAATATGGAATGTCATACCTTTCTGAGCTTGTAATCACATTTCCCATAGATTGGCATTTCAGTTTAAAAATTTTAATTTTTTTGGATTTTACGCAAAAAATTGTGATGTTACCCCTTATAAAAAATGTGAAAATGGGTCGAAAATTTTAATCTTTTAAATCGGCCGGAAAATGCACTAATATTTTTTAATAGGTCGTTAGCTGTTCAAAACAGTTCGTCTTTTTGATTTGGGGCCATTTTTGTTAAAGTTATAGCGAAAAATGGCGATACCCAATCAGTATTTTGGCCAAATTAATGGGAATATCGGTCCAAATATGGAATGTCATACCTTTCTGAGCTTGTAATCACATTTCCCATAGATTGGCATTTCAGTTTAAAAATTTTAATTTTTTTGGATTTTACGCAAAAAATTGTGATGTTACCCCTTATAAAAAATGTGAAAATGGGCCGAAAATTTTAATCTTTTAAATCGGCCGGAAAATGCACTAATATTAATTATTAGGTAGTTAGCTGTTCAAAGCAGTTCGTCTTTTTGATTTGGGGCCATTTTTGTTAAAGTTATAGCGAAAAATCGCGATACCCAATCAGTATTTTGGCCAAATTAATGGGAATATCGGTCCAAATATGGAATGTCATACCTTTCTGAGCTTGTAATCACATTTCCCATAGATTGGCATTTCAGTTTAAAAATTTTAATTTTTTTGGATTTTACGCAAAAAATTGTGATGTTACCCCTTATAAAAAATGTGAAAATGGGCCGAAAATTTTAATCTTTTAAATCGGCCGGAAAATGCACTAATATTAATTATTAGGTCGTTAGCTGTTCAAAACAGTTCGTCTTTTTGATTTGGGGCCATTTTTGTTAAAGTTATAGCGAAAAATCGCGATACCCAATCAGTATTTTGGCCAAATTAATGGGAATATCGGTCCAAATATGGAATGTCATACCTTTCTGAGCTTGTAATCACATTTCCCATAGATTGGCATTTCAGTTTAAAAATTTTAATTTTTTTGGATTTTACGCAAAAAATTGTGATGTTACCCCTTATAAAAAATGTGAAAATGGGCCGAAAATTTTAATCTTTTAAATCGGCCGGAAAATGCACTAATATTAATTATTAGGTCGTTAGCTGTTCAAAACAGTTCGTCTTTTTGATTTGGGGCCATTTCTGTTAAAGTTATAGCGAAAAATCGCGATACCCAATCAGTATTTTGGCCAAATTAATGGGAATATCGGTCCAAATATGGAATGTCATACCTTTCTGAGCTTGTAATCACATTTCCCATAGATTGGCATTTCAGTTTAAAAATTTTAATTTTTTTGGATTTTACGCAAAAAATTGTGATGTTACCCCTTATAAAAAATGTGAAAATGGGCCGAAAATTTTAATCTTTTAAATCGGCCGGAAAATGCACTAATATTAATTATTAGGTTGTTAGCTGTTCAAAACAGTTCGTCTTTTTGATTTGGGGCCATTTTTGTTAAAGTTATAGCGAAAAATCGCGGTTCCCAATCAGTATTTTGGCCAAATTAATGGGAATATCGGTCCAAATATGGAATGTCATATCTTTCTGAGCTTGTAATCACATTTCCCATAGATTGGCATTTCAGTTTAAAAATTTTAATTTTTTTGGATTTTACGCAAAAAATTGTGATGTTACCCCTTATAAAAAATGTGAAAATGGGCCGAAAATTTTAATCTTTTAAATCGGCCGGAAAATGCACTAATATTAATTATTAGGTAGTTAGCTGTTCAAAGCAGTTCGTCTTTTTGATTTGGGGCCATTTTTGTTAAAGTTCTAGCGAAAAATCGCGATACCCAATCAGTATTTTGGCCAAATTAATGGGAATATCGGTCCAAATATGGAATGTCATACCTTTCTGAGCTTGTAATCACATTTCCCATAGATTGGCATTTCAGTTTATAAATTTTAATTTTTTTGGATTTTACGCAAAAAATTGTGATGTTACCCCTTATAAAAAATGTGAAAATGGGCCGAAAATTTTAATCTTTTAAATCGGCCGGAAAATGCACTAATATTAATTATTAGGTCGTTAGCTGTTCAAAACAGTTCGTCTTTTTGATTTGGGGCCATTTTTGTTAAAGTTATAGCGAAAAATCGCGGTTCCCAATCAGTATTTTGGCCAAATTAATGGGAATATCGGTCCAAATATGGAATGTCATATCTTTCTGAGCTTGTAATCACATTTCCCATAGATTGGCATTTCAGTTTAAAAATTTTAATTTTTTTGGATTTTACGCAAAAAATTGTGATGTTACCCCTTATAAAAAATGTGAAAATGGGCCGAAAATTTTAATCTTTTAAATCGGCCGGAAAATGCACTAATATTAATTATTAGGTAGTTAGCTGTTCAAAGCAGTTCGTCTTTTTGATTTGGGGCCATTTTTGTTAAAGTTATAGCGAAAAATCGCGATACCCAATCAGTATTTTGGCCAAATTAATGGGAATATCGGTCCAAATATGGAATGTCATACCTTTCTGAGCTTGTAATCACATTTCCCATAGATTGGCATTTCAGTTTAAAAATTTTAATTTTTTTGGATTTTACGCAAAAAATTGTGATGTTACCCCCCTTATAAAAAATGTGAAAATGGGCCGAAAATTTTAATCTTTTAAATCGGCCGGAAAATGCACTAATATTAATTATTAGGTCGTTAGCTGTTCAAAACAGTTCGTCTTTTTGATTTGGGGCCATTTTTGTTAAAGTTATAGCGAAAAATCGCGGTTCCCAATCAGTATTTTGGCCAAATTAATGGGAATATCGGTCCAAATATGGAATGTCATATCTTTCTGAGCTTGTAATCACATTTCCCATAGATTGGCATTTCAGTTTAAAAATTTTAATTTTTTTGGATTTTACGCAAAAAATTGTGATGTTACCCCTTATAAAAAATGTGAAAATGGGCCGAAAATTTTAATCTTTTAAATCGGCCGGAAAATGCACTAATATTAATTATTAGGTCGTTAGCTGTTCAAAACAGTTCGTCTTTTTGATTTGGGGCCATTTCTGTTAAAGTTATAGCGAAAAATCGCGATACCCAATCAGTATTTTGGCCAAATTAATGGGAATATCGGTCCAAATATGGAATGTCATACCTTTCTGAGCTTGTAATCACATTTCCCATAGATTGGCATTTCAGTTTAAAAATTTTAATTTTTTTGGATTTTACGCAAAAAATTGTGATGTTACCCCTTATAAAAAATGTGAAAATGGGCCGAAAATTTTAATCTTTTAAATCGGCCGGAAAATGCACTAATATTTTTTAATAGGTCGTTAGCTGTTCAAAACAGTTCGTCTTATTGATTTGGGGCCATTTTTGTTAAAGTTATAGCGAAAAATCGCGATACCCAATCAGTATTTTGGCCAAATTAATGGGAATATCGGTCCAAATATGGAATGTCATACCTTTCTGAGCTTGTAATCACATTTCCCATAGATTGGCATTTCAGTTTAAAAATTTTAATTTTTTTGGATTTTACGCAAAAAATTGTGATGTTACCCCTTATAAAAAATGTGAAAATGGGCCGAAAATTTTAATCTTTTAAATCGGCCGGAAAATGCACTAATATTAATTATTAGGTCGTTAGCTGTTCAAAACAGTTCGTCTTTTTGATTTGGGGCGATTTTTGTTAAAGTTATAGCGAAAAATCGCGATACCCAATCAGTATTTTGGCCAAATTAATGGGAATATCGGTCCAAATATGGAATGTCATACCTTTCTGAGCTTGTAATCACATTTCCCATAGATTGGCATTTCAGTTTAAAAATTTTAATTTTTTTGGATTTTACGCAAAAAATTGTGATGTTACCCCTTATAAAAAATGTGAAAATGGGCCGAAAATTTTAATCTTTTAAATCGGCCGGAAAATGCACTAATATTAATTATTAGGTCGTTAGCTGTTCAAAACAGTTCGTCTTTTTGATTTGGGGCCATTTTTGTTAAAGTTATAGCGAAAAATCGCGATACCCAATCAGTATTTTGGCCAAATTAATGGGAATATCGGTCCAAATATGGAATGTCATACCTTTCTGAGCTTGTAATCACATTTCCCATAGATTGGCATTTCAGTTTAAAAATTTTAATTTTTTTGGATTTTACGCAAAAAATTGTGATGTTACCCCTTATAAAAAATGTGAAAATGGGCCGAAAATTTTAATCTTTTAAATCGGCCGGAAAATGCACTAATATTAATTATTAGGTCGTTAGCTGTTCAAAACAGTTCGTCTTTTTGATTTGGGGCGATTTTTGTTAAAGTTATAGCGAAAAATCGCGATACCCAATCAGTATTTTGGCCAAATTAATGGGAATATCGGTCCAAATATGGAATGTCATACCTTTCTGAGCTTGTAATCACATTTCCCATAGATTGGCATTTCAGTTTAAAAATTTTAATTTTTTTGGATTTTACGCAAAAAATTGTGATGTTACCCCTTATAAAAAATGTGAAAATGGGCCGAAAATTTTAATCTTTTAAATCGGCCGGAAAATGCACTAATATTAATTATTAGGTCGTTAGCTGTTCAAAACAGTTCGTCTTTTTGATTTGGGGCCATTTCTGTTAAAGTTATAGCGAAAAATCGCGATACCCAATCAGTATTTTGGCCAAATTAATGGGAATATCGGTCCAAATATGGAATGTCATACCTTTCTGAGCTTGTAATCACATTTCCCATAGATTGGCATTTCAGTTTAAAAATTTTAATTTTTTTGGATTTTACGCAAAAAATTGTGATGTTACCCCTTATAAAAAATGTGAAAATGGGTCGAAAATTTTAATCTTTTAAATCGGCCGGAAAATGCACTAATATTTTTTAATAGGTCGTTAGCTGTTCAAAACAGTTCGTCTTTTTGATTTGGGGCCATTTTTGTTAAAGTTATAGCGAAAAATGGCGATACCCAATCAGTATTTTGGCCAAATTAATGGGAATATCGGTCCAAATATGGAATGTCATACCTTTCTGAGCTTGTAATCACATTTCCCATAGATTGGCATTTCAGTTTAAAAATTTTAATTTTTTTGGATTTTACGCAAAAAATTGTGATGTTACCCCTTATAAAAAATGTGAAAATGGGCCGAAAATTTTAATCTTTTAAATCGGCCGGAAAATGCTCTAATATTAATTATTAGGTCGTTAGCTGTTCAAAACAGTTCGTCTTTTTGATTTGGCGCCATTTTTGTTAAAGTTATAGCGAAAAATCGCGATACCCAATCAGTATTTTGGCCAAATTAATGGGAATATCGGTCCAAATATGGAATGTCATACCTTTCTGAGCTTGTAATCACATTTCCCATAGATTGGCATTTCAGTTTATAAATTTTAATTTTTTTGGATTTTACGCAAAAAATTGTGATGTTACCCCTTATAAAAAATGTGAAAATGGGCCGAAAATTTTAATCTTTTAAATCGGCCGGAAAATGCACTAATATTAATTATTAGGTCGTTAGCTGTTCAAAACAGTTCGTCTTTTTGATTTGGGGCCATTTTTGTTAAAGTTATAGCGAAAAATCACGATACCCAATCAGTATTTTGGCCAAATTAATGGGAATATCGGTCCAAATATGGAATGTCATACCTTTCTGAGCTTGTAATCACATTTCCCATAGATTGGCATTTCAGTTTATAAATTTTAATTTTTTTGGATTTTACGCAAAAAATTGTGATGTTACCCCTTATAAAAAATGTGAAAATGGGTCGAAAATTTTAATCTTTTAAATCGGCCGGAAAATGCACTAATATTTTTTAATAGGTCGTTAGCTGTTCAAAACAGTTCGTCTTTTTGATTTGGGGCCATTTTTGTTAAAGTTATAGCGAAAAATGGCGATACCCAATCAGTATTTTGGCCAAATTAATGGGAATATCGGTCCAAATATGGAATGTCATACCTTTCTGAGCTTGTAATCACATTTCCCATAGATTGGCATTTCAGTTTAAAAATTTTAATTTTTTTGGATTTTACGCAAAAAATTGTGATGTTACCCCTTATAAAAAATGTGAAAATGGGCCGAAAATTTTAATCTTTTAAATCGGCCGGAAAATGCTCTAATATTAATTATTAGGTCGTTAGCTGTTCAAAACAGTTCGTCTTTTTGATTTGGGGCCATTTTTGTTAAAGTTATAGCGAAAAATCGCGATACCCAATCAGTATTTTGGCCAAATTAATGGGAATATCGGTCCAAATATGGAATGTCATACCTTTCTGAGCTTGTAATCACATTTCCCATAGATTGGCATTTCAGTTTATAAATTTTAATTTTTTTTGGATTTTACGCAAAAAATTGTGATGTTACCCCTTATAAAAAATGTGAAAATGGGCCGAAAATTTTAATCTTTTAAATCGGCCGGAAAATGCACTAATATTAATTATTAGGTCGTTAGCTGTTCAAAACAGTTCGTCTTTTTGATTTGGGGCCATTTTTGTTAAAGTTATAGCGAAAAATCACGATACCCAATCAGTATTTTGGCCAAATTAATGGGAATATCGGTCCAAATATGGAATGTCATACCTTTCTGAGCTTGTAATCACATTTCCCATAGATTGGCATTTCAGTTTATAAATTTTAATTTTTTTGGATTTTACGCAAAAAATTGTGATGTTACCCCTTATAAAAAATGTGAAAATGGGTCGAAAATTTTAATCTTTTAAATCGGCCGGAAAATGCACTAATATTTTTTAATAGGTCGTTAGCTGTTCAAAACAGTTCGTCTTTTTGATTTGGGGCCATTTTTGTTAAAGTTATAGCGAAAAATGGCGATACCCAATCAGTATTTTGGCCAAATTAATGGGAATATCGGTCCAAATATGGAATGTCATACCTTTCTGAGCTTGTAATCACATTTCCCATAGATTGGCATTTCAGTTTAAAAATTTTAATTTTTTTGGATTTTACGCAAAAAATTGTGATGTTACCCCTTATAAAAAATGTGAAAATGGGCCGAAAATTTTAATCTTTTAAATCGGCCGGAAAATGCTCTAATATTAATTATTAGGTCGTTAGCTGTTCAAAACAGTTCGTCTTTTTGATTTGGGGCCATTTTTGTTAAAGTTATAGCGAAAAATCGCGATACCCAATCAGTATTTTGGCCAAATTAATGGGAATATCGGTCCAAATATGGAATGTCATACCTTTCTGAGCTTGTAATCACATTTCCCATAGATTGGCATTTCAGTTTATAAATTTTAATTTTTTTGGATTTTACGCAAAAAATTGTGATGTTACCCCTTATAAAAAATGTGAAAATGGGCCGAAAATTTTAATCTTTTAAATCGGCCGGAAAATGCACTAATATTAATTATTAGGTAGTTAGCTGTTCAAAGCAGTTCGTCTTTTTGATTTGGGGCCATTTTTGTTAAAGTTATAGCGAAAAATGGCGATACCCAATCAGTATTTTGGCCAAATTAATGGGAATATCGGTCCAAATATGGAATGTCATACCTTTCTGAGCTTGTAATCACATTTCCCATAGATTGGCATTTCAGTTTATAAATTTTAATTTTTTGGATTTTACGCAAAAAATTGTGATGTTACCCCTTATAAAAAATGTGAAAATGGGTCGAAAATTTTAATCTTTTAAATCGGCCGGAAAATGCACTAATATTTTTTAATAGGTCGTTAGCTGTTCAAAACAGTTCGTCTTTTTGATTTGGGGCCATTTTTGTTAAAGTTATAGCGAAAAATGGCGATACCCAATCAGTATTTTGGCCAAATTAATGGGAATATCGGTCCAAATATGGAATGTCATACCTTTCTGAGCTTGTAATCACATTTCCCATAGATTGGCATTTCAGTTTAAAAATTTTAATTTTTTTGGATTTTACGCAAAAAATTGTGATGTTACCCCTTATAAAAAATGTGAAAATGGGCCGAAAATTTTAATCTTTTAAATCGGCCGGAAAATGCTCTAATATTAATTATTAGGTCGTTAGCTGTTCAAAACAGTTCGTCTTTTTGATTTGGGGCCATTTTTGTTAAAGTTATAGCGAAAAATCGCGATACCCAATCAGTATTTTGGCCAAATTAATGGGAATATCGGTCCAAATATGGAATGTCATACCTTTCTGAGCTTGTAATCACATTTCCCATAGATTGGCATTTCAGTTTATAAATTTTAATTTTTTTGGATTTTACGCAAAAAATTGTGATGTTACCCCTTATAAAAAATGTGAAAATGGGCCGAAAATTTTAATCTTTTAAATCGGCCGGAAAATGCACTAATATTAATTATTAGGTAGTTAGCTGTTCAAAGCAGTTCGTCTTTTTGATTTGGGGCCATTTTTGTTAAAGTTATAGCGAAAAATGGCGATACCCAATCAGTATTTTGGCCAAATTAATGGGAATATCGGTCCAAATATGGAATGTCATACCTTTCTGAGCTTGTAATCACATTTCCCATAGATTGGCATTTCAGTTTAAAAATTTTAATTTTTTTGGATTTTACGCAAAAAATTGTGATGTTACCCCTTATAAAAAATGTGAAAATGGGCCGAAAATTTTAATCTTTTAAATCGGCCGGAAAATGCTCTAATATTAATTATTAGGTCGTTAGCTGTTCAAAACAGTTCGTCTTTTTGATTTGGGGCCATTTTTGTTAAAGTTATAGCGAAAAATCGCGATACCCAATCAGTATTTTGGCCAAATTAATGGGAATATCGGTCCAAATATGGAATGTCATACCTTTCTGAGCTTGTAATCAAGCTCAACCTTGGCCAAATTAATGGGAATATCGGTCCAAATATGGAATGTGATACCTTTCTGAGCTTGTAATCACATTTCCCATAGATTGGCATTTCAGTTTAAAAATTTTAATTTTTTTGGATTTTACGCAAAAAATTGTGATGTTACCCCTTATAAAAAATGTGAAAATGGGCCGAAAATTTTAATCTTTTAAATCGGCCGGAAAATGCACTAATATTAATTATTAGGTAGTTAGCTGTTCAAAGCAGTTCGTCTTTTTGATTTGGGGCCATTTTTGTTAAAGTTATAGCGAAAAATCGCGATACCCAATCAGTATTTTGGCCAAATTAATGGGAATATCGGTCCAAATATGGAATGTGATACCTTTCTGAGCTTGTAATCACATTTCCCATAGATTGGCATTTCAGTTTAAAAATTTTAATTTTTTTGGATTTTACGCAAAAAATTGTGATGTTACCCCTTATAAAAAATGTGAAAATGGGCCGAAAATTTTAATCTTTTAAATCGGCCGGAAAATGCACTAATATTAATTATTAGGTCGGTAGCTGTTCAAAACAGTTCGTCTTTTTGATTTGGGGCCATTTTTGTTAAAGTTATAGCGAAAAATCGCGATACCCAATCAGTATTTTGGCCAAATTAATGGGAATATCGGTCCAAATATGGAATGTCATACCTTTCTGAGCTTGTAATCACATTTCCCATAGATTAGCATTTCAGTTTAAAAATTTTAATTTTTTTGGATTTTACGCAAAAAATTGTGATGTTACCCCTATAAAAAATGTGAAAATGGGCCGAAAATTTTAATCTTTTAAATCGGCCGGAAAATGCACTAATATTTTTTAATAGGTCGTTAGCTGTTCAAAACAGTTCGTCTTTTTGATTTGGGGCCATTTTTGTTAAAGTTATAGCGAAAAATGGCGATACCCAATCAGTATTTTGGCCAAATTAATGGGAATATCGGTCCAAATATGGAATGTCATACCTTTCTGAGCTTGTAATCACATTTCCCATAGATTGGCATTTCAGTTTAAAAATTTTAATTTTTTTGGATTTTACGCAAAAAATTGTGATATTACCCCTTATAAAAAATGTGAAAATGGGCCGAAAATTTTAATCTTTTAAATCGGCCGGAAAATGCACTAATATTAATTATTAGGTCGTTAGCTGTTCAAAACAGTTCGTCTTTTTGATTTGGGGCCATTTTTGTTAAAGTTATAGCGAAAAATCGCGATACCCAATCAGTATTTTGGCCAAATTAATGGGAATATCGGTCCAAAT
This sequence comes from Drosophila mimetica, assembly GCA_037075245.1. Lineage (NCBI taxonomy): Eukaryota > Metazoa > Arthropoda > Insecta > Diptera > Drosophilidae > Drosophila > Drosophila mimetica. The sequence continues at coordinate 33,631,968 of JBAMCH010000014.1, read as the reverse complement.
ATGGAATGTCATACCTTTCTGAGCTTGTAATCACATTTCCCATAGATTAGCATTTCAGTTTAAAAATTTTAATTTTTTTGGATTTTACGCAAAAAATTGTGATGTTACCCCTATAAAAAATGTGAAAATGGGCCGAAAATTTTAATCTTTTAAATCGGCCGGAAAATGCACTAATATTAATTATTAGGTCGGTAGCTGTTCAAAACAGTTCGTCTTTTTGATTTGGGGCCATTTTTGTTAAAGTTATAGCGAAAAATCGCGATACCCAATCAGTATTTTGGCCAAATTAATGGGAATATCGGTCCAAATATGGAATGTCATACCTTTCTGAGCTTGTAATCACATTTCCCATAGATTAGCATTTCAGTTTAAAAATTTTAATTTTTTTGGATTTTACGCAAAAAATTGTGATGTTACCCCTATAAAAAATGTGAAAATGGGCCGAAAATTTTAATCTTTTAAATCGGCCGGAAAATGCACTAATATTAATTATTACGTCGTTAGCTGTTCAAAACAGTTCGTCTTTTTGATTTGGGGCCATTTTTGTTAAAGTTATAGCGAAAAATCGCGATACCCAATCAGTATTTTGGCCAAATTAATGGGAATATCGGTCCAAATATGGAATGTGATACCTTTCTGAGCTTGTAATCACATTTCCCATAGATTGGCATTTCAGTTTAAAAATTTTAATTTTTTTGGATTTTACGCAAAAAATTGTGATGTTACCCCTTATAAAAAATGTGAAAATGGGCCGAAAATTTTAATCTTTTAAATCGGCCGGAAAATGCACTAATATTAATTATTAGGTAGTTAGCTGTTCAAAGCAGTTCGTCTTTTTGATTTGGGGCCATTTTTGTTAAAGTTATAGCGAAAAATGGCGATACCCAATCAGTATTTTGGCCAAATTAATGGGAATATCGGTCCAAATATGGAATGTCATACCTTTCTGAGCTTGTAATCACATTTCCCATAGATTGGCATTTCAGTTTAAAAATTTTAATTTTTTTGGATTTTACGCAAAAAATTGTGATGTTACCCCTTATAAAAAATGTGAAAATGGGCCGAAAATTTTAATCTTTTAAATCGGCCGGAAAATGCTCTAATATTAATTATTAGGTCGTTAGCTGTTCAAAACAGTTCGTCTTTTTGATTTGGGGCCATTTTTGTTAAAGTTATAGCGAAAAATCGCGATACCCAATCAGTATTTTGGCCAAATTAATGGGAATATCGGTCCAAATATGGAATGTCATACCTTTCTGAGCTTGTAATCAAGCTCAACCTTGGCCAAATTAATGGGAATATCGGTCCAAATATGGAATGTGATACCTTTCTGAGCTTGTAATCACATTTCCCATAGATTGGCATTTCAGTTTAAAAATTTTAATTTTTTTGGATTTTACGCAAAAAATTGTGATGTTACCCCTTATAAAAAATGTGAAAATGGGCCGAAAATTTTAATCTTTTAAATCGGCCGGAAAATGCACTAATATTAATTATTAGGTAGTTAGCTGTTCAAAGCAGTTCGTCTTTTTGATTTGGGGCCATTTTTGTTAAAGTTATAGCGAAAAATCGCGATACCCAATCAGTATTTTGGCCAAATTAATGGGAATATCGGTCCAAATATGGAATGTCATACCTTTCTGAGCTTGTAATCACATTTCCCATAGATTAGCATTTCAGTTTAAAAATTTTAATTTTTTTGGATTTTACGCAAAAAATTGTGATGTTACCCCTATAAAAAATGTGAAAATGGGCCGAAAATTTTAATCTTTTAAATCGGCCGGAAAATGCACTAATATTTTTTAATAGGTCGTTAGCTGTTCAAAACAGTTCGTCTTTTTGATTTGGGGCCATTTTTGTTAAAGTTATAGCGAAAAATGGCGATACCCAATCAGTATTTTGGCCAAATTAATGGGAATATCGGTCCAAATATGGAATGTCATACCTTTCTGAGCTTGTAATCACATTTCCCATAGATTGGCATTTCAGTTTAAAAATTTTAATTTTTTTGGATTTTACGCAAAAAATTGTGATATTACCCCTTATAAAAAATGTGAAAATGGGCCGAAAATTTTAATCTTTTAAATCGGCCGGAAAATGCACTAATATTAATTATTAGGTCGTTAGCTGTTCAAAACAGTTCGTCTTTTTGATTTGGGGCCATTTTTGTTAAAGTTATAGCGAAAAATCGCGATACCCAATCAGTATTTTGGCCAAATTAATGGGAATATCGGTCCAAATATGGAATGTCATACCTTTCTGAGCTTGTAATCAAGCTCAACCTTGGCCAAATTAATGGGAATATCGGTCCAAATATGGAATGTGATACCTTTCTGAGCTTGTAATCACATTTCCCATAGATTGGCATTTCAGTTTAAAAATTTTAATTTTTTTGGATTTTACGCAAAAAATTGTGATGTTACCCCTTATAAAAAATGTGAAAATGGGCCGAAAATTTTAATCTTTTAAATCGGCCGGAAAATGCACTAATATTAATTATTAGGTAGTTAGCTGTTCAAAGCAGTTCGTCTTTTTGATTTGGGGCCATTTTTGTTAAAGTTATAGCGAAAAATCGCGATACCCAATCAGTATTTTGGCCAAATTAATGGGAATATCGGTCCAAATATGGAATGTGATACCTTTCTGAGCTTGTAATCACATTTCCCATAGATTGGCATTTCAGTTTAAAAATTTTAATTTTTTTGGATTTTACGCAAAAAATTGTGATGTTACCCCTTATAAAAAATGTGAAAATGGGCCGAAAATTTTAATCTTTTAAATCGGCCGGAAAATGCACTAATATTAATTATTAGGTCGGTAGCTGTTCAAAACAGTTCGTCTTTTTGATTTGGGGCCATTTTTGTTAAAGTTATAGCGAAAAATCGCGATACCCAATCAGTATTTTGGCCAAATTAATGGGAATATCGGTCCAAATATGGAATGTCATACCTTTCTGAGCTTGTAATCACATTTCCCATAGATTAGCATTTCAGTTTAAAAATTTTAATTTTTTTGGATTTTACGCAAAAAATTGTGATGTTACCCCTATAAAAAATGTGAAAATGGGCCGAAAATTTTAATCTTTTAAATCGGCCGGAAAATGCACTAATATTTTTTAATAGGTCGTTAGCTGTTCAAAACAGTTCGTCTTTTTGATTTGGGGCCATTTTTGTTAAAGTTATAGCGAAAAATGGCGATACCCAATCAGTATTTTGGCCAAATTAATGGGAATATCGGTCCAAATATGGAATGTCATACCTTTCTGAGCTTGTAATCACATTTCCCATAGATTGGCATTTCAGTTTAAAAATTTTAATTTTTTTGGATTTTACGCAAAAAATTGTGATATTACCCCTTATAAAAAATGTGAAAATGGGCCGAAAATTTTAATCTTTTAAATCGGCCGGAAAATGCACTAATATTAATTATTAGGTCGTTAGCTGTTCAAAACAGTTCGTCTTTTTGATTTGGGGCCATTTTTGTTAAAGTTATAGCGAAAAATCGCGATACCCAATCAGTATTTTGGCCAAATTAATGGGAATATCGGTCCAAATATGGAATGTCATACCTTTCTGAGCTTGTAATCACATTTCCCATAGATTAGCATTTCAGTTTAAAAATTTTAATTTTTTTGGATTTTACGCAAAAAATTGTGATGTTACCCCTATAAAAAATGTGAAAATGGGCCGAAAATTTTAATCTTTTAAATCGGCCGGAAAATGCACTAATATTAATTATTAGGTCGGTAGCTGTTCAAAACAGTTCGTCTTTTTGATTTGGGGCCATTTTTGTTAAAGTTATAGCGAAAAATCGCGATACCCAATCAGTATTTTGGCCAAATTAATGGGAATATCGGTCCAAATATGGAATGTCATACCTTTCTGAGCTTGTAATCACATTTCCCATAGATTAGCATTTCAGTTTAAAAATTTTAATTTTTTTGGATTTTACGCAAAAAATTGTGATGTTACCCCTATAAAAAATGTGAAAATGGGCCGAAAATTTTAATCTTTTAAATCGGCCGGAAAATGCACTAATATTTTTTAATAGGTCGTTAGCTGTTCAAAACAGTTCGTCTTTTTGATTTGGGGCCATTTTTGTTAAAGTTATAGCGAAAAATCGCGATACCCAATCAGTATTTTGGCCAAATTAATGGGAATATCGGTCCAAATATGGAATGTGATACCTTTCTGAGCTTGTAATCACATTTCCCATAGATTGGCATTTCAGTTTAAAAATTTTAATTTGTTTGGATTTTACGCAAAAAATTGTGATGTTACCCCTTATAAAAAATGTGAAAATGGGCCGAAAATTTTAATCTTTTAAATCGGCCGGAAAATGCACTAATATTAATTATTACGTCGTTAGCTGTTCAAAACAGTTCGTCTTTTTGATTTGGGGCCATTTTTGTTAAAGTTATAGCGAAAAATCGCGATACCCAATCAGTATTTTGGCCAAATTAATGGGAATATCGGTCCAAATATGGAATGTGATACCTTTCTGAGCTTGTAATCACATTTCCCATAGATTGGCATTTCAGTTTAAAAATTTTAATTTTTTTGGATTTTACGCAAAAAATTGTGATGTTACCCCTTATAAAAAATGTGAAAATGGGCCGAAAATTTTAATCTTTTAAATCGGCCGGAAAATGCACTAATATTAATTATTAGGTCGTTAGCTGTTCAAAACAGTTCGTCTTTTTGATTTGGGGCCATTTTTGTTAAAGTTATAGCGAAAAATCGCGATACCCAATCAGTATTTTGGCCAAATTAATGGGAATATCGGTCCAAATATGGAATGTCATACCTTTCTGAGCTTGTAATCACATTTCCCATAGATTAGCATTTCAGTTTAAAAATTTTAATTTTTTTGGATTTTACGCAAAAAATTGTGATGTTACCCCTATAAAAAATGTGAAAATGGGCCGAAAATTTTAATCTTTTAAATCGGCCGGAAAATGCACTAATATTTTTTAATAGGTCGTTAGCTGTTCAAAACAGTTCGTCTTTTTGATTTGGGGCCATTTTTGTTAAAGTTATAGCGAAAAATCGCGATACCCAATCAGTATTTTGGCCAAATTAATGGGAATATCGGTCCAAATATGGAATGTGATACCTTTCTGAGCTTGTAATCACATTTCCCATAGATTGGCATTTCAGTTTAAAAATTTTAATTTGTTTGGATTTTACGCAAAAAATTGTGATGTTACCCCTTATAAAAAATGTGAAAATGGGCCGAAAATTTTAATCTTTTAAATCGGCCGGAAAATGCACTAATATTAATTATTACGTCGTTAGCTGTTCAAAACAGTTCGTCTTTTTGATTTGGGGCCATTTTTGTTAAAGTTATAGCGAAAAATCGCGATACCCAATCAGTATTTTGGCCAAATTAATGGGAATATCGGTCCAAATATGGAATGTGATACCTTTCTGAGCTTGTAATCACATTTCCCATAGATTGGCATTTCAGTTTAAAAATTTTAATTTTTTTGGATTTTACGCAAAAAATTGTGATGTTACCCCTTATAAAAAATGTGAAAATGGGCCGAAAATTTTAATCTTTTAAATCGGCCGGAAAATGCACTAATATTAATTATTAGGTAGTTAGCTGTTCAAAGCAGTTCGTCTTTTTGATTTGGGGCCATTTTTGTTAAAGGTATAGCGAAAAATGGCGATACCCAATCAGTATTTTGGCCAAATTAATGGGAATATCGGTCCAAATATGGAATGTCATACCTTTCTGAGCTTGTAATCACATTTCCCATAGATTGGCATTTCAGTTTAAAAATTTTAATTTTTTTGGATTTTACGCAAAAAATTGTGATGTTACCCCTTATAAAAAATGTGAAAATGGGCCGAAAATTTTAATCTTTTAAATCGGCCGGAAAATGCACTACTATTAATTATTAGGTCGTTAGCTGTTCAAAACAGTTCGTCTTTTTGATTTGGGGCCATTTTTGTTAAAGTTATAGCGAAAAATCGCGATACCCAATCAGTATTTTGGCCAAATTAATGGGAATATCGGTCCAAATATGGAATGTCATACCTTTCTGAGCTTGTAATCACATTTCCCATAGATTAGCATTTCAGTTTAAAAATTTTAATTTTTTTGGATTTTACGCAAAAAATTGTGATGTTACCCCTATAAAAAATGTGAAAATGGGCCGAAAATTTTAATCTTTTAAATCGGCCGGAAAATGCACTAATATTTTTTAATAGGTCGTTAGCTGTTCAAAACAGTTCGTCTTTTTGATTTGGGGCCATTTTTGTTAAAGTTATAGCGAAAAATCGCGATACCCAATCAGTATTTTGGCCAAATTAATGGGAATATCGGTCCAAATATGGAATGCCATACCTTTCTGAGCTTGTAATCACATTTCCCATAGATTGGCATTTCAGTTTAAAAATTTTAATTTTTTTGGATTTTACGCAAAAAATTGTGATGTTACCCCTTATAAAAAATGTGAAAATGGGCCGAAAATTTTAATCTTTTAAATCGTCCGGAAAATGCACTAATATTAATTATTAGGTCGGTAGCTGTTCAAAACAGTTCGTCTTTTTGATTTGGGGCCATTTTTGTTAAAGTTATAGCGAAAAATCGCGATACCCAATCAGTATTTTGGCCAAATTAATGGGAATATCGGTCCAAATATGGAATGTCATACCTTTCTGAGCTTGTAATCACATTTCCCATAGATTGGCATTTCAGTTTAAAAATTTTAATTTTTTTGGATTTTACGCAAAAAATTGTGATGTTACCCCTTATAAAAAATGTGAAAATGGGCCGAAAATTTTAATCTTTTAAATCGGCCGGAAAATGCACTAATATTTTTTAATAGGTCGTTAGCTGTTCAAAACAGTTCGTCTTTTTGATTTGGGGCCATTTTTGTTAAAGTTATAGCGAAAAATCGCGATACCCAATCAGTATTTTGGCCAAATTAATGGGAATATCGGTCCAAATATGGAATGCCATACCTTTCTGAGCTTGTAATCACATTTCCCATAGATTGGCATTTCAGTTTAAAAATTTTAATTTTTTTGGATTTTACGCAAAAAATTGTGATGTTACCCCTTATAAAAAATGTGAAAATGGGCCGAAAATTTTAATCTTTTAAATCGGCCGGAAAATGCACTAATATTAATTATTAGGTCGGTAGCTGTTCAAAACAGTTCGTCTTTTTGATTTGGGGCCATTTTTGTTAAAGTTATAGCGAAAAATCGCGGTTCCCAATCAGTATTTTGGCCAAATTAATGGGAATATCGGTCCAAATATGGAATGTCATACCTTTCTGAGCTTGTAATCACATTTCCCATAGATTGGCATTTCAGTTTAAAAATTTTAATTTTTTTTGATTTTACGCAAAAAATTGTGATGTTACCCCTTATAAAAAATGTGAAAATGGGCCGAAAATTTTAATCTTTTAAATCGGCCGGAAAATGCACTAATATTAATTATTACGTCGTTAGCTGTTCAAAACAGTTCGTCTTTTTGATTTGGGGCCATTTTTGTTAAAGTTATAGCGAAAAATCGCGATACCCAATCAGTATTTTGGCCAAATTAATGGGAATATCGGTCCAAATATGGAATGTCATACCTTTCTGAGCTTGTAATCACATTTCCCATAGATTGGCATTTCAGTTTAAAAATTTTAATTTTTTTGGATTTTACGCAAAAAATTGTGATGTTACCCCTTATAAAAAATGTGAAAATGGCCCGAAAATTTTAATCTTTTAAATCGGCCGGAAAATGCACTAATATTAATTATTAGGTAGTTAGCTGTTCAAAGCAGTTCGTCTTTTTGATTTGGGGCCATTTTTGTTAAAGTTATAGCGAAAAATGGCGATACCCAATCAGTATTTTGGCCAAATTAATGGGAATATCGGTCCAAATATGGAATGTCATACCTTTCTGAGCTCGTAATCACATTTCCCATAGATTGGCATTTCAGTTTAAAAATTTTAATTTTTTTGGATTTTACGCAAAAAATTGTGATATTACCCCTTATAAAAAATGTGAAAATGTGCCGAAAATTATAATCTTTTAAATCGGCCGGAAAATGCACTAATATTAATTATTAGGTCGTTAGCTGTTCAAAACAGTTCGTCTTTTTGATTTGGGGCCATTTTTGTTAAAGTTATAGCGAAAAATCGCGATACCCAATCAGTATTTTGGCCAAATTAATGGGAATATCGGTCCAAATATGGAATGTCATACCTTTCTGAGCTTGTAATCACATTTCCCATAGATTGGCATTTCAGTTTATAAATTTTAATTTTTTTGGATTTTACGCAAAAAATTGTGATGTTACCCCTTATAAAAAATGTGAAAATGGGCCGAAAATTTTAATCTTTTAAATCGGCCGGAAAATGCACTAATATTAATTATTACGTCGTTAGCTGTTCAAAACAGTTCGTCTTTTTGATTTGGGGCCATTTTTGTTAAAGTTATAGCGAAAAATCGCGATACCCAATCAGTATTTTGGCCAAATTAATGGGAATATCGGTCCAAATATGGAATGTCATACCTTTCTGAGCTTGTAATCACATTTCCCATAGATTGGCATTTCAGTTTAAAAATTTTAATTTTTTTGGATTTTACGCAAAAAATTGTGATGTTACCCCTTATAAAAAATGTGAAAATGGCCCGAAAATTTTAATCTTTTAAATCGGCCGGAAAATGCACTAATATTAATTATTAGGTCGTTAGCTGTTCAAAACAGTTCGTCTTTTTGATTTGGGGCCATTTTTGTTAAAGTTATAGCGAAAAATGGCGATACCCAATCAGTATTTTGGCCAAATTAATGGGAATATCGGTCCAAATATGGAATGTCATACCTTTCTGAGCTCGTAATCACATTTCCCATAGATTGGCATTTCAGTTTAAAAATTTTAATTTTTTTGGATTTTACGCAAAAAATTGTGATATTACCCCTTATAAAAAATGTGAAAATGGGCCGAAAATTTTAATCTTTTAAATCGGCCGGAAAATGCACTAATATTAATTATTAGGTCGTTAGCTGTTCAAAACAGTTCGTCTTTTTGATTTGGGGCCATTTTTGTTAAAGTTATAGCGAAAAATCGCGATACCCAATCAGTATTTTGGCCAAATTAATGGGAATATCGGTCCAAATATGGAATGTCATACCTTTCTGAGCTTGTAATCACATTTCCCATAGATTGGCATTTCAGTTTAAAAATTTTAATTTTTTTGGATTTTACGCAAAAAATTGTGATGTTACCCCTTATAAAAAATGTGAAAATGGCCCGAAAATTTTAATCTTTTAAATCGGCCGGAAAATGCACTAATATTAATTATTAGGTCGTTAGCTGTTCAAAACAGTTCGTCTTTTTGATTTGGGGCCATTTTTGTTAAAGTTATAGCGAAAAATGGCGATACCCAATCAGTATTTTGGCCAAATTAATGGGAATATCGGTCCAAATATGGAATGTCATACCTTTCTGAGCTCGTAATCACATTTCCCATAGATTGGCATTTCAGTTTAAAAATTTTAATTTTTTTGGATTTTACGCAAAAAATTGTGATATTACCCCTTATAAAAAATGTGAAAATGGGCCGAAAATTTTAATCTTTTAAATCGGCCGGAAAATGCACTAATATTAATTATTAGGTCGTTAGCTGTTCAAAACAGTTCGTCTTTTTGATTTGGGGCCATTTTTGTTAAAGTTATAGCGAAAAATCGCGATACCCAATCAGTATTTTGGCCAAATTAATGGGAATATCGGTCCAAATATGGAATGTCATACCTTTCTGAGCTTGTAATCACATTTCCCATAGATTGGCATTTCAGTTTAAAAATTTTAATTTTTTTGGATTTTACGCAAAAAATTGTGATGTTACCCCTTAGAAAAAATGTGAAAATGGGCCGAAAATTTTAATCTTTTAAATCGGCCGGAAAATGCACTAATATTAATTATTAGGTCGTTAGCTGTTCAAAACAGTTCGTCTTTTTGATTTGGGGCCATTTTTGTTAAAGTTATAGCGAAAAATCGCGATACCCAATCAGTATTTTGGCCAAATTAATGGGAATATCGGTCCAAATATGGAATGTCATACCTTTCTGAGCTTGTAATCACATTTCCCATAGATTGGCATTTCAGTTTAAAAATTTTAATTTTTTTGGATTTTACGCAAAAAATTGTGATGTTACCCCTTATAAAAAATGTGAAAATGGGCCGAAAATTTTAATCTTTTAAATCGGCCGGAAAATGCACTACTATTAATTATTAGGTCGTTAGCTGTTCAAAACAGTTCGTCTTTTTGATTTGGGGCCATTTTTGTTAAAGTTATAGCGAAAAATCGCGATACCCAATCAGTATTTTGGCCAAATTAATGGGAATATCGGTCCAAATATGGAATGTCATACCTTTCTGAGCTTGTAATCACATTTCCCATAGATTGGCATTTCAGTTTAAAAATTTTAATTTTTTTGGATTTTACGCAAAAAATTGTGATGTTACTTACCCCTTATAAAAAATGTGAAAATGGGCCGAAAATTTTAATCTTTTAAATCGGCCGGAAAATGCACTAATATTAATTATTAGGTCGTTAGCTGTTCAAAACAGTTCGTCTTTTTGATTTGGGGCCATTTTTGTTAAAGTTATAGCGAAAAATCGCGATACCCAATCAGTATTTTGGCCAAATTAATGGGAATATCGGTCCAAATATGGAATGTCATACCTTTCTGAGCTTGTAATCACATTTCCCATAGATTGGCATTTCAGTTTAAAATTTTTAATTTTTTTGGATTTTACGCAAAAAATTGTGATGTTACCCCTTATAAAAAATGTGAAAATGGGCCGAAAATTTTAATCTTTTAAATCGGCCGGAAAATGCACTAATATTAATTATTACGTCGTTAGCTGTTCAAAACAGTTCGTCTTTTTGATTTGGGGCCATTTTTGTTAAAGTTATAGCGAAAAATCGAGATACCCAATCAGTATTTTGGCCAAATTAATGGGAATATCGGTCCAAATATGGAATGTCATACCTTTCTGAGCTTGTAATCACATTTCCCATAGATTGGCATTTCAGTTTAAAAATTTTATTTTTTTTGGATTTTACGCAAAAAATTGTGAAAATGTGAAAATGGGCCGAAAATTTTAATATTTTAAATCGGTCGGAAAATGCACTAATATTAATTATTAGGTCGTTAGCTGTTCAAAACAGTTCGTCTTTTTGATTTGGGGCCATTTTTGTTAAAGTTATAGCGAAAAATCGCGATACCCAATCAGTATTTTGGCCAAATTAATGGGAATATCGGTCCAAATATGGAATGTCATACCTTTCTGAGCTTGTAATCACATTTCCCATAGATTGGCATTTCAGTTTAAAATTTTTAATTTTTTTGGATTTTACGCAAAAAATTGTGATGTTACCCCTTATAAAAAATGTGAAAATGGGCCGAAAATTTTAATCTTTTAAATCGGCCGGAAAATGCACTAATATTAATTATTAGGTCGTTAGCTGTTCAAAACAGTTCGTCTTTTTGATTTGGGGCCATTTTTGTTAAAGTTATAGCGAAAAATCGCGATACCCAATCAGTATTTTGGCCAAATTAATGGGAATATCGGTCCAAATATGGAATGTCATACCTTTCTGAGCTCGTAATCACATTTCCCATAGATTGGCATTTCAGTTTAAAAATTTTATTTTTTTTGGATTTTACGCAAAAAATTGTGATGTTACCCCTTATAAAAAATGTGAAAATGGGCCGAAAATTTTAATCTTTTAAATCGGCCGGAAAATGCATTAATATTAATTAATAGGTAGTTAGCTGTTCAAAGCAGTTCGTCTTTTTGATTTGGGGCCATTTTTGTTAAAGTTATAGCGAAAAATGGCGATACCCAATCAGTATTTTGGCCAAATTAATGGGAATATCGGTCCAAATATGGAATGTCATACCTTTCTGAGCTCGTAATCACATTTCCCATAGATTGGCATTTCAGTTTAAAAATTTTATTTTTTTTGGATTTTACGCAAAAAATTGTGATGTTACCCCTTATAAAAAATGTGAAAATGGGCCGAAAATTTTAATCTTTTAAATCGGCCGGAAAATGCACTAATATTAATTATTACGTCGTTAGCTGTTCAAAACAGTTCGTCTTTTTGATTTGGGGCCATTTTTGTTAAAGTTATAGCGAAAAATCGCGATACCCAATTAGTATTTTGGCCAAATTAATGGGAATATCGGTCCAAATATGGAATGTCATACCTTTCTGAGCTTGTAATCACATTTCCCATAGATTGGCATTTCAGTTTAAAAATTTTAATTTTTTTGGATTTTACGCAAAAAATTGTGATGTTACCCTTATAAAAAATGTGAAAATGGGCCGAAAATTTTAATCTTTTAAATCGGCCGGAAAATGCATTAATATTAATTATTAGGTAGTTAGCTGTTCAAAGCAGTTCGTCTTTTTGATTTGGGGCCATTTTTGTTAAAGTTATAGCGAAAAATGGCGATACCCAATCAGTATTTTGGCCAAATTAATGGGAATATCGGTCCAAATATGGAATGTCATACCTTTCTGAGCTTGTAATCACATTTCCCATAGATTGGCATTTCAGTTTAAAAATTTTAAATTTGTTGGATTTTACGCAAAAAATTGTGATGTTACCCCTTATAAAAAATGTGAAAATGGGCCGAAAATTTTAATCTTTTAAATCGGCCGGAAAATGCACTAATATTAATTATTACGTCGTTAGCTGTTCAAAACAGTTCGTCTTTTTGATTTGGGGCCATTTTTGTTAAAGTTATAGCGAAAAATCGCGATACCCAATCAGTATTTTGGCCAAATTAATGGGAATATCGGTCCAAATATGGAATGTCATACCTTTCTGAGCTTGTAATCACATTTCCCATAGATTGGCATTTCAGTTTAAAAATTTTAATTTTTTTGGATTTTACGCAAAAAATTGTGATGTTACCCCTTATAAAAATGTGAAAATGGGCCGAAAATTTTAATCTTTTAAATCGGCCGGAAAATGCACTAATATTAATTATTAGGTCGTTAGCTGTTCAAAACAGTTCGTCTTTTTGATTTGGGGCCATTTTTGTTAAAGTTATAGCGAAAAATAGCTATACCCATTCAGTATTTTGGCCAAATTAATGGGAATATCGGTCCAAATATGGAATGTCATACCTTTCTGAGCTTGTAATCACATTTCCCATAGATTGGCATTTCAGTTTAAAAATTTTAATTTTTTTAGATTTTACGCAAAAAATTGTGATGTTACCCCTTATAAAAAATGTGAAAATGGGCCGAAAATTTTAATCTTTTAAATCGGCCGGAAAATGCACTAATATTAATTATTAGGTCGTTAGCTGTTCAAAACAGTTCGTCTTTTTGATTTGGGGCCATTTTTGTTAAAGTTATAGCGAAAAATCGCGATACCCAATCAGTATTTTGGCCAAATTAATGGGAATATCGGTCCAAATATGGAATGTCATACCTTTCTGAGCTTGTAATCACATTTCCCATAGATTGGCATTTCAGTTTAAAAATTTTAATTTTTTTGGATTTTACGCAAAAAATTGTGATGTTACCCCTTATAAAAAATGTGAAAATGGGCCGAAAATTTTAATCTTTTAAATCGGCCGGAAAATGCACTAATATTAATTATTAGGTCGTTAGCTGTTCAAAACAGTTCGTCTTTTTGATTTGGGGCCATTTTTGTTAAAGTTATAGCGAAAAATCGCGATACCCAATCAGTATTTTGGCCAAATTAATGGGAATATCGGTCCAAATATGGAATGTCATACCTTTCTGAGCTCGTAATCACATTTCCCATAGATTGGCATTTCAGTTTAAAAATTTTAATTTTTTTGGATTTTACGCAAAAAATTGTGATGTTACCCCTTATAAAAAATGTGAAAATGGGCCGAAAATTTTAATCTTTTAAATCGGCCGGAAAATGCACTAATATTAAGTATTAGGTAGTTAGCTGTTCAAAGCAGTTCGTCTTTTTGATTTGGGGACATTTTTGTTAAAGTTATAGCGAAAAATCGCGATACCCAATCAGTATTTTGGCCAAATTAATGGGAATATCGGTCCAAATATGGAATGTCATACCTTTCTGAGCTTGTAATCACATTTCCCATAGATTGGCATTTCAGTTTAAAAATTTTAATTTTTTTGGATTTTACGCAAAAAATTGTGATGTTACCCCTTATAAAAAATGTGAAAATGAGCCGAAAATTTTAATCTTTTAAATCGGCCGGAAAATGCACTAATATTAATTATTAGGTCGTTAGCTGTTCAAAACAGTTCGTCTTTTTGATTTGGGGCCATTTTTGTTAAAGTTATAGCGAATAATCGCGACACCCAATCAGTATTTTGGCCAAATTAATGGGAATATCGGTCCAAATATGGAATGTCATACCTTTCTGAGCTTGTAATCACATTTCCCATAGATTGGCATTTCAGTTTAAAAATTTTAATTTTTTTGGATTTTACGCAAAAAATTGTGATGTTACCCCTTATAAAAAATGTGAAAATGGGCCGAAAATTTTAATCTTTTAAATCGGCCGGAAAATGCACTAATATTAATTATTAGGTAGTTAGCTGTTCAAAACAGTTCGTCTTTTTGATTTGGGGCCATTTTTGTTAAAGTTATAGCGAAAAATCGCGATACCCAATCAGTATTTTGGCCAAATTAATGGGAATATCGGTCCAAATATGGAATGGGTTACCTTTCTGAGCTTGTAATCACATTTCCCATAGATTGGCATTTCAGTTTAAAAATTTTAATTTTTTTGGATTTTACGCAAAAAATTGTGATGTTACCCCTTATAAAAAATGTGAAAATGAGCCGAAAATTTTAATCTTTTAAATCGGCCGGAAAATGCACTAATATTAATTATTAGGTCGTTAGCTGTTCAAAACAGTTCGTCTTTTTGATTTGGGGCCATTTTTGTTAAAGTTATAGCGAAAAATCGCGATACCCAATCAGTATTTTTGCCAAATTAATGGGAATATCGGTCCAAATATGGCATGTCATACCTTTCTGAGCTTGTAATCACATTTCCCATAGATTGGCATTTCAGTTTAAAAATTTTAATTTTTTTGGATTTTACGCAAAAAATTGTGATGTTACCCCTTATAAAAAATGTGAAAATGGGCCGAAAATTTTAATCTTTTAAATCGGCCGGAAAATGCACTAATATTAATTATTAGGTCGTTAGCTGTTCAAAACAGTTCGTCTTTTTGATTTGGGGCCATTTTTGTTAAAGTTATAGCGAAAAATCGCGACACCCAATCAGTATTTTGGCCAAATTAATGGGAATATCGGTCCAAATATGGAATGTCATACCTTTCTGAGCTTGTAATCACATTTCCCATAGATTGGCATTTCAGTTTAAAAATTTTAATTTTTTTGGATTTTACGCAAAAAATTGTGATGTTACCCCTTATAAAAAATGTGAAAATGGGCCGAAAATTTTAATCTTTTAAATCGGCCGGAAAATGCACTAATATTAATTATTAGGTAGTTAGCTGTTCAAAACAGTTCGTCTTTTTGATTTGGGGCCATTTTTGTTAAAGTTATAGCGAAAAATCGCGATACCCAATCAGTATTTTGGCCAAATTAATGGGAATATCGGTCCAAATATGGAATGGGTTACCTTTCTGAGCTTGTAATCACATTTCCCATAGATTGGCATTTCAGTTTAAAAATTTTAATTTTTTTGGATTTTACGCAAAAAATTGTGATGTTACCCCTTATAAAAAATGTGAAAATGAGCCGAAAATTTTAATCTTTTAAATCGGCCGGAAAATGCACTAATATTAATTATTAGGTCGTTAGCTGTTCAAAACAGTTCGTCTTTTTGATTTGGGGCCATTTTTGTTAAAGTTATAGCGAAAAATCGCGATACCCAATCAGTATTTTTGCCAAATTAATGGGAATATCGGTCCAAATATGGCATGTCATACCTTTCTGAGCTTGTAATCACATTTCCCATAGATTGGCATTTCAGTTTAAAAATTTTAATTTTTTTGGATTTTACGCAAAAAATTGTGATGTTACCCCTTATAAAAAATGTGAAAATGGGCCGAAAATTTTAATCTTTTAAATCGGCCGGAAAATGCACTAATATTAATTATTAGGTCGTTAGCTGTTCAAAACAGTTCGTCTTTTTGATTTGGGGCCATTTTTGTTAAAGTTATAGCGAAAAATCGCGATACCCAATCAGTATTTTGGCCAAATTAATGGGAATATCGGTCCAAATATGGAATGTCATACCTTTCTGAGCTTGTAATCACATTTCCCATAGATTGGCATTTCAGTTTAAAAATTTTAATTTTTTTGGATTTTACGCAAAAAATTGTGATGTTACCCCTTATAAAAAATGTGAAAATGGGCCGAAAATTTTAATCTTTTAAATCGGCCGGAAAATGCACTAATATTAATTATTAGGTCGTTAGCTGTTCAAAACAGTTCGTCTTTTTGATTTGGGGCCATTTTTGTTAAAGTTATAGCGAAAAATCGCGATACCCAATCAGTATTTTGGCCAAATTAATGGGAATATCGGTCCAAATATGGAATGTCATACCTTTCTGAGCTCGTAATCACATTTCCCATAGATTGGCATTTCAGTTTAAAAATTTTAATTTTTTTGGATTTTACGCAAAAAATTGTGATGTTACCCCTTATAAAAAATGTGAAAATGGGCCGAAAATTTTAATCTTTTAAATCGGCCGGAAAATGCACTAATATTAATTATTAGGTCGTTAGCTGTTCAAAACAGTTCGTCTTTTTGATTTGGGGCCATTTTTGTTAAAGTTATAGCGAAAAATCGCGATACCCAATCAGTATTTTGGCCAAAGTAATGGGAATATCGGTCCAAATATGGAATGTCATACCTTTCTGAGCTTGTAATCACATTTCCCATTGATTGGCATTTCAGTTTAAAAATTTTAATTTTTTTGGATTTTACGCAAAAAATTGTGATGTTACCCCTTATAAAAAATGTGAAAATGGGCCGAAAATTTTAATCTTTTAAATCGGCCGGAAAATGCACTAATATTAATTATTAGGTCGTTAGCTGTTCAAAACAGTTCGTCTTTTTGATTTGGGGCCATTTTTGTTAAAGTTATAGCGAAAAATCGCGATACCCAATCAGTATTTTGGCCAAATTAATGGGAATATCGGTCCAAATATGGAATGTCATACCTTTCTGAGCTTGTAATCACATTTCCCATAGATTGGCATTTCAGTTTAAAAATTTTAATTTTTTTGGATTTTACGCAAAAAATTGTGATGTTACCCCTTATGAAAAATGTGAAAATTGGCTGAAAATTGAGATTTTGGTAATCAGGCGGAAAGTGCAGTGATATTAATTATTAGGCTGTTAATTTATGAAAACAGTTCGTCCTTTTGATTTGGGGCCATTTTTGTTAAAGTTATAGCGAAAAATCGCGATACCCAATCAGTATTTTGGCCAAATTAATGGGAATATCGGTCCAAATATGGAATGTCACACCTTTCTGAGCTTGTAATCACATTTCCCATAGATTGGCATTTCAGTTTAAAAATTTTAATTTTTTTGGATTTTACGCAAAAAATTGTGATGTTACCCCTTATAAAAAATGTGAAAATGGGCCGAAAATTTTAATCTTTTAAATCGGCCGGAAAATGCACTAATATTAATTATTAGGTAGTTAGCTGTTCAAAACAGTTCGTCTTTTTGATTTGGGGCCATTTTTGTTAAAGTTATAGCGAAAAATCGCGATACCCAATCAGTATTTTGGCCAAATTAATGGGAATATCGGTCCAAATATGGAATGGGTTACCTTTCTGAGCTTGTAATCACATTTCCCATAGATTGGCATTTCAGTTTAAAAATTTTAATTTTTTTGGATTTTACGCAAAAAATTGTGATGTTACCCCTTATAAAAAATGTGAAAATGGGCCGAAAATTTTAATCTTTTAAATCGGCCGGAAAATGCACTAATATTAATTATTAGGTAGTTAGCTGTTCAAAACAGTTCGTCTTTTTGATTTGGGGCCATTTTTGTTAAAGTTATAGCGAAAAATCGCGATACCCAATCAGTATTTTGGCCAAATTAATGGGAATATCGGTCCAAATATGGAATGGGTTACCTTTCTGAGCTTGTAATCACATTTCCCATAGATTGGCATTTCAGTTTAAAAATTTTAATTTTTTTGGATTTTACGCAAAAAATTGTGATGTTACCCCTTATAAAAAATGTGAAAATGGGCCGAAAATTTTAATCTTTTAAATCGGCCGGAAAATGCACTAATATTAATTATTAGGTAGTTAGCTGTTCAAAACAGTTCGTCTTTTTGATTTGGGGCCATTTTTGTTAAAGTTATAGCGAAAAATCGCGATACCCAATCAGTATTTTGGCCAAATTAATGGGAATATCGGTCCAAATATGGAATGTCATACCTTTCTGAGCTTGTAATCACATTTCCCATAGATTGGCATTTCAGTTTAAAAATTTTAATTTTTTTGGATTTTACGCAAAAAATTGTGATGTTACCCCTTATGAAAAATGTGAAAATTGGCTGAAAATTGAGATTTTGGTAATCAGGCGGAAAGTGCAGTGATATTAATTATTAGGCTGTTAATTTATGAAAACAGTTCGTCCTTTTGATTTGGGGCCATTTTTGTTAAAGTTATAGCGAAAAATCGCGATACCCAATCAGTATTTTGGCCAAATTAATGGGAATATCGGTCCAAATATGGAATGTCACACCTTTCTGAGCTTGTAATCACATTTCCCATAGATTGGCATTTCAGTTTAAAAATTTTAATTTTTTTGGATTTTACGCAAAAAATTGTGATGTTACCCCTTATAAAAAATGTGAAAATGAGCCGAAAATTTTAATCTTTTAAATCGGCCGGAAAATGCACTAATATTAATTATTAGGTCGTTAGCTGTTCAAAACAGTTCGTCTTTTTGATTTGGGGCCATTTTTGTTAAAGTTATAGCGAAAAATCGCGATACCGAATCAGTATTTTGGCCAAATTAATGGGAATATCGGTCCAAATATGGAATGTCATACCTTTCTGAGCTTGTAATCACATTTCCCATAGATTGGCATTTCAGTTTAAAAATTTTTATTTTTTTGGATTTTACGCAAAAAATTGTGATGTTACCCCTTATAAAAAATGTGAAAATGGGCCGAAAATTTTAATCTTTTAAATCGGCCGGAAAATGCACTCATATTAATTATTAGGTCGTTAGCTGTTCAAAACAGTTCGTCTTTTTGATTTGGGGCCATTTTTGTTAAAGTTATAGCGAAAAATCGCGATACCCAATCAGTATTTTGGCCAAATTAATGGGAATATCGGTCCAAATATGGAATGTCATACCTTTATGAGCTTGTAATCACATTTCCCATAGATTGGCATTTCAGTTTAAAAATTTTAATTTTTTTTGATTTTACGCAAAAAATTGTGATGTTACCCCTTATAAAAAATGTGAAAATGGGCCGAAAATTTTAATCTTTTAAATCGGCCGGAAAATGCACTAATATTAATTATTAGGTCGTTAGCTGTTCAAAACATTTCGTCTTTTTGATTTGGGGCCATTTTTGTTAAAGTTATAGCGAAAAATCGCGATACCCAATCAGTATTTTGGCCAAATTAATGGGAATATCGGTCCAAATATGGAATGTCATACCTTTCTGAGCTTGTAATCACATTTCCCATAGATTGGCATTTCAGTTTAAAAATTTTAATTTTTTTGGATTTTACGCAAAAAATTGTGATGTTACCCCTTATAAAAAATGTGAAAATGGGCCGAAAATTTTAATCTTTTAAATCGGCCGGAAAATGCACTAATATTAATTATTAGGTCGTTAGCTGTTCAAAACAGTTCGTCTTTTTGATTTGGGGCCATTTTTGTTAAAGTTATAGCGAAAAATCGCGATACCCAATCAGTATTTTGGCCAAATTAATGGGAATATCGGTCCCAATATGGTATGTCATACCTTTCAGAGCTTGTAATCACATTTCCCATAGATTGGCATTTCAGTTTAAAAATTTTAATTTTTTTGGATTTTACGCAAAAAATTGTGATGTTACCCCTTATAAAAAATGTGAAAATGGGCCGAAAATTTTAATCTTTTAAATCGGTCGGAAAATGCACTAATATTAATTATTACGTCGTTAGCTGTTCAAAACAGTTCGTTTTTTTGATTTGGGGCCATTTTTGTTAAAGTTATAGCGAAAAATCGCGATACCCAATCAGTATTTTGGCCAAATTAATGGGAATATCGGTCCAAATATGGAATGTCATACCTTTCTGAGCTTGTAATCACATTTCCCATAGATTGGCATTTCAGTTTAAAAATTTTAATTTTTTTGGATTTTACGCAAAAAATTGTGATGTTACCCCTTATAAAAAATGTGAAAATGGGCCGAAAATTTTAATCTTTTAAATCGGCCGGAAAATGCATTAATATTAATTATTAGGTAGTTAGCTGTTCAAAGCAGTTCGTCTTTTTGATTTGGGGCCATTTTTGTTAAAGTTATAGCGAAAAATGGCGATACCCAATCAGTATTTTGGCCAAATTAATGGGAATATCGGTCCAAATATGGAATGTCATACCTTTCTGAGCTTGTAATCACATTTCCCATAGATTGGCATTTCAGTTTAAAAATTTTAATTTTTTTGGATTTTACGCAAAAAATTGTGATGTTACCCCTTATAAAAAATGTGAAAATGGGCCGAAAATTTTAATCTTTTAAATCGGCCGGAAAATTCACTAATATTAATTATTAGGTCGTTAGCTGTTCAAAACAGTTCGTCTTTTTGATTTGGGGCCATTTTTGTTAAAGTTATAGCGAAAAATCGCGATACCCAATCAGTATTTTGGCCAAATTAATGGGAATATCGGTCCAAATATGGAATGTCACACCTTTCTGAGCTTGTAATCACATTTCCCATAGATTGGCATTTCAGTTTAAAAATTTTAATTTTTTTGGATTTTACGCAAAAAATTGTGATGTTAACCCTTATAAAAAATGTGAAAATGGGCCGAAAATTTTAATCTTTTAAATCGGCCGGAAAATGCACTAATATTAATTATTAGGTCGTTAGCTGTTCAAAACAGTTCGCCTTTTTGATTTGGGGCCATTTTTGTTAAAGTTATAGCGAAAAATCGCGATACCCAATCAGTATTTTGGCCAAATTAATGGGAATATCGGTCCAAATATGGAATGTCATACCTTTCTGAGCTTGTAATCACATTTCCCATAGATTGGCATTTCAGTTTAAAAATTTTAATTTTTTTGGATTTTACGCAAAAAATTGTGATGTTACCCTTATAAAAAATGTGAAAATGGGCCGAAAATTTTAATCTTTTAAATCGGCCGGAAAATTAACTAATATTAATTATTAGGTCGTTAGCTGTTCAAAACAGTTCGTCTTTTTGATTTGGGGCCATTTTTGTTAAAGTTATAGCGAAAAATCGCGATACCCAATCAGTATTTTGGCCAAATTAATGGGAATATCGGTCCAAATATGGAATGTCATACCTTTCTGAGCTTGTAATCACATTTCCCATAGATTGGCATTTCAGTTTAAAAATTTTAATTTTTTTGGATTTTACGCAAAAAATTGTGATGTTACCCCTTATAAAAAATGTGAAAATGGGCCGAAAATTTTAATCTTTTAAATCGGCCGGAAAATGCATTAATATTAATTATTAGGTAGTTAGCTGTTCAAAGCAGTTCGTCTTTTTGATTTGGGGCCATTTTTGTTAAAGTTATAGCGAAAAATGGCGATACCCAATCAGTATTTTGGCCAAATTAATGGGAATATCGGTCCAAATATGGAATGTCATACCTTTCTGAGCTTGTAATCACATTTCCCATAGATTGGCATTTCAGTTTAAAAATTTTAAATTTGTTGGATTTTACGCAAAAAATTGTGATGTTACCCCTTATAAAAAATGTGAAAATGGGCCGAAAATTTTAATCTTTTAAATCGGCCGGAAAATGCACTAATATTAATTATTAGGTAGTTAGCTGTTCAAAGCAGTTCGTCTTTTTGATTTGGGGCCATTTTTGTTAAAGTTATAGCGAAAAATCGCGATACCCAATCAGTATTTTGGCCAAATTAATGGGAATATCGGTCCAAATATGGAATGTCATACCTTTCTGAGCTTGTAATCACATTTCCCATAGATTGGCATTTCAGTTTAAAAATTTTTATTTTTTTGGATTTTACGCAAAAAATTGTGATGTTACCCCTTATAAAAAATGTGAAAATGGGCCGAAAATTTTAATCTTTTAAATCGGCCGGCAAATGCACTCATATTAATTATTAGGTCGTTAGCTGTTCAAAACAGTTCGTCTTTTTGATTTGGGGCCATTTTTGTTAAAGTTATAGCGAAAAATCGCGATACCCAATCAGTATTTTGGCCAAATTAATGGGAATATCGGTCCAAATATGGAATGTCATACCTTTCTGAGCTTGTAATCACATTTCCCATAGATTGGCATTTCAGTTTAAAAATTTTAATTTTTTTTGATTTTACGCAAAAAATTGTGATGTTACCCCTTATAAAAAATGTGAAAATGGGCCGAAAATTTTAATCTTTTAAATCGGCCGGAAAATGCACTAATATTAATTATTAGGTCGTTAGCTGTTCAAAACATTTCGTCTTTTTGATTTGGGGCCATTTTTGTTAAAGTTATAGCGAAAAATCGCGATACCCAATCAGTATTTTGGCCAAATTAATGGGAATATCGGTCCAAATATGGAATGTCATACCTTTCTGAGCTTGTAATCACATTTCCCATAGATTGGCATTTCAGTTTAAAAATTTTAATTTTTTTGGATTTTACGCAAAAAATTGTGATGTTACCCCTTATAAAAAATGTGAAAATGGGCCGAAAATTTTAATCTTTTAAATCGGCCGGAAAATGCACTAATATTAATTATTAGGTAGTTAGCTGTTCAAAGCAGTTCGTCTTTTTGATTTGGGGCCATTTTTGTTAAAGTTATAGCGAAAAATCGCGATACCCAATCAGTATTTTGGCCAAATTAATGGGAATATCGGTCCAAATATGGAATGTGATACCTTTCTGAGCTTGTAATCACATTTCCCATAGATTGGCATTTCAGTTTAAAAATTTTAATTTTTTTGGATTTTACGCAAAAAATTGTGATGTTACCCCTTATAAAAAATGTGAAAATGGGCCGAAAATTTTAATCTTTTAAATCGGCCGGAAAATGCACTAATATTAATTATTAGGTCGGTAGCTGTTCAAAACAGTTCGTCTTTTTGATTTGGGGCCATTTTTGTTAAAGTTATAGCGAAAAATGGCGATACCCAATCAGTATTTTGGCCAAATTAATGGGAATATCGGTCCAAATATGGAATGTCATACCTTTCTGAGCTTGTAATCACATTTCCCATAGATTAGCATTTCAGTTTAAAAATTTTAATTTTTTTGGATTTTACGCAAAAAATTGTGATGTTACCCCTTATAAAAAATGTGAAAATGGGTCGAAAATTTTAATCTTTTAAATCGGCCGGAAAATGCTCTAATATTAATTATTAGGTCGTTAGCTGTTCAAAACAGTTCGTCTTTTTGATTTGGGGCCATTTTTGTTAAAGTTATAGCGAAAAATCGCGATACCCAATCAGTATTTTGGCCAAATTAATGGGAATATCGGTCCAAATATGGAATGGGTTACCTTTCTGAGCTTGTAATCACATTTCCCATAGATTGGCATTTCAGTTTAAAAATTTTATTTTTTTTGGATTTTACGCAAAAAATTGTGATGTTACCCCTTATAAAAAATGTGAAAATGGGCCGAAAATTTTAATCTTTTAAATCGGCCGGAAAATGCATTAATATTAATTAATAGGTAGTTAGCTGTTCAAAGCAGTTCGTCTTTTTGATTTGGGGCCATTTTTGTTAAAGTTATAGCGAAAAATGGCGATACCCAATCAGTATTTTGGCCAAATTAATGGGAATATCGGTCCAAATATGGAATGTCATACCTTTCTGAGCTCGTAATCACATTTCCCATAGATTGGCATTTCAGTTTAAAAATTTTATTTTTTTTGGATTTTACGCAAAAAATTGTGATGTTACCCCTTATAAAAAATGTGAAAATGGGCCGAAAATTTTAATCTTTTAAATCGGCCGGAAAATGCACTAATATTAATTATTACGTCGTTAGCTGTTCAAAACAGTTCGTCTTTTTGATTTGGGGCCATTTTTGTTAAAGTTATAGCGAAAAATCGCGATACCCAATTAGTATTTTGGCCAAATTAATGGGAATATCGGTCCAAATATGGAATGTCATACCTTTCTGAGCTTGTAATCACATTTCCCATAGATTGGCATTTCAGTTTAAAAATTTTAATTTTTTTGGATTTTACGCAAAAAATTGTGATGTTACCCCTTATAAAAAATGTGAAAATGGGCCGAAAATTTTAATCTTTTAAATCGGCCGGAAAATGCACTAATATTAATTATTAGGTCGTTAGCTGTTCAAAACAGTTCGTCTTTTTGATTTGGGGCCATTTTTGTTAAAGTTATAGCGAAAAATAGCTATACCCATTCAGTATTTTGGCCAAATTAATGGGAATATCGGTCCAAATATGGAATGTCATACCTTTCTGAGCTTGTAATCACATTTCCCATAGATTGGCATTTCAGTTTAAAAATTTTAATTTTTTTGGATTTTACGCAAAAAATTGTGATGTTACCCTTATAAAAAATGTGAAAATGGGCCGAAAATTTTAATCTTTTAAATCGGCCGGAAAATGCATTAATATTAATTATTAGGTAGTTAGCTGTTCAAAGCAGTTCGTCTTTTTGATTTGGGGCCATTTTTGTTAAAGTTATAGCGAAAAATGGCGATACCCAATCAGTTTTTTGGCCAAATTAATGGGAATATCGGTCCAAATATGGAATGTCATACCTTTCTGAGCTTGTAATCACATTTCCCATAGATTGGCATTTCAGTTTAAAAATTTTAAATTTGTTGGATTTTACGCAAAAAATTGTGATGTTACCCCTTATAAAAAATGTGAAAATGGGCCGAAAATTTTAATCTTTTAAATCGGCCGGAAAATGCACTAATATTAATTATTACGTCGTTAGCTGTTCAAAACAGTTCGTCTTTTTGATTTGGGGCCATTTTTGTTAAAGTTATAGCGAAAAATCGCGATACCCAATCAGTATTTTGGCCAAATTAATGGGAATATCGGTCCAAATATGGAATGTCATACCTTTCTGAGCTTGTAATCACATTTCCCATAGATTGGCATTTCAGTTTAAAAATTTTAATTTTTTTGGATTTTACGCAAAAAATTGTGATGTTACCCCTTATAAAAATGTGAAAATGGGCCGAAAATTTTAATCTTTTAAATCGGCCGGAAAATGCACTAATATTAATTATTAGGTCGTTAGCTGTTCAAAACAGTTCGTCTTTTTGATTTGGGGCCATTTTTGTTAAAGTTATAGCGAAAAATAGCTATACCCATTCAGTATTTTGGCCAAATTAATGGGAATATCGGTCCAAATATGGAATGTCATACCTTTCTGAGCTTGTAATCACATTTCCCATAGATTAGCATTTCAGTTTAAAAATTTTAATTTTTTTTGATTTTACGCAAAAAATTGTGATGTTACCCCTTATAAAAAATGTGAAAATGGGCCGAAAATTTTAATCTTTTAAATCGGCCGGAAAATGCACTAATATTAATTATTACGTCGTTAGCTGTTCAAAACAGTTCGTCTTTTTGATTTGGGGCCATTTTTGTTAAAGTTATAGCGAAAAATCGCGATACCCAATCAGTATTTTGGCCAAATTAATGGGAATATCGGTCCAAATATGGAATGTCATACCTTTCTGAGCTTGTAATCACATTTCCCATAGATTGGCATTTCAGTTTAAAAATTTTAATTTTTTTGGATTTTACGCAAAAAATTCTGATATTACCCCTTATAAAAAATGTGAAAATGGGCCGAAAATTTTAATCTTTTAAATCGGCCGGAAAATGCACTAATATTAATTATTAGGTCGTTAGCTGTTCAAAACAGTTCGTCTTTTTGATTTGGGGCCATTTTTGTTAAAGTTATAGCGAAAAATCGCGATACCCAATCAGTATTTTGGCCAAATTAATGGGAATATCGGTCCAAATATGGAATGTCATACCTTTCTGAGCTTGTAATCACATTTCCCATAGATTGGCATTTCAGTTTAAAAATTTTAATTTTTTTGGATTTTACGCAAAAAATTGTGAAAATGTGAAAATGGGCCGAAAATTTTAATATTTTAAATCGGTCGGAAAATGCACTAATATTAATTATTAGGTCGTTAGCTGTTCAAAACAGTTCGTCTTTTTGATTTGGGGCCATTTTTGTTAAAGTTATAGCGAAAAATCGCGATACCCAATCAGTATTTTGGCCAAATTAATGGGAATATCGGTCCAAATATGGAATGTCATACCTTTCTGAGCTTGTAATCACATTTCCCATAGATTGGCATTTCAGTTTAAAATTTTTAATTTTTTTGGATTTTACGCAAAAAATTGTGATGTTACCCCTTATAAAAAATGTGAAAATGGGCCGAAAATTTTAATCTTTTAAATCGGCCGGAAAATGCACTAATATTAATTATTAGGTCGTTAGCTGTTCAAAACAGTTCGTCTTTTTGATTTGGGGCCATTTTTGTTAAAGTTATAGCGAAAAATCGCGATACCCAATCAGTATTTTGGCCAAATTAATGGGAATATCGGTCCAAATATGGAATGTCATACCTTTCTGAGCTCGTAATCACATTTCCCATAGATTGGCATTTCAGTTTAAAAATTTTATTTTTTTTGGATTTTACGCAAAAAATTGTGATGTTACCCCTTATAAAAAATGTGAAAATGGGCCGAAAATTTTAATCTTTTAAATCGGCCGGAAAATGCATTAATATTAATTAATAGGTAGTTAGCTGTTCAAAGCAGTTCGTCTTTTTGATTTGGGGCCATTTTTGTTAAAGTTATAGCGAAAAATGGCGATACCCAATCAGTATTTTGGCCAAATTAATGGGAATATCGGTCCAAATATGGAATGTCATACCTTTCTGAGCTCGTAATCACATTTCCCATAGATTGGCATTTCAGTTTAAAAATTTTATTTTTTTTGGATTTTACGCAAAAAATTGTGATGTTACCCCTTATAAAAAATGTGAAAATGGGCCGAAAATTTTAATCTTTTAAATCGGCCGGAAAATGCACTAATATTAATTATTACGTCGTTAGCTGTTCAAAACAGTTCGTCTTTTTGATTTGGGGCCATTTTTGTTAAAGTTATAGCGAAAAATCGCGATACCCAATTAGTATTTTGGCCAAATTAATGGGAATATCGGTCCAAATATGGAATGTCATACCTTTCTGAGCTTGTAATCACATTTCCCATAGATTGGCATTTCAGTTTAAAAATTTTAATTTTTTTGGATTTTACGCAAAAAATTGTGATGTTACCCCTTATAAAAAATGTGAAAATGGGCCGAAAATTTTAATCTTTTAAATCGGCCGGAAAATGCACTAATATTAATTATTAGGTCGTTAGCTGTTCAAAACAGTTCGTCTTTTTGATTTGGGGCCATTTTTGTTAAAGTTATAGCGAAAAATAGCTATACCCATTCAGTATTTTGGCCAAATTAATGGGAATATCGGTCCAAATATGGAATGTCATACCTTTCTGAGCTTGTAATCACATTTCCCATAGATTGGCATTTCAGTTTAAAAATTTTAATTTTTTTGGATTTTACGCAAAAAATTGTGATGTTACCCTTATAAAAAATGTGAAAATGGGCCGAAAATTTTAATCTTTTAAATCGGCCGGAAAATGCATTAATATTAATTATTAGGTAGTTAGCTGTTCAAAGCAGTTCGTCTTTTTGATTTGGGGCCATTTTTGTTAAAGTTATAGCGAAAAATGGCGATACCCAATCAGTATTTTGGCCAAATTAATGGGAATATCGGTCCAAATATGGAATGTCATACCTTTCTGAGCTTGTAATCACATTTCCCATAGATTGGCATTTCAGTTTAAAAATTTTAAATTTGTTGGATTTTACGCAAAAAATTGTGATGTTACCCCTTATAAAAAATGTGAAAATGGGCCGAAAATTTTAATCTTTTAAATCGGCCGGAAAATGCACTAATATTAATTATTACGTCGTTAGCTGTTCAAAACAGTTCGTCTTTTTGATTTGGGGCCATTTTTGTTAAAGTTATAGCGAAAAATCGCGATACCCAATCAGTATTTTGGCCAAATTAATGGGAATATCGGTCCAAATATGGAATGTCATACCTTTCTGAGCTTGTAATCACATTTCCCATAGATTGGCATTTCAGTTTAAAAATTTTAATTTTTTTGGATTTTACGCAAAAAATTGTGATGTTACCCCTTATAAAAATGTGAAAATGGGCCGAAAATTTTAATCTTTTAAATCGGCCGGAAAATGCACTAATATTAATTATTAGGTCGTTAGCTGTTCAAAACAGTTCGTCTTTTTGATTTGGGGCCATTTTTGTTAAAGTTATAGCGAAAAATAGCTATACCCATTCAGTATTTTGGCCAAATTAATGGGAATATCGGTCCAAATATGGAATGTCATACCTTTCTGAGCTTGTAATCACATTTCCCATAGATTGGCATTTCAGTTTAAAAATTTTAATTTTTTTAGATTTTACGCAAAAAATTGTGATGTTACCCCTTATAAAAAATGTGAAAATGGGCCGAAAATTTTAATCTTTTAAATCGGCCGGAAAATGCACTAATATTAATTATTAGGTCGTTAGCTGTTCAAAACAGTTCGTCTTTTTGATTTGGGGCCATTTTTGTTAAAGTTATAGCGAAAAATCGCGATACCCAATCAGTATTTTGGCCAAATTAATGGGAATATCGGTCCAAATATGGAATGTCATACCTTTCTGAGCTTGTAATCACATTTCCCATAGATTGGCATTTCAGTTTAAAAATTTTAATTTTTTTGGATTTTACGCAAAAAATTGTGATGTTACCCCTTATAAAAAATGTGAAAATGGGCCGAAAATTTTAATCTTTTAAATCGGCCGGAAAATGCACTAATATTAATTATTAGGTCGTTAGCTGTTCAAAACAGTTCGTCTTTTTGATTTGGGGCCATTTTTGTTAAAGTTATAGCGAAAAATCGCGATACCCAATCAGTATTTTGGCCAAATTAATGGGAATATCGGTCCAAATATGGAATGTCATACCTTTCTGAGCTCGTAATCACATTTCCCATAGATTGGCATTTCAGTTTAAAAATTTTAATTTTTTTGGATTTTACGCAAAAAATTGTGATGTTACCCCTTATAAAAAATGTGAAAATGGGCCGAAAATTTTAATCTTTTAAATCGGCCGGAAAATGCACTAATATTAAGTATTAGGTAGTTAGCTGTTCAAAGCAGTTCGTCTTTTTGATTTGGGGACATTTTTGTTAAAGTTATAGCGAAAAATCGCGATACCCAATCAGTATTTTGGCCAAATTAATGGGAATATCGGTCCAAATATGGAATGTCATACCTTTCTGAGCTTGTAATCACATTTCCCATAGATTGGCATTTCAGTTTAAAAATTTTAATTTTTTTGGATTTTACGCAAAAAATTGTGATGTTACCCCTTATAAAAAATGTGAAAATGAGCCGAAAATTTTAATCTTTTAAATCGGCCGGAAAATGCACTAATATTAATTATTAGGTCGTTAGCTGTTCAAAACAGTTCGTCTTTTTGATTTGGGGCCATTTTTGTTAAAGTTATAGCGAATAATCGCGACACCCAATCAGTATTTTGGCCAAATTAATGGGAATATCGGTCCAAATATGGAATGTCATACCTTTCTGAGCTTGTAATCACATTTCCCATAGATTGGCATTTCAGTTTAAAAATTTTAATTTTTTTGGATTTTACGCAAAAAATTGTGATGTTACCCCTTATAAAAAATGTGAAAATGGGCCGAAAATTTTAATCTTTTAAATCGGCCGGAAAATGCACTAATATTAATTATTAGGTAGTTAGCTGTTCAAAACAGTTCGTCTTTTTGATTTGGGGCCATTTTTGTTAAAGTTATAGCGAAAAATCGCGATACCCAATCAGTATTTTGGCCAAATTAATGGGAATATCGGTCCAAATATGGAATGGGTTACCTTTCTGAGCTTGTAATCACATTTCCCATAGATTGGCATTTCAGTTTAAAAATTTTAATTTTTTTGGATTTTACGCAAAAAATTGTGATGTTACCCCTTATAAAAAATGTGAAAATGAGCCGAAAATTTTAATCTTTTAAATCGGCCGGAAAATGCACTAATATTAATTATTAGGTCGTTAGCTGTTCAAAACAGTTCGTCTTTTTGATTTGGGGCCATTTTTGTTAAAGTTATAGCGAAAAATCGCGATACCCAATCAGTATTTTTGCCAAATTAATGGGAATATCGGTCCAAATATGGCATGTCATACCTTTCTGAGCTTGTAATCACATTTCCCATAGATTGGCATTTCAGTTTAAAAATTTTAATTTTTTTGGATTTTACGCAAAAAATTGTGATGTTACCCCTTATAAAAAATGTGAAAATGGGCCGAAAATTTTAATCTTTTAAATCGGCCGGAAAATGCACTAATATTAATTATTAGGTCGTTAGCTGTTCAAAACAGTTCGTCTTTTTGATTTGGGGCCATTTTTGTTAAAGTTATAGCGAAAAATCGCGATACCCAATCAGTATTTTGGCCAAATTAATGGGAATATCGGTCCAAATATGGAATGTCATACCTTTCTGAGCTTGTAATCACATTTCCCATAGATTGGCATTTCAGTTTAAAAATTTTAATTTTTTTGGATTTTACGCAAAAAATTGTGATATTACCCCTTATAAAAAATGTGAAAATGAGCCGAAAATTTTAATCTTTTAAATCGGCCGGAAAATGCACTAATATTAATTATTAGGTCGTTAGCTGTTCAAAACAGTTCGTCTTTTTGATTTGGGGCCATTTTTGTTAAAGTTATAGCGAAAAATCGCGATACCCAATCAGTATTTTGGCCAAATTAATGGGAATATCGGTCCAAATATGGAATGTCATACCTTTCTGAGCTTGTAATCACATTTCCCATAGATTGGCATTTCAGTTTAAAATTTTTAATTTTTTTGGATTTTACGCAAAAAATTGTGATGTTACCCCTTATAAAAAATGTGAAAATGGGC
The DNA here is from genome assembly GCA_037075245.1 of Drosophila mimetica. Lineage (NCBI taxonomy): Eukaryota > Metazoa > Arthropoda > Insecta > Diptera > Drosophilidae > Drosophila > Drosophila mimetica. The sequence continues at coordinate 33,600,729 of JBAMCH010000014.1, read as the reverse complement.
CGAAAATTTTAATCTTTTAAATCGGCCGGAAAATGCACTAATATTAATTATTACGTCGTTAGCTGTTCAAAACAGTTCGTCTTTTTGATTTGGGGCCATTTTTGTTAAAGTTATAGCGAAAAATCGAGATACCCAATCAGTATTTTGGCCAAATTAATGGGAATATCGGTCCAAATATGGAATGTCATACCTTTCTGAGCTTGTAATCACATTTCCCATAGATTGGCATTTCAGTTTAAAAATTTTATTTTTTTTGGATTTTACGCAAAAAATTGTGAAAATGTGAAAATGGGCCGAAAATTTTAATATTTTAAATCGGTCGGAAAATGCACTAATATTAATTATTAGGTCGTTAGCTGTTCAAAACAGTTCGTCTTTTTGATTTGGGGCCATTTTTGTTAAAGTTATAGCGAAAAATCGCGATACCCAATCAGTATTTTGGCCAAATTAATGGGAATATCGGTCCAAATATGGAATGTCATACCTTTCTGAGCTTGTAATCACATTTCCCATAGATTGGCATTTCAGTTTAAAATTTTTAATTTTTTTGGATTTTACGCAAAAAATTGTGATGTTACCCCTTATAAAAAATGTGAAAATGGGCCGAAAATTTTAATCTTTTAAATCGGCCGGAAAATGCACTAATATTAATTATTAGGTCGTTAGCTGTTCAAAACAGTTCGTCTTTTTGATTTGGGGCCATTTTTGTTAAAGTTATAGCGAAAAATCGCGATACCCAATCAGTATTTTGGCCAAATTAATGGGAATATCGGTCCAAATATGGAATGTCATACCTTTCTGAGCTTGTAATCACATTTCCCATAGATTGGCATTTCAGTTTAAAAATTTTAATTTTTTTGGATTTTACGCAAAAAATTGTGATGTTACCCCTTATAAAAAATGTGAAAATGGGCCGAAAATTTTAATCTTTTAAATCGGCCGGAAAATGCACTAATATTAATTATTAGGTCGTTAGCTGTTCAAAACAGTTCGTCTTTTTGATTTGGGGCCATTTTTGTTAAAGTTATAGCGAAAAATCGCGATACCCAATCAGTATTTTGGCCAAATTAATGGGAATATCGGTCCAAATATGGAATGTCATACCTTTCTGAGCTCGTAATCACATTTCCCATAGATTGGCATTTCAGTTTAAAAATTTTAATTTTTTTGGATTTTACGCAAAAAATTGTGATGTTACCCCTTATAAAAAATGTGAAAATGGGCCGAAAATTTTAATCTTTTAAATCGGCCGGAAAATGCACTAATATTAAGTATTAGGTAGTTAGCTGTTCAAAGCAGTTCGTCTTTTTGATTTGGGGACATTTTTGTTAAAGTTATAGCGAAAAATCGCGATACCCAATCAGTATTTTGGCCAAATTAATGGGAATATCGGTCCAAATATGGAATGTCATACCTTTCTGAGCTTGTAATCACATTTCCCATAGATTGGCATTTCAGTTTAAAAATTTTAATTTTTTTGGATTTTACGCAAAAAATTGTGATGTTACCCCTTATAAAAAATGTGAAAATGGGCCGAAAATTTTAATCTTTTAAATCGGCCGGAAAATGCACTAATATTAATTATTAGGTCGTTAGCTGTTCAAAACAGTTCGTCTTTTTGATTTGGGGCCATTTTTGTTAAAGTTATAGCGAAAAATCGCGATACCCAATCAGTATTTTGGCCAAATTAATGGGAATATCGGTCCAAATATGGAATGTCATACCTTTCTGAGCTTGTAATCACATTTCCCATAGATTGGCATTTCAGTTTAAAAATTTTAATTTTTTTGGATTTTACGCAAAAAATTGTGATGTTACCCCTTACAAAAAATGTGAAAATGGGCCGAAAATTTTAATCTTTTAAATCGGCCGGAAAATGCACTAATATTAATTATTAGGTCGTTAGCTGTTCAAAACAGTTCGTCTTTTTGATTTGGGGCCATTTTTGTTAAAGTTATAGCGAAAAATCGCGATACCCAATCAGTATTTTGGCCAAATTAATGGGAATATCGGTCCAAATATGGAATGTCATACCTTTCTGAGCTTGTAATCACATTTCCCATAGATTGGCATTTCAGTTTAAAAATTTTAATTTTTTTGGATTTTACGCAAAAAATTGTGATATTACCCCTTATAAAAAATGTGAAAATGGGCCGAAAATTTTAATCTTTTAAATCGGCCGGAAAATGCACTAATATTAATTATTAGGTCGTTAGCTGTTCCAAACAGTTCGTCTTTTTGATTTGAGGCCATTTTTGTTAAAGTTATAGCGAAAAATCGCGATACCCAATCAGTATTTTGGCCAAATTAATGGGAATATCGGTCCAAATATGGAATGTCATACCTTTCTGAGCTTGTAATCACATTTCCCATAGATTGGCATTTCAGTTTAAAAATTTTAATTTTTTGGATTTTACGCAAAAAATTGTGATGTTACCCCTTATAAAAAATGTGAAAATGGGCCGAAAATTTTAATCTTTTAAATCGGCCGGAAAATGCACTAATATTAATTATTAGGTCGTTAGCTGTTCAAAACAGTTCGTCTTTTTGATTTGGGGCCATTTTTGTTAAAGTTATAGCGAAAAATCGCGATACCCAATCAGTATTTTGGCCAAATTAATGGGAATATCGGTCCAAATATGGAATGTCATACCTTTCTGAGCTTGTAATCACATTTCCCATAGATTGGCATTTCAGTTTAAAAATTTTAATTTTTTTGGATTTTACGCAAAAAATTGTGATGTTACCCCTTATAAAAAATGTGAAAATGGGCCGAAAATTTTAATCTTTTAAATCGGCCGGAAAATGCACTAATATTAATTATTACGTCGTTAGCTGTTCAAAACAGTTCGTCTTTTTGATTTGGGGCCATTTTTGTTAAAGTTATAGCGAAAAATCGCGATACCCAATCAGTATTTTGGCCAAATTAATGGGAATATCGGTCCAAATATGGAATGTCATACCTTTCTGAGCTTGTAATCACATTTCCCATAGATTGGCATTTCAGTTTAAAAATTTTAATTTTTTTGGATTTTACGCAAAAAATTGTGATGTTACCCCTTACAAAAAATGTGAAAATGGGCCGAAAATTTTAATCTTTTAAATCGGCCGGAAAATGCACTAATATTAATTATTAGGTCGTTAGCTGTTCAAAACAGTTCGTCTTTTTGATTTGGGGCCATTTTTGTTAAAGTTATAGCGAAAAATCGCGATACCCAATCAGTATTTTGGCCAAATTAATGGGAATATCGGTCCAAATATGGAATGGGTTACCTTTCTGAGCTTGTAATCACATTTCCCATAGATTGGCATTTCAGTTTAAAAATTTTAATTTTTTTGGATTTTACGCAAAAAATTGTGATGTTACCCCTTATAAAAAATGTGAAAATGAGCCGAAAATTTTAATCTTTTAAATCGGCCGGAAAATGCACTAATATTAATTATTAGGTCGTTAGCTGTTCAAAACAGTTCGTCTTTTTGATTTGGGGCCATTTTTGTTAAAGTTATAGCGAAAAATCGCGATACCCAATCAGTATTTTGGCCAAATTAATGGGAATATCGGTCCAAATATGGAATGGGTTACCTTTCTGAGCTTGTAATCACATTTCCCATAGATTGGCATTTCAGTTTAAAAATTTTAATTTTTTTGGATTTTACGCAAAAAATTGTGATATTACCCCTTATAAAAAATGTGAAAATGGGCCGAAAATTTTAATCTTTTAAATCGGCCGGAAAATGCACTAATATTAATTATTAGGTCGTTAGCTGTTCCAAACAGTTCGTCTTTTTGATTTGAGGCCATTTTTGTTAAAGTTATAGCGAAAAATCGCGATACCCAATCAGTATTTTGGCCAAATTAATGGGAATATCGGTCCAAATATGGAATGTCATACCTTTCTGAGCTTGTAATCACATTTCCCATAGATTGGCATTTCAGTTTAAAAATTTTAATTTTTTTGGATTTTACGCAAAAAATTGTGATGTTACCCCTTATAAAAAATGTGAAAATGGGCCGAAAATTTTAATCTTTTAAATCGGCCGGAAAATGCACTAATATTAATTATTAGGTCGTTAGCTGTTCAAAACAGTTCGTCTTTTTGATTTGGGGCCATTTTTGTTAAAGTTATAGCGAAAAATCGCGATACCCAATCAGTATTTTGGCCAAATCAATGGGAATATCGGTCCAAATATGGAATGTCATACCTTTCTGAGCTTGTAATCACATTTCCCATAGATTGGCATTTCAGTTTAAAAATTTTAATTTTTTTGGATTTTACGCAAAAAATTGTGATGTTACCCCTTATAAAAAATGTGAAAATGAGCCGAAAATTTTAATCTTTTAAATCGGCCGGAAAATGCACTAATATTAATTATTAGGTCGTTAGCTGTTCAAAACAGTTCGTCTTTTTGATTTGGGGCCATTTTTGTTAAACTTATAGCGAAAAATCGAGATACCCATATTCCACACAAAAAATCAGCATTTTGGCCAAATCAATGGAAATATCGGTCCAAATATGGAATGTCATACCTTGCTGAGCTCGTAATCAAATTTCAAACAGATTGGCATTTCAAATTTAAAATTAACATTTTTTTTAAATAAAAAATGCATTTTAAAAAATATTAGAATGGGCGGAAGATTTTAACTTTTTAAATCGGCCTGAAAGTGTTAAAATATTAATTGTTTTGCAAAGTAGTTTGCCTTTTTGATTTTGGATCATTTTTGGCAAAGTTATAACAATCTATAGGAAATCTATGGTTATAGGTAATAAACAGTTTAATGAACGTTTCTACATATATTTACATCAGATCACTACAGACTAAAGGTAACTGGCGACTCTTTGTTTAACAACTATTCTATGATAAGCGTTGACAAATTCGAAAATCTCATTAAAGTGTAAAAACTTTCCCCCTACCCGCCCCTAACTAACTAATGGCACTATTTCGCTGGTCGATGGTTGCTCCCGTCTTGCACGGGCAGGGGAACAGGCATGTCGATGTGATGTACCACGACGATCTCGCCGTTTAGTGCTTCCAGCTCAGCAGACGACTTGCTCTCCTGGAGCTGCTCCTCCCGCCTGCTGTTCAGGTAGTAGACCCCGGCCACGATCAGGCTGAATGTTGTCACCGATATGAGCAGGGTGCCATATTTGAGGGTCTGCTGGATGGCATTCAGGCCAAAGGTGCTTATGTACAACGTATGGAGCACTTCTTCGGAAAAATCACCCGAGGTGATCTCGATCCACATCAGGGGAAGTATGGTGGTGTTCCTGAGTCGCCCTCCCTGATCTAAAATAAGACAGTGATATTACTATGGGTCCAATGGAAGAATAAACTCTTATTGTGCTTACTTCTCAGTATTGGCGTCTTGTCCAGCATAATGTTGATCTGGACGCGTGAGGCTCCGCTAATGGGGAAGCCGAATCGCGGATGGATGTCGGCATAGGTCTGATGCACCGCTGCATCCGGTTCGATACCTTCGAAGTCTTCGTATAGCTTCGGATCGCCAGTAAAAAAGTGTGGGAAGGAGGGAAAGATGGGCGCATCGCCGTAGCACTTGGTGGCGTTGATGACTCCGCTGGGCAGGCAGAGCTCTGTGTTTTGACAGTAACACGCGTTCGCCGAATTATTATCGGGATGGGCAAAAACATCCATTGGTGTCCGGTAGCGCAGGACATCGATGTCGTTGTAGATAGTGACTTCCTTTTCGAAGTGCAGAGGAACTTTGCGGCACAGGACCTGGAGAAATACATTTACAGTGCTGCGGTCCTGCAGCAAGTGCGGCGAGAACATCGATGGTTCGGATCCGTCGATGCGGTTGCACTCCTCCCCCTCCCAATAGTCCAGTTGGGGCATTCCATTAAACTGGGTGATGATGCTGAACTTGGTGATGTCGTCCTCGCCCGTGTTGAGCTGAACTGAATCCACGCTGGTTCCGTTTCGCTAATGGATAAACTTTTTTAATACGCTGATTAGCAACCGGGTTTGCTTACCTACGCTCATTAAAAGACCGAATCTCCGCCTGCCTCTGCCCAGAGACTTTAGCTTGATGATGTTGTCTTCATAACCCCAGAGATAATCGAAAACTGTGAGATTCTTGAAGAGTGGCTCCTTAAATTGGTTGATTAAAACGGAGACACCTAGGCGTTCAAGGCCCTTCATGCGCTTGACAGGACCGGCAGCAGAAATAAGAGGAACGTTAGGCACCCTGACCACTTGGTGCTCCCCAATGGAAGACTTCTCCGGCAGGAACTTATAAGACTTTCGGTCCTGAAAAATATTTGACATTGCTGGTTAGTAAAAATACATTTTTAATTGTATTTGTGACATACCCTGAAGCTAACCGTATAGTTTTTATTAAATGAAACTTCATCTTTGACTGTGTGCTCTTGGTAGGTGAGAGGTCCCATATCCACGACCTTAATCTTATCAGCGCGCCCTTCCAAGTAGTCGTCGATGTTGGGGTAGTGAAAAATGTGTGCCTTAAGCAAAGTATCATACTTTGACTCGGGGTTTAACCAACTTTTGGCGGTGTCAGAGTTCTCGGCGAGGATCAGATTCTGTGGATCAGTTGGAAGCATGATTATTTTGAAACCAAAGGATAAAAAGTGCTAGATTATCCCAAAAAGTTATTGCTGTTAAATTTATAAAGAATAGTCGTATGGATGGATGTATTTAAGACTTACCTCCAGCATGGTGTTGTTGTAATACTCGGTGAACCACATTACGAAGAATCCGGTCACGCTGATTACAAAGAGCAGAAACATTACGCCCAGCACTGGAAAAGTGTAAAAGCGGATTAATCGAGCTTGCAAAGCTTGTCAGGGATGCTCTACTCACTTATCAGGGTTCCGATATCCTTGGACGTTGGCTCGCGGTTTTGTGCCTGATTGCGCAGACCCAAGGCCTCGAGAATCATCTGCAGCACAGTGGGCTTCTCGGCTCCGTTCGTCATGTTGTAGCCTCCAAAGTTTCCTGTGCCCGCCCTGCTCCGTGTGGAGTTCAATGTGAGGGATTTGATTACGGGTGGAGGAGGGGCAGTGCGATCGGACTCTTGCTTAGGAGGCTGGGCCACCTCAGGGTCATTGGCTTGTGGCATTTTACTGGGGTTGAGGGGGGTTGATATTTAATTGCAGCAAGCTGAAAGTATAATAGCTGTTTCAGTTGTTATCATATTTTTGTTATTATGTTGTTGCGCAGGGTTTTCAAAGTTCCTCCCGCTTATGTAAGATTCCCATCGACTTGTGGGCACTGACTTAGTTGCAAATCCAAATCTTGTTCATTCATATTCAATTTATATATAATGTTATCTTTATAAATGCCAAACACGTGGCCCAACAAAGGGATCTGTTTGGCATGATTATTAGCTTATCAGGCTGGGCTCTATATATAGGAATCTGAGGTTCATTGAACACATAAAAAGCTAAGACTCCAGAGCGCCATAATTTGAATTGCTCCGATTAACACAAATTATTAAATACCTTTTATAGCACAATAATAATTCTGACTTTATGGACTAATAACTTAGTTATTAATAACACCTCTAATTAGTTTAATATTTCGCGACGGACAGATTTTTAACCATGCGTTTACAGATGTTTCCACGAACTAATCGGGGCTTCGATTCCGAGAGCCCGCGTTGCTCTGGAGCTCGCTGGTTCTGCCAGTGCTGATTTCAAAGTTCAGCCGTATGTACTAGCCTTATCAGCAGCTCCTGCAAGTATATGTGGTACATACTTACTAGGCGTTAATTCATTATTAAATGAAAATAACACATATCAGTCCACTATATGTATAGAGTTGAGCTTTAGTTGGATTTGCCAAGTTTGAAATCGGGTCAACGGCATACGATAAGGCGCAACCTGAGCGCTGAAATTTTCCAATAATACGCCCGATAACGAATTGAAATCTGAAGGGGATTGGAACAAGATCGGGCGGACGTGGAACGATTAAATTGATAGTAGATTTAGTTGATTTCTACTGAGTTAGAAGCAAGAGGCCCTGAACTTTATTTTCAAGAATATAAAAGCATCCTGGCGGATACAAAGTTAGCTTGGATCTCCGATTTTTCAAGATCAGTTGAGGTATCCCTTCTGGGGAAATTAAATCTGCAGAAATCAGCAAGACTATCTATCTTACTAGGCATATATGTAGGTTCTATAGGTATCGTCAATTATTTTTCGTACCGCTTTTGTACTTACCCTTGGAGTTGTTCAAAACGCCAATGGCTCAGGCTTTCCACTGCGCTCTCCCGAATCGGTTGCAGAAAAGTGGCATTGACTGATAACGCCAGCCGGGGGCGAGTGGGTGGCTGGGCTGAGGGGGCTGAGCGGGAGAGCGCCGACTCGATCGGCATGCACTTGAAATGAGCTTTGGGGCACCAGCTGTTTTTCGGTGGGCAACGCAAACGTGCGCGCTACGTTGGAAACGGAACCACTCTCCCAGAGACGAACTGCACCCACACGCTTATCTGTCGCGCACTCTCTCTCGCGCACTCACTCGCCGTTCACTCCGCTGCTCTGCACTTTCGAAGTCTGCCAAACATTTGGCGTCTTAATTAACAATTTCGTCGTGTTTACGCTGGCTGAACACAGTCGTGTTGAGTGGCCGCTGCTTGAATTTATTGGATATTTCGGGTCTCTGTTCCCAGACGCTCCTGCTGGATGCACTACCTATGTATCTATGCTGCGACAGACTCGTTCCGTATCTGGTATTTTGTATATTGTATCTCGTATCTGACGCTGGGGCTGGTTCCTCTGTCTCCCTCTTTTCGGTTCTTTTTGTTGCCTGGCGTTCTTTGTTCGCCTGCTTCTTTGTTTTGTCGCCGTCTCTTTTGTGGGCTCGATCGCGCACTGGCTGGCGTTGTTGTTGTTCTGCCTGCAGCTGGAGTCGTTGTTGTAGCTGTGATTGTAGTAGCTCCCCAGCTAGAGCTGGAGCTAGAGCTAGAGCTGGTTTTCCTCCACCCGAACTGCACCGAAGTTTTCCTGCCCAGCTGTATGGGCTGTCCGTATCTGGGGTGGCTCAGTTTCCGCGGCCACTTCCACCGAACAGTGGCAATTAAAAACGGACTGCCTTTTTGCGGAATTTGTTTATCTGGGCACGGAGTATAAGTATGGCCCACTGCCACCGGTTGATCCACTTGCCAGTTGTTTGCCGCGATAAGCTACATACTCGGTCGAACCTGCCCACGCACTATCTGGCAGGGAACCCTATTGAGCCGATTAGATTTCGATGCGATCTTCGCGGGGATTAGAGTGGAGTAGAGAGCGGGCCTGGAACTGGCACTGGTTCTCCGCTGGACTGGACTGTGCGTACTGCCTACGAAACAAGTTATTACTACGACGTCGGAATCGGACGGAATCAGTTCGAGCTGAGCAGCTGAACAACTGAACAACTGAGCGATGCCAGCAGCGCAGTCGCTCCTCTTTCCTCATTCTTCGGCCTCTGCCACTGCCTCTGCTGCTACCACCGCACTGATAAGCGGGCGGAGCGGTCAGCTATGATTGCTGATTACCGCTGTTCGGCGATGGGGATGGGGAGCTGGCGCCGACTGCGCTGCCGACGAATCGGGATCTCTTGTTTACTACGTAGCAGCTTTGTGCGTGCCCGCGAGACAAAGTGCAAACTTAATCGTCGAGACAAAGAAGCCACTCGTCTTCTCGCCACAGATAGAAGATGCATCAGTCCTCCAGCTGATCGTTCCGCTCCAGCTTCGTCTGCGCATCACCACTATCGAGTTAGAATGGCTTGGGTAGGGGGTCCAGAAACAGGCTTTGTTGTTTTGATCGCTGTGAGAGTAGCCTGGCCAGAACAGATGGAGACGTAGAGAGGCTAAAATATAGAGAAAAAACAATAGGTATTAACGTTGTTTGTGCTGAACCATATACCAGTTATGATCATATCTGAAACACATTAGGTATTATAAGATAGTTGAAGAAATCCCCATTTCCTATTAAGACTATTTAGTTCACTATTTGTACAAATTTGTACCTGTGTATTAATGTAAGTCTTATGAATCAGAACAAAACATTCTTATCGTCTTGCTTTTTTTCTTAAGGAATGCAGCTTACTTACATTACTGAGATTAAAATTTACTTGGCTCATGCCATTTGTTTTCGGTCTAAATTTGTCTGAGTGTAGGCAGTTGCAGATGCAAAGTCTCCCACCCACCGGCTATTTATAAGTGTGCGCCGTCGCCAAAACAATTTAATTATCACTTAAGTACTTTGGGTTCCCTTCGCCCATGGGCCTGCATTTCGTTTGCCCAAGCAATTAACGACGGAGAAAGGCACGGGTATTCCGATGAGTGGATGGATGCTGAAGGTGCTGCCTTACATTGTTTTCGTTTTGCAACTCTTGTATGAGAACGTATTTAGACTGGCTTAGCGAGCCGCTTTTCGAATTCTTGAGCTAGCAGAAAGACCGGAAGATGGCAAATACCCCTGGGGGAGCCGTGTTATTGAACCCCCGCGTGTGTGCTCAGCATTTATCAGTTCAGTCAAGAGTTTACATTAATCCGCCGTTTCGAAACGCCCCTCGCCCGGAATCCCCGCCTAGTGCACAGATCATCGGGTTTCGCATCAGCGCGGTTGATAGCCCCTCTGAACTTTTTGTTTTCCTCGCAACGAATGACGTGGATGGGTCCCCAATAGCTCAATCTGTCGTGCTAGCTAATGGCCTCTCAATAACACAGAGTTGCCTGAAATATTTACCCGTGGACCCCCTTTTCGGATCTGAACTCCATAGTGCAGTTTATACGAGCGGTGCTCGTGCTGAGCAGACAGCTTAAGTGGCGAACCTGAGTTACTTTCGTTTGTTTAGGGCCTCGCTTAAAGCGGCCGAACAGATCTTCAAATGTCCGGCACTATCTGCTAGTGCCCGCTTCCCTAACGACCGCTTACAGGAATCTTATCACCGAAGGGAACGGGCTTATCAATCCGGTTGCCAGGCAGTCAAGTGCCAAAATCTTTCCGAAACACACCAACACACGACGAATATCAGCATACCAGCCGTGGATTGGAATCAAGCAGTTCCGAAAGTGATCCAAGCATATTCCAGCTCCCCTTGATGGAACTCTGATCGCCGGCCATGCAGGTGGCCGACATTCTGCATAGTAAGTTTGAAATGAAACATTGAAGAAGATTGACTTTGACACGACTTTCGGGGGCTGGGGTGGGGGCAATTGATGACACGCCACCGGGGCTAAATTAACATATGCGTACGCCGTTGTTGTTGCCTCGGTGTTTTTGTTATTATTTATTGCATCACTTACAGCAACAAATGCGCCATTTTGTACGACAGTTTACATAAACAGAAAGGTCGCATGCAACCCGGTTACCCTTATTGGCATGCAAAGTCGCCGCGGAGTCGAGCTTCGGATACGGGTCGCCAGTTGGGCGAGCGTGTGTGGTGTGTGTGGTTGGTCTTGGCGGGGAATGTCACAAACATTGGGGCGATAATGTCTTGGCTCGCCTTCTGCGTAGTTGCCGCCATTGAGCAACGGCCGCTGTTGATCTAGAATTAGGGTGTAGGGCAAGGTTGAGACAGAATATTATAAATAAAATGCTTAATTAATTCTTTAGTCATCTATTAGGAAAGGTGATCTACTAAGCTATGCCTAGCATTGATTTTTGGTGTCAAAACGTGGAAAATGATAGGAAATAGGAGCCATTAAGCTTAGAAAGCCTGTATTGTATTTTCTACGATTGTTAAGCGATTTTTGAAACTCAAGGTCTAAGGCCGGTATAAATTAAGTTTAGTTCAACTAATTCGTACGTAAAAATAAAATCACATAAAAAACCAAGTCTGCCCCTGAATCACCCGGCGGAAATTCTGCACCTGTCTACTCAGAACTCCAACTGTGAAAATATAACTAACTGGGCAAATTATAAATTCGCATTAGTTTCGTTGATTTCCCCCAGCTGATTGGTTATGTAAATGCAGCCAGTTTCTGCCGCTTGTTATTTGCACAGCTGGGTTTGCGCATTTCCCAGAGCCCGTTCATGCTTACCCCGGGTCTTTGGCAAGATTCCGATTCTGGGCAGGCAGCAAACAGTCCTTTCGCAATGCCAGCAACAAAGCTCCATCGGCAATAACAATAATTTGCGATCGCTGGAGCTGTCAACTTTGCATACATTCTTTGACTGCAACCTGTCGTCGCTCGTGAATGTGGCTGTGGATGTGTTGGGCTGGGTTTGGCAATCGTCCCGTGAGTCACTTGCCACAACAACCACAGCACGAGAGAAACACCAGCGGCAGATATCATAATCGCTGCGAGTGGCCGTGTGTTGGTGTGGCAATCAATGGGATTTTCGGAGTGTGCAGCATAAAACGGTACGCGCAAAGCAACGCAACGAAACGAAAGACTTCAATGCAAGGCAAGGCAACAAACTTGTTTTATCAGCCTGGTCCAAGCAGCGGCCACCACATAGACCGCCTCGCCCGATGCCGATGCCGCTGCCGATCCTCTCGAGCTTTGATCGCATGCGTTGCACTCGCGAAACGCAAGCAAAAGCTCCCGCTCGCTTACTCTCGCTTTTGCTACAGCAGACCTACCTGCCGACGGGCAGTGTTTGTGGGGTTTTGCCTACCTGTTTATCAGGTTTTCGAGTTTCGCTTGTCGCAACGCGAAGCCGAGCTTCTGGCCGAGCTTTCGCCGCCTGAACATCTTACGATCTTACGTTGGGGGGCCACTTAAAGACGGCGATTTCAGTTACTCGGCGGCACTGCGAGCGTTCGAGTCGTTGACGATTTTTGCCGGCGGTTTTCTAACGTACCCTGCCACCGTTCACCGTATACCGCTCACCGATCCCCGATCACCGATCACCGCTTACCACCGTGCACCTTCCACGTTCCACAGTCCGAGCCAAGAATCTTGGCTGGCACATCGGACGGCCGCAAGTCCGTGTTACCGTCGAACCCAGTGTGAGTGAGTGTTGGCCTGGCTATTTGGAAATGCCTGTGGTTTCCAGCCCGTCCCGTTCCGTCCAGCCCGAATCAAACCTGCCGCACCAGATACCAGATACAAGATACCAGTGGCGGTTGTAGTGGCAGTGTGTTGGGGCAGCAGTCGGAATCGCATTCCTAGGAACCGCCTGACTGCAGCCAGAGTTCGATTGTTGTTTCTGCCCCGATCGGTGGCAGACCCTTGGCCCCCGTCCCCCGAGTGCGAATCCATATCCCCATCCACATCCCCATCCCAGTCCCCAACTTCGACTCCAATCAGACCGATGGTTGAGCAAGACCTTGCCCAGTCAGCCAAAATGAAACCACTTCGACAGCGAGTTCGCTTAGCAGCGCTACAAAAGCGGAAAATCATTGAATTATGCTTTGGGGGCTTTGATTTTGTTTGTGTTTCGGTTTCTGTTGCTGTTTCTGTTTCTGTTTCTGCTTCGGTTTTTCTGAGCTGCCTCCGCGGCTAAACGGCGTCTGCGGCCCTGCCAAAAGCGCATTTGATGTACGTGCATAGTTTTATGATTACTTGTGTGGAAAAAGTGAAATTTCGCTCTGCACTCCACTCGAGCTGCCACGAAGCAGCGGCTCAAAGCGAAATCAAATAAAAAGTTAACCAAAACACACATTTACAAGACGCGAGATCCGAAATTAAGCATGCGCAGGCAAGAAACCCTAAGATAAATATAAATACTCGTAAATAAATAAATAGCGGGGCCTGCAAGCTTTTGACCACATAACGATGACGATTATGTGAAGGTTGCAGCAGCAGCAGCAGCCCCAGAGCTTTGGGCCATCTTCATCTTCGTGTTTAGCTCCATCATCAGGTCGTTTTTGCCTCATCTCCGCCGCTGCCCGCTGCCCAGTGCCCACTGTCCACTGCCCAGTTGATCATAAAATTGAGGTGACAATTGCCTGGCTTTGTCTCCGCCTGCTGTTGACACATTTCACTGCGAAAGCAGCCAGCGACCGCAAACAAGACTCTGCACTGACCTACTGAAAGTCCAAGATGAGCCACTTCAGGTTCAGTCCGCACATGTCTGTCACGCCATTGACGACGACATCAACATTGTTTAAGGCCCAAATTCAAAACCCATTTCGTTGCGTATTATCAAATGCAGCCCGGTCACGACAAAACGGCAGGTGAATTGTCAGCCGCTGGCTCACTTTTTTGGTCGTTCAGTGTCACAGTGGCCATAATCAGCGGCAGTTGGCTGAAATAGGCGACTCGAAGTTTCAAATACCCCTTAAAGATTTGTGTTTGAAAGGGTTTTCGTTTCTGAAAGGTATTACCTAAATATCAAAAAAAAATATTTCTAAAACCTTTTCCGATCTATATATTATATTAACTATATTAACCGCAGAAACCCTACTATTTTTATAAATCTTGGCAGACAGTCACTCGACTTGCAGGGTAGCAGCTCCCAAATTGGGTCAGGGTAATTGCTTACACTAAATAGCTACTGCCGCTTGTATTTATTTGTGCAACACTTAAACACAGTGAAATTATGAGACGGCTCAGGCTCAGCCCGATCTCTGCGGCACCAAGCCGATCAGAGCAGAAGCAGCGGATGTCTTCACCGCGATTCCGCTTTCAGTTCAATTCCAGCTCATACAAAACGTGTGTTTAGAAAGTAAGTTTCTATTGAAGTTTGGATTCTGGCCAGGCGATTCGCGCTAACCGCAGCAGCAGGCGGCAGCCAGCAGCCAGCAGCTGCTAATTGAACAGCCACAACAAGTGAAACCAAAAATAAAATAAAACTATTACATCAGCTATCGCATTTCGTTGGAATGCCGAAAAGCGCTGCTGTCTGCGATTCGGACGCTATTGTTATGGCACGGTGTTGTTGCACTCTCCAGTGAGCCGCGTCTAGAGTTTCCCATTCAACTTCACCCGCTTTGCATACTTCGGGGGAGGCTGAGTTGCTCAGGTTCTGGAGTAAACACTTGGCCCACCTTGAGTCACTCCAGTCGGCAGGAAGGTCTGTGTAAACATTGAGGCCTGACTCTGATTCCGAGCAGTGAGCAATCTCAAGGGTTCCAGTTGTGCAGTTTTCCAGTTGACGGGCTAAAACAACCCAGTGGGCCGTGAACACAGAACCCCATTAGCAGGCAAGCGAACAACCGAAAATGTGGGTAGCCAGGTTCGAAATTGAAATCACTGATTAATGGCGAGTGTCGCCGAAAACTCACTTGAGGTGAAATAATTATTGGTTAATTAGTATTCAATGGGCATCGGCAGCAGCCATGCCAACAATGGTGGATCCGATGCCCGGCTCAAAGCCCCATCCACCAGCCAGCACAAATATTCAGGCCCAGCTCGAGTTCGACGAGCGTCGACAGAGCCAGAGAAGTAGAAGTGCGACCTTGTGGGGCTCGGAAAGCGCAGTAAACTCGGCAAATAATAAAACTTCGTCGCTGTGTGCGTTGATAGGGTAGAGCGAACTCAAAGTACAAAGTTTAGCGCTTTTAGCTTAAACCCAGTGGAGAATTCATTAAACGAAAGGCCATTTCCGCGAGCATCAAAGAATCGGAGACCCGACTATCGCCGCGAGTTCTTGGTGATCCGGGGCGGACGTGCCAGATAGAGCAGCTCCCTCTGGAGTTGGCCCACCTCACAGCGCGTCGCCCCGATAAGCGGCCGTTTGTATGCACTTGGAGAGGGATGGGATTCAAATAGGTTCGCTTCATCGAGCCGCAATTAAAGTGTTTCCATTGTCTAATGGCCGTGCGACGCCTGCAAATGGCCCGTCGGCCATTAGCCAAAAAACCATTTGCTTCGTTTTATTTGGCTTCGTTTATGAATATGAATAATGGCAGACGGCGCTCTGCCTGGAATTGTCAATAATAAAAACGTTTCGGTTTACGCACGACAGATACATGCATGTATCCGATGTATCTGGTGTATTTTGCGCTTGCGCAGCCCTGGCCTCGGTCAAGGTCCCCCACTCGCAGGTCGACCTCAGCAGAGTCGGAGCCTGTCGGCCCATTAAAAAGCGCTTAATTGCCCAAGGTCTGTCCCTGCCAGGAAGGGCGCACTGTGCGGCTGTGCTCGCTATTAGCCAGCACAAAAGATCGCTGACTCGAAGGTTCTGGAGTCAGTCCCCCAGATTGGTTTTTTCGCTTTTGTGCGCTGTGATAAATCAGCTTTTGGCTCTTGGCCGAGCGCTCGCACATCGACAAAGCGATGTCAAAAACTGCACAAGGCTAACACGCCCCAAAACGTGTCTTGGTTGGGGTCTTGGGGAATCTCTCTAAAGTCTGGCATGTGGGGAAAAAGAGCGAGCAAAAGTTGAGGGTGATCATGATCGCAAAACGACGGCCGCGACCCAATGTCGGCTAGAACCCAATGATCAAGATACGATGATATTGAATGATTACTTTCCTGTTTATCGGGCTGCCACTGGCAATTATAGATTAACGAGCCGAGACTACAATTTAACCGGTATTACGGCTAGTCCGTCCGTGTATCTCTAGGTCCCCGTGGAACAGCGAACAACGCGATATGCTTTATATATAATTTTGTTTTGCATTTTTAGTTAACAACTGCAAGGCTGTCTGCTCTTGACTCTCCACCACCACCACCCCCAGCCCCAACACCGACTTCGTCAGCATGAACGGGCCGAAACACAAGTTTTGCACAAAACTCTCCAGCACATACCTGAGGAAATGGTGTAAGTACTCTCTAGCGAAGATAAGATAAGAAGGGGGCTTTGGCCCAGGGGGTGTTACTACGAATTAGCATCTGATTGCATAACGGCATTCTTCGCATACAAGAAATTACCATATGGATTTCCACCTTGATTATCGTAATAAACCCATCAAACAATATATGCACAACGCAATGGGAGGTGGAATCACTGCCCAAGTACTCTGTTCTCATAGCTGCTATAACTCCACGTGCCGCGTTCTGTTTTGATCCGAAGCTATACACAGCTTCTATTTGTCCGACTGGTTAGACTGGTATGCGAATGGAAATATTCTTGTTAATTCCGAAGTACGTATAGGACAAACTGGATATCGCAGGCCTTCCTATTTACCCAACACTTCCCTTTCCCCATCTTCTACTTATGACAGTACACTTCGTGTTGTAACTTTCCAGAGGTCTTCTGCCAGGGATACTCCATATCCGAATCCGGTTATAGTTTTAAGTAGACTTTCCAGTTCTGGCCTCTCGGCATCCACAATCCGTTTGCAATTATTCAATCACAACTAATTGGGTGTATTTATAGATAATGGGTGATTGTACAACTGGGCGGTAAAGGTCAAAGGGTCAGTGATTCATTCGCGGCGCTCGATCAGCGTTGAATAAATATTTATGTCACATCCCAATCACTGCTATCGAGCGGATTCAGTCGAGTGCCAACTCAAATATGAGGTCCGTGATCAAAGCCAATACACTTTTCACGGTTCCCCACCCAATATCAGTGACTCATCCCATTTATCCAGTAATTTATGCATTCGGTGAACAATTGCTGAACAATTCACTTTGGTTTTCCAGGGATTACGATCGTCGTGGCGTCGGCGCTGATAATTGGCGGCATTGTGGTGGCCTGTGAATTCTCCGTGCTGATCGATGCTGTCGTGGACCGAATGGTGGCTCTGCGTCCCGGCGCCAAGACCTTCGGGTGGTGGGCCAAGCCCCCGGTGGAGCCCAGAATCAGCCTGTACATCTACAACGTAACCAATGCGGACGACTTCCTCAGCAACGGCTCCAAGGCCATTGTCGACGAGGTGGGGCCCTACGTTTACAGGTAAGCGATCTTCATTTGCAGCGAATGTGACATCAGTCTAATTCAATACCCCGTCTGCAGCGAGACCTGGGAAAAGGTAAACATCGTGGAGAATGACAATGGCACGCTGAGCTACAATCTGCGCAAGATCTACTCGTTCCGCGAAGACCTCTCGGTGGGACCCGAAGACGACGTGGTTATTGTGCCCAACATTCCCATGCTGAGTGCCACCTCGCAGAGTAAGCACGCGGCCCGGTAAGTACTGCACCGCCTGACAATGGAGCCCCCGACTGACCCTGATCTTCGTTTGCTTCAGGTTCCTGCGTCTGGCCATGGCCAGCATCATGGACATACTGAAGATCAAGCCGTTCGTCCAGGTGTCCGTGGGCCAGCTGCTCTGGGGCTACGAGGACCCGCTGCTCAAACTGGCCAAGGACGTGGTGCCCAAGGAGCAGAAGCTGCCCTACGAGGAGTTCGGTCTGCTGTACGGCAAGAACGGCACCTCCTCCGACCGCGTCACTGTCAACACAGGCGTCGACGACATTAAGCGGTACGGCATCATCGACAACTTCAACGGACGCACCCATCTGCCCCATTGGACCACCGATGCGTGCAACACTTTGGCCGGAACCGACGGCTCCATTTTCCCCCCACACATCACCCAGGACCGCATCCTGCACGTGTACGACAAGGATCTGTGCCGCCTGCTGCCCCTGGTGTTCGAGAAGGAGGTGATGACCTCGAACGAGGTGCCCGGATACCGTTTCACCCCGCCAGAGTGGGTCTTCGCCGACGTGGACAGCCACCCGGACAACATGTGCTTCTGCCCGGCAGGAAAGCCCTCGTGCTCCCCCAACGGACTCTTCAACGTCTCCCTGTGCCAATACGGTGAGAATGACTGTGAAAAGCTGCTTTCGATCGAGTGCTAGTGTAAAGTCCATTGCAGATTCCCCCATCATGCTAAGTTTCCCGCATTTCTATCTGGCCGACGAGAGTCTGAGGACGCAAGTGGAGGGCATTTCCCCGCCAATGAAGGAGAAACATCAGTTCTTCTTCGACGTCCAGCCTGTAAGTTAACTCCATCCAGCTCTCATGGATTCTGGATACTGACTATATATATCCACAGAAAATGGGAACAACCCTGAGAGTGCGCGCCCGTGTCCAGATCAATTTGGCCGTGAGCCAGGTGTTTGACATCAAGCAGGTGGCCAACTTCCCGGACATCATCTTCCCCATCCTGTGGTTCGAGGAGGGCATCGACAACCTGCCCGACGAGGTCACCGACCTGATGCGCTTCGCCGAGCAGGTGCCTCCCAAGATCCGCGTGGGCCTCATCGTGGGCCTGTGCGCCTTGGGCGTGATACTGCTGCTGCTTTCGACATTCTGCCTCATCCGAAACTCGCACCGGCAGAGCACCCTGCACCTGGAGGGCTCCAACTACCTGGCCACCGCCCAGGTGGACATGAACAAGAAGCAGAACAAGGATAACCAACCCGCCAGATACTAGGCGCTCTAGTCGGAGTCTGGTCGCAGTCCGAGGGTTCTCCGGGTGTCTTAGTTTAGTGTAAGCAGTAGCTAGGATCTGGGACTAGCCCATCCCACTTCCACCCCCAAACTTCCAAATTCCTATGCCCCTTCCCATTTCCACTCCCAACCCCAATCCCAATCCCATTCCCGCAGGGGAAGACGCGTCTCTGTAGTTTAGAAGAAATGGAGCTGGGAAGACTTGTATGTATTTGTATGTGTATCTGTATCTATTGTATTGTATGTAGGTTATCTTTGTAAGTAAGCGTTATGAAAATTTTGATGTGTAGTCCAACGAATCAGTCGTGATCGCTTAAAGGCTCAAAGCTTCGACTTAGACTTTTATTTGTTATACCAAAACAGAAACCGATCCCGTACTTGCTTTCCGTTACCCTGTTGAAACTGAAATTTAATGTCCAGATAATCAAGTCACAAAACTCGAAACGTTTCTCAAATAAAACAAAGTTCCGTCCTCGAATACAAATGTGCTTCATTAGACCAAATGCTGGACAAGATCCGCATAGAAAATTCATATTCTATAAATACATAATTCTATCGATCGAATGTACAATTAATATGCATTAATGTGTACAATAAACTACGATATTATTTTAATTAGGCATTGACCATAATCTTTGACGAATCCATAAATGCCTCAAAAGCTGTCCCATCTTGGGAGATTATTGTTATCCAAGCCGTGCAGGCTCTCTAATTGGTTCCCATTTTGCATATAGCTCGTTTCTGATTTTGAAAAATTAATTGTATAAAAATGAAAATAATAATTTGCAACAAATTCTTTGACTAATTTAATGTCGTACAAAATTTATTACTCATACGCACTGGTGCCTTTGATCAAATATTTTATTTTCATCCAGGTAGAAGTACCCTTGCTTTGTTTCACACTTTAGGCATAGTTAACACCTTTTAGAGCGGAGAAAGAGAAAATAAGTTGGTAGGAAGTACTAACTGGTCAACGTAACGTATGAGTAATTTTAATGGAATTTTTTAAAATTAATATATAATAAAAAAATTAAAGAAAAACAGAGTGGATTTGCCAACTCAAATCTAAATGATTGGCATTCAAACCTAGAAATGTTAAAAACGGGTAAATATACATTTTTTAAATCACCGGGAAAGATATGGAATTGAATGAATTGAGTTATTGTTCAATAACTAGACAAGTTGCAAAAAACAGTCGTAGTTTTAGTTGGGGCACATATTTTCACATAAACATTTAACTCAGATTAAAATTCATGTTTTTTCCATAAAACGCTACTCCTAAGTTTGCTGGAAAAATGATCAGCTATGTGCCCAAAACAAATGGAAACCCATTCAGAAATGTTTAATCCCAAAAGTATGCAACATTTAAGGTTCATGTCCATGAAAAGTGAAATCGGTATTATTATATAGTTTTCATTCAAGCATTTTCTGCTTTAAGTCGACACTAGTCTTGTTTTCCGATAACGCAAGCAATAAAATTCACAGTTTATTTTAATTTAGACGAAGCAATTCAATAAAATAAATATAATTCAATAAAATAAATATAAGGGATTTTCAGTCCTGAATGTTGGGCGTCTATAATAAATGTTTAGAATATTTTAATTATTACCTCCATGCTAATCTTTACAAGCTAAATAAATAAGCAATTCGGGTCCGATTAAAAGTATAGAAGTACAATAAAGTGACATTAAACTCAAGCACCCATTGACCGTTATTAGAAGCTTTAAATATTTTAAATCGATTAAAAGTAAAAGTGATCAAATAGAGCGTCACTAAATTAGGGCACCCATTGACCTATTTGGAAGCGTTATTTATTTGAAAATTACAATGAGTTTGGTTTACTAGCGTTTCTCACCTCGAACTTCGGAGGCGGAGATATGGGCCAGACCGGATTTTGCAGCATAGCCATTACGATGTCTATTAATACGAGATTCCGAGCTGGGACAAGATCAGACAGACCAGCTAAAGCCAGACTTTAATGGCGAGTCATTTGTTTCGTTGCACGTTCGGCTGCCCGCGGCACTGATAAGAGCAGAGTGCTCTGTCTGTGCCTGATAAGGCCACCTCTGCCGGAACCCCAGGACAGAGTCGCCTGTTCAACTGCAGGCCATCCACACCTGCTGCCCATCAAGGTCAGCGGTATCCCGGTGGGGTCCGGCTGAAGAGAGGTGGCGGTTCAGAAGTCTATGCCCCAACTGTAAGCCCCAGAGCAATCTGCGTAATGGACAATTTCTATGCTCGGGTCAGAGATCTGCTGTTATCACTGTTATTTCCCAGAGTCGGCATAAGCAGAATCAGCTCCCTGACTTAGCTGATAGCCTTTCTGCTATTCGGTTTTATAAACTTTGTTTTCATTTCATTTCGATTCAAATGAAACAAGGGGGAGGTGGTTGGAAGGCGGAGACAAGTGATAAGTGATTGCAAAGCAATTGCCGAAAGCGTTTAGAATTGAACTCAAACGGATCGCGTGTTTTCCCGGAATCGGACGCGAACTTCTCCGGTCTCTGGTTTCCGTCCAAGCTACCAAGTACTTAGCCCCAAAATGAGGTGCGTTCAGTGGGTGAAAATAGTGCTCTGCCTGCTTCTGGCGGCCGCGAATATCTACCTCTTTGTGGTGTCTTGCGGCGTCGACTACCCCGTCCTGGTGGCCAGGGAGCACATTCGCTTCCGCCAGGAGATGCCAACCATGGACAGTTGGATAAACTCGCCGTTCGGGAAGCTCAAGAACTATGTCTTCAACGTGACCAACGCCGAGGAGTTCCGGAGCGGCCGTGACAGCAAGCTGAAGGTGCAGGAGATCGGACCCATCGTCTACAAGATCGTGGGCTTCAACGATATCTTGGAGCGGAACGCGACGAACGTCAAGTACCGCAAGCACCGATACCGCGTCGTGGAGTTCCTGCCGGAGGAGAGCGTGGCCCCCGACGTCCTCAACTGGACGATCACGTCCACCAACAACGTGCTACTGGGCACAGCGGCCAAGCTGAAGCACACGTTGCCGTTCGCGGCATTCGGTTTCGATGCGGCGCTCATGATGGAGGACATATTCGTCACCGAAAGCGTCTACTACTTCCTATGGGAGTTCACACGCCCCCTGCTGCAATCAATCTCCAAGGTTTCGAACATCAAACCCAACGTCGCCGTGCTGTTCAACGTAAGTGTTTTGGCCACCTTTCCGCTGTGAGCTTCTTGCTAATCCCTCCGCACAGGCCCTCAAGGAGAAGGAGGAGGTCTATTCGGTGAAAATCGGCCCAGAGCAGGGCATTGAGAACTTCTTCCGAATCGAGACCCTCAATGACGATATAATCATCCGGGAACAGCGTCCCCACATGCGCCGTTACGACTCTGACTCGTGTCCGTTCAACGTGACCGGAGCGCTGGACAACTCCCTCTTCCCGCCCTTTGTCCAGCCGGACACACCGCTGGACATAGTGGCTATCGAGTCCTGCCGGGTCCTCCCACTCACGTACCAGCGCAAGGAGCGCTACAACGGCCTCGACACCTTCCGCTACACGCTGCTCAAGGCCAACCAGACGCCCCCCGGCTGCCTGGACTCCAGCTACGGAGTCAAGCTGCACGACGGGATGTTCGACGTGTCCCAGTGTGTGATAAGTACGCCCCTTGGTCAAGCGTCCCCATTGAACGTATGAGTAACCCAGAAATCTGCCCCCCACAGATGATGCTCCTTCCGCCTTTTCCATGCCGCACTTCTACGGGAGCAGGTACAACTGGAGCGAGCACTACGAGGGATACACGCCCAACGCCGAGGACCACGAGCCCTACATTCTGCTGGAGCCCGTCACTGGCATTCCGGTGACGGAGAAGTATCGCTTCCAGTCCAACATCCCCATTCCGGATCTCAGGAGGTTCAGCAACCGCTTGAAGAGGTTCAGCAACATGATGATTCCCAGCTTCTGGTACGAGTTTGTAAGTACCGCCCCTCTGCACTTTAAATTCCACATGCTAAGGTTCCGAACCCTTCAGGAAATGGGTCAGCTGCCCGGCTTCGTGACCGCCCTGATGTGGATCAACGTAAACGTGGTGGCCCACATGCAGCCGTACTGCATGGGTCTCTTCCTGCTGGCGGCCCTGTGGAGTGTCCTGAAGGCCATCCGAGTGGCGCTCGGCGATCTCGGCTACATGGGTCTCTTCCGCAAGCTCTGCTGCGGCGGCGACATGGGTCCGGCCACCGTGCTGGAGACCAAGTTCCCGGCCACCGCTGCCTCCCTCCATGTGACTGTCAAGTAGTGTCTGCCGGTGTGATTTACTTCCCAGACTGGACCCGTGTATATATGTATACAAGACTTAGATTTAGGCTAGAGGTGCTGCTGCCGCTGCACTATCAGTAGTTTGGCGTTACGCAATATACGATTAAGAAGAAAACTGAATGTGCCTCATTTCACCTTATCTGTCAGCCAGCCAGACGGCCAGGTCTAAGCGCTCCTCCGCCCGCTGCCTCCTCCCTTCGGCGATCCGGCGGCTTGAGGTCGCGGCTCTCTGTTTGATTCGCCCCGCCTCTTGTGCCGTGCGGCGTGACACTGAAAACTTGGGCACGTACCGAGCCGAAGATTTATTTTGCGTTTTATTCAATCTGTGCATTTACTTTTTTATTGTTAGTATTTCTTCAGCCTCCGCGCCGCCGCTGTTTTTGTGGATTTTGCGGTTTGTTTACTTTTGCTTCGCCTTGTTTGCTTCTCCTTCGCCTTCCTGAACCTGAACTTTTGCACATGTCTCATGATCTTCCCGAGCCGCGATGCTGATGCCCTGTATGACTTCAAGGTAAGCCACCCCTGGGCCCTCGGCCCCCCCGCTCCACCGTCCAGGGAGTTTTTTTCCTTTGCGAGCGATTTGCATAAATCGATACCCCCAGCGCTCGGGGCTAAGGATGCCCCAATTTAAATGTTAATCACAGCGGACAAGCCGAAAGTTGTTTGTATAATTGGCACGAGAGTTATGTCACAGGTGGAGAGTCAACGCGGGTGATTTATTGACCTCTCTAGCCCAGACCCAGACCCATAGACAGACCGAGCGGAGCTGATCTGCCAAGCCAGCGGATCCGTAGAATCGCCCGCGTCAGAGTCGCAAAAGCGCTCATAATTATACGAGGGAATAAAGTGTATTTTGGCTTTATGGGCAATTACCACTGGCCCCACCAGACTAGAATTATCATCGTGAGCTGGACTCCATTAGCGAGCTCTGCTTCGGTTTCTGAACTAAACTAAACTAAAGTGTCCACCTGCACAGGGGTAAATCCCAATTACTCAGGCCAGACCAGTTGGAATCGATCGATCGGGGCTGCGCCAAAACAAAGCAGAAATCACACACGCCCGAAGAGCTTTCGAAATCTGGTTAAGTCTAGACTGGTGCGTGCGATTCATGACGCCAAAGATAATTAAAAGGGAAATGGAAATGCATAAAAGTGATTACAACACAGCGGCAGCAACGCTAGCACTACCAAATGCGCTCGTTAAGTCGGGAAAGAGTCGGAAACCGAACTCCAGCGAGCTCCACCAGCTGCTGCTTCGGTCTCCGTCTCGGAGCCACTAAGACCGACTGGCAAAATCAACATGTAAATTTCAGTTTTCACGTACGTCAATGCTTTTCCTACGAATTCGGTACGTGAACGGGTAAACAAACGATCGGGGTGTGAGAGATGAATCTGTGATAAAACTCCCATTCCATTCCACCCTTTGAACCGCTTGGCCAGCTTGCCGAAATTCAGCTGAAAAAACCTTAAGTCAGTCATCGAAAATCCGGTTCGGTTTGTCAGCTTTGGGGCTACACTGTGCCACCAACTTGGCCAAACCCTCTGCCGCCCCCCGCCTGCCAAAGCTCGCGCCGCCAGAGAGCTGGCCATTGCGCTCAGTGTAGCAGCCGTTAAAGCTCCTGGTATAAAAGCCAGGCCGACAGGCTAACTGCTCGCAATCCAAGCTGCGCCTTCGTACGCACCACAACTTGTCACCCAGGCCACCACCGAAGACCTCCGGAAGAGAAGTGAGTAGGCCATTTGGACGTGTTTAGTTTGGGCCAAGTGCCCCAAAGGAAATGAGGAAAACCGCGCGCTGCTGAGCTCGATTGCGTAAACCAGAGCAACTGTCCACTGCACGGATTTAAATATCGCACCGCATAGAAGTCGAAAGCGGCAGCGGCTAAGACGACGTGGTCGTGAAATTGTGAAATCTTCTTTATAAAATATTGAATCCCAACGATCGCCAATTAGTATGCATATGCGATATATATGCCAAGGGCCATAAATAATGCATGAAAAAGTTTGGCAGCGCAGCGATCGCCTCGGATGATTCTCTCGGCGTGCGCTCAAAACAAGACAGTTCATCTGAGACTGGGCGACGCCTTCTAATTAGATGCTCGGCCGGCAAACAGACGTCCCATTCCTAAGCATCCGCTGTTTCTGCTCGCTCACCGTTGCTAACTCGAAACTCTCGCCTGTCTTTGCAGCACATCCTCCAAGATGAAAGCCTCGCTAGCCATCGTGTTTTGCGTGATCGCCGGTCTGGCGGCCGCCGCTCCCGAGAATCAGTACACCAGCAAGTTCGACAACGTCAACGTGGACGACGTTCTGGGCAACAACCGGGTGCTGAACAACTACCTCAAGTGCCTGATGGAGAAGGGCCCGTGCACGCCGGAGGGCCGCGAGCTGAAGCGCCTGCTGCCCGACGCCCTGCACTCCGACTGCTCCAAGTGCACCGAGGTCCAGCGCCGCAACTCCCAGAAGGTGATCAACTTCCTGCGCGCCAACAAGGCCGGCGAGTGGAAGCTGCTCCTGGACAAGTACGACCCCAAGGGCATCTACAGGGCAAAGCACGAGGGACACTAAGCTCCCCGCACATCCACAGCTACACGCACTCATTTCACATGAACCTAATTTAAATCAGAGATCCACACAGTAAAGATTTTAGTTTTTTATACCTAAATGCGGCAAACGAAACTTTAATTCCAACGCAGGGGGTGGCTAATATCGGCTAGGGGGCGGCGAACATTGGCGGCAGGGGAAGGCCTATAAGTAGGTGTTATTTGGTCTCGTTGATAAGGTCGATGGCCCTAAACTGGTTGGCCACATTGATGGTCCAGTCCGAGTGCTGCCCGGCGGTGAACTCCTTCACGAACCGGTAGTTGCAGATGAACACCTTGTCCTGGTACTCGGGCAGGGTCCTGCCATACATTAGAGTCGGTCAGGGGAAAACTTCGAGTCAATGGCGACCCAGACTTACCCCATGTTCCAGGGAATCTCCTCGCCGCGCTCCCGCATCTCGGACAGGCCACGCATCACGTGGAACACCATGGTGATCTCGACGAAGCGCTTCTGCAGCTTGTCGTTGGCCTCGTCGAACATAATGCCCACTTGGTAGGGGAAGCTGAGGTAGATGTCGCTCTCCTTGATCTCCAGCTGCCGCCGCTGCGTCATCGAGAGTTTCTGGATCACGGGCCGCAGCTCCGCAATCGCCTCGGGCGAGACCAGCTTGTCCAGCGAGTCCAGGTCGCCGCCCATCAGTCTTGAGGACACCACCTGTGGAGGATTCAGTTAGAAGGGTGCTCGATAGGCGGACTGCTCACCAAAAGCTCACCTGCAGGGCCTGCTTGGCGCCGTATATAAAGTCCTTGAGCTGGAACTCGCTGTCGAAGTACGGGCGGATGATGAACTGGATGGTGATCCAGTTCTTGAGGGTATTCAGCGCCGAGGGCCACACGACCTCGGGAAAGTCCATGAGCCGGGGCAGGCGGTTGGGGCTCTCCCTGGCCTCCTGCTCCTTCTTGTCCTGCTCCTGCGGCAGAGAGGCGTAAGACCTGGCCGGCTGTGTAGCATTCGATAAGGCGGCAGCATTCTGCATCCTGGGGGCCGCCACACTCTGTCTGGGTGGCAGACGCGTCAGCGAGGACCGGGCCAGGCCCAGGCAGCGTCTTAGCGTGTGCTGCATGGCGAAATTGCACTTTTAGCGGTGCAGTTGGGCTTTAATTTAAAAAATGTTGCTATTGCACAGTACAGGTAACATAAGGGCCAGAGGTGGAAGCGTTAGTGCCAGGTCGTGCCTAGTCGTGCTCCCACCTCTAGCACGCGGCCTTGCCACCCCGCTCGAACGGCGCTGCCAGACTGCCTCCCGCCTATCGATGTATCGATAGCTAACCTCTAGAAAATGGTGCTGACTTCCGGCTGTCAAATTTTTCTTTCTTTCCCAGCCACGACGAGCAAGGGTCGACAGCATGAGGTAGATTTGAGTTTGTAAATATGCGCGAAATGTCGCGCCCGCGGTGCCAAAATGCGTGCAAAGTGTGTCGGGGCGGGGGCGCGCCGCTGCGGATACCCGGGCGGCCGAGTGCAATTCAGTTTTTGCGGCAATTGTGAAATAACCAAACGTGCGTCGCTCGCCCGCACGCACACACACACATGCATAGCGCAGCACGCTGTTTTCGACCTGCCGACTAACGAATACCCCTCCTTTGCAGTTCTCTAAAGCTCCAAAAGAGGCTCGCAGCCTCCGTACTGCGATGCGGCAAGAAGAAGGTCTGGTTGGACCCCAATGAGATCAACGAGATCGCCAACACAAACTCGCGTAAGTGCACAGCACGGGTGAAGCAACTAGGTCCGACTAACTCCCGACCCTTCCCATTGCAGGCCAGAACATCCGCAAGCTGATCAAGGATGGTCTGATCATCAAGAAGCCCGTCGTGGTCCACTCCCGCTACCGTGTGCGCAAGAACACCGAGGCGCGCCGCAAGGGCCGCCACTGCGGATTCGGAAAGCGCAAGGGTACGGCGAACGCCCGTATGCCCACCAAGCTGGTGTGGATGCAGCGCCAGCGCGTCCTGCGCCGCCTGCTGAAGAAGTACCGCGACAGCAAGAAGATCGACAGGCACCTGTACCACGACCTGTACATGAAGTGCAAGGGTAATGTGTTCAAGAACAAGCGCGTCCTCATGGAGTACATCCACAAGAAGAAGGCCGAGAAGCAGCGCAGCAAGATGCTGGCTGACCAGGCCGAGGCCCGCCGACAGAAGGTGCGCGAGGCTCGCAAGCGCCGCGAGGAGCGCATCGCCACCAAGAAGGCCGAGCTCATCGCCCTGCACGCCAAGGAGGACGAGATCGCCGCCAAGGCCGCCACCGCGGGTCACTAAGCAGTCCGGCCTCGCTAGTCGAGGTACCCCATATTGATAGTACTGTTTGTCATCTGAATAAAACACCTTTAGTTTGGCCGAAATGATTTTGTACAAACGTGAAACGCTCCCGCTTCTTAATGGCCGTTAAGTGTGCCGAGACTGAGGGTTTTTAGATGACTGCGCCTAATTAGCAGTTACATTTTAATTCGGTGCTTTGTTTTAAATTAAATCTCCTTAAATCCTGTTTCGTTCAATCTATTTATCTTGGCAAAATGTATTGAACGATGAGAAATTGTTGTGAGCCGGTGTTAAATAATTTGTAAAATGCATCTCTATCGCGTTATAAAAATAGCAAGTTTTCTTGGCCAGATTTTCCGACTTCAATCTGATATTTTCCTATCCATTTAGGATTTTTTGTCAACTATTCAACAGTCTCGACTGGTATAACATTTCGAAATTTGGATTTTATCAGCTTAATGTTGTGATTATTGTTTCGATCTTCCATAAGAAAAAGAAATTGGTCAACATTTAATAATTTCCTAGATATTTGGCCTGTATTTGAATGTTTGTTATTTTGTAGTTATACTATTTTCGTCACAGTTCATATTTTTCCAGATATTTGCCTGTATTTTAATAATTATTATGTTCTATTTATACTATTTCAAACACATTTTAATACATGAAATCTTCAAAGGTATTTCGGTTTCCGTTGTATTTAACAAAAAAAATGTATTTTTTGCTATTTTGCAAATGTAAAATTTGTGCTCCACGGAAAAGCTTCGGGTTCCGTTCCATTTGTTCCTTCTAGTGAACCGGTTAAGCTTTACGAGCCGATTGTGCCGCTATCTGGCCCAGCCCCACCATTACGCTCTGAACTGCAGATCCCAAAAGTAGTACAGATCGTAGTATCTTAACAATCAAAACAGGAAGGCACTTTTAAAAGGGTATTAAGGTAACAAAATGTGTAAGCGAACGATGAGTTTCCAAGACATCTTGACCCAAACCATAGATTTATGTAAGAGTAAGTACGTAGCCATTCCGGAGGCGGAGGAGGAAAGATACGGTAAGCACTTCGAAGCGCTGCATTCTATTCTTTTCGGGATATTGACATCGGAGAATACCCAGCTGGATAGTCTCATCGTGGAATACAGTTTGGAAGGTATGTTCAGGTAGCCTTCCCAGCAGATCCTCCTCTGGCATGGATTTGCTTGACCCTGGCTACATTATAGCTGAAACTGCACCCCACACCCGTTGCTTATACTTTTCCTTCCTATGATTCTCCGTGAGTCAGAGCAATATAGCCGCGATAACAAGTGCATACGCGTTGTAAAGATAACTATTTTTCGCGCACAATTCGGTCGTATCATATCCGTGCCCCCAATCCATACCCCCCTCGTTTCAACCTTTTCGTCGTCGCGCCGCGTTTTTCGATCGTTACTTATCGCGTAGTTTCCGTTAAATTTCGCAGGGAGCACGGGAGATAAGCTTAAAGTCGCGAAACCCAACGAATTCGATTTGGTATTTAAACTGCAATTTCCGTTTTTCGAAAGTATCATCGTGACGCGAGATTCGAATGTTCCGGGCAACGTTTTTCTCGATATGACGCGCGTGCTAGAACTACTTAGGACAAATCCCCGCGAGGATTACCAAAGTATCTGGAAACTACTTCGGCTTCAACTCGTGGACGCGCGCAACTTTCTCGTCGTGGACAAACTTCGTTCCTGGCTCCAGAGCCTTTTTAGTCAGGCGCTCAACCGGATTAAGGATCGCGTGGAGGTGGATGGCATCGTGTCCCCGCTGAAATACAGGACCTGTGGGCCGGCCCACACCATCTTCGTGGATGGAGAACTGGAGTACTCGGTTGATTTCGTACCTGCCATCCGCCTCGGGGCCGAACAGAACGTCTTGCTCGCGGATCAGTTCAAATACTTTAAGCGCGCCAACCTGTCTTTCTGGGAGGCGATCCCCAAGCCCCTGAAAACTCAAACCCATACTAGCAGCATATCATTTAGGTCCTCCTTTTACCCCGCCGAGAGTGCAATGCTAAAGGGTAAGCACGCAAATTGCCTGGATGCAATAAAGCTTATGAAGAAATTTCGCGATGTTAGGACCAACTTGAGCAATCTCAAGAGTTACTACATTAAAACTTTGTTTCTTTGGAAGATTAGCGATGAACCAGAGTCCTACTGGCAACAGCCGCTCTCAGTCATTTTAATTGATGTAAGCATAATGTGTTCCCTAATATTGACCATTGGGCGTAATTAAGTTATTCTAAAATCCCACAGATGTTCGACGACCTGGCGAAGCGCTTAGAGCTGGGAATTCTTCCCTTCTTCTGGGACCCCAAACTGAACATGCTCCATTTGTTGACAACAGACCAAGTGAATGAAATGTACGAATGCGTTTGGAGAATCCCAAGTGCACTGAGAGAAGCCGGACAGATGCGTTACTCTCGACCTTTCGTTCTTCGAGTGTTCAGTATGTTTTCAAACTTGAGTCGTTGACAAATGCTCTGATGACCCTATCTTTTTGTAGGCCACAAGGAGGAGAGAGATTTGCAATGCTGCTCAAAGAGGATTAGGAAGCAAAAACAAAATGGTATCAAGCGCCTCAAATTGCAAATAATGAAGTCCAGCTAAACTACCTGCTAGGAAGTCCCCGTGGTACAAGCCTTGAGGATCGGACTTGACTTGAAGAAAGCTACTTTGAGCTGTTAAAATTCAAGTCCCGGAGAATCATTGGATCACCTTCAAATATTAGGAACCAAGAATTTCTAAGGGGTCGTCCATGTATTACTCAGTATCGATTCATAAAAATTGGTATTCTAGAGGACTTAATTTACCTTTGCTGTCCAAATAACTGATTACAAAAAGGAAAGAGGTTGAACGCACCTAAACTTTGATATTGTAATATATGGACAGCCCCTTATTGATGTCAATCAAGAAAATTTAGTCGGAAATTTAATGTATTCTAAATTTTAATTCTTTAATTAGAAAAATTTAACATTTAAAAGTAATATTTGCTTTGTAAATTTGTATAACATTTTGTGTAAAGCCCTTTAAAATATCCAAAAATTTGAAATGAGTTATGTACATTTACCAGACCTAATATTGTTTATAATTAATGACGCATAATTTGAAAACCATTTGATAAATATGTTATAAATGAAACTAATCTGTATGTACCATCTCTTCTACTTCATTTGAAAACCAATGATAAATTTTTATAAATATTTGGTTGATCATTAAAAATCAAGATAACTCATGTTAATCAGTCCAATGTTGTTATTATTTACTGAAACCACTTAAGGTGCTTTTATTTTCGTGAGTCCTTTATTCTAATGATTATTAAAAAACATGATCTTGTTCAAATCAAAGCAACAAGTTTTCCGAATTCTAAAATTCTGACAAGTCCCAGTAAAAAATCTAGCAAACCAGTGTTTTTTTTGGACACACCTGTATTATATTTCCTATTCAAATAATTCAAAAATAACCGAATTATTAACATTTTCCAACGGCTTTCCACAGTTAACATAGCAGCTGCTAGCCATCGATTGACCTCACGCACCGGTCTATCGATAGGCCTATCGGAGCGCTGCAGCCCTGGCTGGGCCCAACACTATAAAAGCCACCCGCACGCTCTCCTCTCTGTAATTTTTGGAAAATCTCTTGGCTGCGACGTCGCGCAATTGGAAATTAAAATTAAGCAAATCGAATCCGTGCGCGTGCAGACTGCTTAGAATTCCTACGTACTTTAATTGGATCGCACAAGATCGACAAAGTCGCGGTCTTATCGAGCTCGGTGCGTGCATGCAAATTTTTGGCATAAAACAGCCGCGACTTCTGGGAAGGCAGCGCACTAGTCAGAGTTCCGCCGGGGCAGCAGCTACTCCAGTCCAAGCACAACTGCAATCCAAGCCGAAGTCACCTGTGGAGATTTCATAATCCCAATCCCAATCCCAGCCAGGAATACTCCGATTCCGAACGCGAGTGAAAGTGCGCGAGTGTTGGTGCCGAAAGCAAGAGAATTCCCCAAGTCAATTGTGCCAGCAGTTCATCATCTTCGGGAGCCCGAGCCCACAGAAGCACACAGAAGCCATCATGAGTGGATACACAGACCTCACCAAGCTGGAGACCAGTCGGTGAGTCCGAGTTCGAATCCGAGTCCGCTAGTTAAAGCGTTTAAGTTTAATTTGCCTAAAGTGATGCTAAATTGAATCCCCCCGGCTCCCGATCCGCCCCTGCCCCTGGTAGTGGCTCTCTTCCGTCGACTCACTCGCCTCTCAAATTGAATCCCAGCCAACCGCACCCCGCGTGCGTTTTCTCTTTCGTTTCGTTTGCGTTTGCACCGACACAACGACACAACGTCACACCGACACACCGACAGCCACAGCGAACGAAAAACGAGATACAAGAAATTTATCGTACGATTTTTCGGTGGACGGAGGGACGGCCAATTCAAACACGAAAGAAAAAACCAAGCCGTCCGCTAATATGACACAATCGGCTATACATATTGTGCACCTATACAGAAATATGTTGGCGTTTTTTCACTGTTTGTTTGCCCAAATGTTTCGAGTGAGCCAACAGAGGCAAATCACAGAGGCCCAGCTTTCGGATGAGCGATAAGGCGCTATCTATATCGCACCTCCCCTGGCCCCCGGCCCCACCACCCAGCTGACACTAGTCCGCCAGTTATCGGTAATACCCATTACTCATGGGGCCTCCTTGGGCCGCTCGAATCGCAGAGAACTCTCTGATTCACCTGACACTCGGCAGCGTGTGTCACTTTGCGAGGTAGGTGTCGTGTCGCCTTGAACGGCAACTTACGGCAACGGCCGCCAATGGCCAAAGCCCACAGCCCAAAGCCCAGCCAAAGCCAAACAAACCCGGCCACCGAGTAGGTAGAATATCTAATTTGCGGGCGTATCAAATATCGATTATGCTGGAGGTCGAAGCGCAGCCAAAGCAAACCAAATATTGGTCAATTCGGTTCAAAGACTGCGTATACTCGTGTGTATGTGCCATTGCCCAACATTGCAAATACGAGAAATACCACAAAACAAGGCAGCGGGAGCAGCAATTCATTCATCATGCTCAGCTGACGGAGGCGACTCTTAGTTCGGTCCATCGTACATCGTACAGTTTCTGTTCAACATCACGCCACACGGCAGCGAAGAGAAATCGCACGGCCGAAGAGAGTGGCGAAGAGAGAGGCGACTCGCTTGCCACATGAGGCCAGCTCAGCACCACCCACCCAGCCGCCCAGCCACCCCCTCAGCTGCCGCTGAATGAAAAAGTCGCCTGATTTCGGCGTTGTATGCGCTACTTCACGCTCCCCTTTCGCCGCTCCCGCCTTTCTCCGCCCTTCTCCGCCCTTCCTTCGCGCATGTCGCGTGACGCTGGCCGGGCTTAGCCCAATTCCCAGCTTTGGGCCAGGAGGAGCGGACCGGGGAGCAGTCAGCAGGTGTGCTTGTGCCGACGATTCGGGGCCTCCAATTGGCTGGCAGCGTGTGGCGTGTTTCCCAGCCGGCGTTATGGGTTCTCGGGAGCGGTTCGGTTCGGTTCGACAGACGTTCGATGGGAAAGACTGGTAGGTCAATAGCGCCCCCCCAGGGCATATGGCGCGTGGCCAGCATTCGAGCGGCGCCTGATTAGAACCATCTATCGAGAGCCAGGGTCGTGGTCAGGGGGAGCGAACAACTACGTACAATTGAAACTAAATTGAGGTGATTATTCAGAGTTTCATGAGACAGCAATCAAGCAATCTATTATAGCGAGTGTCCCCAGCGAAAAGCGCCGATAAGATGGTAATTGTTTTCGCATTCCTATGCTGATTTCCACGATTGGAATCCAACGCAATTAGCTTAATTAGTCACTGCTGTGTATGGCTGGGAATCCTCCGTCGAGGAAAAAACCTTGACACCCGTCTGCCGCTGCCGCTAGAATCTAGATCTGGTTCTGGTTCTAGATTCTAGCCCCCAGTGGGGCGATGTCGGTCAGCGGAGCTCGGAGCACGCAGCACTCGCGTGGCCACCCCCACCCCGCAGCCCACTGCGGCCATCGATATCTATGCCGTCTAAGTTTGCTCGCCAGGGCAGCGGGGGCGGGCGGGGAACTGTAGAACTGTAGAACCGTACAACTATAGCACCGTAGGGTAGAGGTCTTTAAATGGCGCATTCACTAAAACTAAATTTATCAGTGCGCTCGGCGCGATCACGCGGCCCCGCACTGGCTGGCCACATTCCGGGCTGGGCAATCTCTAGTCGAACGAATTGGGGTGGCACCGGAGATACGCAACTCCAGCTGCGTCTGGGAGCCGTCTGGCGGCGATAAGCCAAGCAGTCGCCCCAGACTTTGGCCGCTCCAGCTCCCGATATCAGCGGCTAGCTCAAATCCCCGCGGGTTAATGGCTCAGTCAAGTTTATGGGGCTTGACCTGGCGTTGTTACGCGATCTTTTCGTGAAATTAGAGTTAATGAGACCGGCTAGGATTGTATAACCATTACTTGGGAGCTGGAGTGTCGAGTCGGGCTTTGCCCTCTTCCCCTCGACAGCACGTGGACGGGTTAAATTGGCTTTGAGCACCGAAACCAAAAATAGAAATCTTTCTGTCCGTCCGTCTGGGCTTTTTGTTTTAAGAGCCACACGAGCACTGTCAGGTACAAAGGCACCAACAGGTTTTCTATTTTATACAAATTGAATTTGCGACAACGCCAGCGAATCGCTGATTTGCATAGAAACCAATTCATATCTATCATACGCCACGTTGGCCAGCGGCGAGGCGCACCCATCCCCAGCCGAAAGCAACAAAAGAAAGAAGGTTTCGAGTGGCGGAAGTCTGATCGCGGCAGACTTAACGACGCTGTAGAACGGCCAGCGTCTGGACTGCTGGCATGGCCCCCCCTCCCCAATCATATCGTCTATTGTCCGAATCCAAAACTGGTTCCCCTGCACACGCTCTACTGGTTTACTATCTTCTGTTCGCTGGCCCAAGCTCATCTTTCGATTGTTCTGCTTTTTTTCAGGAACTGCCTGCGCCGCATCGCCCGTCACGATGAGCAGCAGTTCTCCAAAGACAGCATCGTCAATGTGATGGAGAAGTTTGTGAAGACTGTCAACATTATGGACGACACCATTCTGGTGCCATGCAGGCTCATGGATCGACAGGTTGGTACAGCAACACCATTGAACCCAGCCCCTTCACTTGAAGGCCAACCCCTCCAAAGCAACCGTCCTTATGGCTCCCCCTCTACTTGGCTCATCCGCAGATCGGCGACAGCACTGACATCATCCCAGCCACCGGCAAGGACTCAACCGCCAACCAGCTGACACAGAGCTCCAGTGCCCACGGAAAGCGGGGGGCGGCGCACTCGAAGAACGTACAAGATTTCCTCAGCGCCTCCGAGCTGTTCAATCTGTACAACATGTTGAACTCGCTCAAGAAGGATCTGCTGTGGACCGCCAACCAGGAGGACGACGAACAGCACCCCCAGCAGCAGCAGCAGCAGCCACAGCTCAACGCCAGTCCCAGTTCCACTACGATTTGCAACTCCAGCGAGAGCAAGACTGAGTCCAGCAGCGGCAGCCCGAGCACGACCGCTTCGGGCAGTGTCAAGGGCCATGTGCGCCGCACCTCCACCGCCTCGATGATGTCCACCAACTCGGTGAGCAACATGAGCGACTCGGACTCGGACATCTCGCAGGAGAACGACTCGGGGCTGGAGTCGGACGGCAACAAGAGCGACAACGCCCAGAGCAGCGACGGCAGCGACATCGTAGACGTCGCCAAGTCGAAGCAGGGCTCCGGGGACAAGGCCACGGAGCTGGCGCAGCGCTGCCGGAGGCATCTGAACGGTCTGTACCAGTGCCTGGAACAAATGACAGAGGCGGCCAACTACCTGACCGCCAGATACCAAAGTGATATTGGGCCCGTCTAGGACGGCCCACTCAACGCCTTCTCGACCCTCTTCTCCTACGCCTCTAAATCCTAATCCTACACCTACACTTTCACTTCCTTTCGAGCTGGGCGGGGTTAACTTCATACCATAGTCGCGGGCGGGTCTTTACACTCATTAGTATCAAGTGAACAAGTGTGAGGTCTTTCTTTAACTTTAACTATAACTATTACTGTATCTGTATATCTATATCTATGTATATGATTATGTATATGTAACTTGAGGGGGTGCTAAGTAAGACATATGAGGATCGTATGTGTGCATGAGGATTGTATAAATGTATAACTGAGGATGTTAACTAACTGGTAGTTATAGTAGTGGATAAAGCAGCGCCTAAAGCAACAAATCAACAAACGTTCTATTGTAAAAATTGTAACTTCTTCGTTGTATCTCTCTTATGGGTTTTAAGGGGAACCGAAATGAAAAGAAATATCACAGAAGCCTATCACATCAATCCCGATCATTCCTTCTGTATCCGCCGGGGCCCCGCTGCGCCCAAGTCAAAAGTGTTCTCCATGGCGCAGCTGTGGCCCCAACCCCCCTATATATCCCTCATTCTTTGCAATTTGATTTCCGTATATAGGTATATATTGGATAGATAGCTATGGGGACTGCAGAAACAACACTAAAGCAAACAATGTTCAACAAGTACAAGAAATATAATTTCTAACTAAATTACGAATACGAACACAAGTGAAGTGGGAGCGGAGGCAAGTGGTGATGGCCCACTTCACTCTTAGCCTGTATGCAAATTTACATATTCCACAATTGTTATTGTAATTGTTTAAGCCAACTATTTGTGCCGTTATGTTTCGTTTGATTTCCTCTTCGCAGCCAACCAGCGACATCCAGTGGATCCAGCGGGAGTGGGATGGGGATACCACCCAGATCCCACCCGGAGATGGATGTCACCCGGAGACGGAGACTCGTCTGCATGTCACTGGTTCGGCTTCGAAGATCGCAGAGCAAACTGTAAATTACTAACGTTAATAGCGCTTGTGCGAGAGCTAAAAAGAGAATTATTTATACACAATAAATAAATTTTACTTAGAAAATATATTCAACCTGCTCGTTTCTTGTGTCTCGTTCTGGTCACCCCCTCCGTGCCCTCTTTTTGGGGCTTGGCAACGATAAAGAAAGTGCCAACGGAGCTAAAATTTGAGTTGTGGCTCGTGTGATGGGTACAAAGGCCGGTTCGCTTGGCAGTGTGCAGCGGTTGAAAGGTGGCAATGGCCATTGTAAATGGGCTATATAGATTACAGTGAATACCCGGTAATTGAGTTTTTGTACAGAGTGGATGTTTGGTGGCTGCCATAACAGGCCCCCTTTTGAAAATTGAGCCCTATCTTGCTTTCAAAATATAAGTATAGGTACTTCAATCTAATCATTTAGATAAAAACTGCTATTTCTGCGCTTTCTAACCGTAAACTATCCCTTATCTATTTATTAACTGACGCACTTGGATATGAGTGTGTATATTTTAATTCGATATATGGCATCTTGTTTGTTTTTCTATAAAGTTCGTATCAAAAATTCGTTTTTATCTAATCCTACATGAAAACAAAGAATTGACCACCCTATAAATATGTATTTTAAGCCTCATATATCTGAACCATGTGACCACTGTGTTATCCAAATTTCCTTTCACTGGCTATCTAAATTTGAAAATCAGAGCCTCTCAATCCGAATCGGAAACTTCCTTATCTAATCTAACTTCCCGGTGAACTAACGAAAGCAACGCGTGCCGCGTCTTGAGAGTCACTGGTTTTATTCCTCTGGTGATTTCGATTAGACGTAATTCGGGCAGAGGGAAAAACTTTCCCTCGAACCACTTTCAGGTGAAGCCTATGAGGCAACCTTATCGGCGCATAGATAAAGTGCTTAGGGCGAAGCATTCCCACTCCTCCAATTACAAAATAATTCCCCGCCCGACCGATTCATAATATGTGACCGTGAAGAACTACCGATCATGCAGCTGACTCATGGCCATATCTACTTTTTGCTCAAGTTCAGGGCGGGGGAGGACCAGGGAATCGGTGCCTGTCGAGTTATTGGACCCGTGCCCGCCATCAAGAGCTATAAAAACATTTGTCAATTGTTGAATTGCAAACAACACGCGACGCAATGGTGTATGCTCTCTATCGGTCTCAATCTCCACTCGGAATCCAGATTATGCTCCGGCGAAGAGCGATGTGTAATCTGCTTTTAGAATGTCAGGCCATTCTGGTAAGTATGTATCTGGGCCAAGTTAATTGTGCTCTCCGCCGCGGCCACTTGACGGCTAGTTAGTGTTTATTTCTGTTTCTATTTTGGCTGTGCTCTTGGACGTGGCCTTATCATGGCGAGTCCCATGGAAGCCATGAACTTGTTTCGTGCTTATCGGCAGACTCCACTTGAGCGGTTTCCAGGGTCTTCCTCCTCCTGGCCCACTGAATTGAATCCGGCTCCGATTCGGGGATTTATATTTCTGGGAGGTTCTTCTTCCAATCCACTCCACTCAACGGGGCAATCAATTAGCGCCCTGCTAAGGCTTCCGCATCGCAAGGGGAGGACCGATTGCGAGGGGGGTGGCCGAGCCAAAGCCATTTGCAAACTGCGCCAGTCTCAGTTTCAGTTTACTTTTCGTACATTTGTTTTGGCCCGGTGGATCGACTGAGATTTCGGCTGCTGTGAGGCAAAACTTGTTTACGGTTCTAGCTCGCTTTCGGCTTCCGCTTGCTGTTGTTGGCCTGGCTATCTGCTCGCCTTAACCCCGGACAACGCAGATAGACGGAAGTATCATAACTCAGCGAAGATCGATACTCCGATACTTTGTCTACTACTTTGGCTGTGCTGCGCGGTTTCGCTTCCGTTTATTGACCCCAGCACCCGAACCTTGAGCCGGAGAATCATCTCCCGCCAGTTCCAGTTGCCCAGAATTAGCATAACACCCAGCGGCGGCCACAAAAGAAAGTCGCAGTCGGCGTGAGTCAGCAGTTTGGGCCGTTTGTAACTGGACAAGCAGTTTGGAGCTGCCCAAGGTCCGAGTCCAAGGCTGGAGCTGCTGCTGTTCTTCAGCATTGAGCTGCACTAATCGCAGCTGCTGTGGAAACAAAGTCGGAATCAAATTTTATCACGTGCCGCCGCTGCGATCCGAAAATAACTCGGCATGCAAATCGAAACGAGAAATTAATTAATAACGGCACTCCGAGCAGCTCCAGCTCCAAGCGGAGATTAGCATGAGCTTGCCGAAAATATCGAGAAACACTTCCGTTTGACCCCTGATCGCCGCTCATACGCAGCATACGCAGGCGGAAGCCGAAAGATCTTGGCTGGAACCTTAACGACTGGGTTCGCTAGTAGCGCTTGGTTTCCGTTAGGGCCGCCTCCCCCAGTGGCCGACTTCCTGCTTCCATTCGCGGATGCTGGTCTCGTTATGGCTATGGATGGGGATGGGAATGAGGAGCCAAATCGGGTCCGAAACTAGAATTCCGCATTATGCTGTTAGCGGGTAGTACGTCACACTGCTGAATAATTAGAGCCCCGTCCACACGCCCATCCACGGCCCATCTGGGATCGGCAGTAGATGAATAGCCAAGCGCAAACAGCGCTCACGATCTCTCGCGGGGATCGGGCGGGGGCCCGGACCGCGTTGGCGGCCAGCTCGGCGAAGTCGGTTCATGGCTAGCCACTGGTACAAAGTCCAAAAACTCGAAATTCCACACTCACACACGGCCAGCGCCGCGCTTGACGAGCTCACACGGTAGACATTACAGCGAGCGCTAAATCACGCCAAAGATATGTATTCATTCACGAACATTCTGCGGAGGTTGCTTCCCAATACGCGATGTGCGGTGTGATCCCCGGCGGGATGCACCCTCCGACAGCCTCTCAAAGTCCATCGATCAACTTGGATCAACTTGATCTCCGGCTGAATGGGAGCGAGCGCTAATTGAGCACCCTCGAAATTAATTAGCTTGACCCACTCCACACGATGAGCGGGGAGCTCACACTCGCAGAAACAGAAACCGAAACAGAAAGGTGGGCCAAGTTCGCAGAGTTGCCGTGACGTCAGGGGCTTTTCGAAACAGAGGCACTTGAAGCCCAGAAAGGTACGACCAGGAACAGGTTGATTGCAAGTTGGGGAAGTTCTACACAGCAGAAAAATGTATATGATGATATGATGATTGTTTAATGACTTTGCCAGTCATTTTTCAGTTCAATTCGCACTTAGTTAAGCTTAATATTTATAGAAAAATATTGTATTTATTACGACAGATCATTTTTGGTTCTGTGTACCTATTATAGTGCTACCGTTAAAGTGAGTGCCATTTTTAACAGGCATCTGTGACCTGCTTGGGTGGATGCTGTCTGAAGGGTTTCAATCAGATCAGATCAGGTCAGAGCTAGTTGGAGGCTGGAGATCAGAACCGGACAGTCAGCTACGCAGCAGACTGAGCCAATTTTTGCACACTGCCGCATGACGGGGCTGTTTTCCTTTGTCAACTCGGTCTTGGCGACTCCCCATCCTCGTTCCCATCTGCCCCACACACCCCTCCCTCCGTACAGTGAGGCGTCAATTGATTTGGTATTGCGCACATTTGTCCCGTGTTGCGAAACTCTGAAGAAGTGGCTGACGCAACATTGAGAACTGGCCAAAAGACCCCGTACGCGCAGATCACTCATACGCCCTGTGCGCCGGTGTGAGTAATTACATGCTTACAAGAAGAGGAGGCACGGGCAAAAGCTCGGACCTGGCTCACACACACACACACACGGACAGGCGGCGAGTCATTGGACTAGTTTCATAACTGCCAAAACAACAACGTGCCCCCACCCCGTTCCCCCCCTGCACCTGTGCTTTCAGCTGAGCGCAAGCGCAGCCGCAGTTCGGCTTGGAACGACTCGGATTCGGTTTCGGTTTCGGTCTCTGTTTCGGACTCAGAGTCGGGCTCGGTCCGGGCTCAGGTGAATCTGAATGCCACACACCTGGGTATGACCTTCATGGCTAAAAACAGCGGCTGCGGCGACGCAACTGCGCTGCTACTGCGCCCCCGGCAGAGGCAGCGACTGCGCCGGCGCAACGAGCCAACACTAAAGTAACATTTTACGGCCAAAAGCCAAAGCGTCAACAACGAAAACCGAACAACAACAAGAATCTCAATAATAATAACAATAATCGACAAAGACGTTAAAAAGCAGCAACAACACACACAACAGCCAACATGACGGCTAACAAAAACGACAACAACTTAGCCCCTTCCCCTTCCCTGGAGCTCAAAGCTTTCGGCGCGCTAATCGCTCGAGATCGAAAGCTGCAGTGCAGCCTCAGATCGGAGGAGTGATCAGTCGCATACAGAAATACCCTAACCGGAAATCCCCATACTGCAAAGCAGCTTGGGTATTTTAGATCTAGGTGAAATAGATGAAAAAAGATCAAAAATTTAAGATCGCTGTTTTCAGAGCAAAATAACCAGTATTTAGCTTGAAACAATGGAAATAATTGTCCAAACATGGAATGTTATACCTCGATGAGCTCGTAATTAAATTCCCAATCGATTGGCATTCAAATCCGATCATTTTTATTTTTGGCCATTTTTCGCAAAAAAACATGATGTAACCCCTTACAAAAAAATGTGAAAACGGGTCAAAATATTAAATTTTTAAAATCATCCGGAAAGTGATAAGTTATAATTTATTGGGTTATTAGCTATACAAAACAAATTTTTTTTTTGGTTTGGGATCCTTTTTGGACAAGTTAAACCAGATTTTTAGTAAAAAAAATCATGATTTTATAATTTTTAGCATTTTTAGACAAGTACCTCTTATACCCAAGAAGTTTCACAAAGCAAAACAGAAGTATGCAGTTCGGGACCGGCCTCTGTCTTTCGGATTGCATTCCGCCTCCTGGCCAGGTTGTGGAAGCCGAACCAGTTTGGCCATTTAGGGCACATCTCCAACGCAGCCCGAGCAGGTCGCGCCTCCTTCACTGGGCCACCAAGCACTTTATGGCCGCTCTTTCGAGCCATGTTTTTGCCCACTTAATGCTGATTTGATGTTTCAAGCGTGGCCTGGTCAATTGGTATTCCAGCAGGCAGGCAGCCGTTCCTCGCCCAGCCCGCCGCCTGTCTCTCAGTCTCCATTTGCATAATTAGCAGCGGCGGAGGCATGGACGACCAGTCGGCCAGTCCATGATCTGTCTGCTAATTTTCCATTGTCGATGCTCTTCTGGGGATTTTTAGAACAGTGCGAGTTTTTTTTACAGCCAGACATAATAATGAACGAGATGACAAGAAACTGGGATTGGAGCGTCTCTGGAAATTCCACCATGACTGGCATCTTGATCGAACGTTGAGGAGCAATTAAGATAGGGGCAGTTCAAAATATTGGTCCTTTATTGACGTTTAAAGTACATGGGTTCAGTAATTACATGAGTCGTCCACTGATAGGACAATGGGTATTCAGCCACAACGAATATCACTCATACCACTCGTGGTACCGGGTTTTCGCCCATCCCGAGCGGATGTAAATCCCCGTCATGGGAGTGAATCTGCTGCAGTCTCTCTCCAAAGTTGCGGTTTGTAAATCGTCTTATCAAAAGCTCGTCGGATTGTCTTAAGGTCGCTTTAATCGGAAAACCAATTGAATATTTGGAATCTAGGGCGCATAAATTACCATGACAGCTGCAGGTCCAAGCCGTCACAGAGGGCTGGCTGGAACTACGCATTAGCAGCCCATTTAAAGTTCAAAATATCGAGTTCGATGTCTTGGCTTCGCGGCGTGCGTCTTTCGCCTGGCAGGGCCAGCGGTCGGTGCCCGGTACGCGGTGTCCGATGTTCAAGTGTCGCGTCGCGGGTGAAACTAATTAAGTAAATTTAACACAGCATACCGGACCACCACTACCCCTCCGGCCCTGCGGCACTAAAAGCAGGCACTAGTACGTAAGCGAAAATGAAAACTAATTGCAATTTCAATTTCAATGAGAAACAAGTGTACGCAAAGCTACAAAGTACACACGAGTGTGAAACAGAAAACCACAAACATAACTGTTTAGGTGTAGGTAATTACTATATACTTACTACTCGGTCGATCGTCTTTGATTTGGTCTTGGGGTTTTCATTAAGTTTATTATCACGTTACAGTATTACTTAGATTATGTATTCTTCGTGTAGGTTCTACAGCGTCTATATGCATATTAAGTGGGTACACAACACAAAACATAACTCATTATTACATGAGTCGATTAACTCAAATTACAACCAATTTACCCCCAATTGGAAATCATTATAATTTTCGCCAATACAACATATTGAAAATTCGTGGTGAGACCAATTGAAATATGATTCGATTTTGGTTAGATTTACCCAATGGGTAGCATTAAAACACAATCATCTTCATCTACTTAACTAAGGAAACAAAACAGTAAAACAATGTCTTTTCTTTTCATTGATCTACAAACAATTTGGCTAAACAATTTTCGTTTGGATGGATCGTAATATAATTTACTTAAAGGACTACTTTTGAGTACTTTTGCGATAATGCTGATTAAGTGAAATGTTCTACCAAGTCTAGCGATAAGATGAGCTCTCTAAAAGTAGGCGAGGTTCATGTGGGATATGCATCAATAGTTAGGGATATTTTTTCCACATTAACGCACACACTCACGCTCGATAAGTAACTAAGGAGTATTGCCAGTTATTGACTTATGTAGTTTGTTATAGTGACTAATATCAACGTATTCAAGCTAAGGTTGGATAGTGTGAATTGGTAGGAAACTTAAATTAATCAAGTCAATATATTTGTGTTCTAAACACATTTTTACCATGGCTCATCTAAAACCAATTTTAAAGACAACTTTATAATTTCTTTAAAAATAATAAAGCGATGCTAAAACAAATAATTGTGATAGTCAAGAAAGAAACTTAAACGATCGACGTATAACAGTATTTTGATATGCTAAACTAAAATCCATGATATATCAAAGAAACTAAGAAGTGATCTTCGATTTTTTAAACGAAAATAAAACCTTCGGGTTATGTCTACGGTTATAAAAACTCCATCAAAAACAATTTGCTACATGCTACACATTTTTCGTAATAACTTTCCATAACAGTCCATCGTTCCTATTACGGCCCTCGAGTATTATACCATACGTGTAAATAATCGTCTTCTCTTATCAGTTAGAAAGTTATTGCGCTCAGTTTCAGTGTCTAGTCTGAGGGGTTCGGTTGGACTGTTAGCTTAGAACTTAGCGAACTAGTTACTGTCTAGATAATGCATGATGAATAAGTATGATGATGATATTAGCCCTATTAGTTAGTTCTCTCAGTCCTATTCACCATTCAGGCCACTCAATTGATGGCTCTGATGCTCCAAGCTGCGCTTCAAGTCGTTCAAGGTGTTCAGTATGAGCTGCTGCTTGCGGTTACTACCGCCCATTGCCTGGCCCTTGGCCTCGTCAACGGTCACGTCTTGCATAGAGCTCTTGGCCGACACGGAGGCCGAAAGTTTAATTTGCGAACGCTCGTTCGACTTGCTCCGTCCGTTTGCATCTGTATTTCATTTTGTTAAACAAAGGGGGCATCTCTAATATGGCAATATTAAATTACTTACCCAATTCCAAGTCAAAGTTCTTCTTTATGCGTTCGAACGAGGAGCTTCCTTTGTAGACCTTTCGCTTCAAGGGCTCGCTATGTGGGCAATAAAAGTTGTTGTTAGCCTGCGACTCCGC
The DNA here is from genome assembly GCA_037075245.1 of Drosophila mimetica. NCBI lineage: Eukaryota > Metazoa > Arthropoda > Insecta > Diptera > Drosophilidae > Drosophila > Drosophila mimetica. The sequence goes on along the minus strand of JBAMCH010000014.1, from coordinate 33,555,747 downwards.
ATGCAATTTATGTTGTGTTTGCGTATCCAGCTTGATTTTCGTGTTCGATTGCTGCTGTAGCAAGTAGTTGTGATTGCCAATATCCTCCACAGCTATACTTTCCATCTCAGAATCACTGCCATTGAAGCTGATCACTGTTGTCGTGGTCGTGGATGTCACCATCATAGTGCGTTTCTTTCCCTTCGGACTCTCCTGGAGACGCCGTCCATTTAGCTGCAGTTGTGGCGAGAGTGGAGCAGTGGGAGTATTGCCGTTTAACTTGCGTGGCGGCAGCTCTGGTGGAGCATTCTGATTCATAAAGTTGGTCAGGTGCGTCTTTCGTGGACTGCAGCGTCCCAGCTTGGGACTGTTCGGTGGCGATGAAGCAGACGAAGTCTCAAACTTGAGCATCTCTATGCGCTTATTGATAGCTGCGGCTAACTCATGCTCCTGCGAAGGAGAGTTTGCAGGTGGGGCCTGTTTCTTGGAGTCCACCTCACTGTTCTTGAGCATCTCCACGCGCTTGTTGGCCAATGGATTCAAACGCCTCGGGCTGGCAACGGGTGTGTCTCTGGGAATACTGAATGCAACTTATTAGTTTAATCAAATAGAAAATAGTTAATTAAAGTTTTCCACCTTTGTAAGCTGTTCTTCATAGATTCCAGCAAAGACTCCGCCTCCATGATTAGCTGCTTGTACTTCATATCAGCCTCCAAGTCGGCCTTGAGAAGAGCTTTTTCGCTTTCTGCAATGGTGAGTGTGTTCTTCTCATTCATACTGCCAAAGATCAGCGAATTGGAGCGGTTGGAAAGAGGGGAAGTCTTGTAAATCCTGTAGATAAAATTCTATGTAATACTGTGCAATAAACATTAAGGGTTGTCTTCTACCTCTCCCTTGCACCCAGTAGATTACGGCGTAAGCAGACTGGCGTGCCTCCCACGCTTCTGGTTCCACGAGGTTCACGAAGGGGCGACGAAGGTAGCTTTTCGCGGTTTTCGCAGCTCTTCTTGCGGGTCTTAAGGAATCTCTTGCGTCGTCGTTGCTGGGAGCTTTCTCCCGTCTCTTGGCCGCTCTTGCGCCGGGAGCGGGTTGAAGCCTTCCGCTTCATCATTGGACTAACGGGCTGATTTGTATAGTATTGGCAGCTGCCCAGATTACGCGAGAGATCCTGGCGGTCGAGTACCACCTCTTGCATGGAAGAAGTGTCTATAAAGTCAATTTCCAAAAGTTCGTCAGTGTCACACTCATCCCCGGCATCCTGTCCAGTGTCCAGCTCCGAGGCACAGCAGTCAGTGAGATCCGAGTCGCTGCTAAAAGACGAATGGAAAATGAGAAGACCACTTGAGTTGACTTGGCGAGCAGTGGAGGACTGCAGCTCACCTTAGTATGTCAGTCTCCTTCTCGTAGATGTAGCTCTCGTCAAACTTCCCAATCATCTCGTTGAGGGTTGCCTCGTCGTCGCTGAGCACGAAGGAGGTAGTTGTAGCTCCACCACCAGCTGCCACCGGGGCTGAAGTTGTTGTCGTCTCAGCGTGCTCCATGTGACGGCGCTTTATGGTGTGTGGGGCATGCAGATTTTCCACTTCAGTCGACGACGAAGAGCCCTCGGACTCGTAAGCGACCCCAGATCCAGGTGCACCAACAGACCCACCCCCAACAGCGTCCACACCTGCCACTCTGGCCGACTTGCTGGGAGTGCCTCGGCAGTTGGGGGTTGCTGTAAGCCCGCCTGCCTTTCCTGCTTTGTTTGCTGTTGTTTTGGCCGCCGGAACTTCCAGCTCATTGCTCGACTTAATGCCCGACGAGGTCGTGGAGGTGGTGCTGGTGGCATCCACATCCAGGCGCGTGGGGCCCGAGGTGGACGCTGGCAAGTGCTCTCCTGTGTTGTACCAGGGATTTGTTCTTATGCGACAACGCTGACGCGGCGAGGGAGCTGCAAAAGGAAGAGAAACAAGCGATGTGGGGTGCCACTTCAGTCAAGTCGAGACTCTAAATGGGTTAATTGCTCAGTTTGCCAGCGGGCGGGTTAACAGCACCGACACTCACACTCAAAAAGCTTCGGTTGCTGCCGCAAAGCCAGCGGACTGGGCGACGACTCCAGGCCATGATTGGCACTTGCGAAGTTGCTCTTGGGCAGCGGATCCATGGGCGACATCTCCTCAATGCGGTTTAGGCCGAACTTGTAGCGCTGCGCCTCGATGGCCAGCGAATTGACGCTCTTGGGGAAGTAGTGGGTGCCCGAGCGCATGTTGATGTAGTACTCGGGCGGATTGTAGTTGCTGGCGGCGCACGGCGACGTGCCATCTGTAGAATAGCCCGTTGAGTAGGCGCTCTCTGGCGAGGGCAAGCTGTGGGGCCGCGGACCCGGCAAAAAATTGCTGCGTTGCATTCCCCTGGGAGTTCTCATTCGCGAGCCGGAAGGAGGAGCGGGTGGAACTGGGGGCGTAGCTGTCAAATTGTCCAGAGACTCGCCAAGCTGAGCCGGCGCCAGCTTGGAGGGTAGCAGGCGTCCGTAACGCACATGGTTGCTGCTCTGCCTGGGCTCCTCGTCGTAGATGAGACGCATGGCGCTTAAGTTCTCCGAATGCGGACGCTGCTGTTCCGCAACGGGGGCCGGAGGCCTGAGCAGAAGAGCGCCCACTTCCTCGTATTCCACCTCCTCCTCAGGTGGAATGTGGTATTCCCCATTTAAGGACTGCTCCCTGAAAGTGGCTTGCTTTCCCGAAGAGGGCTCTTTTGAGCCTGTTGACCAGGACAACGAAGATATGGATGATGAGGAGCAGTTGACCCTGATGGGCGACTTCTCGGCACAGGAGTTTTCCTTGCTGTGGGGCACACTTAGGTGGTGCGAAGGCTGCTGCAGCGGCTGGTGGGGCTGATAGCAGTGCGGGGCGTAGAGCAAATTGTCCGACTTAGGCGAGGTTATGACGTAGGAGTCGTCGTCTGGGGATTGCCAGCCATATCGTCGACTGGGTGGCTACGAAAATACGAAAGACGTAAGCAGATGGCGAACTCCTTTGTGGGAAGTGAACTTACGTGGCACTGGATGGGCGAAACCTCGCGCCTCCGCACCGGACTGGCGATGCTGTGGCTTCCGCTGCTGGTGAGGACCGGACTGGTCAGGTTGCTTCCCTGCGGTGGCAGGGTGCCCGCTTTCTTCCCGGAGCAGGAACTGCCCGCTTCCGAGGCCGCCTGCTTGTGCTTGCTGCCCTTCTTGCGGGGACGCACGATGTGCGTCTCCATCCAGGAGCGTAGCTTGGATCCAAACATAGTGGTATCTCTACAGTCTTAACCAAAGTGGACGGATGGTAGTTGCTGTAGTGAAAGGGAAGAGGTCATTAGGCTGGATGGATGGAATAGATGGCTGCAATTCAGCTGCAACAATGGAGATGGAGCCAAGCGGACTCCAGGGACCACTTTGCGCTGATAAGGAAATCCATTTAGGGGGGCACAAAAGCCGAGCAGCATTTCAGCAGGGTCACATTTTCAATAGTTTGTGTGTGGGAGGAGGGGGATGTGCTGGAATGCTATGCGAAATTACCTTTTTCGCAAATGCGGCAGACAACGTCGGCCTCATAATATCCTTGCGCCTCCTTTTATTGTGGCGCCCACACACACACACACTCTCGCAGAAGATGAAAGGGCAACGGTAAATCTACACCAGAACACACCCACACGGATGGGACGTCGGCTTCCTGTGTTTGTGTTTGTTTGTTTTTTGTTGACGGTTTTTTTTGCCGTTTTCCGTTACGTTCAGGCCGAGTACCGACGCACCCAATGTTGTTGGGGGTTGTTCGTGAGCCGAGATGCTTCAAGGACTCCACTCCACTCCCCTTTTCCCCACCCGTGGCGAAGTAACTTTTTGAGTGTGTGTGTGGGTGAGCCTGTCTGTGTGTAACTGTTCTCGGTTGTAAATCCCACGTAACTGTAAATTTTATGTCCAGCTATTTTCCTTTTCGTCTGCAGACTCAAATGTTTTACGATATTTGGCACTTTGCTTGTATTGTTATGGCTGATTGGCAATATTCGATTCCAGTCGCTGGCGTGTGTGTTTCATGCAAATGATGTGAAAATGTTCTTGCAAATTATAAGGAAAAAGCACAGTAGCCTTTCTGGTGGAGACTGCAAGTCCCGTTGTGGATTATTTTCACTTGAATTTTTCTAGTTTTAACTTTTTCTTCTCTGCGGCTGTGTATGGGTATGCGATGTATAAACTTCGGTGGTAGCGAGAAAAGCGTGCGGCAGAATTCAGTGAACCAAGGATGCGCGGACACGAACGGAAGCGTCCGTCGCCGTCGAAGGAAAAAAAGCTAATGACGGAATGCGCAGTTACGTAGGACCGCCAGGATTGCCGCAACCCTGCTGGTTTGAAAAACTCGGATTGCCAACTTCGAGTCCTGGTAAAGTAGTCCTTGGTAGGCAATTTAAAAGGTATTTTCCCGCAAAAACGTTTTTTTACCCACGCCAAAAGTATGCCAGCAAAAGTAAGCTATATAACTGTAAATTAAAGTGCTCCCTCGGCACTTTGCAACACTGTCAGCAGCAACGCAGTTGTGAGCACCAGCTGGCCCCAACTTTTCCTCCGGTCTGGCAACCCTGCTAAATTATTTGTTGAAAATAAAACATGCGTTGCTACTACGAGGAGCTGGAGCTCCAAAGGGACGCCAGCGATGGGGACATCAAGAGTGCGTACCGCAAGATGGCGCTGCGCTGGCACCCGGACAAGAACCCCGACCGACTGGCGGAGGCCAAGGACCGCTTCCAGCTGATCCAGCAGGCCTACGAAGTGCTCTCCGATCCGCAGGAGCGCTCCTGGTACGACAACCACCGCGAACAGATCCTGCGCGGCAAGAACTCCGAGTACGCGGAGAACTGCCTGGATGTGTTCCCCTTCTTCACCAGCTCCTGCTACAAGGGCTACGGCGACGACGCGCAGGGCTTCTACCGCGTGTACACCGATGTCTTTGTCCAGATCGCCTCCGAGGACTTGGAATTCATGGACGAGGACGACCGCCTGGGGATGGCGCCAGACTTTGGCCACGCCAACAGCAGCTACGAGGAGGTCGTGGGTCCGTTCTACGCCTTCTGGCAGGCATACAGCACCCGCAAAACCTACGAGTGGTTGTGCCCGTACGACGTTCGCGAGATTAAGGAGCGCTTCATCCTGCGCAAGGTGGAGAAGGAGATGAAGAAGATCGTCCAGGCAGCCCGAAAGGAGCGCAACGAAGAGGTGAGCCATTCATAAACTTCAGTGAGGAATTCATAAACTTTTACTAAACCCCCAATTAGGTTCGCAACCTGGTGAACTTTGTGAGGAAGCGTGATCGCAGAGTCCAGGCCTACAGGCGAGTGCTTGAGGAGCGCGCCGAGGCCAATCGACTGAAGCAGGAGGAAAAGCGCAGGGAACAGCTGCGAAAGCGACAGGAGGAACTGGCGGCCGTCAGGAAGAATAAAGTCTTTAACGAGGGATACGAGGAGCAGCTGAAGCAGTTGGAGCAGCAGTACGGCAGTGAGTCGGACGAGTACACGGATGAGGATGAGGACGAGGAGGGCGAGGATGAGGACCACGAGGGCGATCCGGCAGCCGAGAAATTCGAGGTGGAGTATGTGGACGATCTGTATTGCGTGGCGTGCAACAAGACATTTAAGAACGCCAAGGCGCGTGCAAATCACGAGGAGAGCAAAAAACACAAGGAAAATGTCGACCGACTGTGCCAGGAAATGGAGGAGGAAGAGGAGGCTTTCAACGATGCGTCCCACGAAGACAGTTTGAATGGAGTAGAGGAGGAACTGGAGGAATTGCAAATCGCTGACGATCAGTTATCCGCCGAAGAGGCACTGAGCGAAGAGGAATCTGCTCTCACCAAGCGCACCAAAAAGAACAAAAAGTCGAGGAAGTCAGCTGTCAAGCAAGCGCAGGAGGAAGCCAGCGATGAGCCAGACGAACACTTAGACCTCAAGGCTACGAATACCGAATCGGAGGACGAAGACTGGAGTAAAGGCAAAAAGGCAGCCAAAAAGAGCAAAAGCAAAAAGGGGGCGGCAAGCAAGGTGAAGTCCGCAGAGCAAACAGCTCCAGAACCAATCCCGAAGGAGACCAAAGCGGCTCCAAAAAGCGGAGATGATGATCTTGACCCGACCGTGCCGCAACACACTTGCGTCACCTGCAGGCTCGTCTTTGACTCCAAGAACAAGCTGTTTGCGCACTTGAAGAAGACCAACCATGGCGTCTACATACCCAAGGCCAAGCCAGATGTTGAGGGCAAGCCTCCTGGCAAAGCCAAGGGCAAGCGCAACAAGTAGATCCGAAGGAGAATCCAGCCACACCTTGTATCCATACTGTAGAAATGTTAGACGTTTATTTATGCTAATGTTAAAGTTAATTCGAGAATGAAGTTAAGTATGCTCGCTCTAAGTCGGAGATTATGCTTATTGTGTCCGGAGGCAGCTACGGAATGCAGACCAGCTTACTGCCCGTCTCCACGCGTCGACGGACGTGGGAGCGCATATTGGAAGACTCCGCCTTGAGGCTGATGCCTGCAGCGGCGAATGTGAGGATTACCGCGATGCCGCCGCAGTAAAACGATATTCCTATGGGGTAAAGATTAGTTTACTTCAACAAGGAGTTGGGCTCAAGTACCTATGCTGCAGTCGGCGGGATAAAAGGGTTCTGCATCCGGACCACATAGACGTTGAACCCGGGCAGCACCCCAGCCCAGTGGGTGCAGGAAGAGGGCTAACATCACACTTATTCCTGGAAAGCAAATCTTAGTCCACTCCTGTGACAAGCGATGGGTTCTTACCTGCCACCACCTGGGCGCAGGCCGTCATATTGTGGATGCTTTTGCCAAAGGCCGACTGGCGGCAACAGGTGAGTAGGGTGAGCAGAACGGTGACCGAAAGCAGGCTGAATCCCAGCGAGACGAAGAACATGGCGGCCTTCCATTCGCCGGGGTAAACGCTGCTGTCCGTGGCCAGTCCGTCCAGGTCGAAGCGACCGCAGTGGAAGCCCCCATCTTGCATGACCTTGCAACGCGTGTAGATGCCCACCGAGGATTGGCGATGGTGGCTGGAGCTGGAATTGAGGCCTTGGGCGGGGCCCACCAGCCACTTGGGCGTGACCAGGGCCACGGCAAATAGCATGTCCGCCACCAAGGAGCAGAGGAACCACACCAGACTGGCGCTGGTGATGATAACGTAGCACATTTCGGTGCTAGAGATTCGCCAGAGTTCACAGATTCAGCGATCGACGTCCGGCGGCCGCAACGCGTCAGCACTTGCCGGATAGATAATAGACTCTAAGCGCTTCGGCTTTGTCTGGGCACGCACATCCCACACCCACTCTGCCGTCACCCACCACCACCGCCGCACCACTCGGCCACCACCAGCAGCGCGGGGCCAGCACACAGAACTTCCTCCCAGCTGACCAGCCCGAAATGGAATTGTTTATTTTATGCTTTCGCCGTTCGCTGTTATGCGCTTGCCTTCTGCCGTCTGTTTTATGTTATTCACCCCACTCACACGCGCACAGAGAGGGTGGATGGGGGCGTGGGGGAGGCGGGGGCGAGGCGGTAGACCGCCCAGTCTGCGGTTCAGTCGAGAACTCAATTCGTAGCTGACGTCGAAGCGAAGAGCGGGAGGCGCGCACAGAAAGAAGTCTGCCTCGATGGCGTTTTCGCTAATCCCCAAAGCGGCTATTTGGCAACTTTGTGCAACACTGTGGAGCTCTGGATCTGATTCTGGACTTCCGTTCGCGCAGGCGTCGCCGTGTCCCTACTCCGTCAACTCTCGTCGACACCGACCGACTGAATGAATGGGGCCTATTAAAGCCAGCTGCACTCCAGACGGAGCCAGGCCCCAATCGCAGCACTGGAAAAAAAGGTACAGTGCATCATCAGATTCATAATTCTATTAGAAAGCATAAACTTCTAAAAATATTATTAAAAAAACCTATGTTTTTTATTTAAAAAATAATTTAAATAAAAATTTAAATATTTTTTCAAAGGTACTATATATGTATATGTTTAAAATATTTTGACGATTTTACCCTTTTAAATATTTTAAAATAATTTGTATATAAATATTTTTAAAGTAAACTCTACAAAATAATAATTTAAAATTCAAAATATTGTTGTTACTGTGAGATACATATCTGAATTTTATATGATTCATTTATGTATATATTCAGATATATATTGAACATACATAGTACATTGTCGAAATCTCGTTTCTAATCCTCTTCTAAAAATGAATTAACAGAATTCTGATTCATGCAGGGTTTTATCAACTATACAGGCGCGTTTTAAATTTCAAAAGTATTATCTGAAATAATACAGATATTTTAAACTGCGAGGTTAATGTATAATGTATCTCATCTAAAACTTTTGCAGTGTGCGCATGCAGATGTGGGCGCCGTCGCCGCAACATTGAGAGCGTGGAAATCCAGACATTCCAGAATCAGTCCCCAAAGTGCTCTCCCTGGCTCTCTGCACACACGTTCGAGTTGGATTCGATCAGACAATCCGCCCCAGCCCCACCACCGCTGCCACTCCGCGGTCGGGTGAGTAATGCTCCGTCGGACCCATGCGATCGATGCAAATGCTCTGATCATGTGTAATTCCGATCGAGATGATCTCCGGCCGGGCGGTTATCAGTTGGCCGCGTCCATTGCTGGGGGCCATTGCGTCATCCGCACTCTGTTTGTACACAGCGATCGTGACCGAGGCCTAATGGGATCCGCACACAAATTGCGCTGCCTGCGGAGGGCACTTTCACTCTCACTCTCGTTGCCGGAACAGAATCCGTCGGGCCGACGATCACTTGTCGTCGATCAAGATGTCAATCCGGATGGTCTTCCTCCAGCTGCTGCTGTGGACAGTGGCAAAGGGACACTACTACTACGACTACGGGTACTGGGAGATAAACGAGCCGCCTCCACTTTGTTCCGACTACGAAATGCTGGTTGTCAACACCCACCAGTGCGTGAGGCGCTGCAACATCGTGTGTCGGGATCGCGTCTGCTTCGAGGACGGACCCTGTCCCTGTGCGGATCAGTATCTGTCGGGGAACCCAGACGGATTGGTGTGTGCCGCCGAGTGCCTGCCAGGCTGCACTGAGGCAGGTGGCTACTGTGCCGCTCCCGATCTCTGTGTGTGCCGCAAGGACAGGCACTACTACTTCGACCCGCTGTCCCAAAAGTGCCGGCACAGAGCTGCCCGATTGCTGGATCCCTGCCTCGGGTAAGTTGAATCCTTGTGGGAGAATTTAGTGAAGTGTATAGCCTAGGTCATCCGTAGACGCTGCACCCATGGCACCTGCTCCTCCGACGGTCAGTGCATCTGTGCCCAGGGCTACGAGCTGAGGTCCAGCTTGCTCCACGGTCAGCAATGCATGCCAGTCTGTGATCAGTGAGTTTAACCATCCCTTATCATTTCGCCCCACTAATCCCTGGATATTCCCCCAGTAATTGTGGACCCCAAGCCTACTGCTTCGCTCCCAACTTGTGCGCCTGCCGGCACAAACACCATCATTATGCTCACAACGGTATTTGCTCCAGGGACTACTGACCTTGGGGAGTCAGCTGCAAGACAATGGGTCTGTTTTAGGTCTCGTTGACGTCATCCGGTTGAATTCGCTGAGCTTGTTAATTATAATATTTATTTCAATAATACGTGTTTTAAAATTAAATTATGTTTTACAATTTTTGTAAAATTAGTAAGTTTAAAAAAGTGTTAGCATACAATTTAAAAACGTCATAATAGCATAACAACATTACATTTTAAAAATGGATATTAAACCCTTGGAAATATTACTTTAGATGATTATAATATGTCTTGACTGAATATTTTACTTAATTTAAAAAATATTTAGGAAATATTTTATTTTTTTTTTACTTCAACGTGTAATAATATGCCCCACCTCACCTGTGCAGGGAAAAATTAAGAGAGCGCGCTAAAGAGAGTTTTTCAACTGGTTGTGTTGTTGCCGCTCTCCCCACGCCAAATTACATAGTGACTTTGTTATTGTTTATAAGTTTATAGCAGATCGGACACATGGAAGGCTCGTCATTATAAAACTGAATAAATTATATACATACATATGTATGTTTATATATAATATCCAATCGGGACCAGATCGGTAGAGAAACAAGAGCTTGTCGAAGACATGCGTACGTGTTCTCCAGAGGCGTCGCCCCGAAAAGCAAAAGTTTTAAGGGGTCCCAAAGGGGGGCTTAAACAAGGGTGTTTGATTACAAAAGTCCCTTATGTGATCAGCTGCTTCTTGCTCCCCGATAAGCCCTGAATTTTAAAGTATTTATGTTTGCGGGGCCTATCACAATTGGGGTATTTCATCTGACCCACACCCTGCCTAGAGGGTATTTCTAAGATAGCCAGAGCAAAGAAAGGCAGCGCAGTCGACGGCGGCATTTTTAGCTTAGCGCGTGTGGCGTGTTTTTGTTTCACTTGTTGTTGTTCCATGGGAGGCGGGCCTCTTGGTGCTGGCGACGTCGCACAGTGGGCCAATGTCAAGCATTGGTAGGTAGGTAGTAGGTCCTTTTTAGTACTTCGTTTTTTTTTTTAAATATTTAATAAGTACATAGAAAAGGGTTTAATATTATTTAAAGATTAAATCTGGCTGAATCCGTTGAATTTTTTATTAATTTTATTATTAACTTTAATTAAGTTTTACACTATTCCACTTTATTAAGGTAAAAACACAACAAAAAATATTTATTTTAATTCCAAAAATAGTTTCTAGAAATTTGTAAGATGCGTTCCACTGTGCCCACTGGCAAGGGCAACAACAAAAGCAACAGCGACGGCGGCAGCACTCGTTTCCGATTGTTCTCCATGGCGTTTCAGTTGGAGTTTTGCTGTCCATCGGCGCGGTCGTATCTTTTCCGGAGCTCCTGCGCACCACCCCAATCCTCGAGAGCTCTTTCTCTTTTGCCGACTGCAGCAATTTGCAATTTTAATTATCTGCAAGGCGGTTCGACCAGAAACCAAACGAAACAGGAAAAATGGGCCAGGCAAAGGTAAGCAGAATCGGGAGTGCAGTAAATGGGAAGCAAAATATCTAAGTGTATATACATCCTTTTATCCTTCGTCCTTGGCAAGTGGGCAGCCTCGATAGGAAGCGTGGGAAAATGTAGCTCAGCAGTACGTTTAAGCGAAAAGGAGGCAATGCAAATCGGGATACTGAGATATATTTTATTCAGTTTTGATGGTAGTACATGTGGTAGTGGTAGTGCATGTGTGTTGCCGCCTGTTCTGGGGGTTATGTAAGCGACTCGTCAAGATGCTTCGATGCAACCGCTTGTCTAGTAACGGCATTGATTAAAGGCCGCCCCACGAGCATTGCGTGTGTTCTCCATTTACTGCAATGATTAGACCGATTTAAGCAATTATTTATGCACCTAATCACGCGCACATACTCCGCGATATATGTGCAAATACATATGTATCTGATGGAGGCGTAGCTGCTGCGCAGTTTGTGAGGCACGCACGACAGTCCCAAAAACGGTATATTAGCCACAATAACCGACTTGGTCATTAAAAGGTAAGTGTGAATGCAGGAAACCGGTTAGGGCCATCACATCTTCCCCCGAAAGCGGTTCAGGTCTTATAAATAAACGCTGAGAACCTCTACAACGCAGACGACGCGTGTGTAGCCTTATCAAGAAGTCGCGGGGGGCTAAGCCAGTGGAAAATATTCAGATCCCCGATGGGCCAGACGATCGATTGATATTAATAGAGCAGACATATGTGTTTATCACCTGTTTATCAGATCTCTAACCTAACCCCACTTCTCTGTCTCCCCGCCACACCCACCGCCACCCACAGAAAGTCTCCTCCGCTCTGAGCAAGCTCTTCGTGTACGGCGCCCTCAAGTACGGACAGCCCAGCAACTCGATCCTGGCCAGCTCCGGCAATGGACACGCCAAGTTCTGGTGCAGGGCCACCACCACCCAGAAGATGCCCCTGGTGATCGCCACCCGCTACAACATTCCCTTCCTGCTGAACAAGCCCGGCGTGGGCTATTACGTAACGGGGGAGATCTACGAGGTGGACGACCGCATGCTAAACTCCCTGGACAACCTGGAGGACTGTGAGGAGATCTACACGCGCGAGAAGCACGACATGAACATCGGCGTGGGCGAGGGGTGAGAAGAAGTCAAGGCTGACGTCACCCATCTATGTATCTGATCTGACCGAATCCCGTATCTCTGTTTCAGAACCGTTCCCTGCTGGGTGTACCTGCTGCAGAAGTACCCGGAGAACCTGCTCAGCCTGCGCTACTTGTCCAGCTACGAGAACTCCACCACACATCCCTACATCATGCGCCACCGCCGCACCCACAAGCACCCGGCCCAGGACGATCTCACCTACGAGGCCCAGAACTAATGATCTGGGCTGTTGTTTCACCATTGGATCACTGGATGTGCTCTGGACTATTCTTATGTTACCGTAGTTGCATTTCTAGACTGTACCTGCAGACGCAGATGTACTGATCGATATATACGCGCATATATTGGCAAATGATATACACTGATATGTACCATACGCATTATTTAGGTTTTAGCGAACTTAGCTTGTAATTTCATAGTTTTCGACAAACAAAGCAAATAAACTGAAGCGATTCACAGAAACTGATACTGATGGTTGGGATCTCTTATATAAACACGGTTCTGAAATATCACGTCTGGTACTTTTCCACCTTTTCATTTCTCACCTTTCATTTCTCGCGGTGTACAGAAGCTAGTTTCGGTGCGAATGGCAGCAAGAAGAAGAGCGGGCGGGTTACGTCGACTGGGCAATCTTTGGGAGGGATTTGAAAGCGAGATACCCCTAGGAACTGATAAGCCCGACGGCGGGAAGCGCAGTGGTTATGCTGAGAATGGCTGCGAGGAGGGTCTTTGTGTACGGCACGCTGAAGCGCGGGGAGCCAAACCATCACTGGCTGACAAAGAAGGAGAATGGCCAGGCGAAGTTTCTGGGCAGGGGCAGGACGGCGGTGAAGTTTCCCCTGGTGGTGGGCACCCGCTACAACATTCCATTCCTGCTGGCCCGCCCCGGCGAGGGGTACCACATAGAAGGCGAGGTCTACGAAGTGAATCAGGCCATGTTCTCCAAACTGGATGAACTGGAAGACTACCCTGCCTACTATGATCGCGAGGAGCAGGCCATACTGACAGAGCAGAATGAGTATGCGGGAATGGACACAACTGCATTAAGGGAGCTCTCACTTTCGACACTCTTTGCAGGACCATCCAGTGCTGGCTCTACCTGATCCGCAATTTCCCGGAGAAGATGCTGGCCAAGAAGCTGTTGACCTCGTACCACAACACACCCGAGCAGCCATACTGCGAAACGTCAGTGCGCACCGTTCCGGCCAGAGAAGATCTATCTTACTGACGCAACTCCTACTCCTCCTGATTTTGCAGCTACCTGGACAGTTGCCCGGAGGACCTGGCCATGGATTAGTGAGACGACACGGGAGCTTATAAAAAAGTAACGTTTATAAACGGATTTCAACGCATGGCTATTATTCGTATTCTATTACATTGATTCCATACTTCAAAAATGCAAAACGAAATGAACAATAGTAGTTTGTGGTTTAGGGTAAGAGTAGCAGTGGAGGTATAGATGAATCAAAAAGCCTAGAAAAACTGCTTGTGCTGGCGCAGAACCCGTGGATGACTTGAGCTCGGCAGCGGACACTGTGGTAGAAAGCGGTTCCCGTGGCCAGCAGCAGCACCTGGTTGGTGGGCAGCGGCTGGACCTAGCTGGCCTCGTCGTCGAGCGACTGGAATCGGTTGGAAGCCGCCACCGGGGCAGTCGTGGACTCCTGGACGCGCTGGAAGCGGCCACCATGACGGACTTCTTCGAAGGCGGGTTCGTTTTTCTTCTTGCGCTGTTCCTCCGGACGCGCCGCACTGAGCGTGGGGAAGAACTCGGTGTTGGTGATGTCGGGGGCGGCACGACGTGGGCGCAAGGCGCCGCCAATGGAGCCGCCTCCCAGCCCGCTTCCGGCCTGCTGCTGCAGGGGGATTCAATTAGACTGGTTCTGGGATGGAGGAGCACTCTATGGACTTACGCTGTAGCGTAGCGCGGGTGAAACGTAGGTCTTGGACGAGGGCTTCTCCACCTCCACGGGCACCGGGATCTGCATCACCTCCTCGGCCGGGATCACCTTCTTCCAGGGCCCGTGCCCGACGCCCTCCTTGCTGGGGTCCCCGTTGTCGTACCCATTGCTGTCCTCTTCGTCCTCGTCGTAGTTGCCGCCGTCCGGAGCGGAGGAGGGCACCCGAGCGGCCCGCGCCTCGGCGGATTCCTGGGCAGTTCTGGAATGGGCCGAAGAGCTGAGAGATTTGCGCAACATGCAGTGGGGTTTAATGGAGAGTTCAATGTCTGCCAGTGGCCTTTGTTCGCGCTCTTTGAACGGGCAGTCGGCGAAATGGGGGGAAAACTCACGTGGTGCTCAGCTGGCCTATCTTCAGGCCGCTGTAGTCCTTGCGCTGCTCCTCCTCGAACTCCTTCCACTCCTCCTCAACGGGCTGCGGGCGGGACAACAACGGGCGACAAGCGCGTGATTAGTGGCCGACGGGCGGCGATTGGCGATTTCACCAGACTGCAGGCCAGTCGGACTGTGACACTCACCGGGGCGGACTCTGGCACCTTGGTGCCGCTGTTCTCGTTTTCGCCTACCACTGCCACGCCGCCAGCGACGGCTGCTTCGGGTTTTTTGGGCTTGACCACCTCGCGCTTGCTGCCGTCCTCCAGGTTCTTCACCAGCTCGTCGGCGGTCACGAACTTGGTCGTCTTCTTGCCCTTCTTCTTGTCCTTTTTCGCGAAGAAATCGTCCAGCTCGGCCATGGCTACCAATTAATTATAAATGAATAAAGATTCGCGACAGGAAATTTAGAGACAACTCTGCACGCCTTTGGTGCCAGGGCTGATTATCTTTCGCAGACAGGGTTGCAGACTCGAATTGGTTCGAGTTGGCAGCTTCGCACGCGACTATCGATATCTTTTGGAATGATATCGATTTTTCTACCCTTGGCGCGATTTTCAAATGCCCGGCATATATCAGACCTATTTAAAAATCATTGATTTATGTGGCGGCATTCTCCAAACCTCAATAATAACGGAACTGATTCAAAGAAATTAATTTTTTGCAACAACATTGGCAATATGCATAATTAAGCATGTGCAAAAATCACAGGAAAAGAGTTTGCATTGATTACCTATATTCGCGACATTGGGCAACAAACTATTTGCATAGGAGATTGATAACCACCTAATTAAGTCAAACAAAGTGGAAACCACCGCGGCGGCGAATGCGAATGCAAAGCTGGACCATTGTGTAATGGAGACCGAATCTATCCGTGGCTAATTTTGCATCCATAATGATGCCAATATATCTAAACCGAAACCAAGCGGCAGAGTCACTAAAACTTGTCCAAATTGCGGAGCTAATTGTCCCCAAATGTGCTCAAGTGTTCCTGGGATTCGCATGTTTGGTCCCAGCCCCACCTAAAAGCCCAGAAAAAAAGACGTCTACTTGGCCCAGTACTCGGCCCAGTCCCAGCCTCTTGGGCCAGACAGGCAGTTCCGCCTAGATTAGCCAAGCTAATAGATATTTATGTCTGTACCAACACCTACCCGGCCGCGGCTTGCAGCCAGGTTAGGCCAACCCAGTGGTTTTCGCTTCGTTTCGGCTGGGTTTGCCACATCCCAGAGCGCCACTCCGCAACCCATTCATATTGACAACCACCAGCCTGGTCGCGTTCAGTCTTCTTTTGAGCGTCGCAGCGTGCACATCGAGTCGAGCCCCAAACCATCTCGATACAATTCGATCGAGCCGATCCGAACCGAACCGCCAGAGTCTCGCATTAATTCGCGTGCGCGAGCTACGAGTTTGATACAAATATTGCAAGTGTTTTAATTGAGGAGAATCCCAAGCACTCGAGGTAATTGAAACAGTTGGCTGCGCCAAAAGGCCCAGCCTTGCACTACGACTTCATCCCGACCAGCGATGCTTCTTGTTGATTGCCGCATTGTCTTTGGCCGAGCACTTTTCGGGGCAATTAGGCTGCAATTCGAGGCATTTACCTGCCCAGCGAAGCGTTTAATTGGGGATTATAAAAGCATGCCCCTCTAGATTCGTATCGTGGCGCAATCAAGAGATACGCTCGTGAACCCGCGTCTGTGTCATGGTCGTGTCATGACCTGGACCTGTCGCAGCGACTGGCAAAAGCTGCGCCTGATACTTCATATTTCACATTTTCCGCTTCGAGTTCCGTGATTTGGCCCTTTGCATATGTTTGAACCGCGGCTCGCTGTTAATTTTATGTGTGTGGGGCCCATCTCATTTGTATCAATGCTGATCGAATACAAAGGCTATTTACATACCGAGGGGGGTTTTTTATTTAAATATTTCGTGAGACTGCGCGAGCAAAGGCCAAATGGCCGATGGAATGGAAGAATTGCCAAACATTTAAAATTTGTTCGATTTCATGGTTTAATGTCTCAGCCTCAAGTGGCTTTCTTAATGATCCTCCACGCAGCCATCTCCGTCTTGCGGCACTCACAACTCGCAGCCTTTGAAAAGGGGTCAGTGAGTCGTCCGCAGTCGGCAGTCGACAGTCAGTCAATCACAATCATTGGGTTTATTAACTGCAGACAGATTGGGGCCTGCACTTTGCATTGGAATATTTTAATGGCCCCCCATCATCGTTAGCCAGTTCTGAGGTCGCAATCGAGTTGCAACGACGAAATACTGCCTGGGTTGAAAATGGCAATATGTAAACACGAGGAACACACCATCGATAAACACACAGCCACACACAAGCTAATTAAAGATTCGAAAATGTTTCTACTTACAAGTGCCAATCCGGTTTGGGCTCTAATAAAAATATGACAAAACTGAGGAGGGAAACAAATAGCATAAAATAAAGAGTCTTGTCGCTTTGAATAGGGTCATTTTTTGCCTTTGCGCAATGTCTAAAGAGCTTTAAAACCACTCTCGCCAATTGCGGGTAAGGTAAATTTGAAGTGAAAACAATTTTGATTAGAAAAAGGGAATTTTTTTTATAAGTGAACATTATTTGAGCACTAGAAACGGGAAAAGATTTCTAACCATTTTTGCTAAAAAAATCAATTAAAAAATAATTTTATAATTCTTACGCACTAATAATCTTCTAGATAGTTAAAGCAGTTGACTTCCGATGATTGACTAAATTTAAAACAGCTTAGTTACAGTTCGCTGACTCCCCCTTCAGCTTTCTCCTCTTCCGCCTGTATATGGATCAAGTTCGTTGCCTAAGTCTTTCGTTTGCAGCCAGCCAAATGAAGCTTCGTTGTTTTAGGTTCAGTCCCAGTGAAGTGGTGTGTGTGCTATGCTCATGGCTTCGGGTTTGACAACTTGGCCGACCCGGCTAACAAAATTTGGCTCAATGTGTGTATTCCGAGGCTTGCATAAGTGCAAGCGATCTGAGGTTGTTTCTCGGGCTGTGGCGCTGCTCTTGCTGTTTTCACACATTCGGCGGACGCGTTTTAATTGGCCATAAAGCCGAAAAATCTGGGGCTAAGTAACAAGCAGCCCCCAAAGGCAGGCGCCGCTGGAGCTGAAGGAGAACCGCACTTGGCCAGGCCAAGTGAACCCAAATCCACCTGCGTATGTGGATTAGAGCTGTAGTTCAAGGTGCAGTGGAGGTGCAGCGTCATGCTTCCTTGCGATTTCCATCTCCGCCAGCTCTGCTCTGGTGGAGGAGGTAAACACTCGCTGATGGAGATATAGTAATGGATATGGTCGTTTGGTTGGGCGGAGTGGGACACACACTCGGGCCGCAGAATAAATAGGTAAACAAGTACGTCCGCTCGGTGTTGCGTGAAATGTCATGACATGGCCAAAGTGCAAGGCACAGGCACAATCACAATCGCAGAAACGGGGATTGCCGCGCAGATGTGGCCAACTGTAACGCGACTGCAATCCAAGCCAGCCGCATGCAGATTGAGCAACAACTGCTTGCAACAATCCCCGGCTGGCGGGGGAGGGGTTTCGAGGGGGGATCAAAGCCAACCTGGCTGGCGTGCTGGACGGGTTCGATGCCAGCTACCCCGTGGACGTTGCATAAACCAAAGAAATGCGAATCCACAGGCGCAATCGAAAATCCAAATAGAAACCGAAAGTCCACTGGAAACCAGTTTGCGGCAGGTTCAGCTCGCTGGCTGCTACTGGCAGCCAGATGTGGCAAGAGGGGCACGCGTGGCCAGAATGAGCCCCAGTTTTTCCAGCACCACTTGCGCCACTTGCTTGCCAATCACTAGTTTTTCCTTTGACTGGTTTTCGCCTTCCCGGAATGCTTCTTGCGCCACTCCGTTGCTCCGTTCCCAATCCCCGCAAGCAGTGCTAATTGCAGACCCTCTCTATTCGCAGCCAAGATGACGGTGGACCTATCGCCCGTGCAGGAGTACTACAAGGACAAGACGATCTTCATCACTGGAGCGTCCGGGTTCATGGGCAAGGTGCTGCTGGAGAAGCTCCTCTACTCCTGCCACTCGCTCAAGGAGGTGATCATCATCTGCCGCCCGAAGCGCGGCAAGGCCCCCGAGATGCGTCTGGAGGAGATGTTCAAGCTTCCCATCTTCCAACGCATCAAGGACGAGCGCCCCGAGATGCTCAAGAAGGTTACCATTTATCCGGGCGACGTGACCTTTGACCGTGAGTACAGCAGACAACCCCACTCCCTTGTCCAGAAGCTACAGCGCCTCCTGCCCTCCATTTGCAGAGCTGGGCCTGAGTGGTGAGAGCCTGAAGCACGTGACCGAGAGCACCAACATCGTGTTCCACATGGCGGCCACACTCAAGCTGGAGGGCAACCTTCGGGACGCCATCGACATGAACCTGCTGGGCACCCGGCGCGCCCTCAACGTGGCCAAGGAGATGAAGCAGCTGGAGGCCTTCATCCACCTGTCCACCGCCTTCTGCAACTGCGACCAGGAGGTGATGTACGAGAAGGTGTACGAGTTCGGCCACAAACCGGAGGACCTCATGCGCCTGGCCGAGTGGATGGACGTGAAGACTCTGGACGCCATCACACCCGACCTGCTCAAGCCGCACCCGAACACCTACACCTACTCGAAGCGGCTGGCGGAGCTGTTGGTGCGGGACCACTACGAGTCCATGCCCGTCATCATCGCGCGTCCCAGCATCGGTAAGTGACCTTTCGAGCCCGGGCTCCCCATTCCAGTGTTTTGCCTTTCCTTGTTGCTTTCGCTGCCTCGATTTATTCGAGTCGTTAATTCCCCATGTCTCTGGCTGGGATTGGGGGATTGCTTGCTTGCTTGGTAGCCAGCTGCGCTGGAGTCGAAATGGAGACTGCAATCATGCTAACTAATCATGCGCCTCCGCTTAAAGCCTCTGTGTCTAGTGTATGTCTATGTCTATGTCTGCGCCGCCCTGGGCCGTTGGCTTGCTTATTATTTATCTCTTTTTCGGCCACCTGGCGTCTTTTCTTGGCTCTGCGCTGGTAGTCAATTAAACTTTTCTATTAGCAATTTTTGGCCAACCTGAAAGGTCGTTACTTGTAGGAAATAGAGAAACTATCAGGCGGAAACCTGTTCGAGCGGCTTGATGCAAATCTTGCAGACCAAACTCTTTTTAATTAAAGCCGCGGGGTAACTCAATAGTGGGTATAGTATTTTTGGTGATAATAGCAGACGTATGTAGATTAACTAACAGTTATATTCTGTCTGAATGAAAAACAATCTCAGGCTCTGATTAATGACTAGCGGTATTTCTTTGTACACTCTTAGAAATAGTGAGCAAGAGATTTTATTAAAAATAGAAAACTATTTATTTATTTAAATAAACTTTGAAAAAAAAGGTTGATCAATTGAACAGGGATACTTTTGAAGTTGTACAAATTTAAAATGTTTCAAGTCTTGGAATTTTAATATTAATATATAGCTAAAATATTTATTTACAAAAAAAAGTTTTATATCAACATTTAATTTTCTAAAATTGATTTTTAATACTTGTTATCAACGTAGGGGTATTATACAATAAAAGTAGAGAAACTTCACAGTTCCGATTAAACTGCCTAGTTAGGGGTAGGTTCGTAATCAGGTATTTCCGCTGGCAGTTCCCTCCAAACTTATCTAATGATAGGCTAGTGGCTTGTGGAATCGGGAGGAGCAGATAGATAGGTAGATGTTTCGTTGTTGCAGGGCGGGTTCAAGGCAGCGATGACCCGCTTAGCTCGGCAAATATCCAACGAACACAGTCAATATGGACGTTTGCTAACTAGCGAGCAAAGTTCCGCAGAGTTCGTGGTTTTTAGCAGATCTCCGGAGATTTTAGCAGTTAAGCTGTGGCAATGAATGTCTCTTATGGGGAGTGGGCTGCTTTGGTGCTAGTTTTAAGCCGCTTCTTGCCGCCTACCGCTAATTCGTCCAGTGTCTTACGCTTTCCGTGTGTTTTATGACATCGCCATCGGCTCGATCGCGCGTCCTCCTCTCTGGGGCGGGCTCATCCGCTTGCCTTTTAATCCGAACACCGCACATGAACCGCAGCAGCCGCTATACAGATCCGAGCAAGCTACCAACCGCCAGCAACCACCACCACCAACAAAAACCAAAACAGCCACCACAGTGCTTGAAAAGAAAAAGTCTGCCCACGATTACATACATATCTAGCTCGGCATAAACATTGCTTAAAACAACAAACCACATCAACCACTGCACACAAACGCCGTCGTCATTGACCAAAAAGTTCAATGAGCATGCAATGAAAACAGAAGAAGACTGAAACTCCAACCAGCCCCCGCTTACCCCCGCCTCCGCCTTCGCCTTCGCCCTCGCATCCGCATCCGCATCGGCCTGAGTCCAAGGAGGGGAGTCCCAGTCCCCGCCTGTCTGAATCTGAACTCCCGTCCCGCCGTCCAGTATCGCCGTCGGCGTACGAGCCCGTTCCGGGATGGGTGGACAACCTGAACGGACCCACTGGCCTGATGGTGGGCGCCGGCAAGGGCGTCATCCGCTCCATGCTGATCGACACGCGCCACCTGTCCGAGGTGATCCCGGTGGACTATGCCATCAACGGGCTCTGCGTGATCCCCTACCAGTTCGCCAAGCTGACGGAGCGGCCGGAGGAGGTGCCGGTGTACAACATCACGTGCGCCGACCACCGGAAGATGCAGTGGGGCGAGGTGATCGAGATGAGCAAGGAGATCGGCTACCGGTACCCGATGGAGGCCGGGCTGTGGTACCCAGACGGGTGCATCACCACCAACAAGCTGCACCACAACATCAACGTGCTGCTCTTCCACTGGCTGCCCGCCTACTTCATCGACTTCATCCTGCTGCTGCTGGGCCAGAAGAGATTGTAAGTTGCGGCGGCGGAGGAGTCGTGGGCACAGATCCTCACCCTTTCTCCCTAGCATGATCCGCGTCCAGAACCGCATCTCGGTGGGCCTCGAGGTGCTGCAGTTCTTCACGATGCGCGCCTGGTTCTTCAAGTCGGACGCCTACTCCTCGCTGTGGGACATGCTGAACGAGGCGGACAGGAAAAAGTACGTAGGGCGGGAGTGGAGGGGTTGCTGAGTTGACTAACCATGAACCCACCCAAAGCTTCAACATGGACATGGATCCCGAGGAGACCGTCCCCATGTACATTGAGTCGTGTGTCCAGGGAGGGCGGCAGTATCTGATGAAGGAGTCGCCCGACAGCCTGCCGCGTGCCCGGCTCCAGCTGAAGCTGTAAGCGAGCCCCGCCCCCATGTCCCGACCCCGATCCCTGATGCCTGATATCTGAGCACTCCCTTCCCATCCTTTCGTTTATAGAATGTACATCTTGGACCGCGTGTGCAAGACGGTCATCGTGGGTTCGCTGTGCTACTGGACCTACGGTTTGGTGGCACGTCTCCTGGGCGTGTGAGGTGACCCCGACTGGTGACCCGGACCCAGTTCCCAATTCATTTGCGCGCACTTCTCAATCAATCTCCGCTTAGGTTCGCTTTGGGGCACAACTTCGGGGCCCTCGACGAGAGGCCTCCGATCTGGTTTTCATTTTTACTTTAAGTGATTATCTATGTTTCATGTGAAAATAAAAGTCTGTGTACTGAGCTTTCGTGTCTGTGCTTCAAGTGTCCAAGTGTTGATCCAGTGCAGAGGATCCAGTCCCGTCCGCTCGCGAGACAACACGAACAACACAAACAGAACCACACAGAACAATGATAATTCCCTACACTTCACATCCAAGATATTCTAAATTCTAAATTCATCCTCATCCTTGGCTAAGACCTAATCCCAACCACACACAACCATACCACTCACACCCAAAAACATATACACACTAACACACACATAAAACGGCTTCGGTTCCATCATCCTGGGCTCGTGGTATGTAGACTGGTTTCAGCCGGAGTACCGAACGAACGCCTCCTAGTAAACGCTTTTCCCTTTGCCCCTTAGTCTCCCCGGCTGCCTACGAGCCGCTGCCCGGATGGGTGGACAACCTTAACGGACCGACTGGCCTGATGATCGGATGCGGCAAGGGCGTGATCCGGTCCGTCCTGGTCAACCAGAAGAACAAGGCCGAGGTGATCCCCGTGGACTACGCCATCAACGGACTGATCGTCATTCCCTACGAGTTCAACAAGCAGGCCAAGCGGCCTGCCAACGTGCCCGTCTACAACATTACCAACGCTGACCACAGGAAGATGCCCATGGGCACTGTCGTGGAGATGAGCAAGCGCATCAACAAGCAGGTCCCCTTCAACGCCGGCCTCTGGTACCCGGATCCCTGCGTCACCACCAACCACTACTACCACAACTTCAACGTGGCCCTGTTCCACTGGCTGCCCGCCTACTTCCTGGACTTCCTGATGCTGATCCTGGGCCAGAAGAGATTGTAAGTTGTGCCGCATTGAAGAAGACCGGATGGTCCTAACAGAATCCTAACCTCTTCCAGCATGCTGAGGGTGCAGGAGAAGATCTCCACGGGTCTGGGTGTCCTGCAGTTCTTCACTCTCAATGCCTGGTGCTTCCGCTCCGACAACTACGCTTCGCTGTGGACCAAACTCAACGAGGAGGACAAGGCAATGTAAGTGCTGCTGATTTTGGCCAAGATGTAGAGTATTTTACAAAAACCCTCCGATCCGTTTAGCTTCAACATGAACATGCACACCAAGGACACCGAGGAGGAGTACATGATTGAGTGTGCCAAGGGCGCCCGCAAGTTTATCCTCAAGGAGAAGGATGAGGATATCCCCAGGGCGCGTGTGCACATGAAGATGTGAGTTAGGTGGAATGCTCTTGTAATACCCGACTTACGAAGCTCTTCTTTTCTTCCAGCCAATGGGTCGTGGATGTGGTGTGCAAGACGCTGATCGTGGGGCTGTTCTTCTACTATCTCCTCAAGTGGACGGGGGTGCTGGCCATATTCTGAGCCCAGTTCCCGATGGACTCGCATCGCTTTGGTGGTCACAGGCATTTAATTAGTCACTTAGCTTAGTTGTAGTTACGCATATTCGAGGTTTTGATTCCAAATAAATATGATGCTAGGTTGTTGAACGGACACATATCGCCACTGCCCCGTGTTTCTCTCCCCTTGTTTCCTCGCCAAGAGTCGACTTTGCGGGTTTACCTCACGTGTTCTTTATTCTCCCAGTAACTCCAGCTGCGGCTGAGCCGCTGCCCGGCTGGGTGGACAATATGAACGGGCCCACGGGTGTGCTGATTGGCGCCGGCAAGGGAGTCATCCGATCGATGATTTGCAATGGAGAACTCAAGTCTGAAGTCATACCCGTAGACATCGCAATCAACGGCCTAATCTTGCTACCATATGACAACAGTCTCGCGGAGAAGAGGTAAATGCCACTGACCTATGCAAATATGCCAATATCCTATATGCTTTCGCCGCAGACCCCTCCAGATACCAGTCTACAATCTGACCGTGGACGACGCGAAGAAACGCACTTGGAAATGGATAATGGATGTGGGCCGTGACCTGGGCATTAAGTACCCCTTTGAAGTGGGACTCTGGTATCCTGACGGCAACATGACCTCCAGCAAGTTCTATCACACCATCTGCACCATCCTGTTCATGTGGCTGCCAGCCTACTTTATAGACTTCCTTCTCTTGATCTTTGGACAGCGCCGATTGTAAGATCTTTAAGACAAGTTGGCGGAAGCCATGCAAGTCCATGATCGGCTCCTTTCCTTTCATTTCAGCATGGTTCGTGTGCAAACGAAAGTCGCCGTGGGTCTGGAGGTTCTGCAGTTCTTCACAACGCGGAATTGGGACTTCAAGTCTACGCGCTTCGAGCAGATTTACAAGGAACTAGGTGAAGCGGATAGAAGGATGTGAGCAGAGCACCATTGTTATGTATATGAGTTATATAAAAACCTTTTAATCGCTTAATAGATTTAAGATCAATACCAACGATATTGACGACCACGAGTACATGAAAGTCAGTATTTTGGGTGGACGTCAATATGTGATGAAGGAACCACTGACCTCGTTGCCCAAATCCCGCATACAACTGAGATTGTAGGTATTCGCTGACCACTACCTAAGGTTTCTGACCAATCTCTCTTTATTTCAGCATGTATGTGCTGGACCGCATCTGCAAAACGTTAATCGTTTCTGGACTTCTCTATTGGACTTCTCAAAAACTTGGAATAATCGATTTGGTTCGAAATGGGTTTCTGTCTAGTAAATGAGCGCACGTCTTTAACCTTTAAATAATGTACCTATATGTTCAAGTGCCTTTACAAGGGTTTATTGTAAATCAGGTCAAATATATTCAGGTGATTTGTATACGTTGAATTGTTGTTGCAAGTCGTATTGCTTGCAAAATATTATTAATAAAAACTTTACTTTTTATATTTAATTTTGAATGGCAATTTATTGAAAACTTTATATATATATTGTGATTATTTGTCCAATCAATTGATGCACGGCTGTGTTGAAAAACTAAAGAGTTGGTTTCAAAGCTATAAATGATCGACTTTACGAAAACCTCACTAGGAAAATTAAAATTAAATTCAGAAACAGAAATAAAAATAAATGTAGCGAATACTTCTTTGAACGAATGTTGACTTAAGTCTAAGCATTAGGTTTGAATAAAGTAAGATAATAACGAGATACCCCAAACTTTAGGGCCTAAAGTGTAAAGCAGAGACGTCCCCAACCATAGTGTATTACTGACTTGTTTATGTTCCTTACAGGCTTGCTCAGCGGATCCACAAGCACCAGGTACGCAGTGTTATCCTGTAAAATTTCAATCTATCAATTTATTACTCCATTATAAGCGAATGCGCTTTGTCCACACACCTTAATAAGCTCGATTTTGGCGAGAAGCCTACGGCCGACAACCAGGCTGAAGAAGTAGGCTTTCGCCTGAGTCGACCACTCCGCACCGTACCAGGGAACTATATAGGCCAGTCGGCAGTGCAAGCACAGCGGCGGCAGCACAGCGAACTCCTTTTTCAAGAACTTGACATCTCTGTAGGACACACACATGACAACCCCGGTGTCGATCAGTTCAACGTCTGTGGACTGCTTCGGTTTGTTTTTTCGGTGTCGCAAAACTTTGGCTCTCTCCCAGACACCCGACTTGCTCGATCGGACTGCGCACAGGTGATTCTCGGCAATCAAGCTCATTGGCATAGTGTACTTTTTCAAGTCCTGACTTTGGTAGTATTTTCTAGAACGAATGTGGAATTTTAGAATATAAGATTCATATTAAATTGCTCTTGAAATTCAGTTAAATTTAAAATTATTTATGTAAAGCATTAATATTAGCTTACTCCATTTTGCACGACATCGCCCGGTAGTCAGGAATCGATTCGTCATATATCCACATCTTGAAGCTGTGGGGATTGTTCACCTTTACCACCTGCACTTGATAACGTGCATTTACATTGAGAGTGGTCATATCGCGAGCGGGCAGCTTGAATTTTAAAGGAACACAGTCCTCCGGATAATCGACATCTTGTACTGGAACGTCCTAAATTGAAGAATTATCTTAATTGAATAACGAGAATAGTATCAAGATTAATGCATACCCCATCACTATCACTAGCTGGGCTATCTTCATGGCGGCTTGAGTCAAACACTACGTCCTCATTTTCGTCGCATAAATCATCGTTCGCAAATTCATATACAAGCTTGGACAGTTCATCCGTTGTCACAGACAATGAGTATTCATTTTCTAGAGTATACGACAGAGCCGGTGATTCACTATCCTCCGACAATGACTTTTTATCAGAGCTTAGAATGTCGTCTGGAAAATTCTCCGTATACTTCAGAGGTTTTACAACTTCCTCGCTATCGCTCTCTGCGTTTTGGGGGTTTGGGTGTCCCGATCCCTTGGCATCGTTATCTGACTCCTGATCCCCACTGGCCTGTTCATTTGCAGTTAGAATGGCCCGTGGCACAAATGAGGTAATGTTTAGTAGATTTGGCTTTCTTGGAGAAGTACATAAACTATCCGAAGAATGATTTTGAATATTCTGCGACCCACACTCCTTAATTTTGAGAAGCCTAGGGCTTGCGTTGTTTTTAATAGCACATGGCTTATATTCATTGACGTTTAGAGGGCCAGTGTTTGCCCTAATATGCGGTAAGTGTATCGGGTAGGATGCTTGATTACCCGCAAATAGATGTTGAGTATTTCGAGTTCCTCGACGCTCATATTCGGTATAGTCCAGAGGGCTTGGTTTACCCTGAGGAAAAGTCCTCTGATAAGTATATGAATTATAAGGACAGGTCGGATAGGTCGTATAAATGTAAGGTCCTGAAATATCCTGTAGCTTATACTCGTTTGAGTTCAGATAACCAGGATTTGTTATGGTCCTCGGAAAGCCCCGCGAATGTGTATAGTGATTGAACTGGTACTGACAATAAGCATATGGAACCGGCTGTGGTGTCTGCCTGGGCACCGTCACAAGGGCCCTATGTCCGTAGCCCAGAACCTGAAAATTGTTATACATATATATAATACGAACCAATTAAACCCCTGTTTATATGCCTACCGAAACTGTGTCTGGAATGGCGCGTAGAAAGAATTCCACGTCCTGGAGCTGACGGAACGGCAGGGAGAATCCCGTTTGGTAATTGTAGGTTTCCACAAGCTGTTTTATGGTCATCTGCCAAGGACAAGAAACCACTAACGAGTGCACCATGTCCTTCACAAATCGCAAATCACTTTGGAAATCCATTGCTATTAGAATTGCGCATCCTCAAAATACAGATATCAAAAATAGCTGTAAATTAGGGTTGCCAGGTGCAACTGGATACCACTATTTTTGGTAGGATCTGGCAAAGCTGTTACTTTTCAAACTCATTTATCGCGCTTCGGCTGTAGATCCCTAAAAATCCAATATATATTTATATATATATATTTCTATTTACAGCTATTTTTAAATGTTTATTTAAGACACATTTTTAAATATGGCGGCAGATCCCCTAAGTATGCCAGTATTTTTGGGCTAACTAAAATACTGACGATACATCGATAGGCAAAGCTCTGTTAAGCTAACAGACGCTCTCCTCTGTTAGCTTTCGGTGATTTCAAATTGTGAATTGCCCGCCACTTTAAAGATCGCTTTCGCGGATCGGATCAGTCGTTGGCTGGATATTTACGAAGAAGGTAATGATCGCGGCATTGCCAACGTGTGTTCTGTGCAAAGGGGCTGAAAAGTATTTTGAAAAGTGTTTTTGAAAAACCCCAGCAAAGATATTCAACTCGAATGAATCATCTCATTGATTATGCAAATCAATTAGGTGTTGTGACAAATCTTAGCTTTAGGATGATGACTCGCGGAGAAATTAAAATGTTTTATTAGTTTCGGTGAATGAATCATGTGTAATGCAGATACAAAACCGCAGTTGCAAAGATCAGCTCGCCTCCGGCCCACACAACAAAAGCATCAGCGGTGAAAACAAGTTTTAAAACATTTAACGACCAAGGTTAAAAAACTGCAGAAAACGGCGCCCACGGCGCAATCGCAAAAAATATAAAAAAAAACCGCTTTGTTTTAATGACGTTCAGAACAGCTAATAAATTGATTGAGTTGCATTTGATAAATGATTAATTTGGAATGTATACGCGACCTGTGACATCATCGAAGTTTTAAAAAACGATTTTCAAATGCCTGGTGGGCAGATCACGAACTGGTGTTTTGAGCCCTAAAAGGCAACACGCCTGCGGTGGCCAGTTTTCTGTGAAGTGTTTAGATTGCGGAGCTATCCCCAAAAGTAAAATAAACGGAAAATGTTCTTGCTGACCAGGCGTGTTCAGAAAATGTCGTGTAAGACGAGTAAATGGAGCCCAATGTTTACCCTACTGGGAATTGTGTGTTTGGGGACAGTCCCCTCCAAGCACTGCCATTTGCATGGAATTAAGGCGTCTAGTGTTTCCGTCCCCCAACCAGTACATACATGTGCTATATTTGCACTTTTTATTGCCAATTACAATTAAGTAATCCATCGATTAGGCGATATGCGGCGTGTCAAGACCCCCTCTCTGGAACTGGAACCCCAGCCTACTCACGAATGCATATACCGTCTGTCTGGATTCATTCGCTCGCCGATTAGACTCCGCCCATCAAGTTTTGTTTATTCGTTTTCTACTTTTCGCGGCGCACAAGGGCGTAGATCCAGAGGGGCTCGAAATGTAATAACATCTGAACCGATTGGTAAAAGGTGATTTCTTCCATTGAGGATTTCAGCCACTTCTCCATACCAATTAATTTTCGTTCATTTTCCCCATGTTGATCTCACACATGGACTATGTATGGCCGAGTGTGTTTAATTTAATTATTTGAAATTACTGAATCGTGCGGAGCTCTGACTTTTGCCTCCCCACCCCAAACACCCCTCCCAAATCTTTTGTTGTGTACACGATGTGGGCCAGTCAATTGTTTATGAAGTGCACAGTGGGTATATAGAGCACACATCTCTATACGAGCGGGGGTATCCACTTTAGTTGGGCTATTGTCCATGTGTCTGTGAGCTGTTCGCTTAAACATTTTTTCCGTATACAACTAAATTCTGCTGCTGTTGTTTTTTTTTCGCGGATGCTTCACAAACCCACTTCTCCATGAAGTCATGAACATCTATATAGAAATCTTCAGCCCCATCTCCGCACGCATCCATCTTAATTATGACTTTTTTATGATGACAATTTCGGGCTGAGCTTGGTTAAAGTTGTGTGCGCACAAAAACTCCACTTGTGAACGGGTGACCCCGATAACGATCTCTGTTTTTCGCCACTCCTAAGCATTTTTTAGAATTCACTGCCGAACGAACGTCTGTTTTTCATTAAGCGCAGAAAACGCACTAAATTAAGTAAACAAAATCTTCAGTCTGCCAATAAACAGACTTTATGGACATTCAAATTAGTTTATAATTTTCCAAAATCGCCCACTTCCGAACATCTTGGGTATATATATTTCAAGCTATGGAGATATTCCAGGGCAGCACGGAAATCCCTCCTGCTCTTTCTTATCCAGTTCAAGGTCTGACACATTTGCAGACTATCACAAATTCCCCCTTGCTTACGAATTTTTAATTGGGGAGTCGTCGGGACCGATTTGGATTTTGCAACAGGGAGCGGAGAAAGCGAGAAAGGAAGTTATCTTCGGCAAGACGAAGTGTATATACCCTCAACTTCAGACGATATGTGAATTGTTTTCGTTGAAACTCAGGTGAAAAATGTGTCATATATAAAAGATAGCCCTATTGGTATACCTGAAAGCAAAAGCTAAAGAACTACACTGTTTTCTGACCGAATTTGAAAAATACATATGTATTTTTGTAAATTTTAGGATTTTTATAACACACGTTCAAAAACAAAAATTTCTAAGTTAAAAAAAAAAAAAAAAAAAAAAAAATAGAGTTCAATGAGGAATTACTGTCCATAATTAAAGGATTTAGAATTGAGTTCGACGAAATATTTTCACTTTTACGAAAAATCATGGCCGTGGACATTGGGACCCAAAATAAATGAACTAACTGAAAGGATCCATATTACTTGATGGCTAATTTTGGACCATTTGTGTTGGTAGAGTTGTTTCATACTCACTAACAATACAAATTATGGTCCGGAAAAGCAAAACATTCTTGAACTTGCTTAGAGTTCAGTTACTATTTACATCAGTGTCTGCCGGATTTGTACCACATGCACTTGTATTTGATTTTCTTTCCCTGAAACACGTCGAAAATCTTGAGATATTTGCAGCTGAGAGTTGTGCAAAACTTCCGTTAAGTGCAATTACTTGCTTGCTTTTTTGCTTTTCCTGTGCAAACCTGATCGACGGGTTTTCTTTTGGCAGTCGCTTAGTGCATTCCAAACTCCGGATGCTGCGAAGAATTCGGTTCCTCGGTTTGCTCACTCTAAACGCGATTCTGCTAATTTCTATTACGCCATTCTGTCAACTGTCGCCTAAGACTTTGGGCCAAAGCTAAATAAACAATAAAGTTGTTTGTCAATTGGTTTTACAAATAGCCTGGTGGCCAAATACATAGCACAAACAGAGGGACCCAAACAGTGGGCCAATTAGGGAAGGTGATTGTGCGATTCCGTTTATCTTATCAGGCCGAACTTGGCACCTGGGGGGGTCATTTACAATACCCAATTTGTTTGCGAAGCCAAACCACTTTGGTGGAAGAGCCGCCTTCAACGGATGAGTGGATGTTTCCTGATTACCAATTCTTCAGCCATTGATAAATAATCAGCATTGGCGTATTCAAATTAGCCAGATTTCGAGTGTGATTAGCCGATTTCTCACACATTTCAAGTATCAGCGCAGAAGAGAAGAAACGAGAATCCCCCAGAAGATGCCGCCTTCAAATTTACGCAAGAAGCCGCCTATAAATCTCGCGATTTCAGCGCTCCCATCGACTGATCCGCTCCAGGGATCCACCGCAGCCCCCATCCAGAAGAGTTATCAAAGCGTAAAGCGCAACAAATTGATTGCTAATTGATACTGATGTGTCGATTATTTTATGATTATTCTTTATGATCGTTAGACGTTGATACCCGCACCAAACCTGATTCAAATTTGTGGATCACTCGGACTCCGAAACTACTGCTGCCCCTGCCCAACACCACCGGCCTTGTCTTGTCTTCGCTGGGATTGTTATAATTTAATAACTACACGGGGGAGCAAATTGAGAGCGAAGTCGGTACCACAGAAACCACTTAAGACGCTTTCTTTAATTGCCCCCAAAACGGAGATTTGCCGAGAAACCTGTAGGGCAGCTTTTGGGTTTGGTTTTGTTCCAGCTTCACGTTTATGCCATGTGAAAATGAAAACCATCGTAGCATGAAGCGATGTCAAATGCCGTTTTCTGTGGCTGTCCAATCCCAAGCCCATTGTTTTAGCCTTTCAAGGTTTCGGGAAGCGGCCGAAAAGTCTCTGATGGGGTCAGAAGTTGAGTGAGCAATGCGGGTTCTTGCATCACCTCAAACTGACCGTTACACATCGGACGCGTGGGGGTTACCTAATTACCTAAGACCCAGCCCACACACACATTGCTCATCCGCTCCGTTGCCGCTCACTTTTTGCAGACCACACAAATGGACTTTAACAACTGCGGCTTCATCGATCCGCAGGGTCAGCTGGCTGAGGCGCTGGCCAAGCGAGACCTCCGGCAGTTCGTCGCCGCCCTGGACAGCGGTGCCCAAGCTGACCTCCAGGACGACCGCCACACGAGCATCTACGAGAAGGCACTATCCACGCCGGGCTGTCGGGAGTTCATAGAGGCCTGCATCCACCACGGAAGCCAGGTCAACTACGTGAGTGGTGCATCCTAGGCGCAGATCGAATCGCAGCTAACCATCTCTCCACAGATAAACCAGAAGCTGAACAAGGCCGCTGTCAGCTACGCCGCCGACTCGAGGGATCCCGGAAACCTTGCAGCTCTCCTGAGATACCGGCCCGGAAAGAAGGTCCACGTTGACAGGAAGTACGGCCAACTCACGCCCCTCAACTCGCTGGCGAAGAATCTCACAGAGGAGAATGCCTCGGCGGTGCTATCCTGTATGCAACTTCTGCTGGACTACGGCGCCTCGCCGAACATCGTGGACCAGGGCGAGTTCACTCCTCTGCACCACGTGCTCAGGAAGAGCAAGGTGCGGGCCGGGAAGCAGGAACTGGTGCAGCTCTACCTGGCCCAGCCGGAGCTGGACATCGACAGCTACCGGAACGGAGAGGTGCGACGTCTGCTGCAGGCGCAGTTCCCGGAGCTCCCGCTACCGGAGGAGCGGAAGACAGGGCCGGAGATCGACAGCCAGACCCTCCACCGGACTCTGCGGGATGGAGACGAGGCACTGTTCGAGCAGCAGTTCGCCGAGTACCTGCAGAGCCACAAGGATGACAGTCAGAAGGACAACCAGCGGAACGTCTGCCAGGAGGACTACTTCAGTCTGCTGCAGGAGAGCATCAAGAGGGGCAGGCAGAGAGCCTTCGAGGCCGTTCTGGCCACTGGCATCGACGTCAACTCGAGGCCCGGCAGACCAAACGAGGCGAATCTCGTCGAGACGGCCGTGATCTTCGGCAACTGGCAGGCCCTGGAGCGGTTGCTGAAGGAGCCCAGTCTCCGACTGACCAAAGACTCCAAGCTACTCAACGCGGTGATAGGACGACTCGAAGAACCACCATATGATGGCTTCAACCACCAGCGCTGCTTTGAGTTGCTCATGGAGTGCGATCGAGTGGATGTTAACGAGGCTGATTCGGGGCGTATGGTGCCCCTCTCCTATGCGGTGAAGTACCGCAACACGATGGCCATGCAAAAACTTCTGCAGAACGGGGCCTACATTGGCACCAAGAACGTCTTTGGAGCGCTGCCGATCAAGGATATGCCAGTCGAGGTACTCGAGGAGCACTTTGACTCCTGCATTACCACGAACGGAGAGAAGCCGGGCGAACGAAACTTTGAGATCATCATCGACTACAAGAACTTGATGCGGCAGGAGAGGGATTCCGATGCGGGCAAGCCTCGCCCCCCTTCCAATGAGCTGCACGACGAGATGGCCCCCATCGCTTTCATCGCCGAGTCCAAGGAGCTGCGACACCTGCTGCAGCACCCGCTGATCTCGAGCTTCCTCTTTCTCAAGTGGCACCGACTCTCCGTGATTTTCTACCTGAACTTCCTGCTCTACTCGCTCTTCACCGCCTCCATTATCACCCACACACTGCTGAAGTTTCACGAGAGCGACCACAGAGCCCTCACTGCCCTCTTCGGAGTCCTCTCCTGGCTGGGAATCGGCTACCTGATCATTCGGGAGGGCGTTCAGTGGATGATGTCTCCAATTCGCTACTTTTGGTCTATAACAAACATCATGGAGGTAGCGCTGATTATACTGTCCATCTGCACCTGCATTGAATCCAACTTCGACAAGGAGACGCAGCGCGTTCTGGCCGTGCTGACCATCTTACTGGTCGCCATGGAGTTCTGCCTGCTGGTGGGCTCCCTGCCAGTGCTCTCAATCTCCACCCACATGCTCATGCTGCGTGAAGTCTCCAGCAGCTTTGTGAAGAGCTTCGCCCTCTACTCGATCTTCGTGCTGACCTTCAGTCTGTGCTTCTACATCCTCTTCGGCAGGACAGAAGTACCGGATCAGGTGGGTAGCACCACACCGGCTCCGGGTCCGGTGAAGGAGGGAGAGGACGATGGGGACTTCAACACCTTCACCAAGCCCATCGAGGCCCTGATCAAGACCATTGTGATGATGACGGGCGAGTTCGATGCCGGGGACATCAAGTTCACGAGTATTTACACCTACCTGATCTTCCTGCTCTTCGTGTTCTTCATGACGATTGTCCTGTTCAACCTGCTCAACGGTCTGGCCGTGAGCGACACCCAGGTGAGTTCATATAGCGTCCCATTCCGCTTTCCAAGGCTCATCCCTCCTCCCACGTCACTCAGGTCATCAAGGCGCAGGCGGAACTCAATGGCGCCATTTGCAGGACCAATGTCCTGAGTCGATACGAAAAGGTTCTCACTGGCCACGGACGAGCTGGGTTCTTGATGGGCAATCACCTCTTGCGGAGCATCTGCCAACGTTTGATGAACATCTACCCCAACTACTTGAGCCTCCGCCAGATTACCGTGCTGCCGAACGATGGAAACAAGGTGCTCATCCCCATGAGCGATCCCTTCGAACTGAAGACCCTCAAGGGCGACAAGCAGGCCAGCTTTCAGCAGTTGCCCATGAGTGCGGGTGGGCCGCAGAAGAAACTGCTGGACCCACCGCTAAAACTCCTGCCCTGCTGCTGCTCCGTGCTCACCGGAAAGTGCTCCCAGATGGACGGCCGCACAGTCAAATTGGCCCTGGCGGTTATCGACCAGAAGAACAGCACAGAGCAGAGGCGAAAGCAGGAACAGATCAACGACAGTCGGCTAAAGCTGATCGAACACAGGCTGGAGCAGGTGTTACTGCTGCTCCAGGACCGAAACTGATGGAGACCATTGCAAATTATGGTAGCTATAGTATTAATCAACCTTCGAGATCGATTCGCATTTAACTTGCAATTTAAAGAGACGAATTAGTCGGAAATTGTTTTTATTAACATACGAGTAATGAAATTGAACAAAACCCTTAATAATTGTCAGTAAGTAAGTAGTATATAATGGTTATATAGACAGTAAATATTGTATAAACGAATATCTTTACTGTACCATTTGTACCCGAGTAAATATTTAATTTCAAATGTTAGATGTACGCTTCTTAGAGTTTTCATTTAGTTATTCCCTTTACTTGGTTTTTGTTTTGTTTTGTTTTGATTTGATATGATTCGGTTCAAAATGTGTGTTAGTCACATATTATGGTTAATGGATTCTTAATCTTTATTTCTGCATCCTCCTTTACGTCTATCATATATCTTTAAGTCAAAGCTGAACTGAGCGTAGCGGACCAAATCGAATTTCATGGACCTATAGGGCTAACGAGGCAATCAATGGTAATCGAAATCCGAGTGGAAATTTATGCAAACTATGCGGTAATTTGTTAACAATTTTCAGCCTAATTATTGTTTCAAACGATTTCCGACAGCGGCGGATAAAAAGCTACGGGCCAGAACTCTGATTTGATCCGTTGGAGCGTGTATGGAGCGAGTGGAGCGCAGGCAATGATTAAGCTAAGCTAGAATACGAATTATTATTAAACTTTAGTTTAGTTACTCGATTTGATTAAGCTTAGCTGTCTTAGCTGCTGTTATTGTTACAGGACTAGGACTAGGACTAGGACCTTAAAAGCGGCAAATTAAAATAATTGACTTAGTTCTCGGAGCGCGTTGAACAATCCTACGATTTCTGATTTCGGTTTCGGTTTAAGCTTAGCTCCTGGTTTAAATTGTATTATTCGTCTTCTATTGCTGCTGGTAACGTGGCCGATGAAACGTTTACTCCTACCGTTCGTACGTATATACTTTAATCTCAACAATAAATATGTATATATAAATAAAATCGTGTATTCTGTAAGGCATGCCTAATTAAACCAGCCGTATTGCTAACTATAGGTATTATTTGTGTACTTTATGTGTTCCTGCATCATACATCCACCCATCGCACCATCCCGGGAGCTCATCCTAATGTCCTGCCTGCGGTGCCGTGAGCTTTAAATGCATAGGATTCGGTTCTGTTCTTGCTCTCCTCCGTTTCACTTGGTTCGTTTTGCTATTGGCTTGACTTGACTGGGAGCAAAGCATCATCTACTGCGATAACGAGTACGTTTCGGTAATATCTAAGAGCTAAGTTTGTCGTTAATTCCCCGGTTTCTGTGTGAGTGTTTTTTCGGCTTCGGTTTCGGTTTCGTTAACGATGACTCGAACTTGCTTCTATATAATTGAATATGCCTCATTCATTTTATTGTCGTTATACTCTATGACTAAATTAAACATCCCACATCATTGCATCGCTCCGACTGTTCTCGCCTCGCTCTCTAATCGTAATATCTTTTTAATCGATTTTGTTGAAAATAACTCAAATTAAAGCTTTTCTCTTTTTTTTTTGCATTTTTTGTTGTTGTTTTTCTTTTGTGGTTGGATGAGGTTCTATTGCTATTTCGTTACCATTATCATAATCGATTTTCGTTTATGTACAATCGAGTACGAGTACGTACCAATATTAAATATCACTTAATTGACGAGTGTTTGGTTTCTGTCTGTTGTTGGTTTTTTCTTCATTGTTAACAATTCTAATTAAAAATTATGACCTTAGTTGTTTTATTTTCTGTGTAAAAATTGCAGTTAAAATCACAATTAAGTTGTTGTGTGTTCATTTGGTTATTTGTTCCTGGAGAAAACGATTTAGTTGGTACCATAGAATTTCAATTTACTATCAATCGCTGTCTGATTGTCTGTTGTTAAGTTATGAAAGTAGAGTAAGAGTAGCATAGACTCGACTTGTGTCGAGTGGAGTGCCCTGAATGGAGCGGGTGTGCATAAGTATTTCGGTATTTGTTCCTATCCTCCCGCTGGGAGTATACATCTTCCACTTCTTAACTCCTTATCCTGTTCGATGTTTAAACTTAATGCGATCACAATGGAGACTTAAAAGAGAGAACAACACTTAAAAAGTAACAAAACAAGGCGAGTTTCTTGGAAACTTGGCCCGACCTAACCATTATCAAAGTCGTACAAAGAAGTCGAGTGTAAATTGTAAATTATCTTGCTAAAATAGAGTTCTTGTGGAAGCTTGTGGGTTGTTCTTTGTATAGGAGAGCACACTTGTTGCATTTAGCTTGCTTTTGATTCGCTTGTTTCGGTATTCTTAATCGGAAATAAACTAAATTAGCTTCACAATCATAAAAGTTCTTGTCAGTGGTACATAGGTAGGACTGCTGATTGATTTCGGGTTTCCTTGGATTGGTTTGATAACGATTTCGATTATAGTGCAGTGTAGTGGCTAGATCCCGACTGGGATTAGGTTTGATTTAAATATGTGAGTGTGTTGAGTACAAAATCACTTGACATTGTTTTGGCTTAGTTCTTACTGTTGCATTAGATTGGATTAGATGTAGAAGAGAAAGAGCGAAGGGAATCGGGGAGGAGCCATAAGATATGTACAATACAATATAATAATAATCAAATCTACTAATACTTCGCTTTTGTACTTCGAACAATCGGTAATGGATAATATTCGCTATCGTAATCGTATTGGTAATCGGCAATTTTATGCGCTATCGTAACGAAAAACCTTTATAAATATTTCAATAAATTGTCTCTAACTAATGTCATATGTCTGTAACTACAGTATTAGCTCTTTAGTTTAAAATACTTCCTTTGGCATATGTACACAATGTATTTAGATACTATTCACATACACCTTCGTATATGCAGGTCGATATAATTGAGAAAACAAACACTACCGTTATGAGCCTAGATCTAACCGCGATAGTTAGTTACACATGTAATGTATGCAAGTAATGCCAATCTCTATGTATTGTATAGTTCAAAAACAACCTTCGAAAATGTTCAAGAAAGTCGGCCCACGGCAGGGAGAATACATGGCCTTGTGCAACACGTCGCCTTCATTCTCCCCATTGGTGGGTCAACCGATTTGACGACTACTACTAAATCAGGCAGTAAACTACCGACGAATCCCCTCTTCCTCAATTCTGATTGTGACCATAACCATGATGATGGCAATTCCGACTCCTTCGGACTTTTGATTTGATTCGAGTACTACAACGGTTTAATGCACGTTCTTGTTAACATAGTTAATATTGATTTTCTCCTTAAATTGATCTTGTATGTATAAATTTGGATAGCTCCGTATCTGTATATGTGTATATATGTATGTATATCGTATAAAGCGACTAGTATATAATTATATAGGTAATCGACTATGATAACAAAGGGGCGATCCCCCTGCCTAAGCCTAAGAAACTACGAGTTCTGACACAAATGCACACAGGAATCGGCATCGAATACGCACTCAGACTGGAGGTTGTCAGCTTGGACGCCGCGCCAAAGGAGTGGCTGCCGATGCCGCCGACGACGACGAGGAGGACGAGCTGCTCCTGGCGCTGCTGGTGCTGCTGCTACTACTCTTACTGGCACTGCTGGAGCGTGGCTCCGAGTCCCGCTGCGGAATGTTCACCGGAGGTCATCTCTGTCTGTCTGGAAGTGCTTCGTCCTGCGCTTCTTTCTCCTCATCCTCCTCATCCAGGTGCTCGCTGGTGGCCCTGTCGGGATTGTAGTCGTAAAACACCTGCGATGTGTCGCCCTGGACATTCACATCGATGGGTGCATCCACGTCCTGCATGGCCTCCGCAGTGTGAGTCGCAAACTCGGTGCTGAAATCCCCGCGCGGCGGGTCCTTGGGACTGTCCACCATAATCTGGACTGTGGGCATCGCGCACGTATCCATGGCGCTCTCCACGGAGCCCGTGCTGAT
Organism: Drosophila mimetica; assembly: GCA_037075245.1. Classification (NCBI taxonomy): domain Eukaryota; kingdom Metazoa; phylum Arthropoda; class Insecta; order Diptera; family Drosophilidae; genus Drosophila; species Drosophila mimetica. Next base: position 33,517,344 of record JBAMCH010000014.1, on the reverse strand, counting down.
GCGTATCTGGGGCGGCGCCTGCTTGGCGAGCCTCTCCAGGCCACAGCCAATACCATTTCCGTTTCCTGGGGAGGACGGGCTGCTCTCATCCTCTTCCTTGTACTCCTCGCTCTCGCGGTGGACGAGCACATGGACCAGGGTGGCGTTATCGGGTCGCAGGCTCAGCGAGTGCGGATGCGTCTGCTGGTCCGGCGACGGTCTGGTGACGATCACCTCGGGGGCTGGCGCCTCGGCTGGAAGGCGGCAAAAGAAGAGGACTTTAGTGAGCTGCTCGGACGGGGGTTAGCAAGTACAATTCACACATACAGACAAAAGCGTTCTTGTTTACTCTTAAAGCGCTTTGTGCTGACAAACCTCTTTCTAGGGGCGGTTTCTTGCGTATGAAACTAGAGGCGCGCTTACGTGAGGGAGCCGACCCACCCCCCACCGCCTGGTGTCGGTCGCTGTCGGAGGCGGAGGTGGCTGCTGGGCCACACCCAGTGGCTGGGGCGGAGGCGGTGGAGGAGGTCGTGCCAGAGGTGGAGGCGGAGGTTGAGGTGGTGTTGGTCGTGTTGTTCATAGCGGCTGTTGTGGGTGAAAGGCACGCATTAGTGTCAGGCAATCGTGGTGGCACAACGCACAAGTACGAAGGTTGTGTGGACAGACAGGTAGGTCAGATAGACAGATATAGATATAGATTGAGATATAAAGACAGAGAGATCGCAGCGAGTAACGGTTGATGAGTCAAGAACGTAAGCTTATAACTAGGAATGCATTAGATATTGGTTTCGATGGAATGCATCTTGATGGAGATAAAGCCACAAACATGTGAGGTTGATACTGACTGAGATTCAGATAGTGGTGCAGAGGTGGCTGAAGGTGCTGGCCTTTCGGTCGGTGGCTATGTACAGAGAGTATTTACAAATAGCGCAAGAGTCGTGAATGGGTGAGGTTTGGGTGGTTGGTGGGTGGTGGGTGGTGGGTAATTAGGTCGAGTGGAAAGTGGGTGGGTGAGTAGGCACTTGTCAATAATTACTTTTTCTATGTACTGAAGGTGAGGTTAAGCTGTCATCGACAGCATCCTGATGACGCAAAAAGAAATTATAAAAGCTTCGGCGACGACTTGCTCTAGGCGCTTCCACAAATATGCTACCGCTAATAATAGTAATAGTTTAGTAGTTGGAATAACAGTAACAATCATAAGCATAAATTTCATTTATCTGAATGTAGAATGTTGGGTTTTAGGTAGGTCGGTCACATATAAAAGTTGAGGATTGTTTTGCTTCAACGATAGCTGCAATTTTTTGACGAAATAACAAAGGAAAGAAGGTAAAGCTTTCGACACTAAAGAAGCTGTACATCATTATGATTGACAATGAAAATCGATTTTGGATGAGATTTAGACTTAGAGTTCCAATTACCTGGTGACATGTTCGGTAAGCTACGTCTAAAGTTAAAACTAAATGAGAGTACTTATTGATAGCCAAACTATTTTAACGATCTAGATAAGGGCAAGCAACCAATCAAAATGAACTCAAATTGCGCATTCACGTGTCCATCGGCAATCATTTTCGGAGAGTTGGGTGAAGTCGGAATGGGTGGATCTACGGATTGGAATAGGCCTCTACTTACAAATGATCTTATTATAGGCATTTATTCGAATGTTTTAAAACTGCAATTAGCTGTGGTTCTTGTTCTGATAATTGTTGAATAGAAAATTGCTGTAGAGAACTTCTGACGGCAAATGAGTTTTTAACAGACTTTGCTTTGCGTTCGCTTAAATGAGCTGAGTTGAGAGTCGAGTTGGGATGAAGATACTAGATAGAATACGTATAGAGGTCGACTGGTACGAGTACTGGATAGTTGGTTCAATAAATACATATACTTAATCTAGCTGAATATACAACGAGTATGGATGAGTTATAGTCGAGAACTAAAAACGAAGTTGTTAAGTTAGCTTGTTGCATTTGTTTTGATACTGATACTGATATTTTGGTTTCTGATTGTTGTCTGTTGTAAGATTTAAGATTGTACGTAAGTAGTAGGTTATAGGTTGCCAGCTAAGCTAAGCTGCTGATGGATGGGAGATTGCCTTTACCTAGGTAATTCAAGCCACTAGGCTGCGAGCCACTTCTGAGAACGGCAGTGACCATGTCTGCGAGCAGGGACTCATAGTTTAAGGAGATACAAGAGGATTTGCTAGAAATAGGGCTTAAGTTCATATACACTGTGGACACACAAAACGTTAATTTATCGATGCAGATCGACGGTTATGTTCTTGTTATGCATGTTATGGTGGCATGAGCATGGAAAGCCTTTCGTTTTCGTCTAAAAATTGCATTTCAAATTCATCGCAGCCATGAAACACAAACATACATGGAATGGCTACGTGTAAGGTGTGTTTGGGTGTGTGTATTTGTTGTGTGTATGTCACGTGTCAGTGTGGTTGAGGGTGGGTGGGTGGTTCTGTGGTGAAGTTATGATAACTACCGTTTGCCCAGCTCGTCGCTCTGTTGCTTGATGTCCTTGACTACGTCGTCAGCTCCCGAGACAAGCATGAGGGGCAGGTTCAGCCATGGTCCGGCCAGTTCACTGAGATCGGATGCGTCCGAGGCACGCGAGGATTTTCGGGACGAGGCTCGACTAGAGCAGGCGGTGCCACGTCGACTCACCTGCGGGGAATCATATGTTATAAGAGAATTCCGGTGAAAACTAGATAGCCGCACTCACCTGGAGGTGGAAGAAGTTCAGGGCAGAGAGCTTCGATTGCCATCCGCCTGGGCTGGAGGTCTGAGTGGCACTGTCCCCGGAATTGGAGCGCTCCTTCTCCCGCTTTCGCCTGTGAAGAGACACCACAAGATTAGAAACTTTCGAGTCTGGGTCAGATAAGGGGGTTCGTTGGCTAGAATGCTAGGGGCTGGTGTGGTAATTGTAGTACCGCAAATACTCCTTCCAGCCCGTCTGAATGGTCTTAGCCGCCTTTTCCTGGCGCTTCCAGATCCGCGTCGACGAAACAATTTCCAATTCTTTGCGCGTTGGAAACTGTTTCTTGAACTTGACATCCATTTGTTCCTGCAACTGTTTGAAGTTATCGGTCTCCTCGACATGACCTAGCACGTGCTTCACGAGCGCGTGCAAAATGTCGAGACAGTGTATTTTATTGCCCTTAGAGATGGGCAGATTAAATGACACTAAAGCGACATTATTGGGCTTCGAGATGCCCAATGGTGGATCGAGAGAGGCAATAAAATCGGACAGTTGCGAGAAGTGTATAAATTGGGTGGCATGTGGATCATATCTGCAAGTAAATCAGTTCGAATCAGTTCAGCAGTTGTCATCAAATACTTCGCCACAGGCATCTTCTGGCGAGATCCTACGGCTAGGCCTACTGCCAGGGGGAGTACACCTACTTGGACCAGCGAATGTAAAACATTTCCAGATCGTCCTCGACAATGCCGATCTCCTCCTCCTGGTGCGCCTGGTTGAAGTTCTCCAGGATGATGGCAATGTACATGTTGATTACGATCATGTAGCTGATGATAATGAAGCTCGTAAAGTAGGTGATGGCCAGCAGCGGGTGTCCGCAGTTCCCGTTCGTCTGCCCGTGGATGAAGGGGTCGCAGTCAGGTGGCTGGATCATCAGCGACTCGAGCACGTCGTTCCACCCGGCCGAGGTCATCAATCGAAACAGCAACTGCATGCTGCGCCCGAAGGTCTGGAAGTTTACCATGTCATCGAGGGCGCCCTGGAGCTTTACGTGTCCGAAGAGCGACATGCCCAGGATAGCGTAGATAAAGGTGATCAGTCCCAGCAGGGCTCCGATGTTGAAGAGGGCGGGCAGCGACACTACGAGGGCGAACAAAAGCTTCCTGATGCCCTTTGCGGCCTTAATGAGCCGCAGGATTCGTCCGATGCGAAAGACTCGCACCACGCGAAGCAACGTCGGGCTGATGGGCAGGTCTATCATGATGTCCTCCATCAGGATGCCGAAAATGGAGGCCAGCACCAGCAGGAAATCGAACACGTTCCACGGCACCGTGAAGTAGTGGTAGCGCAGGCCGACGATCTTTACAATGGCTTCTGCGGGAGGAGGAAAATATCAATGAGTGTGATGAGTGGAGGGACACCCAAGCACTTACCTAGACCGAAAACGGTGGTGAAGAAGGCGTTGCTGACTTCCAGAATGAAGAAGACTGCATGCGGCTGATCGTAGTGCTCGATGCCCATGGTAAGCATATTAAGAAATATCAGTACAAAGATCGCGATCTCGAACCTGCACATCACGAAAGTGGGTTTTGTTTAAATTTTATCGACAATTCTCTTAAACTTCGATTCGGCCGAAGTCGCGGTGCTCCAAAGAAATTCAGAAAGTAGGGGATTATATACAGGCATTGTGAGGAGCACCGGTATACATAGAATTATAAAGTAAACTATATCTAAAGCTAACTATGTATTTACATGCTGGTTGTACACACAAGGAGTGAGTTCTTAGGGGGACGGCTCGAGAGGCCAAAGGACAGCTACTCATCCCATAGATTGAACATGCCCGGAGTGCGGAAAGTTCGATATTCCGGATAATATCTAAATTATATAAGTCGGAAAGTATCATGGCAAAAGGTGCTCTACAGAACTTCAAGAAGTATGCATTTGAATATAGGATACAGAGTACAGAATTCAGAAGATAGAGGCATTTTTGACGGTGTTTGTTGGGGACAAGCACCGGATTTGACCAAAAATGCCGGGAATTACAAGTGTTTAAATGAATTTTATCACCAAATCAGAAACATTCTATAGATGTGTTATGGTCCTAGCCGAGAGAACTACGCGTTAGTTAGCATACGAGTTAGTACAAGAGTTAAACTTAGATTCAGAGAAAATAGAGTAGGACTAATAGTAAGTACAAACTATAAGTAAGTATACGTAATTTGCTGGTCTTAGATTGAGATTGGTTGGTTCAAGGGTTGATTGACGGGTTTGTTTACCTTCTCGAATTGGATAAATCATAAAACATAGCTAAAAAATGATTTATAGGTCGCTTAATAACTTTCTGTGGTTTCTTTCGTCCCAATTTTTTCATAGCCGTGTAATAGTGTTTTTGAGATTCGGTGAGAAACATTTCCAACACTCCTCCTTCATACTATAAAAGTGATGAGAATAGAATGAACATTTAATTATATATATACAATCCACAGTTATGTAACACACTAAGCGGTATGCTAAACGTATTCTATGAACAATTCGGCACAACATTGCAACACAATAACACGGTTAGAGGATACACATAATGACGGCGCTTGGAACGGAATACGGCAATACAAATCAGAGATGGAGCGAGATGAGGGTGTTTAGCGTATGTACAGGTGATTCACGTGTGGATGCAGAGAGGCTGAGCTGCAGGAGCAGGAGCATAGGCCAATGGACTTACCTTCTTCTTGAGCATGTTGAAGTTATCAATGATAACTCCAATGAACAGATTGAGTGTGAAGAACGATCCGCACACAATAAATATAACAAAATAAATATACGCATATAGGTTGGCTTCTCGCTGCGGTTGCAGGTCAACTCCGCGAGCGTCGACGGCGTCGGCCATTACCTCCATCCAGCCCTCGAAGGTGGCCACTTGCAGTAGGGCCAGATAGCCCATGCCCACATGGTCGAAGGTGATCTTGGAGTTGATCCATGTGTAGTTCTGTTCGATGCAGTCCCACTTGTCGTTCACCTCCTGGAATACGCAAAGATTAGTTAAATGCCAAGCCAGTTGGGTGGAGCTACGTCTGACTCTCCGCCAAAGAAAATACTCACAGTAATCGGCAGTAACTCGCCCATCTCATTAACGCACTTGAAAAATTTACCACCAAAGAACTGAACACCCATTATTGAGAAGATCAACCAAAAAACTAAACAAACCAAAAGTACATTGAAAATTGATGGTATTGCATACATGAGAGCGTTTACTACAATCCGCATTCCTTGCCACCTGGAATAGAAATGGACGATGAAATGCTAGTCATTACGGGATGGACGCAGGTCGTCTCAACTGTGTCGGAGCCGTGCTAAGAGGTCGTGGTCAGATGGGTACGAATACAGATGAATGGATGGAGTGGATCTCTGCTTAGTCAACTATTTAGCTATCTTAGGATATATACATATATATATATACAATGTACATGTGAAGTTATCTACAATATACAAGTAAAACAGAAGCAGTGATAAGTCTAGACTTCAGCTACAGACTACACAGATTCGAGGACGAGGACAAGGACGGAGGCGAGGACGATGCAATGCGTGTTCTACGAGTACGTATTTCTATTCGAAATCCATAAAGAAGACGAGATTGTATTAAACACTGCACACGGCTTGGATCGCATCGCTCTGTCTGACCAACTCCTCCCCGGAAAAAGACACATAGATCAGTAGAGATAGAGGAAGAACGAGAAGGCTGAAGTTCCTACGCAGAGAGCTTTCTTCCCGGATGCACGGATGAGTAGGTTGTGGTGCAGCCTATCGAGCGACCAGCGACTGGTCAACTTACCGAGAGATGGCTCTCAGCGGACGCAAAGCTCGTAATGTGCGCAGCGAGCGCAGGACCTTCAAGTTCTCATTTTCCTCAATGAGCAGCGAGAAAACCGACACCTATAGGAGAACAATTAGGTTACAAGGACTCCTTGCAGCAACAATTCCAGAAATGCACTTACAAACACAATGATAAAGTCAAGTATCGTCCAGAAGCTGGTAAAGTACTTGGAAAAGCCCAGAGCCAGCCACTTGAGGATCATCTCCACGACGAATATCAGGCAGAAGGAGAAGTTGATCCAGTACAGTACGCGCTTTAGCGTCTTGTTCTTGTCCAGGTTGATGTCCTCGAAGCAGAGCGTGATACTTGACGCAAAGATCAACACCAGCACAAACCACTCAAAGGCCGGAGTATCGACAACCGTCAAGACAGCCGTCCTCACGCGCGTCCAGTGCTTGGCGCTTTGCGTGTCCATGCAGCTCATGAACCAGGGGCAGCGGAAGTAGAAACTGAAAGGAAGTCAGAATAAGCAGTTCTAGTCGATACAGCCCCGTGGGCATACTTACTGATCGTAGCACTTCTGGGGGAAACAGTCGTCGGGCACCTTTGGCGGCTTCGTGGCCCCGTAGCTCGGAAAAGTCATGGGATCATTGTAAGCTCCCTGCGAGTTACGTCTCCCACCGACAGTGAGATCGTCTACGTAGGAAACCAAACAATGCCATGGTTTTTCGGTCAGTCTCGTGAATGCCGACGGCTTCTGGGTGGCCTCTGGCGCCGCCGACTGGGACTGCTCAGTCTTATGGGCCATGGCCAGAGCCAAGGCCGAGCTCGTGTCGGCCGCTCCCGAGCTGTGCGACTCGGTGCGCGCGGACTGGAAGGATGCGGCTTTGTCTAGCGTCGATTGTGGATGCTCCGGGCGTCGCCGCGGCCCAGCCATCGGATGGGCGTGTGCCTGCGTATGGCCATGGGCATGGGCTTGGGCGTGGCCGTGAGTGGGTGCTGCTTGAATGCTCGTGGCATGAAAGTGCTGCTGGTGCTCGGTGAGAGCAGCCAGCGGCGGGGTGGTCTTTAGCGATGAAATTTGCGCCAGTGTCGGTGGCTCGATGCTCGATTTCAAGGAGGTGGGCGGAGTGGCGGGAACGGCGGGTGGCGTGGCCATGCCCAGCTTCTGCTTCTGGATTAGGAGATTTTCGTACGAGTTGGTGCTCTTCAGCGAGAGGCTATCCAGACCCAACTGTTCGTGGCCGTGAAGAAATTTGCGGGGCATCTTCTCCGACTCGATGCGCAGCGTCGAGATAGGCTTCTCCTCCTCGGGCAGCTCCTCCACGCGCTCAATGAGGGAAAGTCGCTTGAAGCGATCGAACTGCACTGTGAAGGGGTCGATCTTGCGCCGCAGAAAGGGAGATTGACTAGGTTGGGTCGCCTGGCTGGCGCTGGTAGCTGCCACCGCCATGGCCTCCATGGCCACGAAGGGGGCGTGTATTTGATCACAGATTTTGCGTATCTCGTTCGAGATGCTGAAGTCCTCGTCGATCTTGCGCTGCTTCTCCAGGCTGCGTCGCTTCAGTTTAACGGACTGGCGCTGAGCGGCTGCGCTCACGGACTGTGAACGTCGTGGCACAGTTGACAAATCGTAGCTGTCATAGGGATTCAAAGGGTGCACTACCTCGTCGGCCGCCGACCGTTCCGAAGCACCTGTTATGATAGCAATGTGCTCCATAATGGCTTTTGTGGCTTCATCGGCGGCCGGTGAGGGCTCTGAAAGGTTGGAGAGCTTGCGCTCCAACGACGTGGTAGAGCGCTTGATTTCCTCCAGCTCCTTCTCGAAGCTCTGGATAATGTTGTCGAACTCAGAGTGCTCTACGAGTGCCTCGCTGTCCGGCTGACCCATCTGACTGGAGGGGCGTCGAGATCTCATGGCGTTTGAGATGCGACTCAGGTTCGTCCCCTTTTCGTCATCCTCCTGCAGGAACTGAAAGAGCTCCTTTTGGTCGCAGTTGAGCAGTTCCTCGCGTAGATTGCCCTGCTGCGACAGCAGTTCATCCTGTTCAATCGATATGGAGTTCAGGGAATGGCCACTTGAGTGCCGCCGCATCTCAGCCTCCTCCGACTTGAGCAATGATCGCTGCGACTGCCCGCTAGATTGGGACAGACGATCCAGTGACTTCCGGTAGCTTGGTGATCGCGTCAGCAGGGACTTCTGGTACTTAAGGTACGCCTCGTCGTGCTCTTCACTCCCATAGCGCCGCGAGGAGTTGTCCTGCAGCGAGTCGCCGCGGTTAAAAGAGCCGCAGCCGCTCCGCTGATCATTAGCGTAGGGATCTGTGTCTGTTGAGTTGTACTGACCCAGCAGGCGCAGCTCGATGGACTCTGTGTAGGTGGCCTCGTCGCGTGAATCGTTTTGCTGAGTGCTCACGCCCGAGGATATTTGGTGCTGCAGCCGGCGCTCCGCTTGTGCGAACGGCGTCAGATTTTGACCATTCCCGTTACCGTTTCCGTTCCCATTGACGGACGGAAAGGCGGCGGCAGCGGCGGCCATCATGGCGCTCTCGTAGGTAGGTGGCAGCGAGTCTGACGTGGGTGGCAGTGGATGTGCCTGCAGCTGGATCTGCTCTGGCAAGTCTCCCGTGTCATCGAACTCGAGGCCATCGACTATCGTATGCAAGCCGTCGTGCAGGGGGATCTGGAAGCCAAAATCGGAACCAGAGACCGGCCTATTCATAGACTCCTGAAGAACAGATAGGTGAGTTAAACTGTGTGGAACTCATAGGCGGCACCACTTACCTGATAGCTCAGTCTGTGGAACTTGGTCTCGGCCAGCACACCCGGTTTGTCGCCCCTCTCCACACCGACTGCAGCCTGCTGGGAGTGAGCCTGAGCATGCGCCTGCTGGGCATCCAGTACGATCTGCTGGAACTTCTCCGCGAACTTTCGCTCTTTGCGATCCTTGCGCTCCTGCCGCTTCTTGCGAATCAGGTCGCGCACGCGTTCGATACTTCGCGCCAACTTGGACTCCTCGCCCACTTCCTATTTGGGACAGAGATTCAGAGACATTAGAAAACAGCAAAGCCGAGGGGGGAAACTCAACTGAAGAGTTCGCTACAAGTTTCTTTTGGAAAAGACATCGATATTGACATTATACGATTAGGGATCCAATGCATACAGAACTGAAAACTATTTTCGCTAAGGGCAGGCAACATAAAAGATTACAACGTACATATATAGCCTGATCAACTTTTTACTTCACTATATATAAGTATTTACACATACAGTATGTCTGGATTTAGATATGGATTGGTTAACGCAAACGAAGCAAGCAAGTTTAAAGCAAGTAAGAACGGTTTAGTTGGAAAAATTACCTTCTTCTTGAAAATCTGTTTAACGTTTTCAGTGTATTTAAATTGTTTTAGTTTCGGTTGGTTTGGGTTATCGGTTTAAGATTGTGTTTTGTGTTTTGGGTGTTTTTCGTGTGGCAAGTTAAGGTTTAAAACGCATTGTGCAGAGTTGACGACAGAAATTTTGTTAATTGGATTACGCTTAAGTGCATTTTAGAGATTGTTTTTACATGTAGACGTACATTAAGACTTATACGAGAAACTTAATAAGGTTTGTTCTGGATCTGAGTTGGATGCACTTTGAATGGATTTGGAAACGTTCTCAGAACAAACCTTATGGGGACAGAATTCGGAAAGAGCCGAACTAAAGAACCCAGCAAAGGGCGGGGGAAGAAAAACCCCTTAAACTCCTGTGCCGGGTTGGGTTATTATAGGTTTAGTTAAGTAGTAGAATATAAACATTTAGCACAGTTAGTAACACAATGCAGAGAGCGATGGAATTTAGTGGGGATTTTAGAAACATGAAAATGATAATCGATTTTGCTCGCAGAAACAGAAGAGTGCCACAGATCGTATGGTGTATAATTCAACTGGTACTTCGATTGGGGGGTGCCATCGCGCGATGGATGATGAAGCTAAGATCTCACACTCAGAGACACACAAATACCGAAAACCACATCAAGGTGCAAGACAAATTCAAATCAAACATTTAGAAATCGATCTAATCGATCGTCTTAACCATTTTAGGGGATCGTTTTATGACGCGGAGAGAGAGGTATCTCTCCCCTGTCGATTTTCGAGCTATTTGGTTTTAGTTGTTCGGTTGTTTAAGTACCCTTGCTGGCACACACATAGACATATAGACATATACATTCACGAACGTTAAAAACTGGGATCGGAATTGGACAACCGGAGCATCTGACTTGCCTCTTTTTTCGATTTGAGCTCCTCGGAGTTAAAGCTGTTGAGCAACAAGGCCAAGAACAAGTTAAGCACCATGAAGTTTCCCATCACGAGTGTCGGCAGAAATATGGCAAAGCAGGTGGAGGCTCCTTGCTGCAGGAAAAAATTTTCTTTTAGCACTCTCATTTAATAATGGGGTCAGAAGTCATACCTCCTCCTCGGCCCGCATGCAATCCCAGAGAGGTTCGATCCACTCGCCGCACAGAATGCGAAAGATCATCATAAACGAGTGAAAGAAGTCGTTGAAATTCCATCTGCTCAAAAGTAAAAACAATTGTAACCCCTAAATTTGAATAGATTTTCATCTGGTCTTGCCTTGGCACTGGATCTGGGTCGAACTTCTCTGGCGTATAGTCTTTGGAGAACAACTGCATGCCGATGACAGCGAATATGTAGATGACTATGACCAGGATCAGCGTCAGGTTGCCGAGGGCGCCGATCGTCGAGATTATAATGCTTAGCAGTACCTTCATTGTAGTCCACGATTGGGCTAGTTTCAATACCCTCAGCTGGAATATATCGTCATTGAATACAGGAACTTTAAACAATATTACTTATTGTTACCAATCGCAAGCCACGCAAGACACTCAAGCCGTCGACCAGCTCGAATATAATGTCCAGCAAACTAGCAGTGACGATGAGCAGGTCGAAGATGTTCCAGCCGCACAGAAAAAAGTCCTTGGACAGCGCCATTAGCTTCACAATGCACTCAAACGTGAAAATGGACGTAAAGACCTGTAAGGTTAAGGGGTATGTAAGTTCGTGCTGGTGTGCGACAGTACTAAATTTACCTTGTTTCCCACATCCAGGGCATTGCGAAAGCTCTCACTCATCCCGTGGTGCTCCATGGCTAAGAAGGCGGTGTTCAACACAATGCAAAGGGTAATGGCCAGCTCGAAAAGAGGATCTCGCACCACTTTATATAGGCAGTTTTGGAACTGTAACCAGCTCTCGTAGTCGGTGCACCAGTGGACACATCGATCGCAGTTCCGGTCGGGCAGGTCGTCTGGAATGGGTTATGTTGTCACATAAAATGAACTTAGAATAAGATGACATCTTCACTCACCGATCACAACCACCTCCGAGGAAAATTCCTGGTGGAGGGCGTACACATTGTGATTCTTGATGCGGGCTATGTTCCCATTGCACTTGATTAGCCGCACCTCCCGTGGTGACAGGGCCAGCTCCACGGTGGACACGTGGCCCAGCTCGTTGGTCGTATCTTGCTCTTCGTGGTCGTCCACCACACCGGAATCGTCCTGCGAGGACTCACGATTTACGCCGCTGGAATTGGAGCTCGCCTGCCGGCTGCTGGCGATTAGCTGGCCCTTGTAGTCCGAGGGGTATAGCATGTTGGGGTTCTTCACGCCCACGCCGCTGTCCTGAAAGCTGATGCGTCCCTTTGGCGTGGGAGCGGTGGCAGTGCTGGAGTCGCCACCGGTCGCTTTGGCCAGCTGGTGCTTCTGCTCCATCTGCTGGTACTGTTTCTGGGCCTGAAGTGTGAGCGCCGAGGGGCGTTCCGTGGCGCTGTGCCGGGGACTCGGACCCGGACTGGGAGTCGCCGAGTGGGACTTTGGCTCGTTGCCGTTGCTGCCGTTTCCATTTCCATTGGTGCCGCCTTCCTTGCCGCCCTTGGCCTTTTTTCGCCGCGTCTTTTTCTTGCTATACGAGGCCAGCAGCACGCCCTTCCGTGAATCGATCTTCTTCTTGTTGTTCTTATTCAGTTTCTTCACGTTGAGCACCGAGGGATCGAAGCTGAACGTGGAGTCATCGCGATGGTCCAGCAAGTCCTTCTTGCGCTCCTGCAGGGGAATCAAGGGATCGTTAATGTGCCGGGAAAGAATGGGATGTACTCACCTCGTTTGTGATCTCCGCCTCCTCCTCGTAACTCAGCGCCACTACGGCCAGCATCAGGTTGATCAGGTAGAACGAGCCAAAGAAGACCACCACCGTGAAGAATGAGACGCTCATTGGACCACAGGTGGCCAGCACCTGAAAGACAAAATCAGTTGAATTAGAGCTTCCTACGAAAGGATCCGTTGCACACCCACCATGTTGTATACGTTCTCCCAGTAGTCCAACGTGATCAGCTGGAACGTAGTCAGCATAGACCACATAAAGTTGTCAAAGTTGGTGTAGCCGTGGTTGGGATTCTCGCCCACGCAGAGGCACACGTACTCGAAGGGGCAGTGGCGGGCTCCGGTCAAGTTGCCGCACAGCACGGGCAGTTCATCCTCGTCGTACAACCAGTTGTCGGTGTCGTTGACCCAGCTGCAATGAAATAAATGGTCCTTTAGTTTGTGATCCCGAAGGAACCTGCGTCAAAGGAGACTCACATCTGCCAGTCCGCGTGCGAGACGTTTGTCCAGTCGGTGGGCACCTGGCGCACGCACTTGTTGCGCAGCTCGCCCATGTAGACCTGGAGGGCGAAGAGCGCGAAGACCATCAGGCAGAAGATGGTCAGGGTCATGACCTCCGCCAGCTGGCGGAAGGAGTGCAGCAACGCGTTGATGATCGTCTTCAATCCGGGCATGATGGACACCGTCTTGAGGGCGCGCAGCACGCGGAACGTGCGCAGCCCCGCCAGGTTGCCCACCTCCATGCCGATGGTGGCGTAGCCGCTGGTGATGACCACGAAGTCCAGCCAATTCCACGGGTTGCGCAGATATGTGTACTTGTTGAGCAGAAAGCCCTTGGCGATGATCTTGATGACCATTTCGATGGAGTAGATGGCCAGGAAGATGTACTCGGCCTCCTCCACGGTCTCCGTCATGGCCAGGAAGATGCAGTTGAACAGGATGGTGGCCATGACGCAGTAGTCGAAGAACTGGTTGGTGGCGATGTAGACGCACACGCGCCGTGCCGGGCTCCATGGGTAGAACAGGAAGAGGCTCTTGGTGCCGGTGAAGCGGTGGATGTAGTTCTTGCGGAACCGCTTGGACACCACGCAGAAGGTCTGCAATTCAAAAAGAGCGGGCAGAGTACAGGGTGCTGTGCGGAGCAGTGTCTGCCCTCCAGTGGGGCGAGTGGGCGGAGGCAGTCGGGTAATCCACGGCTGTAGTCGTATTTAGTACCTCCACTTAATGTCATTTTAGCGGCAATTTCTTGCTAATATTTATAAATTGGCGGAGTCGGATGTGGCAGCACCGCCCTCGATATGAAATGGCAACCCCGAATAAATGGTCACCCAAGTGGCCACCCGACTATCGATAGGCGCCTATCGCACGAAAGCAACCCTGCGCCGAGCTGTCAAGCGCCACGCGAGGCTAGCAGGCCGACTTCCGCTCCGCACTCTGTCTTTCGTTCTCAAGTCGTCGTCCCGACCAGTCAGAAAATGAGAGCTAAGGTAATTTGGTTCTCTTCTACAGTGAAATAACTTAGTGAAACAGTGAAAAATATTTGCATCCGCCTTGGTGAACCGCAATTAACAGTGTTTTCTCTCGATTGCAGTGGCGTAAGAAGCGTATGCGTAGGTTGAAGCGTAAGCGCAGGAAGATGCGTGCAAGGTCCAAGTAATCGCAGCGCCATCGCCCACTAAATGGTGAGTTCCCCATCCGCCGCTGCCCCCGGGAGCACCCCCTCCATTCACCGCACGCGAGGTTCTAATTCGCCGTTTCTTCCGCCTTTGCAGGAACCCTTGATTGATGCTAAACACACCGAAACGAAAAACGCCGACTACTGGGTCACCCTATCGACAAAAGGGCCCAAATGTAATTTAGCAGAGCAGTTTTCACACAAACGTATATGTGCATTTAAAATTCACGTTTCCATTTCACGTAAAAATTGATTCAATAAATTACTGGATTTTCGCCAAGGTTCCACGATAAAAGCATGTGTAGAGTTAATGAGAGTGCGAAGAGGTAAGAGCGAGCGAGAGAGAGGAGAGCGAGCGTGCTCTTTCGACATAACCACATTCGCGAATCATGTGTCTATATGTGCGTGAGCGCGAGAGCACGTTTTGCTGAATGGCCAAAAGCCACTCAGATTCTAGATTCTGGCCCACTGGGTGTCGCGCAGATGGATGCCCATCGGCCAGCCGGCAGATTGGATCTACGGATTTGCAAGAGGACCCCGGACCCGGGACTGCGAGACCCCATTAAACATTGATCAGCTCGAGGCGGGCAGTAAATCCCAACCAAAACGGCTAATACGATTATTCAAGCAACTGCCGGGGCTCCTCTGGCCCTAGGGAGCGCGTGTCCTGCGCTCGTCATGCTGCTCCCTGCCGCCTGGCCGCATTCGGAATATCGATTTGTTTGCCGCCGGAGGGAGCAGCCCAACCCAAAGTGGAACTCAACCTGAAGCAGCTGCCCGGGCCAAACTGAGTTGTTCATTAGCGCCCTGATTTCTTCAATTATATATGCAGATGTGCCTGCCGAGGATGATGTTTCGGCTGTCCCCCCGCCTGCCCACTTGTCTGAAGGTCGTTTGTCACTGTAATACACACATAAACGTCGCTCAGCCGAGTAAGCAGAAATTTTAATGTAACAAGCAAAAATTACGATTGGGTGGCAGTTTGCCATTTACCATTTTGCGGGCTGTGGGCCTCGCTCGGCTGTAAATTTGCATGCAGGGGCAGCACAACCCACTCCGTTCCCCGGATTGTGGTTGCAGAGAGCTTAAGGATAAGCGTGTGTACTTTTAAGTGCCCGAAATGAAAAGTTGTGTAGGAGCTTGTTCGGGATTCCGGGCAAACATGCGGCGTCTGTGTGTTATCACCACGCCGGAGAGGAGCAGACGGGCCTTGTTTGCCAGCAGAGGGCCATTAAATGCAATTAAGCACTTTGATTCTCCACCTGCAGCGGCTGTTTGAGAGCTTGGCAGCCCAATTTCCATTGGCAAGTGATTCTGGAGTCTGCCTAGGTTTGCCCAGCTAAAATGTAATATTCAGAGGAAAGTAACTAGGAAACTATCGGGGAGCTGGCGCCTTATTTGGTTAGGAAAGTTACTCAAAAGCCAGTGGAATGTTTGGTCAGTTCGGCACACTATCAGAGATGAGCGGCAAAGTCACGAGACTGAAATGTTGACAAGTTTTGATCAATTTCGAATTTCTTTTTATTATAGATCTTAATCCACCGCTTAACTCAAGAATAATTCAGACAACCCTTTGGCAAAGAATATGTCTCAAGACTAGCTTAAAACTAAGCTGGAAGGTTACTATACTCAAAGCCACTTAATTATGCTTGGACAGACTTCAACTAGCCCCTGAGAACTGGAATGGATTTTATTCTGGGCTTATCGCAGATGACACAAGAAGTACTTAGAGGAATACTGTGACTGGTGTTGCTTTGGGAATTGGCTGGACTCTGTGAAAGGGATTTAATCAAGCCTCGTGGCTCAAACAGCTCAAACCACCAACTAGCTGGGATGAGCGGGATGCGATTTGCAGTGACTGTGACTCATTTGCTTCCCCAATATACGTAACCACTGCCGGGATTTAATTATAGAATGTGGGACAAGGCTTCAGCACCCATCGCAGGAGTCACTGTGACCCAGAAACTGCTACTATACTCGCCGGAGGACTTCTCCGGACTGCAAGCCTCTGGCCAATAAGATTTAATTATAGATTGCCGGCTGTGTTTGTCTTGGACTTAGTGGGATATCCAGTCGATCGATAAACACATCATTCGGCGTCACAGGTACGCTCATCTCAACCGAAACTCCCATTATACTGCAGCCCGTGTGGGCCGGTCACTTGCATGTTTACTCAGCCAGTCCAATCCGGAGCAGCAGTCCTGGCCGCTATCCGGAATTATTTTGCCACCACACGTGGCCCGAAAGCCGCCAAGTCTTGAGTACACTTGCATGTTCGCCTATAATTTGTCCTCTGCGGCTGCTGCGGCAGCGACTCCGGCCAGTTTGTTTGAGTCACGTAAATACGGTTGTCAACTTTGCTGCCCGGAGCCCTGTGCATGACATGACCCATATTTCCAGCACACACATCCACGTCCACACTCGGTCGGTCGGTCGGTCGCTCGGTTACTCGGTGGCCAGGCCAAACGTGTGCGCAATTGTGTGTGTCCTTTGTTTGATGTACACGGCTCCAAAATTTATTCCCGCCTTTGAAATTTAACGAGCGCGCGGCATTTACGCTGATTTCCTTTTCGGCTCTCGAGGGCCCACGAGGGCCGTTCTAGGCGTTTCCATTAACCCCGGCTTCCAGCCCCACGCCCACTCCCCGCCGCCAAAGTGCACTTCCACTTGTGCCCACAATGGTGCAGCCCAAGTGCAGCGCAGCGAAGCTATCAAAACAAAAGCAGCAACAGCCCGCGCCGCGTTCCATTTCCGCCGCCTGCATCTGCAACTGCATCCACTTGCCCAAGCCCTCCCCTCTTTACCGCCCGCCTGCCCCGAGGATCCGGCATCCGTGTGACTTTTTAATTAGAGCCAATGGGCGGCCAACTGGGGTGAGGCGCGGATAATGAGCGAGCCGCGGCAGTACTCACCTCCTCGTAGATGAAGGTGTCAATCTCCTCCAGCGGCTTGCCGTACATGTGCTCCGGAAAGGGCTCGAACTTGCGGGGCAGCACGTCGCCGTCCTCCACGGAGGCCTTGGTGCGTGGGTGGAAGCCGTACTCCCGCACCAGCTGGATGTGCCGGTTCTCGTGCTTGACCTGCGACCTCTGCGTGTACGCGACGACCTGGTGCTTGGCGACAGCTGGAAGAGATCGGGGGATTAGTCTGGGTGTGGAAGGAGTACATGCCAATATGTACATATGTAACAATTTAAACCATGTAGATCCCTTAAATTTGTTATATTTTAAAAATTAAATTTAATTTAAAATTTTTTAGTTTCCTAGGAATTTTGACCATTGTATAAAAATTTGTTAAAAATGAGTGTTACTTTTATATTTATGTATGTTGTAGTTCTCTATGATTTTTAGAAAATCCATTTTATTTGGAGACATCTATGTTATTTAGTTATTCCAAGCCACGTAAAAATCATATGAGAATTTCCAGAATGATTCCTGTTAAGGAGTACTTTTATATCAATGTCACATAAATTATTTTGTACTTTTGAATTTCGACCCATTATTAAAATTTGTAAAATCTGAGTTATGGACACAAACTAAGTCAGATCTGAACTATTTTTACTGAAACAAAAATCTATCTTGCGGAATGACAACACACCAGCCCGTTCTGCTGTGTACCCTGAATAGCTCCTGCTGTGCTGGGGAGCCCCTCTCCATTCCGCCCACTTCGCGATCCCGATTCCGATCCCACCTCCGATGCCCGAAAACTCGGTGCTAGTCCAGGTAATGCAGGCCCTTGGCGGAGGAGTCGCCGGAGCTATCACCCGCACCATCACCCAGCCGCTGGACGTGCTGAAGATCCGTTTCCAGATGCAGGTGGAGCCGGTCACCGACCACTCGGGGTCCAAGTACCGCGGGGTCATTCACGCCTTCAAGTCGATCTACGCCGAGGAGGGGATGCGGGGCATGTTCCGGGGTCACAACTCCGGCCAGGTTCTGAGCATCTCGTACGCCCTGGTGCAGTTCTGGGCCTACGAACAGCTCCGCTCCCTGGCCCACCAGTCGGACTTCTGGAACCAGCGCCCCTTCCTCATGTTCTTCGTCTGCGGCGGCTTGGCCGGATGTCTGGGCGCAGTGGCGGCCCAGCCCCTCGACGTGGTGCGCACCCAGATGGTGGCTGCCGATCCCTCCTCGCACCGCAGCCAGATGAGCACGCTGGGTGTCCTGCGCAAGGTCTTCAGGACGGAGGGTTGGGCTGGGCTCTCGCGAGGATTGCCCTTCCAGCTGGTGCAGGTCTTCCCGTTGGTGGGCGCGAACTTCCTCTTCTACAAGTACCTGAACGCCCTGGTGCTGATGGCCAAGCCGCCCGATCACCACCAGGATATCCATGGCGGCTTCCTCTTCCTCAACGGCGCGCTGTCCGGCGTAATGGCCAAGATGATCGTGTATCCGGCCGACCTGCTCAAGAAGCGTATCCAGCTGATGGCCTTCAAGCAGGAGCGCAAGACCTTCGGCCGCAATCCCGAGTGCCCCACGGTCATGGGTTGCATCCTGACCACGTTCCGGGTGGAGGGAATCGGTGGCTTCTACAAGGGCATGTCGCCCACCCTGTTCAAGGCCGGGCTGACCAGCGCCGTTTACTTCTCCATTTACGACATGTTCAAGCGCCACCTAATCGGCCCCGTGAAAGAAGCCGACAAGACGCGGAAACAGGGGAGGACGCAGCCTTAATCATATCATTCTGGACCAGTTAAGTCCTGGACTAATCCCACCACCAGTGTCAGGAGGAGTCCGGTTTAAATTATTACACTAACATGGTTTATTTTGTACATCAGATTTGAGTGACGATGTGTGGAAATATGGATGAGCGAACGAGTCGTATATAAGTTAAAGTTCCGTGGAAGGAGTGAGCTGCAGGGCGTGAACAGTAGACTAGACGACCAGATGGCCAAGGCCGGACATTGCCGCCTACTTCCAGTTGGAGCTGGATCCTGCCCAGCCGCCGGAGGCTGGCGCCGAGTAGCTGTAGCCATCGCCGCCACCACCTCCGGAAGATCCGCCATAGCCTCCACTTCCGGAAGCAGCGGCAGCAGCCACCACCTGGGTATCATAGCTGGATCCACCACCGCTGCTGTAGCCACCGCCATGTCCACCACCGCTGCTGTAACCACCGCCATGTCCACCGCTGCTGTATCCTCCTGAGCTGTAGGAGGAGCCACTGCTGTAGGAGGAGCCACTGCTGTACGAGGAGCCACCGGAGTAGTCATAGCCGCCGGAGGAGCCTCCGCTGTATCCACCGGAGGAGGAGTCTCCAGCAGCAGCGGCAGCGACAATCACCTGGGTATCATGGCCTCCGCCGCTGTGTCCACCACCACCGCTGTAGCCGCCGTGTCCGCCTCCGCTGTAGCCTCCATATCCTCCGCTTCCTCCGTGAGCAGAGGAGTCTGAAGTGGCGGCGATGGCTGCAATGTTGGCGATGGCATGACCACCGGCATCTCCACCGTGTCCGCCGCCACCTCCATGACCATGTCCGTGATCGGAGGACGAGCCAGCGGCAGCGGCGATGGCGGCAATCTTGGCGTCATCGTGACCCGAGCTGTATCCACCGGAACTGTATCCACCGGAGCTGTATCCACCAGAGCTGTATCCGCCGTGGCCGCCTCCTCCGCCAGAAGCGTGGTTCTCGGTGATGATGGCATAGGTGTTCACATGGGCACCTCCTCCACCGCCACCGCCGCCGCTGTAGCCTCCGTCATGGGAGTGAATCTCGTAGCCACCGCCGCCATGGCCTCCAAAGTCACCGCCTCCATGGCCGCCATGGTCGCCGCCGCTCTCCGGCAGGTGGATGCGGATGTGGACGTGCTCGCGTCCGAAGGTGGGCTTGCCCCAAACGGCCGGACTGGCCAGCAGGAGCGCACTGATCTGGTAGTGGGAGGAGGGAATGGTGGTTAGGACCCAGCTAAGCCGACGCGGTGCCGCGGTGGTGAACTCACTATGAAACGGGCTGCCATTTCTCTGGATTCGTTGCCAAGGACTCTCTCGGATGATAGCTCGCCTCTGGGACCGACTGACTGGAAATGATTCGGCAATCGTGGCCGCACGCCGTTTTATAGCCCTCTTCTCCACTCGGGAGCCATGCAGCCAATGGGGCTTACATAAGCGGCCGCGACGCCGCCGAGCAAGTGCAGAGATAATCTCTTTCGGCGACGACCGGTGGGGCTGAATGAAGTGGAGCCAGGCCAGACCCGCTGGAGCTCCACGGCCGCGACCCATTGAAGGCCACATCTCCGTCGCGTCTTCGTTTCGCCTTTCTTCGCTCTCCACTCCCCACTCCCCACTCTCCACTCTCCCTTTCTGCAGATCGCGAGAGTGTTGACCTTTCACATCATCCCCAGCATGTGCCCTTTGCAAATCGGCGCTCTCACTCACTCCTACACGGCGAGAAGACCCGATCCCTTTTATATTTTCTGTGTGAAACATTTTCTGTATAAAATGGTGTGTTACCAACGTAAATGTATTTGACAGTTTTGGTTTTCCATTTGCAATATTTTACCCGACAAACGAAACAGGTTTCTGGAACCAATTTAGAATCACTGAAAGTCGCACCAAATTTGTTTTTGAGGTGTTTACAATATCATATTCAGAATGGAGATGGGAAAATTCTCACGAACTCATATAACTAAGTTTATCTTACAAGAACCTTTTCAATTGCGTTATTGAAAATGCTAAAACTCATCCAGAAAATTAAAGAGGAAGATTTCACAATATCGTATATAAAATTTAAAAAAAATGTAGAATTCATATTTTTAAGTCTAACTTGTCTAATTTTTTTTAGTAAAAAAGATCGTAAATAATTATAGATTGTAAAAGGCCCTGTACATAAAGCGTTATGGATAACTTAAAGTGTAGACTAAAACAAGTTTGCCTCGTTTCTCCCTGTGTAGCAGCCCACTCTCTCCCGAGGAGCAGTGGCTTCTGTGCTCCACTTTCGTTTGAGAGAAAATCTGAGTGGCCCTAAGCTTTTTGGGCTGGCTGCCGAAAATGGTTAAAATCGAAATTCAAACTGTGGTAATATGCAACTTGACCAGTTCCAGTTTTGGCCCAGAGCTCGTTGTTATTGCCACTTTATCACATCGCCGATGCTGGCTGTTAACCGTTAGGTATTTTGTTGACGTTCATGTTTATGGATGTTTATGCAGATACGAACTTCCTATTGGCAATTCCTTATTGTTGGTCTGGACCACTTGCATAACATGGCCAAGGGTTGGCTAACTGGTCGTTAGTCATTAACCCATTGATGGCCGTTCACGTGGTGGCCGGAAATTAGCCCGATAATGTTGTTTGCCAGCCGGCGGGGGAGTGGGGCAGTGGGGCGCAGAACCAGAACCTGTTCTGCGGATTGGGCCAGGTCAGGTCTCCTTTTTCGAGGGCCAGCTGGGAAAGTGGCTCTCGAGCGTTATTGGGTTAAGCCTCGCCTGCAGCAGCATCAAAAATATCTTGTCATGCTCCAAAGCTGCAGCATTGGCGAAATAAAGCAAAAAGCACCGTGCCGTGGGTTTTGTTTCGCTCTTACATCAGCAAGACGTCCGCCTGACTGACGGACTGCCAGCGGAGAGAGGTCATGGCCACTGGCCACCCAACACCACAAGCTCATCCAGCAGCCACCCACCGCCCACCGCCCTCCTCCCTTGCGTTATGCATTCGCCGTTGATTAGCTACAGTTTTCATTAGCATTGAGTGACTGGAAGGGGCAAGCGAGTGGGCCGTAGTTTTCATCGGAATCCGAATCGGGGCCATCCGGCCATTTCGATTACGTCGCTGATTATCATTTCTCATCTGGGCAGCTGACTTGGAAGCTGGCAGCTCGGCAGATTCCATCGTTGCCGAATAATTAATACACATTTAAACTGTTTCGGATTGTAAACAAAACAAAAGGGGCTTACATAAGGAACTAGCTGGCAGAGAGCGGGACGCCGACGCAACATCGGTTGCCAATCAAACCATAATGACGATCATAATCACGATGCTGTGGCGAATGAGGTTCGAACTGGGAGCTCGAGCTGGAGCATTTCGGCTGCATTTCAATACCACCGGAGCATCTCTCGATGGGATTACATACTTTAGCCAGCGAGGGCTCCCTGCTCGCCGCGATGATGAAGCTGCTGCTGCTGCTGCCGCGATGACGACGATGACGATGGGCAACCGGTTGGCGGTCGCACATTAACATCAGATGCAACAAAGACGCACATCTTCCCCGTATTGCATAATCGTCCCGGGCTCTCGCGACTCGAAACTGCAGCTCCAGACTCGCCGCCGCATCTTCACGCGGAAGCAAAGTCATTCTCAAAGCGCCCAAAAACAAAAAGGAAATTGCACACAGACACAGAAAACTTAAAAGCCACTAGCAACTAGCAACGTGCAATGTCGTGGTTTTCCCAAAAACCAGTTGCATCCACACACGGCGAGAAATTCAAATGATGCATGCGATTTCCCTATAAAGCCATTCAAGGCAATCGCAAACCTTTAACTCACTATGACAAAGAGAAGTCCTAAGTTTAAGTTCATATAAAAGAGGTTGAGTGAAAGAAAGTTCAAACTATGATTTAACAATTATTTTGCCATTCTGCTTAATCTTGATTATTATTCTGATCGAAACTACAACAGCTTGCAATATTGCAGAGGGGTGTATAGAAACTTTTAGCTCTGAAAAATCCAACAGACCCTTCAATATAAATTCCAAAACAGTTCCTTAAAACAAAGTTAAGCTGGAGTGTCCAAACTTTCAAGTTTATAACTTGCAACTCTTTACGAACTTCTGGCCGTATTGTTGGCCATTTTATGGGTTAATTTTCATAATTTTCTTTTAGTGCAGCCATTGTTGCAGTTGCAATTGGCGTTGCTGCTGCCTCGGTTGCAGTTGCAGCTGCGCAGACCTTTGCACAAGTTCAATGGTGACGGGAATGGGAATGGAAATTGAAATGGGATTGGGACTGGCAATGGGTATGGGTATTGGTAGGGGTATGGCTGTGGCACAGAGGGGATTGGGGGGTGAGCCAAGCCAATTACGCCCCTCGCAGACGGGGCACTTTCTATGCAGCGCTTCCTGGCCCTGGCCAAAAACCAAATCCAATTCGAGGCTAGCGAGGCGAAAGGAAGGTGGCCCGAGCCGAAGGAAGTGGAAGGAGCGACCCAGACCGAAACACTGGCTGCAGCGATGCGGGACAAACAAAAGTGAAAAAGTGAATCGGGAGGATAAAGCGAGATGCAGCAGCAATTGCTCTACATATTTAATTAGTTTCCGTTTCCGTTCATATTCGTAATCCGCAGCTGGCAGCGCCTGCTGGCCTTTGTGCATTGTTCACCTCCCCAATGAATATCCTCCACTGACAATGGCGCCCTCCCACGCCCACTCAGCCGCCCAACGCCCCCGCCCCGCCCCCACTAAAAGGACAAATTGCGCTCTCTATCGGCGCCTGCAAAACGGTTGCGTAACTTATGGCCAGTCATCAGCCGAAACTTTTGCGTCCAGCAAAAGCGCTTCCCATTTTCGATTTGTTTATCATTTATTTAAACGGCCTTAGGGTCGGCCTGGCCCGCCATTAAGCTGCTTCGATTCCATTCTCGTTTTATTGGCCAAGACCCAGACCAAGACCGAGACCGAGACCCAGAGCCCCAGAAAGGCCGACCCGAACCCATACCCATACCCTTACCCATACCCACATACAAAGCAGAGGCCAGGAACCGGCCAAGCAATCGCCCAGCACACAATGAGCAATGCTATTTAATTATGTTGATGAGCAGGACCGGACAGGAGGACAGGAGTCCGGGAAGTGGCAGGAAAACGCACAACACGCACAAAAAGCAAAAGCAAATTCCTTGGGCCTTCGCCCTCCCACCCCCTAAAACACGCCACTCCTCCGCGGGCATTCCGTTATCTCGCACTGTGGGCGGCTCCCGGACAAAGTGAACTTCCAGAGTGTGCAATAACCTGATGATGAATGCTCATCTTTGAGCTCATAACTTGGCCAACTAATAAATCTTCAAATTATGCAAATTCTTTGAATACAAGTTTTCGGATGCTAAACTGGAAAATAATGGGAAATAAGCAAGAGAATACGATTTATCGAAAGAAATCTAAATGTTAAGTTAGAGATGTTTAAGTATATATTTAAACCTCATAACATAGTTTAAACTATCATATATAGCTTGCATATCACGTTCATCTTTGAGCTCTACAACTACTGGGAATACACTTTTTCGGAATACTAAAATTTTTTATCGAAGGAAAATCTTTAGATAAGTTAAAACTTACTACAAAACTTACAAGATTAGGGTATCAAATCTGATTATCAAGAATATCAAATGCCAACTTAGCTAGGTAAAGATGCTTAATATAAATATAATATAAATATAATATACCGCTTTTATCAAAGACCTCATTACACAGTCAGATTTTTTATAAGAATGGAAATATCATTATGGTGTAAATGATAGGTATATTCTTATAAAAAATCATGATAAATGATAGTTCCATTATTATCAAAAATCAGACTGTGTAATGAGATCTTTGATAAAAACGGTAACATTTTATATTATAACTTTTCAAAGTTTCCCAGAACTCTTGCAATCTGAATAATAGTTTCAAAAGGGTTCTTGTGACTCCAGTCAGACGACATCCGTGAGGCCACGACCACTGTGCACGACTTTCGCTTAGTTGGCGTGCAGGTGTCGCTGTCAGGATGTCGGAGAAGCCATGGACAGGAGGAG
Source organism: Drosophila mimetica (assembly GCA_037075245.1). NCBI lineage: Eukaryota > Metazoa > Arthropoda > Insecta > Diptera > Drosophilidae > Drosophila > Drosophila mimetica. The sequence goes on along the minus strand of JBAMCH010000014.1, from coordinate 33,492,313 downwards.
GAGGGGCAGGAGGCCTGCCCCGTGACACCTGCCCTGCTGGCCTTTCAATGCATATGCCCTCGTATACAGATTTGATGGCCTCCCCATTACCGAACACCCAACGCCCCTTCACCCCCGGGGACACCTCAAGAATAATATTTATGAGGCCGGGTGGCTTGGAAAACTATCAATAGCAGTATCAGCAGGGCTTAGCGGTTCGGGACTCACCTTTCTCATCGTTGGACGCCGTTTGATCATCACTCATCTTGACTGATTGTCGTCGTTTGGTTGGTTGCTGCTGCTGCTGCTGCTGCTGCTGCTGCTGCCTCTAGTTGCTCCTTGGTCTTTCCTTTCCTTCGTCCTTGCCGAGGTCCTTAGGGCAGCTGCATGTCTTCGTCTCGCTCTCTCTCTTATCTGGCTTCTCACTCGATTTTCGAACACTGCTCATATGTCTGTCTCACTTTTCAGGCGAGCGGATCGCTCAGTTTACCGTTAACGTTAATATTGTCACCGTTCCCTTTGTTAACCATTTTGTGCGTGGTATTATCTACTATTGCTATTGCTGCTGTTGCTGTTGTTGTTGCTGTAGTGCTTATCACGCTGGGGGCTTTCATGATGCCTATTGCTATTGCTATGCTATGCAAATCTTATGACTACGACAGTTTCCAATAATGGCATTTGGCATCGCCCGAGCTCGTCTTCTCAGCTTCTAGCTTCCAGCTTCCAGCTCAGTTTCTCTCGGCTTCGTCTGCGTCTACTTCTATTGTGAGCTTTGGCTTTGTTGTGTTGATTATTGCTTTACATTTTGCGATGCGCGTCTGTTTTGTAAATGGAATAAATGGGAAGAAGAAACTGATGTGAGTGGAGAGATTTAAGCTTATGTAAGTGGGGTGGGGATTGCGAGTAAATTAAATCGCCTCTGCCCGCAATTGCTCTGCGTCGTGTCGTGTAACGGTAATTGGCAGCGCGCTAATCCTCGGCAGCTCAAGACGCCCACACCAACACACATGAACAGGACACACTCAGAAAAAAATTATGTAAAATTACTATATTTTAGCTCGGTACAAGGAGTAGTTACTTGTATTTGGCTTAAATAATTAACATACTAACGGACATACATTTAAAGGAAATGTACACACAAATATTGACTAAAAATGGGTTTACATTTCTTAAGTTTTCCCATTTTCCCAAGTGCATCACGTATACGCAACGTAACGACTCACTCGACTTACGTGTGTGTAATGTGCGTAACGGAAGAGATAAACACCTGCGAGAGGGAAGCGGATTGAGACGAGAGCCGGGAAATGAGGGCCGCTTTAAGTCTTAAAGCTTGAGCAAGATAAAGTTAATTAACATTATGGGCACACACACACACACAACCTAGCATCTCCCTGCTCAGAAGCAAGCACAGACACCGCAGCACAAAGTGAGATACAAGAATTGATAAATGGCGCCCAACCAAAAGCAATGAGGTTGCGTGGGCAGTGGCGTAGTGGAGCGGAGGAGGGGGAATGAGATGATGCTGCTCATTGCTCAGCTCTTTGTTGCTGCTGCTCCTGGCATTGTTGTGCATATAGTATATGTGTATGGCCGTATGGGTGGGTACATGTTTGTGTAGGCCTGTGCTTCCTGTTGTGCTTCTCGCAAACTTCTTGACACGTCTGCAAGCAACTGGCAACTGGCAGCGAAAATGGAAAAGCGTTAGATGAAGGCGCCCATAAAATATTCAATATCAAGTTTCCACCTCCCCGTTATGGCAGTTGATGTTTGCTGTTTGCTGGCGGAAATTCGCTGGCAGTGCCCCGTGCCATTAGGCCTGGAGGCTGGGCTGCTGCTTTGGCTGCCTTCTGCCATAGGAGATCCTCCTCCTGGCTTGGATTTGGACCAGGCACACACAAATCGGCAAAAACACTTTTATTACAACAATAAGAGCGGCGCTGGAGGCATTAAACAATGTGTTGTTGGCTTACAATTTTACGGCGGGGTCTTCCCCATGGGAGGGGGGCGGGGGAACTGCGATTCAGGTGCTGTTTCTGTTTTTCTGCTTTCTGGGCGTGACCAGCGGTTGGTTTTAAAGTTGGCCCATAAAAGTGCGGCAGAGCTTTGCCAGTTGGCCCCTAAAGTTGTGCTACAAATTTGGCTCTTCGGTCCCCTTCCGCCATTTTGTTGCTCTCTCTTTCGAGCGAAAGGAACAGAACGAGGCGATACGAAGCGAAGGGAAAGTGTGGCCGCCTAGTTAAGTGCACATCAAGAGCTAATTTATGGCCACGACATTGTGGTTGTGTTGGACAAACACCCCACCCCCCACTTAGCCCACACACACACACACACTCACACATCCTGCAGAGTGTTCGATTTTACCTTTGAACATTGGCCATCAGTTGTTTATTCTCCGCTAGCTGCAGTTGCTGGATGTTCGGGATGATAGTTGGGCTTTATGTAATCGCTTGTGTGCTTGCACTACGGCTATTTCTATTTCTATTTTCGGATTACACTTCCTTGGGCCTGCAACACACGCACACTGAAACCCACTGGAGTTGCCCCGCACTCCTTACACCCACACTAGCACTTCCACTTCTATTTCCATTTTCATTTCCACTTCCCAACACTGGCCCACTCACTCACTATTCCCGATTCAGGTGTTGTTGCTGTTGCTCCTGCTGCTGTGTTTTATTTGATTTTATTTTACATTAATTACATTTTTATTTAGTCGCAACTGTGCAACAATTTGAGTGGATGGGGATGTCGGAACGGAACCAGCAACAAAAACAGAAACAGCACAAAGCAAAAAACTTTGGGCACGCACATTGTTTGACACACACACACACACCAGCAGACCGAGAAGTGTTATTACAATTTACTGTTGATTTCTTTCGCGGCCCCACTAGTGAGTGCGAGCGATACGGCGATGTGGCCTCCCTGCCAGCGCGTGTGTATGTGTGTGCCAGCGAAAGCGTGCGAAAGAGCGCGAAAATGTAGGTTAGTTTCCGCCGTGGCCCCACCCCCTCCCTCTCCCACTGCCTTTCACTCAGCAGCAGCAACAACAACATGCAGCACACATTTCACTCTATTTTTGGGCGCTGAAGAATTTTCCTCGCACTGAATGCACTTGTGATGGTAACGCGCACGGCCATGTGTGTGTGAGTGGGTCCTTTCTGCGTGTGACTTTCAGGCCTTTTCAGGCTTTTCACTGCTTTTCACTTGCGTTTCCACTGCTTTTCACCAAATTCCTTGGGCTTTTTCACTCCACACTAAGGGACACTGAGACACACTGGTTAAGGGCCACTGCTGCTGTACGTACGTGCGCTGGCATGGCGACTGCTCGGTTCTAAGGTTCGTCGGCGACTGAGCTCGGCTAACGGGTTTCCTTTCCGTTTGACGTAATCTGCAGGGCACCGCGATGCAGAGCGATGAAAAAACACATGCCGTCGTAATTTCCCCCGTATTCTGCCGAAAAAGGACGACGTCGTGGGAAATTCTCTCTCTCGCTTGGCGCACTTTCCCCGCGTCCTCGCGGTTGCTTGCAGGTCAGCCGGCATAAACAAATGCCGTGCCACATGCCACATGCTACTTGCGACTTGCTACTTGGTACTTGCTACTTGCCACACGAGCGACGACACGCTCTGGCTAACTTCCCCCTATTTCTCCGATTCAAATTCCGATTGCCAGTCCGAATCCTTCGCTGCTGCACCGCGGGCCAAAGGACCTCCCCTCGCTTTCCCCCGAAAAGAAAATGTCAAAATGATTAAGCTTGAATATGGGCCACTGGCTAACAAAGCCAGCAGCATGCGGACGCTGTTCATCAGTCTAAAATGGTGTAAGGATTGCCATTGCCCGCCGCCCTCCCCGCTCTCCCCGCTCTCCCCACTGCGGTTTCCGCCTCTGGCTGGCACACGCCGCGTATACGTAATGTCAGAATCAGCACGTAACGTATACGCAACGTTGGCTCGGTGGGGAGATCGCTGGCCGGGCTTCTTTCGCAACTGCAGATAAGCTCAATGCCACGGTTCCCAAGCTCGATTAGCTCGCAGCTCGGCTGGCAGCTCAGTTCTCCCCGAGATTCCGCCAGAGTCGGAAGCAAGACCCAAGACGGATTTCTAAGCAACCAGATAACCCTTATCGAGGCGAAACGGAAGCAGCCTAGGCCGAGATGCGGCTGCTATTATTGGGAGTGGTCCCCATTGTGGTCCTCCCGCTGATCCTGACCATGACCCCATTGGCGGACTGCAACGCCACGTCCAACCACACCAAGCAGATCCTCAAGTGGGCCACCGATCGCATCCATCGCGTGTGGGACATCAACCGCAAGATCTTTGTGCAGCTCACGGCCAAGGGGAAGTCGCCGCTGGGCGGAACGGTTCTCAGCTCCAAGCAGGAGGTGGAGGCGGAGACCTATCGACTGTACTACGAGCTGGCGGCCAACTTGAGCGTGGTGCCAGTGGCCGAGTTGGATGACCCCCTGCAGCGCAGGTTCGTTCAGCGAATGTCCAAGCTTCAGCTGCAGGGACTGCGGCCGAAGGACTACGAGCAGGCCAAGGACCTGCTGCGGCAGATACACAACTTTGTCAGTGGATCCCTGGTCTGTCCCCATGACGAGTGCTCCGCCAGTGGGCCCCTGGCCATGTACCCGCAGATCGTGAAGAAGAACATGTACACCAAGCAGTACGAGGAGCTGTTGAACAACTGGAAGTACTGGCGCAAGACCATAAACGACAAGGACGTGGCCAAGAACACCTTCATCGACTATGTGCGCCTGCTCAGGATGGCGGCCACCTACAACGGCCACGTGACGCCCTCGCGGACCTGGTACCTCAACTACGACACGGAGAACTTCCAGGCTGAACTCGAGGCGGTCGTGTGGGAGATCATGCCGCTCTACCGGGAGCTGCACGCCTACCTGCGCCACGAGGTGCAGGCCGCCTACCCAAAGGCGGACACCAAGAACGACGGCGCCATCTCCGCACCCATTATGGACCAGATCCTGTCGCAGGATTGGTTCCCGCACCAGTTCTTCCGCACTCCACACCATGGCAAGCAGCACCAGTTGCCCTCAGTTCATCGGCGCCTGGAGGAGGTCCTGGTGACACCCGTCAAGATCAATCGAAAGGCTGCCGAGTTCTTCGAATCACTGGGCCTTATCACACTGCCAAGGTGAGTAAATTTCCCACATTTTCAAGATTAATTTACGAATATTCCAAGTCCGCAGCATATCAATAAAGTGTGTGCGTTAATATTGAAAAGAAATTGTGCAATTGTTATATATTTATTTTTACTGAGGTCCCTAATCGGAAAAAATTAGAAAAATGAATCACAAATTAAATATTACCCCTTTAAACGCCTAAAAAAATATATATATACCTCTTGGAGCTCCTAATTAAGTTCCCAATCAATTGGCTTTCAAGCCTGAACACTTTTATTTTTTATCATTTTTCGCAAAAAATCATGATGTAACCCCTTATCAAAAATTTAAAATCGGCTAAAAATATTGAATTATTCAAATCACCCGGAAAGTGATAGAATTGGATTATTTGCTGTATAAGGCACTACATCTTTTACATTTGAGATCCTTATTGTGCAAATTAGGGCAAAAAACACTTAAACACTGAGCCAAATTCCAGGTCGTTACTTTCACTGAAAAAGTCATTCATATCAGCTGCTTACAAATCTTTTCCGCCCCAGTACCTTTTATGACCGCTTTTCGCGCCGGATGAGTGAAGAGGAAGCTGGAGTTGACTGCAAGTCGCAGGTGTACTACTTTCCGCCGGATGTGGCACTGCGCTACTGCCCCAAACTGGACTACAAGAAGATGATGCAGATCCACGGAACGATGGCTGAGATCCAGTACCACCAGTACAAGATGCGGCTGCCGTTTGGCCTCGACACAGAGCCATGTCCTGGATTCGGCGCTGCCATAGCGGAGACGGTCATCCTGGCCTCAGGCACCGCACGCCACCTGGAGCATCTGCACATCCTGTTGAACAAAAGCCTCTCAGAGGAGCAGTCTCTCAACCGTCTCTTCCGCATGGGGGTGCACACCTTGATCGCCGTGCCGCAGTACTTCATCAATGACAAGTTTCTGGTGGACGTTATGGACGGAAGGATTGGAGTGAAGGACTACAACTGCGCCTACTGGGATCTACAGGACAAATTCGCCGGAGTTCAGCCGCCATACGCACGCCTTAACAAGGACTTCGATCTAGACTTTAAGTTTTATCGTGGCTTAAACCCGGAAACATCCAATACCAAGTAAAATTATTTTAAAGTGTTAGTTAGTTGAGCATTTCCTATTTCGCAACTGTTTTATAGGAAATTCCTGGCGGAGATTCTGGGCTTCCAGTTCTACCGCTCCTTTTGCCTGACAAGTAACCAGTACAAGCCCGGCGATCCCGACTTCCCCCTGCACAACTGCGACTTCTATGGCAACAAGGAGGCGGGCAAGAAGATGCACGACATGATGGAGCTGGGAGCTTCTCGCCATTGGCGCGATGTCATGGAGATCGCCACAGGGGAGCGCAAGTTGAGCGGCCGCGGCATCTTGGAGTACTTTGCGCCACTCTTCACCTGGCTGAAGGAGCGCAATAAGCAGCTGGACATCGAGCCAGGCTGGGATGCAGATGAATGTGAGTATGGTAAATAAGCGTGATTTGGATTACAAGTTTTCGTATTTGTTTACAGTGTGTCGTAGGGACTGAAATCCAAGTCCAGTTTAAACTCCCCAGTTATCTGCATATATTTTACCTTAATATAAACAAACGCATATGAAGATAATAAATACGATTCTTTTAAAAGCACTTAGTATTATGATGATATTCTTATTTTTGATAGTGTTTCTCTATAGAGGAATGCATTTCTTATAGTTTATAGTTTTTCCATTTAAAACAAACTTTTCCAATACTTTAAATGTTTATTTACAAAGGCACTTTGGTAAAACGACAGAAACTTAAGTATACATTAAGCACTACAAATATCGTTATATTACGGATCAATTATAAGCTATCCAAGTGATTAAAGCGCGAAGTGGGCCTGCAGGGCTATGGGCGTGGCTTGTTGCACAAGAATAAATATGTTTGGGCAGGTGGCGATGGCCGTGATGAACATTTTGTAAGATTCCGAGATCCATACGGAGGAAGGTCGATGGGCAAGGGCGAAGATGAAGGACGGACGGTCGGGTACCACGACATAGAACCGTTTCACATGGTCGTCTCCGAGTCGGGCGGCGTGTGGTAGTTCAGATTGTAGGCTGGCGGACCGTTGTTAAGGAAGGCCATGGAGCGGATGCTTTCCCGCGAGGCAGTCCGCTTGGAGAAGGACATAGCGCTGACGTAGGCGGGCGCCGGTTCCATTGGTGGCGGTGGAAGATAGTGCTGCTGCTGGTGTTGGTGTTGCTGCTGCTGCAGGTGCATCGGATGCTGCTGGTAGAGCGGCGGCGTACATGGAGCCTGCGGCGGACTGGCACTGGCTCCGTTCAGTCCGGCGAACACGTTCTCGCCCGCTGCATTTCCGTAGGCGGTCGAGAGTGGCCGCGAGCCGTGGAAATTCGAGTAACTGGAGCGCACCGAGGGCGGCCGATTGTTGTACATTTCATCGGGCACATGACCCACGTCGTTCAGGTGGGTGGTGGAGTGTTGGTAACTGGGATTGTAGTGGCCTCCTCCGCCCGCCTGCAGCGTGGATGCGGCAGCAGCAGATGGCAGAGGTGGTGGCGGCGGAAGAGTCGGCGAACTCGGTTCCTCCAGCACTCCCTGGCCGTTGGTGTTGTAGTAGATGGGGTCCAGTGGAATGTTCTTGCGGTAGCTGTGGTAGTAGTGCCGGTTGCTCTTACCCAGACTGCCTAACTGGCTGCCGGACGCGTTGGTGTTGTTCACTATGTCGTTATTGAGTGAGTGCAGATTGGAGGCGGTCAGCGAGAGTTTGTCCTGCCGATGGAAGGAGCCCAAGTGAGGCTGCTGCTGTTGCTGCTGCAGTTGCTGGTCGATGATCTTGGTCACTGGGTTCTGATGATACTTTCGGCGGGAGCTCCGAGTGCTGCTCCGCACATAGCTTCCGCTACTGCTGTCTGCTCCACCTCCATGTCCGCCGTGTCCGTGCTTGGATCTCAAGGTGCCGCTGGAGCCGTGGTGCGACCGTCTGGTGCTGCTTCCGCCTCCACTGGACTGCCTTCCTTGGGTGCCTCGCGCCATGACCGACCGCCGCTTGACGCGCCGCGGTGTCATTGGCTTGGGACTCAGTTCGCCGCCATCCTGGTCGCCTCGGGAATCGCCCAGCCCCAGGCCCATGGAGTGGCCGCCATGCCGGATGGTGTCGCTGCTGCTGCCGAATTCGATCGAGTACAGCGACTGGCGGTGCTTGGACTGCTTGTTAATATGCTTCACTGCGCCGGGGAGAATAAGATTGGATCAGTACGAGATCGGCAAGAGCGTTAAGCCGCGTGTAAAATGTTCAAAGTTACCTCGGGTTAGCTTTGAGTGTGCTTTTGTGATTGGAGGAGCTGTTAAACAAGTTGGATTAGCTACGTTCGGAGAGAATCGAGAGTTAGCGGTTGGTTAGAGCCACAAATGCTACAGAAAGCCAGCTACCAGTGACAGAATAGCTACAACTTAGGGGGATAGATGGATCGGCTACGAAAAGGGCTTCCGAGACAGACAGAGAGTACCCGTAGTTTGGTGTAAATGAACATTTTATTGGAAACGCTTCGAATCTCGTCGCGAATTGGCACCAGACATCCCAATTCGCATGGCTAAAGATAAAGATCGGGGATCTATCTAAACAGTAAATATGGACTATGCTACATGGATTTGGATCTGCTCTGCTAATGCATTTGTGTGGCCTCAAGCTTAATACTAGACTTAACAGATCTATAAATTTGTATGTTTACTTTTAACTTTTGTTTGCGTTTGTATAACGAATCTCGCGCTTAAATCAATAGGCAACTTCTTGTGTGTGTTCGACAACTAACGTTTGCATCGTAGTACATTTCGTAATTTATGGTAGTACGTATACTATATATAGTATTTTAGTTAAACAACAAAAGGCAACTCTTGGGGAGGCTGCGCTGCCCCGCACATAACATCAGTTTATATATGTGTTGTATACTCTAATCTCTATTCCGTCATTCATCCAAGGCATCTGGTTGCAATTGGCGCTAAATTTCATTTATCTCGCTTGCATTCTCAACAAATTGTCATATCCTTTTCTTGATAATGATTTTTGTGACATTTTCGTTTTTTAAATAATCGTTTTTGTCGTTCATGTTTGTTTTCAGTTATCACAGATCAACATAAAATTGTTAGGCTTGCACTCTGTGGCGACTTTCCACGCCTTCTATCACAATTCGGGGAAAGTCTCTACTGTTTGCACGTTTGTGAATTACTTAGTTTTACATAATAGAAGTCAGCTCTGCAAGGCATCATCCGAATCGTTAAACGCACGCATGGGAAGCTAGTGTTAGGACCTGTTCTTAGCCAGGTTAGCCGGCTGGTTAGGCACAACAAAGAAACAGCAACACCTATGTATGTGTATGTATGAAGGGTTGTGTATGGTGATCGAGTGATCCTGGTAGAGTTAGTAACAGGCCTCCTGCCGAGGCAGAGAGCTTGATTAATAGAGAGAGACAAAGAGGGGAGCAAGTGCAGCGGGCGTACTTAAATCTAGGCCTGCACGCCCACTATCGAGTTGCAGAAGGAGCGGGGACGGGACTTTTGGCCGTTAGCATTGCGGCCACTCCGACGATTCACGTGCGGAGCAGCCTCAACTTCTGCCTGTTCCACCAGGCGATCGTCGCTCTGGGCGCGCACCACGTATCCGGGTGGAGGAGCACGAATCTGGTCGCAGAAGTTCACGGGAATCGGTGGCCTAGGCCGGCGATTACTGCGACGCACCATGGGCGAGCCATGTGGAACGGGGAGGGGCGCCTGCAGGGGTGGCCCAGATCCCTGCTTGCTGGGCAACGCATAGCGCTCTGCCACTTCCGGCGAGAGATCGAGATAGGGCGCCTGACCCAAGCGCTGATGGATGTGGGGGGGCCGTACTATTGGCGGAGGAGGGGGCGTCAGCATCTGATCGAGATCTAGCTCGGACTCGCCATCGGCGTCCTCGTCGTCCTGCATCTCCAGGCAGCTGTGCATGGGCACTGTGGGCAGCGGAATGTGTGCAGGTCGCCGTGCCTTGGAGTTTGACCCCAGACGAAGCGGAGAGGGCAACCCGTTCTGGTCGTAGGGATAGGCGTTGTTGTTGGGACTTGAGCGAGAGTTGGAGTGGAAGACGAGATGGGGCTGAGTGTTATTGTTCTCGCCCAGAAATAGGCTGTTCGGAGTGGGACTCTGGAAGGGGACGTAGGTTACACCGTGCTCGCCCGGCGCAAACTGCTGCAGCGAGAAGTTGTCCTCGTCCTCCTCGAGGTTGCGCGAAAGGCGCTCGAGCGGACGGATGGGCGAGGACATTCCCATGGCAGGATTTGAATCTGATGCTCCCGACGAGACAGGAAGACCGGACTTGGGCGGCCTGGGCTTGTGGTGGATGCGGGCGAAATGGGAGCTGCCCTGGAGCGAGTCGGGGCTCTGGAAAATGCTGTAGTTGCTGTTGCTCAGCGAGTTGCCGGCCAGGTAGGGATTGGAGTTCTGCAGCGAGGCGTACGACAGCGATGGCGTGGTCTGGGGGGACATGGGGCTGGGGCTGACGGGGGCCTTGGAATGGTTGTGCCGGTGGCGGCGCAGACTGCTGCAGTTGCTCCCCTCACCACCGCCCGTGCGCTGGGTTAGATGGTTGGTCTGATTGGCCGATGGGTGACTGTGGGGTTGGAATGATGCGCTGTGGTTATTTGTTGTGTCTGGCGGCAGCAGCGAGGGCGCACGCTGGTGGAGATTATTGTTGAGTGTATTATTGTTGCTGCCGCTCAACTGGTAGTTCTTGTTGAAGTGGTGTAGTTTGGGTTGCTGTTGTTGCTGATGATGAAAGAGTTTCAGTGAGTTCTGCTGCGGCTGCTGCTGCTGCAGTTGCAGATGCTTGTTTGATTGCATGGTGGCGCTTGCGGATGTTGTGGGTATACTTGTATAGCTCACGTACATTGGGTGCACCACGGTGTGCTGTGGACTCTTCGCGTCGCCGTTCATGAAATCGACTGCAAACCAGAAATTGATTAAGATGCTTTAACAATAACCAGAAAAATACATCGAATATCGCAGGACACTGTGCAGCAACACAAGTTTTGAACTGAGTTTCAATTAAGTGGCTGACAAGTGATTAATTTTGTCTCTTATTTGTACAAATTGTAAATATTTAAATTGTTTCCATGGCTATCGGTCAAATAAAGCGCCTGTTTGACTTTCTCGAACTTTCCCATTACTCTCACCGATTCTTATTACTAATTTTATTAAAATTCAATGTTTTTCTGAGCACCCAGATGGCGTTCTACTTTGTTTTGAGCTGCACAGTGTCGCTGTCGAAAGGCAAATACAATGTTGTGGTTTTCTTGATTATGAGTGAATGACTTAGGCATAACCTGGATTACAATACGAGTATATGGCATGTATGTAGGTTTAAGGTTTTTTAAAGGCATATGTAGAGTTGCTCACAGTTCACATGGACACGTCACAATGGTTAATAGAGGATACCATATATGTTTAAATCGAAAACAATCATTTTATGTGGGTACAATCGCATTCCGGGGTGCGGGTTTTGGGTGGGAACTTATATATCGACAACCTTATACATTTGACACTAACAATAAACAATCGTCTTTCGACTTCTCTATGTCGCTTTATAGCTTCTCGTAAACATTTGTTACACATACGGGAAATAATGCAGGTTAAGTGAGGAGGGGAAACATTTACCATAGACACAGTGCACAGTGAGACCCGAAAGTGAAAAATGATGGGGGATGAGAAGGGGTTAGCAATGACCGATCCCGGTTAGTGGGTGTTATGACAAAAGAGCATGGTTCGTATTCAGAGAGCGCCACTTACATCTGTCGTCCTCGTCAAGAAATATGCAACTGATCAGAATCGCACCAAGTATGCCGAGCAGCTGTGGGAGTGGGCGAGAGAAAATTAGCACAACTTGGGGCACTTTAGCCACTTGGTTACTCACCGCCAGGGCGCACTGCACCCCCGAGTGGGTGATCTCCACCAGCGGGTAGTCCAGCAGGCAGCCGTCGACGCGCTCCGGCCGCTGGGGCCGGAACGGATCGTCCGCGGTCATGTTGTAGGTGGGCTTGCAGCCGTATCCGTTCGCCTCGAACCAGGAAACGCTGCCAGTGCCCAGGTTGAGCAGTTCACTGTCCTGTGGAGGAGAGAATCGCATGGTTAGGAGGGCAAATGTGTCTGCTCGGCCGCATATTGACTCACCCTGTTCAACTGCCCCACATTCAAGTAGAAGCAAATGAGGAAGGCGTTCCAGCCGATCCACAGGAAGTTCCATATTAGATACTGCAAGCGGGCACACAAAATAAATTGGGGTTATCGCAGAGATATGGTAATCAGGCCACTTACGGTGATGATGTATTTAACGCGAAAGTGGTAGGCGCCGTAGAACCCGAATATGATGAACAGAATGTGGAAAAAGTTCACCAGGATGGGCGCCCACATGTACCCGAGGAAGTCGAATACCTGGCGCTCGATAATCGTTATCTGTGGATCGATGGAGATTGAGTATTGGAATCGTGATCAACCGGGTCGCTGGGCACTTACCATTTGCAGGAAGCATATTGACAGCAAAAAGTGTCGCCGCGTACACGAGCACGAGCCCATCACATCGTCATTCCATTCAGAATTTGAATAATAAATAATTCCGCTGTCCCCGTCGTCGCTATCTGTCTGTTCAGCTATCTATAGCTGTTTATTCGGGTCTATCGTCGCCTTATCGGGACTGGAACTGGTGGCTATCGGCGGCAGTGGATGTGCCTCCTTGTGGCATTTCCGCGTCGCTTGCAGACCTGCTGCAAGTCAAGCGTGGCAAGTGCCCCTCTCTCTCTCTCTGGCACCTCTAGAACGCACAGGTGCAGGGGTTTCCAGGGGCTTCCAGGGGCAGGGGTGGGAGCGAGAAAGAATGCAGCTGCACCAACGAGCAGCGAACAAAACCTGATCTGTGTGAACCGAGAGTAAATAAAGAGAAATTAAGCCAAATGAACTGCGCTACCGAGAGAAACTCTGCCTAAGCAGTGCTGTGCCGGGTACCAGTTCTTTGTACCTAAGTTACTTGGTTTGCATATTTGGTTTTCGAGCAACAGAATGGTAAATCCTTAGTCATGCTGCCTAAAATACAAGTTTAAAGAGCTGCAAGTGACTAATATTTGAACTCGTAGTACTTAAAAACCCAAATTTATCATCACATTTTTTTTAAATTTTAATAACAATGTTATTGACGAACCAAAATGCGTGACTAATAATGTAAACATTCAAAAAATTAAATATATACTTTGAAAAATTTAGTATACCTCGGTAAATGAAGGTACTAATCTTGGTACAACTATCTAGGTACTTCATAAAAACCTGTAATTTACCAGGGTGAGAAAAGTACCCAACTATTTTCCCTAGGTACTCCCCAACAACACTACTGCACACACACACTTCCGCACGGGAATGCTCCCCACCAACACAATCACAGCGAGGGGCTCACGTAACGTAAACCAAACACGCACTATTTTCGCCCATTTCATCTGGCGAGCACATATTGTCGATTTCAACAGCGTCTGTTTAGTGTCCAGGTCAAGTATGAGCAATTAATTAATTAGCACACAGCACGCCCGGAGAAGCATCTCTGCTCCATTACGCCATGTCTATTTGTGGCCCCCACACAGATGCGATCGGTGATTGGAAGTGTGTACCGTTGACTGCCCGGTAATCAAATTAAACAGTAATTCGATGGACAACGCATGACGCGCTTTGTTTGTCACTGGAATGACTCAAACAGAGAACTCAATTCCATTTGTTTTCCGCTTGCGACACGGAAGCCCCACGCACACACACACACACGGGCACTGACCACCGCACATTCCCCAACATACACGGGCACGCTGGGGGCAGGAGGGAATGCTCCACAAAGGGTTCTATCGCAGCGATATCAGGCCCACTCCACTTTACATAATACGCAGCCACAGCGATTTATTATCTCGATTTATTAACTTTTCGGACTTACGTCAAGAACAAGTGCGCGAACGAACGGGACAAATGAAAATGTTGCTTTTGCCCTAAAAAATGCAGCGCCCGGGGCTGCCAACTCGTCTGATCTCGCCACGGTTGCTCCACCGCCGAACAGCTGTTCCGGAACCGACGCGGTAGCCCTGGTTTTAAATGGCTGGTTCCAAGCGGAACTAGTAGATAACGGTCAGATTTGAATTTCAAAAATAGAAAGTAAATGAATTTAATAAGGGCAAATAGAAGATTTCAAGATTTCAGAAGTTAAAAAGAGAAAAACTAGCTACGTAAGAAAATAAATAAATAGGTAAAATTTTAAGGATCAACGTCCAGGATCCATCAGCCCACCTCCCAAAAGAAAAACCCCATCTTCGGTTAGTTTAGTTTATTCTGTATGCATATTGTATAATTTGTGTTGTTACGGTTATCATACATGAATAAATTAAATTATGTTTTTTATACACAATACATGTGGGTTCTCTGCTCCGCCGCTCGCAATTCGCATTTCGAGTTCTCGTTGTGAGTTCGGATTATTTTGTCGTGTCTGTGGCCAAACACCATAAAATATATATTTCAAACTCAACATTACGCTCAACGTACATTCATATGCTACGCGCATTTTATTGTGGCTAAGTCAGTTTCGATTTGGGATTCAAATTCAAATTCAATTTTCAATGCTCCATGATGCTTTGCATTTTCGACTAGTCAATAGAAATATAATATTCGTGTTCTGTTTTGTTAGCTAGTTTTTGAACTCGCAAGTTCTTCAATTCAGTTGTATTCAGTGTATTGTTTCGGCCGCAATGGTTCCTAACTCTCGTCCTCTGCCCAATGTTTCATGTTTATTTACAGCAATTGAGAATATAATATAGTAAAATGTTCGCTACAGTTTCCTATAGTTGTTTTGGGGGCTGGGAATCGCTTCCGCTGATAGTTTCCTTTGCTAATCTCTCACTAATCAGTAAATAAATTGTTTCTTTCGTTTCGTTTTTCTTTTTTTTTGTACAATAGACGCGTGTTATCTTTGTGTGTTATCAGTCGTTTTTCATTTACTTTACATGAATGTGCAGGGAAATTATTGTTAAGTTTTACTTGTAAATAATCCTCTTCTCCTCCAGTCGCGTCTCCTGCTCCTCTAAGTTGGTTTGCATGCATACAGGTTGGTTACCAGAATTGTATTTCTAAATTGACACAGATAATTTAGGATCGATCACAAAGCGTAGTAAAAATAAGAAAAGATAGTACACCACACCGACAGGTAAGTAAAAAGGTGTCCGCCTTCGTGTATATAATACAATAATTACATGAATATATATCTATATATAAATATGTATGTGTGTGTGTATACATATATTTATAATAATATAATATGTTAGTTTGCTTTGGTTGGTTGTCCCTCCTCCTTAGCGTCCTCCAGACCTTAAAGTATTCCAACAAATCGCAGAGACCAAAAAAGTTTGATATACAATAACTCGGCGCTGCCACGCAAAATAGAATCGCACATGCCGGATCGTAATAGAATCAGCAGCGTTGTGCAACTGACAGCGGGTGGAAAGTGGGTGGATGGGGATGTGGGACTCACGGGGGACCCACGGGGGACCCCAGGTTCAGTGGCTCGGGCGTGCTGGGAGCTATTCTTATGGCATAGCGATGCGATTACATTACATTACAGGACTTATGCATATAGGGAAGAATAGAGACAGTGGACTGAGTGTCGTGTGTGATTTGCTCGGCTCCTGGAATTAAATTCCCCGGAGTATCTGTTAGGAATTCATACATATGGATACATATATATGGCTCTACACCTAGTCTGATCTGTTTCTGAATCTGTGTGAGAGGATGTGTTGTCTGTTGGCTGACAATGGATCAGTCAAACTTTCCAATTGCCCCAAGAGGGAAAACAAGGTCCGCCTCCAGTCACCTTACTTCTTGCTCTTGCGCTTTTGCTTGGGCTCCTCGCCGCCGGCAGTGGCGGATGCCGATGCGGCTGCAGCTGCTGCAGCGGTGGCGGCGGCGTTCAGGAGATTCATGTTCGGCTTGACCGTTCCCTTCTTCTGGGTGGCCGGCTGCTGGGGAGTGGCCTGCGTGATGTTGTTGTTGGTCGCTGCTGCAGCATTGCCCGCCGCCCCAGTGGACTGCGTCGAAAGGTTGTTGGCCGGCGTGGCCGGCGTCTCGTCCAGGAAGAGCGGATTCTTCACCTCCATCTCGCCGGTGGGCGCCAGACCAGGGCACTCGTACACCGTGTAGTCGCCCTCCTCGTTGTCGTCGTCGCTCTCCACGTCCGACATGCCGCAGCTGCCATCCGTGGCCTGGTTCTCCATGGCGATGATCTGCTGCTTCTGGTGCTGGTAGTGGTACATCTGGGCGCTCTGGGCCAGCTTCCTGTCGCCGGACGGCGAGACATCCTTGTTGGGCCCGGTGACTCCGTAGGCGGGGTACTCCACATCCGCAGCTGCCTTGTGGCGATTGTGGAACCTGTCGAGGTGCGGGAATGGTTACTTTCTGGAAGGAAATATTCCCAGGGTTTGTGGTTCACTCACCAGGTCACTCCGAGGGCCAGCAGACCGACGGTCACCGCAGCACTAACTCCTGCTATCAGGGCCACTATGTACACCCCCATCTCACTGTTCATGCCCATGTGCTGTCGCAGAACGATCTGCTCCTGACTGGGATCGCCGCCGTTGACCAGGGTCAGGTGAGCTGGGGCCTTGCTCTGCTTCTGCAGCTTGTTGATCAGGGCGTTGAGTTCGTGGGGCGTTTGATCCTTGGCCTGGGGAAGATTCACTCCCGCCACTGCGGCGGCGGCCACGGACTGCGGATTGATGCGGTGGAAGTTGGCATTGGCGGCGTCCAGCAGCTTGGGCGGTTCTACTGGCACGGGAGCCGGCACTGGCGTATCAATCTTGGCCTTGCTGGCCGTGGTGGCCACCTCGGGTGTGGGCTGAATGGGAGCATACTCCTCGTAGTCCTCCAGGGCCCGGGAATCCAGCTCTCCCGAAGGATCGTTTGGGTTGTCGAAGAAGCGCGCGTCGTTGGGACCCACGGCGAAGGGAATGCGTTCGCGGAGCACGCTGTTCCGGTTCGGGGAGTTGGCCAAACTGGGCCGATTGGGCAGACTGGGTAGAGGCGGCAGATTGGGCAGGCGGGGGAGGTACAAGGGAGGACTCTGGAGATCCGACACCGCATCCATCGGGCTGCCGTAGCTGGCCTCCGCCTCCGCGTTGTCGTACTGGTCGTACTGCTGGTTGAGGTTGTTCCCATTCGTCTCGTAGTCCTCCTCCTCCGCCTCGCGCTGCACCTGGAGCTCCTGCTGCCGCTGACGGTACCGCTCCCGCTCCAGCAGCTGCCGCTGGCGGTCCATCTTCATGTTTATCTCGTGCAGCTGCTGGTCGAACTGCTGCTGCAGCCGGCGACGGGCGAACTGCTCCATCATCTGGTAGGCGTACTCGCTCTGCGGATCCATCACGGGCGCCTGTATGGGTCGGCGGCGCAGTCCTGCAAGGATTCCGATTCCGATTCGGATTCGGAGTGGAACGGATCAATTGATTAGTGGGCGCGGGCGAGGTGATTACGTTAATGTTAATGAGCCTGGTCTGCGTGTCAGCGGTCGGAAAATAGAAAGTGAGGTCGAACTAGAAATAAAAGGACCCGCCGAATGTGGTGGTGGTCAGCCCCCAGAAAGCGTGAAAGGATTCGAAATAGACAAACAAAAGTCCGTTTTATTGCCAGAGGTTAAAAATAGACCAATTACACACGCGCCAGGTCAAGCCGAGCAGTCGCGGCAGAGTGAGGGAGACCAACATACAGACGGCGGACTGGGAAATGGGAACTGAGGCCTGTGACGTGCTTGGAAACTTTATCGCACTTTGTTGTTTTCGTGGTGGTTGGGGCTATTGTTGCGCTCAAATCAAGGAAGCTATTTATTGAGCTGCGTAGGTAGATTCTGGTTTAAAGGCCCTTAAATGTATGCTATGAAAAATGAAATGTCCTATCTCTTGGACTTCTGTGTTCTATGTATCGATGAAGTATTACCCATCTAGGATTTTCTAGATCTAGATGTTTAGGTTTAAAATGTAATATTTATAGGACTCCTGAAATGATATTATATTGATCTAGAGATTCCAGCATCCCTAAAAAGACCCAACCAAAAGGACTATAAGTACTAATGACGCTGCAGTCGACTTGATTTTCAATTTTCGCCGAAGCGGAGAGCGTGGGTGTTTTGGTTTGACTCGGGAACACTTCGCAGGACATATATACTATGCATGTATCTAGTGCAGGGGATACACAAAACGAGGTGGTCGCCCCCTTGCGCCTTCGCCACCCCCTCCCTGCCATTCCATTCCACTCCATTCAAACTCAAAAACTAAGGCTGTATGGGTGTAGTGTGCTATTTTTAGGCTTACCTGGGTAAACGGACATTTCGCAATGACCCAATATGCTGCAGAGCACCGTTGCAGCGAGTGCGAAGCTAACGGTGATTTCCAGGCGAGCCGCCATCTTTGCACTTGGCACAAATTGCACTTGTACTTGCGATATTTATAGGGTTTTTACTTGTTCCGAGTGGAAATTGCAAAGGCGAATGGAAATTATCTACCACTGCACCTCGAGCACGACTGCTGCCATATGGCCGGTTAATGGGGCTTTGGCCAAAACGACGACGTCGACGGGGCTTATTGATTTTCAACTCCCACACTCGCGCACACACACCCGTGCAAATGTATCCCAGTGGCAGCTGCTGGTGGTTGCTCTCCGCACTTGCTGAACTTTTCGCGTGGGCGTGCAATACTTCTGGCTGGTAACCTTAGTTAACGGCACTTTTCGGGTTCTTTTCGATGGGTTAGCCCACAAAGGTAACGCCGGGAATGTCAAATGGTGCACTTTTCTCACAGAATGCGGACGAGAAAAACCTCAGATGGACATATGGATGTGTGTGGAGTGTGTGTGTGGGTGGGTACGCGACTTCTCCTGGGCTGCGTTGCTCCGCCGTCGACGTATACCGTTATACTGAAGAAACTGAATGAGCCTGGCGGCGGCAAAAAGCCCGAGAAGAAGCAGAAGCTGTGACGCAAATGTTATGTCCGCCCCCGCGCTGTTAAATGTTGCGGGCAGCTTTTGAGGGCAGGCCCCGCAGCAACAACAACAACTACTACAAACGGGGGGCACAGTGGACAAGGGAGGCGCCTGCGCACAGTGGGGCTGGAAAGCTCGGCACGTCCGTTCTTTGAGTAAACACGGGCATTCATAAAGAGCCGAACCCGAACCCGAACTCGACTCTCGGCCAGCTAGCAGGTGGCTGCCACTCACAAATCTCCGAGCCCCACTTGGCCCACTCCCCTCCCGATTCGGGGAGCCTTCCCTTTCCTGCAGCTTTTCCGCTTGGGATAGGGCGCGCTTTATTTTTATCAATGAATTGGCAGGCAAAGAGCTTTCCTCCCCAACGAATGAAATTTCTAAGGGGTTTATGGGGTCCTTAAGGGGGATCCTTGGTGGATACTAACTGAAGTGATATTTAGTATCCTGAACCATTTATTGTTGTGATCTGTAAAGAACACAATATCAGATCAATGGCGAGTTCTTTAATGCTAATTCATTGAGTTTGGTTTATCCCTATTCCTCCCCTTCTCCTCATTGCTTACCCATTCATGAAAGGATGCAAATAAAATATATTTAGTATATAAAGCTTATTTAAAACAAGTTTTGAAAAAGCTTATTTGCATCCTGAAAGGATGAATCCTGAATTTATATATGGTCACATGAAATGGCATTTAATAAAGAGAAGTAAAAAGAAAAAGAGAAAAAATACATATTTATTACAAATTTAATACTTATGTTTTCTTTTCTTTATAATTAATTATGAAGCTTACAGTTAAAATGTATTTTATAATATTATTGGAAAGTTGAACTTGTTTATAAGCAAAACAAAAACCAATTGCAGTTTCTTTATAAACTTGCCTAACGATAATAACGGTATACAGACGGGTAGTATATTTTAACGGTCCAGCTGGAATCGTAAAGGAGTGGAAGCTGAAAACTTTTATTTAAAGTGGATATAATTACTGTGCTAATTGGAGGACTAGTAAGCCTGATTTGAAGCTCCAGATCAAAAAATAAATAATTAATTAAATTTAAACTTCTTTTTTAACGGTATTTTCATCACTCGGCTTTCAGTATTTTAAGCAGAGGCGGTTATTTTTTAACACCCCAGCTGCTGCCCCACTGATGAACCGGCTCACCGGAACTACATCTGAGTCATTTTTAGCAGCGACAAAGGAAAAATTATAAACAAATACAATGGCCACCTTAAAGGGTAATTATGCAAGGTCCTACCAAGGCGCAACTAACGACTAACCTTTCCCCTTTCACCCGGAATCCACATTGAACCCGCACCACCTGTCCGGAACCGGAAATGACCACCCAGCGTAAGTCTACACCCACCCCGCAGGTGAACGTCTGATAACGATTTGCCCTGATGTTGCAGCCTCATCATCTGCGCGTTCCTGACATGCATGGGTCTGACCTTCCTGATCCTGGCCTGCGCCGTGCCGACACCCAAGATATTCTATCCCTTCTTCGTGCTGCTGTTCTACGCACTGTCCGTACTGCCCGTGCTGCTGGCCAAGAGGACGACTCCTGGCAATGAGACCAACCCGAAGTCGGAGTTCGCCCTCTTCCTCACCGCGGGCATGGTGCTGAGCGCCTTCGCCCTGCCCATCGTCCTGGCTCACGCGTCGGTGGTGAGTGGTTACAGCTGAACGAGTCATGAGAGATTGTGATACTCACACTGCCTTCCTGCCTAGATCACCTGGACGGCGAGTATCCTCACGATAATAAGCAACATTATCAACTACGGCACCATCTGCGGATACGCCATGCGGGATGACGAGCCCTACGGATCGATGTTCTAGGGGGGGTCCGCAGTATAGAGGCACTCTACGCCCAGTAACCGGCGCAGGAGGATCACTCCCGAGCAGCACATGGATCCCGGGGTTACTGGCTTTTATCAGTAAGCACGCATGCTGTTCGCTTCTTCGCAGTCATCAGCCAATCTCATATAATCAAGTGTATCCAGATAACATAAACTCAAACGAAATAAACGTAGTAGATATTAGTTGGCCTGGTTCCGGTTCCTTTGCTGGTTCGATATCCCCGATAGGAAGTGGTTCGATCCAAGGGCGTAGCCGGGAGGGATCAGCTGGCAGTTTTCAGTCACAGATATTTCTCATAAATACAACAAAAATATTTTGGTGGCAAAAGGACTCTCTTCAATTAAGTGATTTAGGAGGTTTTCAAACACTCTTTTCAAGGTATCTCTACCCTGTAAATACGCCCATGGCGATACTTCCTTCGATGCCGAGAGTACACCTCCTTTGACAAATGGAAAACTAGTCCTTATTATTAGTGGAAAAATGGATAGGATTGTAAAAGCCGAAATAAAGAAGGAGGAGATCACGGGGATTCCATCTGTGAGCCTCCATGGCATCGAGAATCCGCAGCTGAAGGAAGTCGATGGAGAAACGGACTTGGAGGAGGAGGATTGGACGGAGGCGGACCTGGAGCTGTCCTCTTGCCAGGACGTGGACACCGAGGACTCGGATGTGACCCTCACGCAGGCTGAGACTGCGCACAGTTTGCCCTTGAGTCATGCTGCAATGCGTAAGTATCCTTTCAAGTTGAAGCAGAACGAATGCGGGTGAGTGTGCGCTTTAAAGGATTCGAGAAGTGGTAACGAAGGACCTCGGTTCCAGGAACATCCTGACTGTACACCACACGCTCAAGGAAGCGGGCCAGCAACTGCGCATCCAGATAGCCGCCTGCTGCTTCAACGAACTAAGTAACAAACTGGTGGTCATTGACAAGCGGTAAGTCTCATTGGGACACTAGCAAGGCAAGCAACTTTAGGAAATCTTATTTTAATTTCCAGGGGGAACGTCTTCGTTTTTGACTTTGTGCAGAAGCGCTACTGGCGCCTGGGGTTCCTGATGCCCAGGGCCAAGCTGATCCGACCATCTCCACTGCACACCAGCGACTATATTGTGGGCAACAAAACGGGCCACGTTTGTATCATAGACGTGGACAACTCGATTCTCGGCGCCCGCGGAGAGGTGGGCAACGCCACCCTTGAGGAGATGAGCTGGAGCAATCGTCTGCAGAATCCGCGCTCCTCTAACGCCTTAATGCGGTTTGGCAGCGAAGCAGTCCTGGTGAATCTTCACACGCTGGAGGTCTCACACCAGCTGGATTTCGATGAGTCGCGCTACACGCTCAAGTTCGCCGCCTTCCTGCCGAACTCCGACCAGTTCTTCATAGGCTTCTCCAACGACTCACTGCATGTGTGGTCCTCGCACTCACTGAGCACCTTGCGGATGGCCCAACCCATCAAGGCCAGGAATCGGAAACTGAGACTTCTGCCAGCGGGAGAATCGATTCCGGAAATAGTCCTGCGTAGTCCCGATGACAGCGACATGGAGGACGACTTGACGTTCGACTGCCAGGACTACGACTTTGCCGATGGATCGCTGCTCAACTACTGCTTCACCCCCGATGGCAACAAAATGTGCCTGAGCACCTTGGACGGCTACCTTTTAGTGCTGAGTGTGGCCTCCTTTGATCTGGAGAAGCTGTATCGTTTGACTGACTTCACACTCCGCCAAATGGCCTTTCTTGCGCAGCCAAAGGAGCGAATAGTGTTTGGAATCACGACCAGGAGCCAAGCCGTTATGTTGGATTTGACCAACACGGACCACAAGCTGATTGTGCAGCGCTCCAATGCGATAAGTCTGAGCCTGAGTCGAGATGGCAAGTTATTGAGTATTACCTCCCGCTGCGGGGAGGTGAATGTGTGGTCCACCTGCCGCCTGTTCAATGCCTTGCAGGTTCAGACCCGCTGCCTCAACCAAATGAAGTCCACGTTCAACCAACCGAAGCCGCTGCCGCCTTGCAGTGCCAGTGGAGGCGTGAGCCAGGAACTGCGGCACCTGCTCAAACCGGAGCGGCTGAGAGCCATGCTCAAGGAGTACGGCTGCTATCCGGAGAAGTACAGGTTCCTCATTTGGACGTCTCTCTTGGATCTTCCCTGCAATGGGCCACAGTTTCAGGCCCTCATCAAATTGGGAGCACCTCTGATGGTCAGAAACCAGGCCAAGAAACTCAAGATTCGCAACGATGCTCAGCGGCGGGCTGTGATCAAGATCTGGAGCTGCCTTGCCCAGTGGTGCAAGGTCCTGGCCCACACAGACTTTATGCCGCACCTCATTTACCCGTTTGCGAAGCAGTTGCCCAAGAACAGTCTGGTTTCCTTCGAGGTGGTCGCCACTCTGGTCCTGAACCACTTCCAGTTGTGGTTCGAGTTCCATCCGCTGCCGCCTTCAAATTACCTGGCCATGTGCGAAAATATCCTGCTGCACTGCGACGAGCCACTCTGTAAGTTCTACAAGTCCCAGGAGATCGAAGCCAAGGATTTCGCCTGGCCCCTCCTGACCACCGCCTTCTCCGAGGTCCTCGAAGAGCACCAGTGGCTGTCGCTGTGGGACAATATCGTCTCGGAACAGCCTTGGTTTCCCGTCTTCCTGGTGGTGGCCTACAATTTGATTCATCGAGAAATCATAATTCGCCTGCCGGACAAGCGATCAGTCCTCTCGTTCTTCCACGACCAGAACCCAGTGGACATCAGCAAGCTGCTGTCCAAGGCGCGCAAACTGATGGCCAAGTGCGAGCTTGCTCTTCACCCACAGCGTTTTATGCAACGCTTCAGTCCCATTCCGAAGGGCGTCTATCCCAAGTTCCTGAAGTATCCCAGCGAGTGGATCGAGCAGCAGGAGGAGCAGGCAGTATCGCTGATAAAACACAACCAGGAGATCGATGCCCGCATCCGGCACCTGGAGTTGGAGGAGGTGCAGATCATGGAGCGTCTCGAGAACGGACTTAAGCAGGAGGAGCATGCCCGCCGCCTCAAGGAAATGGAAAAGCTCTACCAGGACACAATCCACCGCGAGGAGGAGCGCATCACCTGCCAGCGCAAAATGCTGCTCACCTACCAAATGGAGGTGCGTCGGCGCAAGAGCGAGGTCATCACCAAGTTGCAGGAATCGGAGCAGCGACGCAAGGTCCTCGAGATGGAGAAGGACATTGACCTGCTGATGCACAGCATCGAGCGGGAGCGTCGGCGTCACAACCAGCAAATGCAGCTGGCCGAAGATGAAATACGCAACCAGGAGAAGGAGCTCCTGGCCCAGCGCTACTACGCGGATACGCAGGGTGCACCGCTGGCTCAAAAGTACTTCGACAACATCCAGAAACTCTGTAGTCAGCGGGATCAGCTGCAGAGGAATTTGCGTGATGTGTGTGAAGTTAGGTGGATTAGATTCTTTAGTCCTAAAGCTTCCTTTCATTCTTTCCAGATGACCATGGAACAGCTGCGCACTCCGGCGACTTCATCAGTGCAATTCAATCCCCAGCTGGCGGACATCGAGAACTCCATCCTGGAAATCCAACGCGAGTTTACGGAAATCATAACCACAGAGACAACGGCTAGGGGATGCAGGAGCTATTTTTCTTAACTATTAGCTTAACAAATTGACGCCTTTCTGTACAAATAATGGTCTAAGCTAGGATTATTTACATGGCACTGGAAATTAAATGGATAAACAAGGCACCCTGATTACTTCTTATCCACACTCGCGTGGCTGGCACACGAAGGCACCAACATGTTGGGCACATTGATGAGCAGGTGAATGCTGGATTGAGGTATCTGCAGCTGGTTGGCCACTGAAAGATGGGATAGATAAACTCGATTCAGGAGGCGATGTGCTAGACCTACCGCCAGCTAAGCTGCTGTGACTCTTGAGCTGCTGCAGTTCCTTTTCCAGTCTGGCGATCCTCTCGTGCAGCTCTTGGTTCTCCTGCTGCAGTTGGGCGTTCTGCTTGCGCAGATCCTTGTGCTCGTTCCGCATCTTGTTGCGGTACCGAGAGGCAGCTGCCCTCCGTCGCTCCATGCAGTCCTCGTCCCGACTGCGATCCTTCGCTTTCGCCGCCTTGGACGGAGTGGCGAAGTTGCGTCTACTGTTGTTGCTGTGCAGGATGGCCTTTAATCGCTCCTTGATGGGCAGCTGCGAAGTGGGCGTCAGGCTGGCGCTACTGGGCTCGTGGGCAGGTGTTGTGTTGCCGGTGACCAGTATGGGCTCTGGTCTCCTACTGGCCTTATGTGATCCGTTTGCTGTGGGCTTGGGCAGTATGTAGGGACGAATGGCTCCAGTTGGTTTCCTGTGGGAATCTGGTGTGGCGAGCGGAACTGCTACTGACTGGGCAGGCAGCACCCAGGTTATGACCTGGGGCTGGATCAACTGCAGCGGTGGTGGACCCTCTTGACAGACCTCTGGTGGAGTGTCCCCCGTGCTGGCCAGCAGCTGATCCACGTCCACATTGCTGCAGCTGTCGCTACGGGTGACCGTGTGACCGTCAGGTGGACCTGAGTCCGTGGTGGAGGCTTCCAGTGGATACACCTGTGGCGTGTGCAGTGATTCCCCGTCAAGGGGAGGAGCCTCTGGGCGACTGGGAGTGCCGCTGACATTCTGCTCGGCCGCTCGCTGGAAGCCGATGTCGAAGGGATTCACGTGCTGCAGGTCATCGAAGAGGCCCACCTCGTCGCAGTTCTTGATGAGGCGCGTGGGCGTGGGCGTTTGGTCGGCGGCGAACAGGTTCTCCGACTTCTGACCGAGCGAAAGGTCCAGCGAAATGTCATGTTTGGCCTGCGATCGGAAGTTCTGGTAGCAGGATACGTCCCCCTCGGCTGATTTAGGCTCGAAGTCGCCGAAGGACACACTGGCTAGGTCCTCCATGGCTCCTGGGGTGTCCATGTCAGCAGTTACAGCAAAAACATTGTAACAAACACCTTTAGTTTGTTGGGAACAAACAATAACATATGTTTTCCGATATCGATATTATAGTCATCGCACGCAGTAGCTCGAAATGGTTTATCGCTCATACGTACTGTTGCCCTTTGTAGAAACTTCATTTTAAACATAGTGGGCGTAGATTTCAGCCAAACAAATTTGTTGTGATCTACCTATAATTAATTGTTTAACCCAAATTGATAAAAGATAAAGTGGAAATGGAAGACCAAATTTTGTGGACTAAATTGTGAGTGGCTACGTGTCGTATGATTAATTTTTAAGAAAGTTTTTTACCTTTTGGGAGTTAATCTTAATATACATTTGTTATTTTATTACGACAGTTATTGCACACGAATATCTATTATATTTCAAGAGTAAAGAGTTACCGCTCAATAAACATTCAATAAAAAACCAGTTTTAAAAAATTATATCAAAAGAAAGATTAATACATATTTGTGTCTCGTATTTTATTTAACTAGAACATTTTTTATGAAGTATTTTTCTTTCTGTGTAAAATATTTCTGCCTTAACGTTTTGAAACTAGGTGGCAGCTCTTTATCAAGAAAGTTACCTAATCGACGAAAAAAAGTCATAGTAACAGCCAAAATCTACAGAAAATTCAAATGTTCAATGTTTGTTCAAATACTAATTGTATTATTTTTTAAATTTTATATATTGTATGACTTTTATTTAGCAAAGTTACAGCGCGAAAAAAAGCACCACAGAAAACACTTTTTTCTAGCAAAAATGCAGGAAGTTATTTTCACCGCAAAATAATGAGTATTTTCATCGAAAGAGTGAACATATTAGTCCAAATATGGAGTATCATACCTTGCTGAGCTCGTAATTAAATTCCCAATCGATTGGCATTCAAAACATAACACTTTTATTTTTGGCCATTTTTTGCAAAAAATCATGATGTAACCCCTTATCAAAAATGTGAAAAGTGGTTAAAATATAAATTATTTCAAATCATCCAGAAAGTGAACAGTTTCAATATATTGGGTTGTTAGCTGTACGAAACACTGCCTTTTGTAGTTATAGGATTCTTTTTGGACAAGTTACAACAAAAATACACGTTGGAAAAAGGTTTTTTTTTAATCCTTTTGGACTTATTAAAAAATTCCTTTCTTCTCAACTAAAAAAAATTTTTTTGGATTTGTAAAATAACAGCAATATTTAATTGTTAAAATATAGTTAAATCATTTTATTTATTTTGGCTGAGCGCCTTAGTGATGTGAGGAAACAGATACCCAGTTCATCGATACCACTGCAGCCTGCAAAACTTTAAAATGTATATTTCATATGGGATAAATGTTCAGGCTGGGAGGAACCCTTTGTTCTTAGCCCAAGTTGCCGTCATTGTTGTTATGCAACCACTCTCTAAATAGCCATTCCTGACATTCAGCATTTCCGCCAAGAAATCGCAAAATGCCTGCGAGTCTTTCGCAGCACGTAGAAGCAATCATATGTGAAGAGAGCGAAAAGGCGTACAAAAAACAACGAAAACATTTTTGGCAGCCAAGAAAACCCCATAATTTAAAATTTGTATCTTTTAAATTAGATTTCTCATTGAAGGAAACAGCAGAAAACAGAAAACAGACAACACGCAAAATGTTTTCGAGTCGCTCACATTTTGGGAAACGTGCACGCAACGAAACGAGCAATTTTCTAAAACTCAGCCCCACAAAAAGCCGCAAACTCGTCTTGTGGGTCAAGTTCAGTGTCCAAATTGTTCCCAAGCGACAAGATGGAGGACCCCTCCATCCGTCCATCCTCCATTCCTATTCCCATTCCCAATTCCGCGGAGGAAGGGCCGCAAGATGCACAGCATGAAAATTAAGAAAAAGTGATGCGTAATTACAGTCATTCTCTTTCACTGCAGCCAAGCGGGCTATTCCACATAGCCATAGCCATGGTCACAGCCATACCCATGCCCCTGCCAATGTCCATGGTCCCGATCTCGATCCCATCCCATCCCAGCCACGTTGCATGCAACGGACGCGCGTTTTTCGGACAGCGTGGTCCATGGAGTTGGGTTCCAGCCAGGCCCAGAGTCTGGGTTCCGATTCTTATTCTGGGCTCTCGGTTCTGGGACTGCGCTGCTGCCGGTAGAAACAATCAGTTTGAAGTTCGTTCGCATAATTATGGGCAATTTTCAAAGAACATGCGTTCCGATGAACATCTCTCTCTTGCTCGCATTCAAAGTATCATCCCCACCCCTGAGCTCCTTGCTCCTTTCCCCACTGCCACCTCCATCGCACTGCAGCATCGCCATTTTTTTAGTTGTCCGTCGGTATTCTGTGGTTAGGATCAAGTGGCTCGAAGTGTCCAAAATGGATTCCAGATTTAGCCAATCTTCTCTGGTAAAAGCTAAATTATAATAAAAAATGTACTTTATCTAATTTTGTATGTTTAATCCTCTTTTAAATATTTCATAGGTTTTATTCCAACGAAGTGAAAATAATAACTATTAAATCTATTATTAGGAATTACTTCATAATTTTAAGTAAACATTGTGGTTATTATGTACGCATAGTTCTTCCATTGTCAGACCAAGTTTTAACTTGAAAATTGTGTCCAGTTTTCGATAGGATACGATAATATCCAATATCAAAGGTAAGCAATTCCTTCTACGAATGTCCTTAATTCATGTTTATGAAGCTATTTAAAAGGGCCGCCGAAATCTGCATTTCTGTGGGTATAAAGAAACCACTTTTTCGCCTACATTTTAACTATTCATTATAAACGTTAAAATATTTCGCTTCAAAATAATTGTCTTATCAATTTTAGCCAAGTCTTTCAACTGATAAACATTTTCGTTATCGCCAATTGGCCAACTTGTCGAGCAGGTTAGCTGCCCCAGGACATTAGCAAACGAGTCAAGGACCGCAGTCCCTCATAACGGCATGTGCAGGACTAGTGATCCTGTGGGACTCCGGTTCCGAGGATCCCCCAGACCCTTTATAAATATTCAAAAAACTGAGTCGCAGTTCCTAGAACGCCCAACATTTGTTTTCTCCTGCTGAAACTTCACTTTTCCCGCTGCATTTTGGACACTTTGTTTGTTTGCCATTTCCCCAGCGGCGGTTTTGCATATAATTTATTAAAAGTTTTGGCTGCCTCATTTTGGGCTCCTTCGAGAGGTAGACGACCAAACGGTTTTATTTATTTTCCGCTGGTATCTCAATTTCTTCATCGAGTTAAAGAGTCGAAAGGTGGACACTGAAGGCTTACAAAAAGTTGTGGCTGTTTCGGCACACAAAGTATATTTTTTTGAACAACTTCCACGGCCCGGGGCCCCGAATAAACTTCCTGTGCCGCCGCGGCTCGAAATGATTTCTGCTTTTCCGACGGCACACACAGAATCGCCTTCGCTCCAAAGACACAGATACATTTCGCTGCCGTCGCCGCTTGGCGCTCCAATAATAATTTCATAATTATGGGTTATCTGGCAAGTGGCATTCGTAAATAATAAAAACTAAGAGGAAAAAACTACGATTCCCGGCAAAATATAAAACCGAAAAGTCTTGGGACTCGCAGTTTGGTTTGCGCTGCAGCGTGGCCGAGATTGATTGTCGCTAATGGGCGTGCTGTTCCGGCGAAAAGCCCTCTTCGGGCTTTGGGCAGCCCAGTCCCAGTCTCAGACAGAGATACAGATTCAGACCCAGAGTCCCTGTAATTGTTTTAATTGCCCGCTTGCAGGTCGCTGCGGAGCTGCGAAAGTAGACCAGGCGGCATTAGAAAGAACCCGAATCGAAGTTGGTGGCTGTGTTTTGAACTGGCTGCAATTAAATGTGACCTTGGAGCAGCGCTCCAACCAGCCAACCAGCCAACCATCGATTATCTAACGGTGGAGCTGGAGCCTTTTAGCTCGTGCTGCGAACGCGCCATTCTCTTGGCCATCATCATAAGCCACCAGGATGGGGATCGGGAGTTGGGGCCTTGTCGGCGCTGCTCTCATCACGCCGTGATTCGCCAGATGATGGATTGCGTTCACTTTTGATGGATCTGCCACTTTCAGTTGGAAATTTAATGCTCACGTCCGCGAGGCGCTGCCTAATTGCCCAGCCCGTTCCGAGATCTTAAGATCCCCAGATCACCAGATCACCAGATCCCCAGCCTCAGATCCCCCCAACGCCCCGCGATCATTTCCATTTCCGTTAAGGCCGCTGGCCAAAAAGTCTTGGGCCCAACTTTCGCTTTTGCGCGCAGTCTCCTTTGGATTTTTCCTCGGACCTCTACCGCCGACGGCTTCTAACATCCTGCCCAGTTTGTGTCCAGGAGGCGCATCCTTTGACTGGGCTGCATAATTGGCGTCTGGAGGCGGGCCGGCGGCTCCAAGGGCTTGTGTCCAACATGTGCCAGGCACATTCTGGCCAAAAAGAAAGGAAAGCTTAGAACTCAAGGGCGTGTTTGGCTTAAAAAGCCGCAAATAAACCATTCGTTCCCTTTGAAGAGGGCCCAAGAATATCACCTGGGGCATTTCGCAACCTTTGGAGCTACGACTAACGGTATCCCTTCTTAGGCATTTGTTTAATTGCCTGTTTCATGGCAACTTCAGGGGAATTTCGGAAATCCCAAAACACATGCAACATGCGACGCAAAATGTGAATCATAGTGGCAGCCAATGAAAACACTAACCAACTCTATGGCTCCATTAGGGGAAAGGTGTAAATATCTGTTAACCGGCCAAAACAATTTTCACCCTCATTCACTAATTGATGGCCACAATCATAACGACTCCAAAATGAGATCCATTAACTTGAGTTTGAGTTGAGCCAAAATTCATCAATGAATTTCAAAATGCTCTTTTTTTATACTCTCGGCACTTTGAGGTTACAGGTGAATATACTGTATTCTTATAGTTGCATGTAAACTAATGGATTTGGGGCCCTATAAAGTGTTTATGATCAGAGAACAGGTGAGTTTATATATACATATCCGTTTGAACTTTGATATTTGGATACAACAGAAGTAAGTTGTCTTCGTAAATCTAAAACCAGTTATTTTAGTAAGGCTTTTGCTTAGGATCTATTTTTTATGTTTTCATAAAATTATGAAAAACTGTGATTTTACTAAACAAGTTGGACGAAAGATAAAAGTATCTGAACCAGGTACCAGTTGTAAAATTGTTCGCAATTGTCCATTATGGAAGTATTATTGTTTAATAGACTTTTGACACCTTTTATTCTCTCGCCGTAACTAAAAGAACTGGATTATACCTTTTGGACAACTCCATCACATTCACCCCATTCACTGTTTCACCCAAGCGGATTTTACGCACTTGAAAGCCACAAAGTCCGCAGACTCGATTCGCGACCTGCGGCCATTTTCGCGTTCTCGACCCTCCTCTCCGTCGGGCTTTGTCTTTTGAGCCAAAAACTAAGACCATTGACAAATGATTGGCAACGAGCTGCGGGGGGAAGAGTGCGGAGTGGAGCGGCAGCAAAAACTCATCAATTAAAAGTGCTAATGGCTATCATAATGATATGTTAATATCACTCGCAGCTATGGCCATTCTGCTTTTGTTTTTGCGCTCTGGCTAACTGCGTTTTAGTTCAGTTAACCCGGGTAGAAGTAGAAAAAGGTAACACACAGCGGAACTCTAAGCCACGAAGAATGTTGTTGCATGATTAATTATGCCTTGGCGACTTTTTGGCGGTCTCTCGACAGACGCAGTCAAAACATATTTCCCAGCTTGCTTTTGCTTCATTAGCGCATTTCTTCCTTGGTGGCAAAAAAATAAGAAAAAACAGAGACGGAGGGTCTACAGCTCTTGATATATGTCAAATTAATTAAGTTTTCTGGCACAACCGTTTCGAGGGGTCAACGGAGCAGGTGATTGGATGGGGGCATCTGCCGCACTCTAGCTATAAGACGTGTACTTCTCAAGCTCCATCGGGTTCGGCCCTGATTTATAAGTTCAATCAAACTCATGAATATGCACATCAAGAGCAGCCAGCGCCCGCGGGCCTAGGATGCCTGATTTATGGCCTGGCCTGGAACTTTGGGATCGGAATCGGGATCAGGCCAAAGGGCCTTGCAGATCCAGAAACACTGCGAGATACAGATACAGACGCGAGTATGCAAAGGTTGCAGTTCGGCGGGCACATTCTTCACCATTCCCAGATTGATACGTGCTGGAATTCTCGTTGCCCGCTCATAATTCTCCCCACAGCCCGTCACAGGTGATATATGCGTCTGCCGGGATTCGGGATCAGGGGATCGGGAGATCTGGGCGATCTCGAGATCAGGGGTCGTCGTCGTGCGTAGGCCTAATGATTGGTTTGCCGCCCGATCGCGGGGTTAAGAGTTATGGTTGAACTCCGCGGCGGATGTAGTGCATCATCCGTACGCCGGCCATAATGATAGGTCAGCTGGGCACTGGAAAGCGTCAGCTTAGATTTAGCGTTTTAATTGCCGCCGAGGAGCTTATTTCGGGGGTCGAAATTTATGCATCCGTCGGAGGATCCGTTCCCAGCGAACAGCAGACAGCAGACAGCGGGTCAGGATACCGAATCCTCCTCTTCAGCAGGACATCCAAATTCCGGGCGTTGCGTGCCAGGAGCCCATCACTGAAATTGCCAGCCAATTGTAATGCAAAGTTCTCTCTCCATGCCGACTTGCAACGCCAACGCAGCTCGCCCTGGGCCAATTTCTAATTTAACTTCTTTTCTGCGGCTTGATATTTGGCCAAAAGTTGCATGGCCCTGTTGTTGCTGTGGCTGTGGGCCGACTGCCGCCATGGCGGAGCTCTGGGTAACAAGTTTGGAAAATTTGCGTTTCCGGCATTTGCAAATTTACAATTCGCGCCTCGCATTTTGACAGAGATGCATGCCCCTTGCGATCGAGGCGTCGAGGTTAAAGTTGCCGCCTGCTAGAGATGAGCAGCGCAACTAAGGGAAGTAAAGCTTAGCCTAAGTTGTTAAGAGAAAGTAAGCAAGGAACTTGAAAGAAATCGTAATTAAACACTTTTTGAAGGTTTCCCCCAAGGTTTCATTCTTGAATATAATGGTTTTACTCAACAGTTTTTATTTATTCACTATTTATTTCAATGTTACCATTATAATTACAATAATATTCTATTAATATGAGCACTGGATTATGAGCATAAATAAAATTCAATCTTAGAAGATTAGAATTAAACATTTATTGGGGTTTCTAAAACTCATTTTCGTATCATCTGATACGTTTTCCATTTTTTTTTTAGATTTTATTTGATATTGCATAAATAAACAAGTTAATACAAATGGTTAGGTTGCACTTGTGGCTCATCTCTGGTGGGTTGTAGGCGGTGTTTGGTGTTTTCGGGACCTGTCTGCGGTTGACTGACTGTGAGCTCCGTTCGCTGGATGGCCGCCTGCTATTTCAAAGGGGGTTTTGGGAAGTTGTTGGCTTTCGATGGGGTGCCCAGCTAACCCGTTATGTAAACGTCTTTGCGCGCCTTCATTTTGTGGTTTCAGCAGCTTGGAGTTTTCATTTTTTCGTACTTTTCTGTTTTGCCCGAGCAAATGTTTATGGGCTGTGGGCTAACTTCCTTTTAACATGCAACAATTTATGCCGCTGTGGCTCAAATTGCATGCGTCTGTGACCCCAAACCAGGCGCAACCAAACCCCAAACCCCAAACCCAAATGGCGGGCGCCATTCCGCCCCGAATTTCGAATTTCGCACTCCAACG
This sequence comes from Drosophila mimetica, assembly GCA_037075245.1. NCBI lineage: Eukaryota > Metazoa > Arthropoda > Insecta > Diptera > Drosophilidae > Drosophila > Drosophila mimetica. The sequence goes on along the minus strand of JBAMCH010000014.1, from coordinate 33,458,632 downwards.
GCGAGCGGAAATGCTGACGGCTCATGGCATTGCAGCTGCCCCATTGAATCGCCAGCGAAATCAAACAGATTTTCTCGTTAGACAGGCTGGCCAGATATTGGGTATCGGCGCTGGACTACCGTCGACTGACGATCGTAACCCCGCGACAAGATCAACCGCTTTTTGCTCCAGTCCCGCTCCCATATAAATCATAAGCCCCGCCGAGCCAAACAAAACGAAACGTCAAATTAAAATGCAAATTTAATTGATGTATCGGCCAACTAGTTTCCAGACTGTGTGCATTAGAGACACCGATACGATATCGTAAACGCGAGAGACCGATCATTAGATGCAAAAAGCGGAGACTTAAGCTAAAGTGCAGCGCACACCAAACACACCACACACACTGGTCTGGTGTGCAGCGGAAATTATACGAGCGAATGCAATCTGGTTGCCGCCGAAGTTGCCCGCGCTGCAGTTTGCAATTTGAAATGCTTCGACTGCGGCTAATTACACGCATTTCGCATGTGGCCAAAAGGAGCGGCCCATGGCCAGAAGCCACGGCCCACGGCCCATCCCTGCGTCCAGGATACGTGCTCCTCGCCCATTAAGTAATAGTTGCGGACCCCTGCTAATAGCCGAAGTTGCAGTTGCAGTTGCAGTTGCCGTTCCCCCAGGCAGCTCAAACATCAAAGGCTGCCCAGCAGCAACTGTAAACTCCTCGGATGACATTACCATTAGGCTCCACTCACATCTCCGAGATACTTTGGCCAACAGGAGCGCCGTCGATTGTGGTGATTGAGAAGCACAGATTGAATTGTAGCACGTGTTCTTCATAGAATATGGATGGAACTAATTGCTCCTTTAAGAGTGGTTTGCTTGGTGATATAATATTATAAGGTAATATAAAAGTACTATTGGGGTGACACAGAATTCTTTATGGGTGAAATTCGTTTGGAAATTTTCCGTACAATACAAGCTCCACTCGAAACACTGATGCAAAAATTGGAGAAAATATTCATTTTTTAAAATACGAAATTTTTTATTTTTTATTACCATTTATCGTATCGTCAAAGACATAATAATATTGCCAATCTACTTGGATCGATCTTTTGTATAAGCAAATCAGTAATTCTTTAGTTTTCTGACCATTTTCAGAAGCGAGATAAAAGTAATATAAACTGAAGCTATAAGCTTACTTCCGTCGAACAAAAAAGTATTTTGTCCTACCAATATGATAAATGCTTTAATGCTTCGTTGCTATCTTCCCATTATTATAAAAGGTAATTCGTGCTTCTTAAATGTTCCAATCCTAGCGTAAACGGCAAATATGATAAAAATAATGAATAAATTTAGGGATTAAACCATTCTTAGCTTAAGCTCCGGCTAATTTTCTTACAGTTTTACACATGTACATTTGGTTATTTATTCTAGTTTACTCTTCTTTATCTTTGCAAGCCTTACATTGTGAGGTGCCACTAAGAAAGACCCATCCGGCAGGCCCCTTCCCGCAACTGACATTCGGCCAGTCAAAGTTCAAGCAGAAAAGTCGAAAGGTGTCGGTGTCTCTCAATGTCAAACGAGGAGGAGGATGAGCTGGGGATGGGAGATGGAGATGGCAGGGGGATTCAAGACAAACATTGATCGATGCGAGGCAAGAAGTCGGATGGAAGAGTAGGGAATGCAGAATGCAGATGCGGCACATCCATCTGACAGATACTACAGATACCAGATACTCTGTCTGTCTATCTATCTGTCTGTGTGTTCTTGAAAAACTCCAAATTGGCCGGGCTGCTGTTGCTGTTGCTTTGCATGCGAGTTTGAAGGCCTTAAAGTCGCTGCAGCTGCAGAAAGCCAGAGATGCAGAGGCCCAGAGACTGGAGAGCCTCGGTTGAGGGCCACAGACGGAAAAGATGGATAAAATGGCCGCCACAGCCATGGAGCATGGACCCATGCCCGAATCCAAGCCCAAACTCCAGGCAGCCATGGATGGGATCTGGTCCTGTCCTGCTTATTTTTCATCTTATTTTCTTATTTTGCGGCAGTGGCCTGCCTCTCGTTGTGCTTTATCGTCTGCTGGAAATCTGCGCACGTTTTGGCCGGGTTATTATGCGCGCCTTGGTTGGTTTGGATGCTTTGGCTTTGGCTTTGGCTGGCTGTTTGTTGCGGGGGGCAGCCCTTGAAGACCGAAAAAGCTGTGGGGCTTCTCCTCCATCTTGGCCCGTCTCCACTGCAGTTGGTGTGTTTCACGAGAAATCCGGTACCCACTCCCCCCCAAACCTGGTATCGTATCGTATAGGGGTATCGGGGTATCGGGGTATCTGGTATCCCCCACCTCCGGCAAGCTGTCAGCCACTTGGCAGCGTGTTTGTTAACATATAGTATTTTGAAGGCGTGGGAGCCGCAATGCAGCCGGGGCTCAGGCCAAGACCCAGACTCTTCAGGCCGAAACGATGCGATGCGATGCGAGACGATGGGGCGCAAAGAAGAGGGACCCGGGCCAGAAGAGGAAAACGTTTTAAAGTTTCTGCCTTTGTCTGCGGCAAACGCCATTTTTCCCCTTGACTTCGTTTGGTCTTGGCCAGAGCAGCAGAGCAGCAGAGAACCAGAGAACCTCCATCTCTGACTCTAGTTTTCTAAGCCCGGCTGGCTGGCTGGCTGGCTGGCCATGTTATTTGTCAATGCATGACAATTTTATTGGCTTATTTCTGTGGCCCTGTTGCCTTTCCTTCCCTTGATGGACGTTTTGCGGTTTGCAGACACTTTAATTTGGGCATGGCCCCGGCCAAGCCAGCCCAATCCAATCCGCCATCCTGCGTGCACAGTCCTAGGGTCTGGATTTGGGTTCGGGCACGAAGTAAATCACATCACGACAAAGCCCACCGATCCAATCGGATCCAATGCGCAGCGATCTGCGGCAGTTCCATTTCCATTTTCCATTCGAGGCAATCGAAGCCGCTTTGCATGGGCTAATTGCGGAGCCTGATTTGTGATGCCGATATTTTCGGCGATTTGGCGTTAAGCGGCGAATCATGATTCACGGGGTGTTGGAAAATGCAACGGAAATCGCCAGAGAGAAACCTTAACCCGCTGAGGCAACAACTCTGGCATACACATTAAAAAAACTTGCTTTTCAAAGGCCTAAAAAGAGTTTTATAGATTGAAATTTTATAGTTGCAACTTTAAGATAATTATTATCTATTAAACAAATAGGAATACAAAGTTATGAATAGTTTGAATAAATGATTTTTACGAACTTCTGTTTTAGAGGGTTAAGAGCTGCAGAGATGACGTTGGCGTCTTCGATTGGCGCAATCGCTCAAGGAGAGAAATCACACGGAATCGTGCCAGGTTTTCCGCCGCCCCCCAGTCAGTCCGCCCGCTTTTCCGAGGAACTCCCCCTACTTTATTTTTCACTTTCGGTTAGCTAACTGCGGCCAGAATTCTTTGGCCCGGTTGGTCGGTTGGCCACTTGGCGGTCTCGTTTCCTTCTATCCACCGAGCTGGCCACATCCACATCTACATCCACATCCATGGCCATTATGGCCCGAGGTTGCAATTCAATTTGCCTTTGTGGAAGTCGCCGTCGTCGTCGCCATTTGCCGTTGATTCTCGTGGCATGTATTTTGCATATTGACGCGCGGCATTTTGTAAGGCAACATTTCACATTGCAATTGGCATTCGACAGCCCAGAGTCGCAGCCACGTTTCGTGCCAAGATAACCAACTGCCACATGGCACACATGGAGCTCCTTTGGCCAATGTAGAAAATGCAAAACAAAAACAACAAATAACTCACGACATCTCGACAGCCGCAGCTCATGAGTCATGTGAATGCAAAGTCCCGCCACGAAACACGACCGAGTCAGTCCGCAAATCAACGCCGACACTCGGGCGATAAAAGCCATCGTATGCCAGGCATATATCTGTATATGTATCTGGGTATTGCTATAGAGCCATAGAGCTGTAGTGCACTTCCAAAGGCAGCAAATAATAACAATAACAATAACCGCTTCTGACATTTTTATTGAGTGTCTGTTTGATGAGTTGTTCGCCACGACAGGTTTCGGTTTCAGTTAGCAGTTCGCAGTTTTCAGCTTGCAGTTTTCAGTTTTCAGTTTCGATTCTAGACTTAATTCCTAGAGCCCCCAGCAGAGCGTGCTGGCATAATCATAAGCCAGCACTTAGTTTTGTGTATACGGAATGACAGAACCCGGGGCGTCGCTAGCTCATTACACATGTCATAATCAGGGATATTCACTTATTGTTCAATTGTTGTATTATTTGAAATATGCTATAATGGACACTGTAAAACTTATAGCGCAATTACTCACTGCCTCAATATTAACTAGACAACTCGTTGGTAGAAGAATTCAAATGATATCTTGAGGAGCTTAGTTGTAATATTCTTCAAGATTTAATTTAATGCCCTCTCACAAAAATGAGAAAACAAAAAGAATGTTACTCCATTCCTTTAAGTACTTTAAGTTTACCAAAACACTTGTAAAAATAAAAACAAAAAAAATATATATCAAAATAAATAATAATAATAAACAAATCAGGTTGTAAATGCTATACAGTTTGGATATTACCTCGAATAAGTTTTCATATAGATTTGAATTTTAAATAAATAAAAATGTACATTAAGGGGAGTAGACTCATAGCTTCATTTTTACCCAGCAGAAAGATCGCGACTTCAGGCCAGTCTGTGTAATATTTAAAAAGCGCAGCATGTCTTGTTAAGCAACTTTGGGACGGGGCCCACCTACAATCGCCTGGTCGCCGGCAGAAACTGTCGATCTACTTACTCCGATGGGAGTTTTGCTGGCGCACGGACCGATGGGAGGGCGGTCCGCGATTCCTTCGAATCAATAACCATTCATCATTCGGGCCTGGCCGGGATCAGGACGCGGAGCGCTGCAAATTTCTTCATCGGCTGGCAGAGCAGGAGAACCGAACCTCCGCCTCGGCCCTTTTTGGGGGCCTGCGCGGATACGCTTTTGATAGGACTTTTGATTTATTACAAATTGAAGTTGATTTTAATCGAGTGTTTGCCAAAGTCCGCACGCTCCTCCGACTCGGAGCGGAGCTCGCCTGGATTGGATCTGGACTGGGGCTGATTGATGAGTCGAGCAGCTGTCGAGCGCGTTTGAAATTTATGACAAAATATATGAGCCGCACTTTATCAGCTCGCGGTGATCGCGGCACGCCGCGAATATTAATTGGAGCGGTTCGGGGCGTAGGAAAGTGTTTTCCATTTAAATTGAATCTGCATTCTGGACTCTGGATTCTGGATTCTGGAGACGGGATGTGGATGCGGATGGTATGCCTGGTCCTTCGAGGGCATTGCATTATTTTATTATAATGTGATTATTTATGCTCCGGCCGAGACGAGACTGATGTTTGACACCCCGACGAGCGCTGTGGTCGCATGCAACGAATTGATTTCAAAATTACAGTAATTTTCACAATTTTCTAATTATTTAATCGATTATTGATTTTTGATGTGCGCTAAGTGGCTCACTTAGTGCGTGAGAAATTGATGTGCGGAATCATTTGGCTGCGCCTCGCCCGATCTCCACGAGGTGTTGATTTGCGAGGCTGCAGGTGGTGATTGTGATTGGAATTGGGCTAGGGGATCAGTCTCGGGATCGGAAACGGGGATCGGATGCTGATGGTGTGGGCGTAGCAAATGGAATGTGAAGAGGTCACCGCGAGCTAATGACTCAATTAGGTCTGTTCGAATGAAAGAAAGAGCATCCCATCGAAGCCCACGCAAGCACTCTCTCTCTCTTCTTCGGAGACTCCCTGACTCACCATCACCTGATATTCCCCGTCCAAATTGAGCCTACGAAAATTGATGGCAATCGGGAGGAAAGTGAAATCCGAGTCAAATTTGGCGCCAAGTGCCAATTGAGGTGGTCCGCCAAGAGCAATTTGAGTGTCTTTCCCCTTGCGCCGCCACGCTCTATTGGTGTTCCAGATTTTCGGCTCTGGCCAAAACTGAGGACTCGTTCCTGTCGTGCGTCCAGTTTGGAGCTCCTTCCCCCCTCCTCCTCCGCCTGCGAACCGCTTAAGATCGAATAAGATATAATGATAATGCTCTGAGGACGATGACGATCGTAATGAGCTGCAATTGCAGCGCTTTGGAGTGTGCCACACTCCTCCTCGGAACTCCACTTCCACCGTCACCCCGAACCTGCGACTCTGATTACACTTAAGTGGAGTGGCCAATGTGATTTGGATTCTGGCCGGGGCTTTTCTTTTTTTCGGTTTTCTCGCTCCGCAAAGTGGGCTGTGGTCGTGGTTGTGGCAGTGGCTGATCTGGAAGATCGCTTTACGGTCTTCAGGTTTCTGGTTTGTGTCGATTTGGCGCAATCATTTCATGGTTAACCTGGCCATGCTTTACCATACGCATCCCACAAGACCAGAGACCCAGAGACCGAAGTCGAGCCATGAAATTGCTGAAATTATTGCGGTACAAACTGTCACAGCGAAGCCATCAGCGAATCGAATCCATTCCCAATCGGTTCTTTGACTCATTAGAATGTCAACAAAATTTCGCTGACGACGATTTAGTAAATTGCCTTGACTTGGTTCGGATTGCCGGCTTTATGCATATGCATATGGATTCGAGTCGGACATTGGTGGCTATAATTACTCTGGCCATACTTGGATTCGGATTCGGATATGGACAGGTGTCCCCTGTGTTGGTACTGTGAATAATTCAGACCGCCTGACATATGTAACATTGACAGGGATCTGCGGGACCTGGTGCCGCATTTCCCGGCTGGCGACAGTGCGTAGTCCACTCGGATTCGAATTCAATTTGCTTAAATTATTAAAACAATTGTGTGTGTGCCAACTCTTATCATCCCCAGGAAGCCTAGGACGACGGCAGACCCTTGAAGGATTTCATAATACGGGGAAGTCATAAACTTGTTCAAATATTGACGCCCAATTATGGCAATTTGCATTGTCCAGTCCCGCATTGCTTATGGATAATTTTCATAATAAAAGTCATGTGCACCGTGCTTCGATTCCCCGCCGTTTCTGGGAAATACCAGGTATTGCCTCCAGTTTTTATTCTAGGAAAGTGCCTTCGTTTGATATTCAATTCAGTTTTAAACTCTCGCCGATATTATTAGCTTGAAAGGTTTTGGCCGTAAAATATAATGGCCAAAATCGGTGGAAAAGGTAGAAGAAGCCATAAGTTGATTATGAAAGGCTTTGCTTTATATATGACAAAAATTCAATGAGAAAGAGTCTTTACTTTTCATTAAAAGTTATTGTACCTGTTACAAAAATGTAAGCGCAGCTTGAAAAATTAATAATATTAATCAATTTGTTGTTTAAGTTACTGCAATTAACAATCAAATGAAAATCTTTGTGTCAACATTCATTTTTGTGAATGTATTGCTGTGCAAACTGGTTTTCAAATTTAAATTTGGCGCCAATGTGTTCCCTGCTTGCAAGCAGTTTACACTGCTTGGAAAGGAGGAATAATAGTGGTTATTTCCGGTTCAACTGCTTCAAAAAGGAAGAAAATAGCGGCAAGTTTTAAAAATGAGCGTTAAAGCCGGTATTTAAATGAAAATTGAATACGATAGAAAATTGTAATAATTAAAAAGTTAAGAAACAAAAACGTGAAAATATTCTGATTGAGTAAAATAATATTTTTGGCTTCACTTTTTTTCTTTAACAAAATTAACTATAATAATATTTAATAATTTATTTGATTTCCAAAATAACTATTAATTATAATAGTTACAAAATATTAAAATAAAATATTAATTTAAGCAGAGCTTAAGGGCTTCCCAGAACCTATAGCTTTATTGGCCGACAGCTCCTCCAACTTTAATTCGAATTCGAGCCTCTTCCAATTTGCTAACTTGCGACACTTTCAGTGGTTAATAAATTAATTATGCGGCTTAATTGCTGCCCGACGGCGGTGGAAGCGCAGCTCTGGGTTTTGGCGTGCGAACAAATTAGCCGGCCAGTAAGTCGGCCACCTGGAGGAGCGGCGGAGAAGTTACTTGAGCTTAGTCAGGTGTTGGCGCAAAAACAGAGTCATTAGCCGGGATGCGGCTGCTCCTCCTGCTCCTTCTCATGCTACGCCGGCATGCAATCCCAGTTCTTTTAGCCGCCGAACTATGTGACATTTTTCAAATGCTGCCGCCGGAGGAACAAAGCGAGAGTACGGTTACAGCTGGCCTTGTGCGTTCCCCCCTTTCCTCGATTTTTGCCCCCAAGAAACGTGCCGCAATGCCGACGCATCAGCGTTGGAGTCAATTGCAACGCCAATCAAAGTTGCAACTACACTTGGGAAAAAATGAGGGGCAGAATAGCGTTTTTTTAAACCTGGAAAAATGTAAATAAATGTAATACTTTTGATATGTCTTCTACAAATTAAATGTTATGAGAGAGCAACAAAAAATCATGGCTAAATCTATGTAATAGTATATAAAATACTTTGGTATCTAAAATACTCTTAATCAACATTTAAAAATGTACCTTTGGGCTATAAAAATGTACTCCAAACTAGATGAATAGACTAGATCAAAGTATAATGCACTCCCCAGTTGAAGTGTGTAAGTTTATATGTTTTTTATTCGCAGCAATTCGGCACTGGGCCGTCGGTAGTGAATGGTGTCACAATGCCTGAATGGCTGAAAGCCAATCCGCGCCGCGTCCCAGCCATGAGATGATCGGTCGTGTTCTGGCGGCTCCACCGCATGTACTCACGCCTGTCGAAAGCTATTTGGCCAGCATTCATTCAAAGCTCCGGCCTCCAGCTGGATCCTCCAGGCAAGTCATTCACGGGACAGGGACCATCGGTGACCAGCAGCCAGTAACCAGTTCGCATCATCTTCTCCAGCTGCCGCGGCAGCTCAGCTTCAAATCCCAATCAAACGTCGCTGCCGAGGGGAATGGTGAGAATTTCCTTTGTGGCCTGGCGGACGGCGTTTTGTTAACAACAAACAAGTGGAATGCAAACTTTCAGTTGCAGCGGGGGAAAACAGCGGCGGAAGGGGAAGAAATAAAATAATTTCGGGCCACTAGCCACGTTGACATCTCATCTCTGCGACTCGCAGCTCGGCAACTCGGCAACTGGCGGCACTTCAAAGCCGCGAAATGCGAATGCGAATGCGAACGCGGACGATTCCCGCTGGCGTTTCTCAGTGCCGCGGCACGATAAGAATTCCTCGTGCCTCCGCGGTCTCTTAGCGGTTCCTCAGTTGCCCAGTTTTCAGTTCCTGGCCAGTTATTCGGCCTGACGAACTGCGGCTTTTCCTCCTCGTGGGTCAGGTTTATTAACCTTTTTGGCGACAAGCACTACTGAAACAGTGCTGTAAATGTATCTGTATCTGTATCTGTATCGATAGGGCCATCAGATTGCGGGGCCCTGGTCTCTAGGGTCCAGTGCCTATCGGCCAACTGCATCTGGGTTTTGGGCCGTGCGTTCTGACCGAGTTCCGAATGCCACTCGCCTCGTTCCGTTTTATCTTTTCGGCCTCCGCAATTAGACACAATGGCTGCGCTTAGCCGGTAAGCCCGCTCTGCTATCGCAGCGGATATATTTAGGAGCTATTTGAATATTATTAGCGGCGGATAATTATAGACACGCACTCCCACGCACACACAGTGGGTCAGGCGATGCGAAACGAGGTGAATGAGAGAAGGAAGAGGAAGGAGGAGGCCCAGGACCAGAGACAATGACATAGAAATGGGTCGCTCCTTGGGACTGGACCTTTGTGTACTTGCCGCCAGGCACAGTGGTCAGAGGTCAGATAAAATCTATTCGGAGCGGGAAGAATTTCGGTCGGGGAGATGTCTACTTAAGATTGCATGGGATTGCATTTAGCAAATTGTTCGAGTGAACGATCGCTTGATTGAACAGGAAGGAGGAGGATACTTTAACACACATTGCGTTTAATCATTTACACCGATGTTTGCAAAAGGTGATTGTGAAACAAGAAAATAGGAAATCCTTTAACATATTTTGTGAAAAAGAATTGCCTAATGTTTTGAAGGTATCTACTTAATTTCATTTTGTTTTGATAATGTTTCATTAAATAAAATATAAGTATATTTTAAAATATTCCTTAAATATGCCTTAACTTCAATTATATTATTAATGTCTGATTTAATGCGAATAGAATGTCTTAAGATGAATACAAATTCCTTAGTTCTTTATATAATAATGTCATAACTTGAGTATAACATGAATAAAGATATACCTACAAATATACAAGAAGTTCTTCCATTCCCACGACCGGGTGTCACTGTGACCTGCTGCTGCGGCAGTTCTCTGTGTTGGTGTATTTTGTTTTTCTTTTTATTTTTGGTCTATGGAAACCTACACTCACGCAGGTAATTATAATAATTATCTGGACGGATGCATGAATGAGCAGGGAAGGGACAGGGGCGGGGGCAGGTCCTGCGGCACATCCACATCCCGGTCGTCCATCTTGGTGGCGGGCCTTCGTCCAGCCGGCCTTCGGGGGCGTGGCCGAGTGCAGCAACCGCCACATCGGAGCAGCTACGACTACAAAGGGGCAGCCAAATGTGACTTCGCAACTGACACTAATTACACGGAGGCGGCGGCGACGTCGGTGGCAGCCGAATTCCTGCTCATCCTGGCGGGCATCCTCGCATCCTTGTCCGCTCATCCGGTAGGAGGCAACCTGTGCCGCCAACTAATTGCACCTCCACCCCCGCCTCCATCTCCACCTCCGCAGGACACCGTGAGTTATGCGGGCATCCTTTAAAGTTGCACCGACGACTAGCTTGAAAATCAACTGGGACTCGTCCTTCCTCGCTGCGCACGTGCTGCAGATTACACGTTTCAATGACTTTTGGCGGCAGCGGAATAAAAGGAATTACAAATGTCTTGCCGGGGCACCACCCCCCTACCGCTCACTCCCCATCCTTCGTCCTTCGAACGCCCAGGAACTGGAACTGAACTTCAAATGCCCGACTGCTGTTTCAATTTGTTGCCCATTGTTGGTAGTTGGTCGCTTAATTAAGTTGACGCCGCAATCAAATCAAATAAAAATCAAAATCGCACGCATATGCTGCTCGCCGCGGGAGCGAGGAGAGCGGCGGCAGGCGGGCCACCCCGCCAGCAGGACCAAGGCCACGGGAGCAAGCGGGACGGCAGTCGCCGCGCAAGGACCTTCGGCATATGCTCCTGCTGATTCCTCCTTTTGCGGGGCGATGCTGCTCGATGACGCTGCTCTTGTGTCCCTGCAATCAACAATTGCTCGTCAGTGGAAACGAGGTGGGTGGTGGAGAGTGGGTGGTGGGCGGACGCGTGTGGTCTGCTAATTCGCTTTAAAGCTTTTCAGGGTCGCTGGCTGGATGTCTTTGTTGACACACACACACAGCATCGTCAATGACATCGTTAAGTAATCCATTCAATTGATTCGCTCACTCGCACTTTATGCCAGCTATGTTTTCACAATAATGATTATATTGTTCAAGGCAGATGGATTTCAGATACACATATTATGTTCCTTCGCTCAGAAATAATATCATTGTTATTAGTCTCATAATCTTTAAATCGCATGGTGAGGACAGATTAAATGAGGCTTAGAATGTTTGTTTCGATCCTTTTAAATGATTTATTTATACAATTTTATCCGCATTTCACACTCTTAATATCTGCTAAGACAACATAGTTAAAGCTAGACAAAAGAAATCTCTTGTGCATTTTTAAGATATTTCAGAGTAATTGTCTGTCTTTGATTTGGGATCCTTTTTGGACAAAATGTAGCAATAAAAAGGGCATACGAAACTCCCATAAAAGTGTATAAAAGAGAACGCATTTTTAAATGAGACTCAAATATTGTATTTTAGTTATTTATAGTCATGATTATATCTTACCAAAGAAGTTCCAATTAAAACAAATTCCAATTTAAAATGCATGGGAATTAATATAGGACTCCAATTGTGACGAACACATTTTATTAAGTTTAATTATAGATAGTCATGGAAATTTCCTATGTCGTTACGTTTCAAAATACACCGACTGCAGGCACCTCCCGAAACTCGATCGCTAATCATCTCACTTGGCCCGGCATAATAACCAAATTTACAAATTAGAGAGTCCAGCGGCAGCCCACTACAAATCAAACATGGAAATGGTAAAAATATTGGACACATGGGCTGGGGACACACACATACACACAAGATACCGGGCTCCACCTCCTTCAAAAGCCAAATGCTAATTTGAGTGCTCCACATTTCCCGAGGAGGGCGACAGGGGGGCAGCCCGAAATTTGGATTTGTAATTGGAATCAACTGATGGGTGATTGGATGATGGACCCACAGGAGTGGCCCCCGAAAAGGGTTCCCGGTTTCGGGTGGCTGGGAATGTGAGTGTGCGTGTAAATGTGTATGTGGATAGGACCGGGCCTATAAGTAGGCTAGCATTGCCATTGATTTTAAAGGATCTCGCTTCACCCGAATCCATGCAAATTGGATGGGCGGGTGGTGCGGGAACCGGAGGCCGATGGAATCGGACAAACGGATGCGTAATGTCGCCACTGTAAATGAATGAGTCGAAACTCCAGTCCATGTGTGCGTGCATTGAATGTGGCTTGTTTTACACTCGAACGCATTTGAATACGTTGCTAATGGGATTTTGATGATGACAATGTTGCCGACTGTCTCTGTTTCTGTTTCCACCCTGCCCAGCTCCATGCTCAGTTTTCTGTCGAAATGCAGGATCGAAAAAGGATTCCCATCCTCTGGGCTCCTCGGAGAAACTTTAACCGCAATGCAGATGGAACTCCAAATGAAGCTGGAGTGCCTCAACTTGTTCTTAAACAGTTTGCATGGCCGGCCGACGGTGGTGGAGGGGGGCGGCATTATGCCGCTCTAATGCGTACAAGTACATAATGGCGAGTACACATAGCACAGCCCATCCAATTACCACCCCGCAACATGGCTTTTGAACCCGGTCCGGATGACGACAGCAGGCCAACAACACAACTGCTGGCCACGTCAAGCAGCGGCAACATAATGTGCCATTCACTTCCGTTCCGGCGGAGGTCCCCAAAGAACGGCAAAAGATTCAGCACTCTGTGGCAGCACCCGAACACCCTCCCTCCCCCTGGAAAAGGTCCTTGTTGTGAGGACACCTACACAGGCGCAGAGACAGCCGGACTGCATGAGCAAACGCCTGTGTTCCCGCTCCCGGGAAACCCCGGAAAACCGCTCCTGCTGCCACCGCCGCCACATTTGCGGTTACGTTTTCAAGCCATTGCGCGCCATTGCCACACAGATACACACGCACACCGGCGCAGGAATTACAACACCCCCTCAAGACCCCTGACCTCCCACCCCACCCCCCACGCTGTTTACTTTTTACAGGTTGCGGCTGCGGTCGCTCTCCGCGCGGTGGTTGGTTTTCGTTTTCCCTCCAAGGGTTAGCCTGTGTTAGTACAGTGAACACCCCCCGCCGGCTGTCCATGTTTTAGTTTGCCTTTTGCCAATGCAAGTTGGACAATTTGGGCGTGTCGTTCAAATACCGCAGCCCGTGGGTGGCCCAACTCCATTCCGACTGCCGACTACTCACGCAAGCCCAAAAGATCCCGAAACTCAGGGGAGACGACAGCAGTGCTGGCCGAAACAGGGGTCGATAGCTGTTTTACGGGGCTGAAATCAGTAGCAGTTATATTACTTGTGTTACCAATGGAAATAGTGGTTAGGAAGAAATATTTTTATTTATTTATTTTTGAATGTCCTTGCTTACCGAAAATAGAAAAAACAAGAGGGAACGCTATAGTCGAGTGCCTCGACTATCAAATACCCGTTACTCAGCTAAAGTCAGCAGTCTCAAGCAGGGCAAACCAAGCAGCCGCTTCAAAAAATTTAAAAAATTTCTTCTACATTTCGGTAGGCGTTAATAACCCAAACAAAATTGCGTTTACACTTTTGCTCTAGCTTTAAAACTATGGGCGCCACAGCTTTTCGCGGTTTGTGGGCGTTAGAGGGGGTGTGGCATATCGGCGTGAAAAACTTGCGCTGCGTATTAACCCCTAGAATCTGCATGCTAAATCCCAATCATCTAGCTTTTATAGTTTCCGAGATCTCAGCGTTCATACAGACGGGTGCCACTGTTTTTCGCGGTTTGTGGGCGTTAGGGGGGAGGGGGGTTTCCCACTTTGGTCTATCAATATGTATTGATGAAACAAATACACATTTCTTTTCCCGTTAATCTAGCTTCAAAACTGTGGGTGCCACAGTTTTTCGCGGTTTGTGGGCGTTAGAGGGGGCGTGGCATATCGGCGTGAAAAACTTGCGCTGCGTATTAACCCCTAGAATCTGCATGCTAAATCCCAATCTTCTAGCTTTTATAGTTTCCGAGATCTCAGCGTTCATACAGACGGGTGCCACTGTTTTTCGCGGTTTGTGGGCGTTAGGGGGGAGGGGGGTTTCCAACTTTGGTCTATCAATATGTATTGATGAAACGAATACACATTGCTTTTCCCGTTAATATAGCTTCAAAACTGTGGGTGCCACAGTTTTTCGCGGTTTGTGGGTGTTAGAGGGGGCGTGGCACATCGGCGTGAAAAAATTGCGCTGCGTAATAACCCCTAGAATCTGCATGCCAAATCCCAATCTTCTAGCTTTTATAGTTTCCGAGATCTCAGCGTTCATACAGAACGGGTCACAGTTTTTCGCGGTTTGTGGGCGTTAGAGAGGGCGTGGCACATCGGCGTGAAAAACTTGCGCTGCGTATTAACCCCTAGAATCTGCATGCCAAATCTCAATCTTCTAGCTTTTATAGTTTCCAAGATCTCAGCGTTCATACAGACGGACAGACGGACAGACGGACAGACAGACGGACAGACGGACAGACGGACAGACGGACAGACGGACAGACGGACATGGCTAGATCGACTCGGCTAGTGATCCTGATCAAGAATATATATACTTTATATGGTCGGAAACGCTTCCTTCTGCCTGTTACATACTTTTGCACGAATCTAATATACCCTTTTACTCTACGAGTAACGGGTATAAATATATATATATATATTATAAATAGTAATTTAATGATGAGCTCAACGAGGTGTGAGCTCATATGGAATACATATGTTGGTTAATATTATTATTGTTTCGAGCAAAATTTTGATTATTTTGCGATCGTTGTCGTTTAATTTTAATAAAAAATTCTTTTAAAGTTTTTTTTTTGCCTTAAATGATCTCAAATGTAAAATACGTAGGGCTTTGAACAGCTACAACTTTTGCGAAAAATGGCAAAAAATAAAATTGGTCAGATTTGAATGCCAAACGATTGGGAATTTAATTACTATATATTTGAAGCATTATTTCCATTGTTTCGAGCGAAATACTGATTATTTCGCGGTTTCGGCTGACTTTTTGGTAGGTTGAATACGGGGCCATAAGTTATAGTTTCATAACAGCCATGTAGTGGCAAGAAAAGGCTTGCTTACAGCCATGTGCTCAACTCCGAGCGAACTTCAGACGTTTGCATAGTCCTTTGTTGAGTTGCACGAGTCCTTTTGGCCGGGACAACTTTATTCGGCCGCCGACGCCGCCCCACCGGCCATTAGCAACCGCTACCGACATTTGTATAAGCAACCCTTCGGGTGGCAACTTCAGCGTGTCCAAATCGAAACCCTCGAACTCGAATCGGCGGGGGACAGCAACCCCTGGGCACACAATATGGCTTATTATTGGCTTTCGGTGTTGGCACGTTCGATTATTTGTGTCTTAATTAGCGTTTGTTGAGATTTGTTGTTGATGTAATAAACTAATAAGCAACCGCAGTGCCGCGGCGATGCCTTCCCCACCTGCCCCCGCTTGCCCCCTTGCCACACCTGGCTGCAACTTAATTGCAATTCAATTGTCGATATGCCACGGCAAAAGTTTTCGTTCAATCTTTTATTGGTTCTGGCCAGCAGGCAGCAGGCGGTAGTAGGAGCAGAGCAGCACAGAAACCGTCAGAATGCTAATTGGCCGGCATGAGCGAACGAGTTTAATAACAATAATTTGGTTAGCTGATTAGCCGTGGAACTCGGCTCGTTTCCACCTATTCAGGCCCATTCACAGCCATTCAGGCCTTGGCTAATTCGTGTATTTGTGGCTGTCAATCTGTCGATGGCTGCGGATTGTGGATTCGGATGGGAACCTTTCGGCTGCCAATTGGTGCAAGTTATGCCGCCTCGGCGCAATTAGCACTTTATTTTGGGAGCCGCATTGATTGGTCGGGGGAACTACTTAGCACAAATTGAATCGAGTGACACACAACTTTTGACCCCGCTGCTTTTCCGGCCTCCTGTGAAAGGCACTCTGTCGGACAGGCAGTATTAATTTCGAGCCCATTAAGAGCTCAATCAAACGGGAGCTCATTAAAGGCCTGAAATGCATTAGAAATTGCTGCAATCAGCCGCTGATTAGGCTCGCTTGCGGTGCACCGCCGTTATGGAAATCGCAATTGCAGAGCGTATTAATTGCAGTTTTATTTTAAACGCATCCATTCCGGCGAGCGGGTCACCTCGATCAATTACGCAAATGAGCTCGATCCGCTCGATCCGTTGCTTGTCACCGGATCGGTGGAAAGACCGCTGACCAGCGGGCACCGCAGCACGTGTTAAGTGGCGCTTTAACTGCACTTAATTTAGCTGGAATTAGAGGCAATCAGCAATCAGCGCTGGACGGGATATGAAAGCTTATTGTACCTGCGATCTGACCCGTGCCACCGCGGTGGTCGTTGCCTAGTGCCCAGCTTCCTTCCGCTGGAAGTGCAAAAGGCACAGGCACAGGAACCTTCCTCCCAGAGCCCAATCAATGCAAATCAAGGCAGCAATCGCTCGAAATTAGCGCGCGACAACAAAGTCAACAGTCGGAAGTGGCCACTCATCGATCGCCGGCCCTTTGCCGTTCCTCAGGAGGGCACAGTGGGTAAGGGTGAAAGATCCTACAGAGAATTTGTGTATCCATAGCAATTCTAAACGATTTTCCCATTCATAATATAGTATGCGCCTTCATTGTGCCTAGAAATGTTAGACTGGAAATACTATAGCATTAGCCATTTGTGAAATAATTAATAATAATAATACTGATTTTAAAAAATTCGTATTTCTCTATTTCGTTTTATCTATTTAAAGCTTTAAGGATCTTCGGTTAGGAAGGTGATCCAAAAACAGTTTAACCAAATCGAGAGTAAAAAAATGTAACCGCATTTAAATTATGTGTTATTTAAGTTTATTGAAAGGTTCATCAAAGGGGTATAGACCCGAAAATCAGGAAACTCTTAAGTTTAAACTAATATACCAACAATCTTTTAGGAATCTCCCACATTTCCCCTAGTATCCAATCACTGTGCATTACATGCCAATTTACATGCGGCGAGGCCACAAAGCAGATAGCTGATATCTTCATCGCCCATCGCCTCTCAGCCCATCGCCCATCCGGTTTGGGCCGAACCAAGGGCTTCCTGACGACAGGAGATGCAGCACATGCTGGTAACGATTTTTAATTAATATTTTAACTAACTATTAATAGCCGCGGCATCCGGGCATCGGCGCCCCCCACCGCCCCCCTACTTCTTCATGGCGCTGACGATGAAGCTGCGCACCCGGTGGACGCTGGTGTAGACGCCAGGATACTGGGAGTTGGCGCATCCCAATCCCCAGGAGACGATGCCGCAGAGCTGGTTGTTGAAGATGGCGCCTCCGCCCGAGTCGCCGGAGCAGCTGTCCTTGCCCCCCGAGCGGGCGCAGAAGGTGGAGCCGGTGAGGGTGTCCTTGTTCTGGTAGGCCGCCTGGCACGTCTTCTTGCGGATCAGCTGGATGCGCGTGGTGCGCAGCTGGTTGGAGGGATTGGAGTTGCCGTAGCGGGTGACTCCCCAGCCGGAGACGCGCATATAGTCGCCGGCCTTCCACTGAACCGAGCAGAGCGGTATCGTGGTGATCCCGCTGCCCGTCAAGGAGCTCTGCAGCCGGACGACGCCCACGTCCCAGTTGAGGCTGGAGCTGCTGAAGCTGTTCGGGATGAAGTACTTGGCCACCTGCCGCACCACGCCCGTCTGGCTCAGCTTGCTGACGCCCCCCTGGACGGTCATCCTGCCCGCCTTGTAGCCATTGAGGCAGTGGGCCGCCGTGACCACGTGCCTGCTGCTCACCAGGGAGCCGCCGCAGTAGAACTTGCCGTCGTAGCGCAGGTTCACCATGAAGCCACCCACCGCCGACAGGGTGGTGGTGGTGCCGCCCACGATTCTGGGCTGGATCTGCCCGTGGGCCAGGCCAATGCCGAGGAGCTGGAGGAGGAGCAGCAGCAGTCGCCACATGGTGGAGGCAACTAAGTTGGCCAGCGTTGGTTCCTGGTGTTTTTATCAGACTCCGCAGCTCCAGCTGTGCAAACAAACTACGCGGATTCGGAGTCAGCTTTCACGGTCACTACACACATGACGCAGACTGTGGAAGAAAACCAAGACGGGGACTGGGTCAAATTCGCAGAGACTTGACAACATGTGGATGGTGACCTTGCGGGGTTCACAAAAACATCCGATTCGCAGAGAGCTTGTGTACATTAGTTGAGAGCTGGAAAAACAACGCTAGATAAAAGTTCTTGGTACTTTTATTTATAGATAGTGTGTTATTAAGAGAGAAAAGGTTAAAGATTGTACCTTTGAATTTAAATATGAAATTAGAATTAGAAAATTTAATTAAAATAAAATGTTTATTGAGTATACAGATTTAAATGCACCTACAATTTTGTAGTTATTTTACTATTATATGATTTTCTGGGTGACTTGCAGATAAGAATGGTTTTACCTAAAACCATCGCCATTCTTCTTGAAATCCCATCCAGTCTTCCACAGCTTTTTATTCGCCTTTCAGCACCTCCAAAGCCAGCCAAAATAAACCGAATTCGATCCATCTTCTCCTTGTTGTGAGTCATAAAACGGGGCGGGATTGGCTGGAGATCCCTGCTGGCAGATAAGAATTTGGTGCCCAGAGTCAGAGTCAAGTCAGTGAGGGAATAAGAGGAGGGAGAGAAAGAGGCAGGCCGGAATGGCAGTGCCCTTTGGCTTCGTGTTGGCCAAAAACAGCGCATTCCAAGGCGCGGAAGGGAAACCCAAACTTGGCATGCGGGCCTGGATGTGCGAAGGCTACCATATTGGGTTGGAGGATGGCTGAGCCCAAAGCCTCCTGGCGTCTGGACTTGGGTTTGGATATGGGTAAGGTTGAGGGGTATCGGGGCATCGGGTTCTTGGGGTCTTGGGCTACACCTACTGGCGGCCGGCGACCTTATCGCACCCATTAATCTGGCAGGCCGGGAAAAGAAATGAGCAATAACGAACCAAATGAGGCGAGGCAAGATGGTGGATGTCCCGGGTCCCTAGCACCGCCACCCCTCCCTCATCCTGCTCCTGGCTCCTGCGGCGCAGGCAATATGGCGGCCCGTTCGCCGCAAAAACCTAATGAAAAGCAAAAGCAACCCCGGGAGGGAGCGGTGAGTTAAATATTATGACCGGCTCTGAAAACGCCCGCAAAAGCTGGCTTCCTCCTGCACCACAACCACAACTTGCCCCATACGCAGCCAACAAAAAAAATAAAGTAGAAAACACAAAAAAGCGAGAGAAAAAATATGAATTTTTTACGATCTCAAGTCATGCAAAAAGCGAAACGAATCAGAACGCGGTGCGCATTGGACGTGAGTCGCGAATGCTTCGTGCGGGGCTATGATGGCGGCCATGGTGGGTTAACGTCATCCCCCCGCTCCCCCTTCTGGCTACGTTTTGGGTTTTGGCCCTGGTTTTGCACTCCTTTTTCTTGTGCGCGCACACCGCCCGAGATAAGAACGCTTTTGTACATTTTGTGTGCTTTTTGTAACGTTGTATTTGGCTCGTATTCCGTGATGGCGAACATCATGGAGCAGGGAACCGCTGGCGGAAATGTTTGACAGACACGTAATGCCCTCGCCACAGCCATAAATTTTTCTATTCTTTGCATACGTTCTGAGTATCGAACGATTGCCCCCGTCCCCCTCCCCGCTTTTCCGATTCGGAAAAGCGAATGCTGAAGAAACTGCCGATGGAATTTTATAATGAACATTCAGTGGGCCTGACATTTTGCGCTGCTAAAGTGCAGTTAAGGAATAATTGTTACTCTACAAAAACAGCAGTGAAACCCATAACTAAAGAGAGAGAGGGAGAGGAGTAAGTAGTGAAAATGGAGCAAAAACTACAGAAACCAAAGGGGCACAATGGGATGGCTAGGCAATCCGGAGGAAAATCCGACTGCTTGGACGGGGAAACATTTTAAAGCCAAGTGACGAGAGAGGTCGTAACATCCAAAGGGCGCAATCATCGCACATTGCACTGCAGACTCGGAAAAGGAACCCAACAATGCCATGCAAAGCACCCAGAGTACCCGCACTCCCCACAGAAGGAGGTAAGTAACATGAGAATTTTGCACAGAGTGCGTCTGCAATTTAAAAAATAAATTGGCATAAAATATTAACAAAGACTCAGGGACATCACTACTGCTTGGCCATTCTCTTCCTTCTATTGGTGCAGAAAAATTCATACTTTTTAACATTGTTAACTTAGAATTTTTATATGATATGCTTATTCGTATACAATATTTAATATACTTAATATATTAATGTAATTTTTATGTAAAAATTATACTTCGAAAATTTCTGTGATATATGAATACGTATAAAATAAAGACTTTCAGTGTGAAAATGCATTTCTTATTACCAGAAGCCTTCACAACCTGTACTCAAACCCTAAGTAAAAACAACCAAGCCCAAAAACCTTTAGATTTGTTTTGTTTTTTCTGAAGGAGAGCTGCTGGCGGGGAAGATGGCTGAAAACACTCATACGCCCCGTTTCGGCTGCAGCAACCACAATGGCAGCCAAACGAGCGAGGCATGTGTGCCTGGTGCAGCCTCAAAACCGCTTCCACTGAGCCGGGCCAAAATAAAAACAGAAAAAAGAGGCACAAACTCGGGCACCGACCAACAACCATGACACCAAGGAGTCGGGGGAGTTGGAGTTGGATTCGGAGTTGGAGTTGGCCAAAAGAGAGATGGAGGCGGAGGTGGAGGCGGAGGGTCTCTGGCATATTCGTGCGCAATTTCGCGTTTGACGAAACATATAATCTTCGCACATTTCTATGGAAATGAATGGATTGGTGAATGCCTTGCCCCGGCGCATTGATAGATGCAGGCCCGGATTGATGGATATGTAGCTGGTTGCATAAATTGGATTGGTATTGGTTTTCCAACAAGGCGACCAGCCGCAAAAAGATGGGAAAAATGGGGGAAAAAGTGCAGAAATAGGTGGCATATTTTTCTTTGCTAGCTGCAGTTTCGCTGCAGTTTCTCCCGCCGGTGCTGCATGCAAATGGGCATCCGCATCCCCCTGCTACCCGGCCTGCCTCCACCTCCATGGGGGGCCACACCCTCGAAGTCTCCCATTCTCCAAGAGGCAGGCGCCCCAACGTCGCTGTTTTTTGATTTTTCCAGTCGTGTTCTACTTACAGCGTGTGTATGTGTGTGCAGGTGCACTGGTGTATGTGCATTTCGTGTGTTTTTCTGCTCTGCGCCTATGCAAATATGCAATTAAGTCGGCCTGGCCCGACTCTTGCCATCGAGCGGCATGTTTGCTGCCATCTAACATGGCATTCCGTCAGCAAACGGACGAGCCATCGACATCGGAATCAAAATCAGCAACAGAATCTGAATCTGAATCCGATTCCGAATCCGAATCCGCTGCAGACAGCCGCACCATCAATCCGCTCATCGTCGCAAACTTGCCACAGTTGGCACTACGAATGGGAACAGCTGGGATGGGCAATGGCAATGGAAATGGAAGTGGAATTCGAATGGGAGTGGGAGGGACGAGTTGATGGCCACCATGCGATTGGCCTAATAGTTGGGTCATGTATGAGTCAAGTGTGGACTCCGGCGTTGAAAATAGCAGGGATAGTTAGATAAGAGAACGGCTTGATTATATGGACAGATCAATAGATAAAAAATGCCTATAATCTGACAGCTGGAAATGACATTGCTTCATTGGGTAATGAAAATATTTTTTGCGGCTGAAAGCAATAACTTAATTTCTTAAAGCTTTAAGTGATAAGAATAATATATTTGAATTCTTTTCGACAATTGGAAGCAAAAAGAAATTACTCGAAAAATCACATTTTTGCCAAAAGTCGAAATCCTCATTTTGCGCCAATAAAAAAATCGGTATTTTTGCCATTAAAATGGAAATAATTGTCCAAATATGAAGTGTCATACCTACCCGAACTCGTAGTGAAATTATCTACAACTTGGCATTTTTAGTTAAAATTTTTATTTTTTTGAAATTTTTCGCAAAAAATTGTGATGTTACCCCTTACAAAAAAATCGAAAAAATGAAAAATTTTTAAATTTCCTAAATCAGCCGGAAAGTGCACCAATGTTAATTATTAGGTTGTTATCTGCTCAGAACAGTTCGCCGTTTTAATTTCGGACCATTTTTGCAAAATTTGGGAGCAAAAAGAAATTACTCGAAAAATCACATTTTTGCCAAAAATCGAAATCCACATTTTGCGCCAATAAAATAATCAGTATTTTTGCCATTAAAATGGAAATAATTGTCCAAATATGAAGTGTCATACCTTCCCGAACTCGTAGTTAAATTATCTACAACTTGGCATTTTTAGTTAAAATTTTTATTTTTTTGAAATTTTTCGCAAAAAAATGTGATGTTACCCCTTACAAAAAAAATCAAAAAAATGACAAATTTTAAATTTTCTAAATCAGCCGGAAAGTGCACCAATGTTAATTATTAGGTTGTTATCTGCTCAGAACAGTTCGCCGTTTTAATTTCGGACCATTTTTGCAAAATTGGGAGCAAAAAGAAATTACTCGAAAAATCACATTTTTGCCAAAAATCGAAATCCACATTTTGCGCCAATAAAATAATCAGTATTTTTGCCATTAAAATGGAAATAATTGTCCAAATATGAAGTGTCATACCTTCCCGAACTCGTAGTTAAATTATCTACAACTTGGCATTTTTAGTTAAAATTTTTATTTTTTTGAAATTTTTCGCAAAATATTGTGATGTTAATGAAAAATTTTTAAATTTCCTAAATCAGCCGGAAAGTGCACCAATGTTAATTATTAGGTTGTTATCTGCTCAGAACAGTTCGCCGTTTTAATTTCGGACCATTTTTGCAAAATTGGGAGCAAAAAGAAATTACTCGAAAAATCACATTTTTGCCAAAAATCGAAATCTACATTTTGCGCCAATAAAATAATCAGTATTTTTGCCATTAAAATGGAAATAATTGTCCAAATATGAAGTGTCATACCTTCCCGAACTCGTAGTTAAATTATCTACAACTTGGCTTTTTTAGTTAAAATTTTTATTTTTTTGAAATTTTTCGCAAAAAATTGTGATGTTACCCCTTACAAAAAAATCGAAAAAATGAAAAATTTTTAAATTTCCTAAATCAGCCGGAAAGTGCACCAATGTTAATTATTAGGTTGTTATCTGCTCAGAACAGTTCGCCGTTTTAATTTCGGACCATTTTTGCAAAATTTGGGAGCAAAAAGAAATTACTCGAAAAATCACATTTTTGCCAAAAATCGAAATCCACATTTTGCGCCAATAAAATAATCAGTATTTTTGCCATTAAAATGGAAATAATTGTCCAAATATGAAGTGTCATACCTTCCCGAACTCGTAGTTAAATTATCTACAACTTGGCATTTTTAGTTAAAATTTTTATTTTTTTGAAATTTTTCGCAAAAAAATGTGATGTTACCCCTTACAAAAAAAATCAAAAAAATGACAAATTTTAAATTTTCTAAATCAGCCGGAAAGTGCACCAATGTTAATTATTAGGTTGTTATCTGCTCAGAACAGTTCGCCGTTTTAATTTCGGACCATTTTTGCAAAATTGGGAGCAAAAAGAAATTATTCGAAAAATCACATTTTTGCCAAAAATCGAAATCCACATTTTGCGCCAATAAAATAATCAGTATTTTTGCCATTAAAATGGAAATAATTGTCCAAATATGAAGTGTCATACCTTCCCGAACTCGTAGTTAAATTATCTACAACTTGGCATTTTTAGTTAAAATTTTTATTTTTTTGAAATTTTTCGCAAAATATTGTGATGTTAATGAAAAATTTTTAAATTTCCTAAATCAGCCGGAAAGTGCACCAATGTTAATTATTAGGTTGTTATCTGCTCAGAACAGTTCGCCGTTTTAATTTCGGACCATTTTTGCAAAATTGGGAGCAAAAAGAAATTACTCGAAAAATCACATTTTTGCCAAAAATCGAAATCTACATTTTGCGCCAATAAAATAATCAGTATTTTTGCCATTAAAATGGAAATAATTGTCCAAATATGAAGTGTCATACCTTCCCGAACTCGTAGTTAAATTATCTACAACTTGGCTTTTTTAGTTAAAATTTTTATTTTTTTGAAATTTTTCGCAAAAAATTGTGATGTTACCCCTTACAAAAAAATCGAAAAAATGAAAAATTTTTAAATTTCCTAAATCAGCCGGAAAGTGCACCAATGTTAATTATTAGGTTGTTATCTGCTCAGAACAGTTCGCCGTTTTAATTTCGGACCATTTTTGCAAAATTGGGAGCAAAAAGAAATTACTCGAAAAATCACATTTTTGCCAAAAATTGAAATCCACATTTTGCGCCAATAAAATAATCAGTATTTTTGCCATTAAAATGGAAATAATTGTCCAAATATGAAGTGTCATACCTTCCCGAACTCGTAGTTAAATTATCTACAACTTGGCATTTTTAGTTAAAATTTTTATTTTTTTGAAATTTTTCGCAAAAAAATGTGATGTTACCCCTTTCAAAAAAATCGAAAAAATGAAAAATTTTTAAATTTCCTAAATCAGCCGGAAAGTGCACCAATGTTAATTATTAGGTTGTTATCTGCTCAGAACAGTTCGCCGTTTTAATTTCGGACCATTTTTGCAAAATTGGGAGCAAAAAGAAATTACTCGAAAAATCACATTTTTGCCAAAAATTGAAATCCACATTTTGCGCCAATAAAATAATCAGTATTTTTGCCATTAAATGGAAATAATTGGCCAAATATGAAGTGTCATACCTTCCCGAACTCGTAGTTAAATTATCTACAACTTGGCATTTTTAGTTAAAATTTTTATTTTTTTGAAATTTTTCGCAAAAAATTGTGATGTTACCCCTTACAAAAAAATAGAAAAAAATGAAAAATTTTTAAATTTCCTAAATCAGCCGGAAAGTGCACCAATGTTAATTATTAGGTTGTTATCTGCTCAGAACAGTTCGCCGTTTTAATTTCGGACCATTTTTGCAAAATGGGGAGCAAAAAGAAATTACTCGAAAAATAACATTTTTGCCAAAACTCGAAATCCTCATTTTGCGCCAATAAAATAATCAGTATTTTTGCCATTAAAATGGAAATAATAATAATAAATTTTTAAATTTCCTAAATCAGCCGGAGAGTGCATAATAATTGTCCAAATATGTATTGAAATACCTTCATAAACACATAGGTATATTCTCTATGACGGTCTTTTAACGCGTTGGAGTTCCCAAATTTGCATTTGGCATTGAATGCGTATACTTGATGTGCTTTCGGGGCTTTGCGTATACTTAATATTTAGTTGCCCTCTAACGTTTTCTTCTTAATGCAAAATTTTGCATCAAAAATGCAGGCCGCTGAATGCGCTGTAAAGAGAGGTAAAGAAATCGCAAAAAAGAAAACAATGCTGAATGCTTACAAAACGTTAAGCCGCAGGAGGAGGAGGAGGAGGAAAAAGGGCGAGATGCCGCAGCGAAAAGCAGAAATAAAAACAAAAATGCAGCAACGAAATTCCGATGAAAGCGTTGCTGCATCTTCCGTCCTGCTCTCCCGCTCCCTCCCTCTCTTCTGGCCAGCGTGTGTGTGTGCGTGTGTGTCTGTAGTGGCGACGCCATGTTGCGTGCAGTACGCGTGCAGAAAAACATATGTACAAGTTCGCATGCACATACATATGTGTGCACCGAGTTACATATGTAGGCACGTAACGCATTCGGATTTCGCATTATGGCCGACGCGAACGCTTGTGGCTATATGGCTCTGTAGATATGTGGCCATGTGGCTCATGGCTTTAACTTGGCTTCCACTTCCACTGTCATTTCCATTTATTTTTTTGAAATTTTTCGCAAAAAAATGTGATGTTACCCCTTTCAAAAAAATCGAAAAAATGAAAAATTTTTAAATTTCCTAAATCAGCCGGAAAGTGCACCAATGTTAATTATTAGGTTGTTATCTGCTCAGAACAGTTCGCCGTTTTAATTTCGGACCATTTTTGCAAAATTGGGAGCAAAAAGAAATTACTCGAAAAATCACATTTTTGCCAAAAATCGAAATCCACATTTTGCGCCAATAAAATAATGTGTGTGTGTGCGTGTGTGTCTGTAGTGGCGACGCCATGTTGCGTGCAGTACGCGTGCAGAAAAACATATGTACAAGTTCGCATGCACATACATATGTGTGCACCGAGTTACATATGTAGGCACGTAACGCATTCGGATTTCGCATTATGGCCGACGCGAACGCTTGTGGCTATATGGCTCTGTAGATATGTGGCCATGTGGCTCATGGCTTTAACTTGGCTTCCACTTCCACTGTCATTTCCATTTCCACGGGTGCTCACGTTGCTGCGCTGCTGCTTTGCGTGCCTGCCACCCAAGCAAAGGCCCGAAATCAGACACTGGGAGAAAAACATGTTGACATTTTTCCTATCTCTTTGATGTTTATGTGAAGTGGATGTGAGCCTGGTAGTTTTCAAGGGTTTTCTACAATATATTTTTTGGCGAAGCACTTTCTACGAAATTCTGAATTACTTTAAGGTAAAACTTAAATCCCAGTTAAAAATGGGACCGTAATTTAAAGTACATTTATCTATCTACCTAATTTACTAAATGATAATATATTTATGGGACAGTATATTTGTTCCAATTTTTTTAAACTTCTAAGGTTGCAAATATGGTTTTCTTTCTGTGCAGAATAACGAGGGAGGGGGAGGGGCTCGACCGCATACAACTTAGTTGGCTGCCTTTGCGGTAAAAATGCAGCCGCAGCCGCTGTGAAAAGCGGAGAAGTCTTCAGCTGGAAAGAAACACCTCGAGGGGCGGAGATCTGGGTGCAACAAAGTCCCACAAATTATACACTGGCTAAGCTGCTGCATCGAGGTGCTGAGCTGAGTTGAGCTGCCGCGGCCTACGCAGAAGCAAAAGCCCCAGAAAGATTGTGATTAATAAAGCTAATTTCGAGGCTCTCAGGCTTTTGAACTATTTCAAATTAGCTGGCATGAAATTTTCAATTAATTTTCAAATTTCAATTTATAAATTGAACAACTGGCTGTTGAGTTGCTGAGCTGCTGAGCGGAGCCGCGAGTAACGGCCGCCACTGAAAGTGTGATGAGAAATTTCGTAATGACTTCTTAGCCCCCGTGAGTCCATAATAAGTGCAATTAGGCCATTGATGGTCTCGTCAGCTCCACAGCTCCACAGCTGCGACTCCGGTCCGCTCGCCAGGGCGGATGTGGATGTGGAGGAGAGCCGCAGCTCGGAATGGAGTGCTCTCCACAGTGGAGTCGTGTCGGATCCCAACGCTCCTGCAACTGTCGCCTCGCCTCGTTAGCCGAGCAGCAAATTTGCAGCGTCTAACATGGCCGGTCGCCATGTTTAATCAAATACGTGACTTGATTTCAATTTGGGCGCCAGTTCGCCATTCAGCCAGAGATGCAAACAGCTTTTCCACATTTAAGAATTTAAGAGTTCCCGACAGATGCCAGCAAATGTCGGTGCGTAGCAAATGGGGTTTGGCGACAAGAATCCTCGGGAAAATATATTTCTAGTTGTGCAATGGAGATTATACCAAAAAGTCAACGTTGTAACTTTAATTTAACGGGTTCTGATTATTGAAAATGTTTCTTTTAAACTGGACTTGTGTTTAAGAACCTGCAAATGTGAAACTGTTTCAATAAAACCATCGTTTCTCAATATTTATTGTCTTCTGAGAAGTTCGTTAGCCACCGAAACGTTTCATAAACATTATCTGAAATGATCTATAATTATCAAAATATAGTTATTGGTCCTTTGGTTTTTATTTATAAGCTTTAAACTAGCATTGGATAAATCTTGAACTTCATAAACCAATTGCTAATAATTCAAGTTCATAATTTCCCACCCATTACCCAATAAACTCTTCTCTTCTCCCAACCAACTGGCCCTACTTTTGGTTATACATGTCTCGGCAGCTCTACCAAATTATATACACTTTACCAGTTGTAAAGTTGCCCCAATGTGCGGGCTAATTGCAATAGAAATTGGCCGACAAGTGTTGGGCTAATTACGAGGTTAAGGTCTCCGGTTCTCGACGAGTGCGTGGCTATGGATGTGGATGTGTGTGCGAATCCCAGGGACAAGTGGCCCCGGTTAACCTGTTCCGCATTTCAACAAGTCAATCAGAAGTCAATCACTTGGCGGGCTCTTCGGTGATCCCAGTTGGACGTTCGATCTCTGGGTCTTCGACTTCGGCACGATTATATGCCGATATGGCCAAGTTCCGACTCTGACAACAAGCCCAGACTCTCCATCTCCATCGCCAGTCTGCTGAAAGTAATAATAATAATATATGCTGTGCAACAACAACATAATTGCAAATTGGCCCGAAAATAAAAACAACAAGGCAAGCCACAGAAACACGATAATTTAATGTTTGCCAAATGGGTGAACGGGACACACACACACGCAACGGCGAGCCGAAAAAAGTAAATTATAGACTGTCTGGTGACCTTGAAAGTGAAATGCTCCAATCTATGTAGCCGGGGAGGGGGTAGATCGCTGAAAGGCGGGGAGTATCGTAGAGGGGGAAGTGGATTCAGGAAGGTGCCGGGAGTTGATGCCCAGAAATTAGTTACTCGGCGACCAGAGTGCCCGCTCTAATTGCGTAATTGACTGATCCGACACAGCGGCGAACAAAAAGCAAACAATTGACAGACACTCAACTGCATATTGGAATGCAAAAACACACGGAGGTACACCGGTGCACTGAAAGAAAACCAGGTCCTTTTGGGACCTAATCATTCATTTAAATGTGATTGGTGTTTAAGGAGAAGAGGGCATATTTTAAAACTATTTTAATAAGTGATAAATAAGATATGTATATTATTATTAGAATATATGTTTTGATATATCTATTTCGTTTTTTTCTGTGCACTATTCCAGCTTAGAGCGGCGACAATCCGAGCCAGGAGATGGCAGTCCTGCGGGGAAGCGGGGGATAAGGATAGGGCCAGGACAAAGGGTCCCTTCTAGAGTTACGCAGTTGGGCAACTGCTGCGCATGTTTGTATCTGCCAGATACGCGGATACACATTTTGCTCTCATGAGCCGCTGCACCTTCGCCACCACTCACTGTTTTTTACTTTTATGCAATTGTTCGCTCCTCGGCTCCTCTCTCCTGCTTTTTTCCCGCCCGGCTTTTTGTTTAAAACATTCGAATGGGCGTGAACCGAAAATACTGCCGCTGCTTTCTTCTCGAGTTTTATATATTTTTTGTTTCTGCGCCGCTGCCGAGCTGATTTCCGGCGCGTTTTGGATTACACAATGCAGGCAGCAGCAACAGCGAGCGAAAGGTGAGCGGATTTTACTTGTTTTTGTGCCCGGCTCTGCAGAGGAGTAGCCTGTAGATGGAGACGGAGATGGAGTGGACTGGAAGGCGGGCAGGCAGGCGAGTGGCGAGTTCCGCCCCGCGCCGTGGTGCGCGATTCCTGTGCCGCCGTCTTGAGAATCCGACTTGAGTTGTCAATTCAAACGGACTGCGAAGCCCGGAAGCCGCTGGAAACAAAGCCTTGAACTTGCCACTGCCACATTTGTTGCGCCCTTTCGAGAGCGGCCTTCAAGGGTGCTTGCTGCTTACTGCCTACTGCCTACTGACTACCCCTTGCCGGGCCAGGATTCTCCTCATCCTCCTCCTCCTCCGCGTTGCTCGTTCCTGTTCCTGCCCGCCCCAACTCGATCAACTGCTGGGATTGTCAACTCACTCCATGGGTGCCCGTGCCGCTTACAATTACAATTGGTTTACAGTTGGAATCGGAACTCTTGCATCTGGCCAAGGACCTAGCGGAGTTGAGCAGCTGCAGGATGCAGACTGTTAGACTTCAAGAGCACTTCCCAAATGGTGGTATCAAGGGGGTGACCTTCGGCAGGAGTAACTGGTTACTTTTAATAAGTCAATCATAAAATAGTTAAGGTGAAAAACAAAGTATTCGTCTATTAAGCATGAATTTCAACATAAGTTAAAACAAATTTTTAAGTTTAACAGTATTTTTACCAATTCGCATATAATATTTTCATAATTGTTTGAGTTAATAGCTGACCTTGCTAAAGAAAACAATAACAAAAACATAATTCTCTATCCATTCCATTTCATTACTACCTATGATAGAACCACTTCTCCTTCTTCATTGCTCCACAAAGCTTGAGTGAAATCGAAAAAAACCTATTAATATTTCCTGGAAGTCGGGCGGGCATGGAGAATTCGATTAGAGCGTCTGTCACAGAAGCACTCTCGATTTGGGATCGTTCCACAAAATCCATGAAACAAAAGTCAGAGACCACAAACCCCCATCAGAAGCTTCCCCAGGTCCACAAAAGGTGAGAGATGTGCGGCCTCACAGCGGGTCGAGTTCAGGTGAAATTAATCAAAACTAAGCCGGCCAAAGCTCGAACCCATTCACACATCTGCCAACTGACGGGGGGCCACTCACGGGTTAATCTGCGCCGAATCAATGAAGTGCTTGCTGTGTGTGGCTCAGCCAGACTCAAGCCAGGCCTCAAACGTCCGCTGAACAATGAAAGTGGCAATTAACCAGAAGCCGAGCATTAAATTACAAAATGCGATCGCAGCAACAGGTTGACGATCACCCGATTGCCCGATCGCTCGATCGCCATCAATAGATAGTAGTAATAATAATAAAACAACGGCAGCAACAACGGCTGAATGGGCTTGACCGCGGGTATCTCCAGTGGATGGTGGACCTGGACAGGTTCTGCCCCAGCACTCTCTTTCTCCAGCGGAGTCTCTGCTTCTTAATCGATTTCTGGGCCCCCGGCCGCAGCCCCTTTCAGCCTCTTTCTTTCCGAGTGCAATTAGATGGGTTCTCTATGGTCTCTCTGTGGGAGATTGCAGCTTGCGGATCCCATCTGTGGCTCGGAACCGAGCCCTCAACCCTCGAGAGAGCCCTCGACTGCCCGCTGCGCCAATGCATATTGATTGAAAATTGATCTATTACGAGCCTCGAAGTGCGACATCGATAATCCGCTGCAAAAGTGCACATGGCGCGAACAAAAGACGCAAGTAAGTGGGCGTGGTCGTTGCACTCCAAATCCAGATGCACTCGCATTATCCGATCTGTGTGTTTTGAGTCCGCCCGGCAGGGGGCGCCTCACCTCGCACCGCCGTAATCCCCTCTCCGCCGCTTGATTGACAGTTGGCGACACCTCTTTATTTACTGCCGTTTGCCGTTGTTGTTTGTTACTGCATTTTTAATGATATCACGTAGTTTAATTTACGCTGCTCACTTTTTCTTTTCTGGCTGCGGAATGCAAAAAGTTTTCATTTCAAACACATCACATGGCAAACGCTGCTTCCTTCCTGTCCGTTGGAGAGGAAAGGGGGGCATAGATGAATGGATTTGCTCATTATTGTTTGCACAAACTTTTGCGGTCGACCCATTTGTCATTTGGGGTCGGAGGTCGTTGTGGATAGGAAGTGCCATCGATAGCGGGAGTGCGGTTAGGTAATGGATTTTAATGGGGATATCAAAGCTGATGGCTGACCAGTGGCAGCTTTAATGCGGATTAGCAATAGCTTTTATGAGCCTGACGGTTGACAAATACTTCCATTCATGATGAACAATTTTAATGGGTTAAAAGCAGTTTAAATTTATAGCCCAGTTAGCTAAACACTCGGATAGAGAGGAGTACTAGCAAATCGTTGTTGGAAAAAATAGATCAAAATAGATATGCATAGATAAGTACTAATTAGTATGGATAGATCACTCAACTAGACTGTCTAATAAAGTGGCTAGAGCCTATCGATTGCCGGAGATGTCAACCCCTAACGTGCGGCGATATCCAAACACTTTGATTTGTCAACTGTTTTGGGGCCTCTGAATTACCGAGTGGCTGGTGTGCGAGCGACCTTAGGTTCAAGTTGTTTGCATGAGCCACATCTTGATTAGCCCAAACACTCTCGCAACGAATGTACATGCGTTTGTGCGACTCTGCGCCAGTTGTTGTTGCCTACCCCTTGTGGTAATCGAATTGTTTCAGCGCCGCTCGGCAGTTGTCCGCAAATCGAGTCAATTTAATTGACCTCCAGAGGTCAAGCTGTTCCCTTTTGTCGCTGCGGTTAGTTCGCCAGGGTGAGAGAGAAAGAGAGTGAGCGAGAGCGGAGAACCCCCATGAAACGACTGCTTTCTTTCTTTCATCCGATCCCCAGTCTTTATGGGGAGTGTAGAGTGTGGGATCCACAGCAGCACCCAGCTATACAAAGAGATGGACGACTGAGCTTCTTCCCTGTTAATGGATTTAATTGAATTTGGCTTGTTGCTGCGTTTTATTTGTCTTAATTGTCTGCGAAATAATCATAAATCAGTTTTGTGAGCCTCGGCGGAGAAAGGGGACAGTTGCAGAGCTCCAGCACTTGGGTCAATCAATTTATGACATATCCCCAGCTCAGCTCGGTTCAGCTCGTTCCAGTCCAGAACTCGACGGATCTCAAGCCGGGCGGATGATGCGGCACTTTTCGAGCTGGGAACCTGGGAACTGGCGGTGCTTCATCTCCATCCCTCACTGGAGAGCATTGTTTCGCGTGTAGCTCCTTTGTCTCCAGCTCGGGGACTTCGCGGGGGCAGGGGTCACCCACAATTGGCG
Source organism: Drosophila mimetica (assembly GCA_037075245.1). Taxonomy (NCBI): domain Eukaryota; kingdom Metazoa; phylum Arthropoda; class Insecta; order Diptera; family Drosophilidae; genus Drosophila; species Drosophila mimetica. The sequence continues at coordinate 33,425,651 of JBAMCH010000014.1, read as the reverse complement.
AGAATTTCAAATGCTTCCATGCGGGCTGGGCCCGAGATTTAGTTAATTTAGCATAGCAGATCCCCAGAACCAGAGACGCGATGAGAAGCCCCTGCTAGAAGGCCAGCGGTTCGAATCAAAGCCAAGCGCAGCCAGCTTCCTGACCATGTTGACAACTAAATAACACGTTAATGTGTTTATTGCGTATGCCGCAGTGTCCCCAGATCCCCAGAGCCTTGCATAAACCTCAGCTGGGACTGGGCTGGGGATGGAGCTGAGTCCGAAGCTGGATCTGCGGACTTGTGTTAGGTGTCGCGGCCAACACATTCGATCTGGCCTGCTCTTGATCCGCGCAGCTCACAACTTTCGCATTAAACATGAGGCTGAGCCGGGGACACAAAACGCGTTTCACGCCTGGCCAAGAAGCTTGGGAAAGCCGGCGACTGGTTGCACTTGGGGCTGCTCCTTAACATTTATTTATGTATTTATGAAAACGTCATGCGATCACTCGGATCACAGCGGTAATCATATGCTGCCCTGGCCAGCAGCACCGCGCCCCCCACACTCGCCCCCTAATGTCAACACCATAAATAAAAGATTAGCTTTTGTGGAATAAACATTTTGCCAGTTGCGCGGACTTAAAATGTGTCGCAATAAAATTCTGAATTATTGCAGCAGATATTGGGGGAATCGGCGGATGCAGCGTTGGAAAGTCAAAGCAGGAAGAATAGGATAACTTTTGTAAAAGGAAATTGGTTTTTGATTATGTAAGCTGTAGAGTTTTCTCTTACTAACTTTCTTTCGTCTCCCTATATCTTCAAACCAGAATCAGGACTTGTTGGAAAATTCACATATTCCACTTGTTTTTTAGCCTAACTTGGCTGATAAGGATCGCAAACTAATAAACTGATTTGTACAGCTAAGAATATCAACTAACAAATTTTTTTATAGGGATACATCACAATTTTTCTCGAAAAATGGTAAATTTTTAAAATAGTTTTTTTTTGAGTGCAAAGGAATTGGAAATTTTATTATAAGTTCAACAACCATTTTCGAGTATTAAAAAAATGTATTATAATAAATTTTACTTAATACTCGCATACAACATTTTAAAACCCTTTTTTTGTTCGCGATTTTGTGCTTTAGAACGCAAAAAAAAGACAACTGTCTTTTTTCACACAAATTTATAATTTGCTAAATGAAAAGAAATTCGACCGATTAGATCTGCATTAGGGGGAGTTGCCTCCCGCCACCGCCCTTCTGATTCCGACTCCGATTCCGCCGGGCAGCTGCGTCTCCGTTCTCCCTTCCGCCGAGTTGGCCAGATCAAACGACGCTTGTCACGTGCCTCGCGTGCCACGCCCACCGGCTGATTAAATTAGCGGATTCATGTGCTTCGGCGACAATCGACAGACATCCATATCTAGGCACGGCAGAGGTAAAAAGCGAGCTGAGCGTAATTGCCAGTTTCGGATTTCGGTTTTCAGTTTTCGGAGCTCCGCGCAGGCGCAGCTGAAAGGCTGATTTACCGCCCTGCCCCCCACTCCCCTTAACCACGTTGCCGCCGGGTCTCGTTACACAAGCCAACTCAACGCCGTTACAAATGTCAGCCGACCTTACGCATTACGGTCGTCAGATGTCTGATGTTCGCCGCCAAATGTCGGCGAGTCGAGAGTGCGAGAGGGCAAATTAATTCATTTTCAACACCTATTTTGACAGTTCATAAAATACATTTGTCTTAAAATCGGTCAGAGACAGCGACTACTACTCGCTTACCTGGTCGCTTTGGCCGGGCCAAGATTTATGTGGCTCATTGGAAATGCAATTCCAGAAGGGCCTGCCTGCCTGCCACATCAAATTTGTCCCTTTTCTCTGGACTCCTGCTTCTGCCTTTTTTCGGCCCATTTGTTCGGTTTGTTTTGTTTGCTTGCTGGCTTGGCTCTGTGAGAAGAGCCGGGCCCAAAGCGAGTTGCAAAAATCTTAACAAAGTTATTTTAGCAAACGGTACGACAAAAAATGTCATGTCCCTAAACATTGCAACAGCACAGCCCGGCGAGCATCCTGCGACGCGGACGTCCCCGATGAACTGGCCATCCGACTGACCGGCGAACTGACCACTCTGCTCTGCAATCGATATGCGTGCAGATGCTCCACTTTGATCAGGTCATCAGCGACACATCGTTCATCATTCCAAGCGGACGGTGCGCAGGAATGCAGCAGCCCTCTGCGAGGGAAGGAGGGGCGGGAGGGGCGCAGGGAGGAGCTATGCATGACCAGTAGCCGAGTTCAAGACAATGGGCCAAAGCCATGAAAGGAACGCTTTTCAAGTTTTACGCCAAAGACCCAATGTCTGGGGTTTGGGCTTCAACTTGGTTTTCGACTTGGACTTGAGCTGCAGCTGAAGATGAAGCTGGGATGGGATGGGAGCTAGGGAGCTGGCAGCGACCGAGGATGGGATGAGGATCCCAGGGCCAGGGCCGCGACTTTGACGGATGAATTTCACAAATAACTTCAACTGCTGCTGCAGTGCAGCTTGGCTGTTTTTATTTAGCTGCTGCTGCCTGCGTTATTTATTGTACGAGTATTTGGCCTGGAGACACGGACGCACCGCTACACTGTGAAAAACTGTAGGATACATTTTACAAAATAATAGTTTTCTTATAAATGAAGTCAAGAAATAACAATGTAGGCGGCTGTCAATTAGGGAAATTTTAGAAATTATCACAAATGATAATATTAAATTATTTAAAAATTTCTGAAAAAAATAGAAATGCAGTCTTAAAATTCCTAAAGTATTTTACTTACTTTCAAGATATGAAATTTGTTTTGTAAAATTCAAAAAGGTAAAATAATAAATTAATTTCCAGAACTATTTTTTATGTCTTCAAAAAATATTAATAGTTTTTGGAAAATGAGCTATATCTTAAGAAATACTTTTACTACAAAGTGGTAATTTTTCTCCGAGTGCACCCATTTTGGAGCTGAGCCTGAGGCTGCAGGCTGCAGCGTTGACACAAAACCTTGTTGAGTTTCGGAACGCAGGCCAGCGAATGACAGCAACAACGTTGGCTGTTGGATGTCCCCGTTGTGTCTAAGTTTGGTATGCGTCATTTTTACAAGGAAATTCCTCTGACTTTGTGACTCTGACTCTGAGTCCGACTCTCTGGATCTCTGGATCTGGTCCGGAGCAGTGAGCAGTGCACAGTCCGGTCCTGCTGCTAATTTATGTAAACACGCTAAGTACAGTCCTAGCTGCACTTCACCGCCCCCTGCCCCCTGCCCCCTCAATTAGAACCCATTGAGCACGCGGACCTCGCGAATTCCGGCTGAAATTTTAAATTGAAATCGCAAAAAGCGCTCACAAATGCAAAATTCTCCGCGAGCTGGCATTCCTTTGGCTGGCCATTGTCTTTTGTTGGCCAGGTTGGTGCGGTTCGGGTTGGGTTGGACTCAGAGTCAGAGTCGGAAAGGTGTTGATTTAATGAGGCCCGGGCAGGCAAGCAGCTCAGAGCCCAGAATACAGAGCCCTGAAACCCGAGGTTCTTGAGACCTGTCCGATGTTTCAAATGCACAGAGTGCTGAGTGAATCTTCAGTCTCAAAACCGAAATCCAGCGGTGATTGACATGGCTCGGGATGTGCTGGGATACTTTCGACAGTTTTTATGCTCGGCTGAAGTCCCATTTTTCCGGCTAATTAATTGGCAGCAAATGAAACACTTGAACAGTTGAATGCGACGTGTGTGAATCAGTGTTTTCCACACTCTGCAGGCAAATGACGGGCGCACACATGCACCATATACATATATTCAGCTCTCCATCCCTCGAAAACGATGTCGCGTCGAGGACATAATGGAACCATTCATTGAGCCAGTAAAAGCCCGCCCGACTCAAGCATATCCTGTTGCGTTCTTTCATGATTAATGGAACAGATTTTCCAGCTTCCTTCCGCCCTCCGCACACAGAGATACAGAGACACACAGTTGCCACTTAACTTTTTCAAGTGTAATGCATTAATGTGTCGCCGGCATCCTTCCCCGCATCCTTATTCCCCTCCTCTGTCCTCGCCTCAAAAGGACAGCCAATGTCCCCGGAAAAGTGGCCCTCTGCTCCAACATAAAGTGCGTTTTTATATTTAAATTTTCTTTATTTTTTATTGGATTTTCTCGCGTTTTTTCTCTCTTGTTTGATTTGATTTAAAAATTACATTAATTACTAAAAATTAAATGAATTCGGAACTGGGATTAGGAGGGGGAGGGGAGTCGCTAGGCTTCTGCTGTGATTTTGTGTTGCCATTTTCTAGATTAAAACTAATTAATTAAATGCTAGCACATAATGTTTTGTTTCTTACGCCTTTTTGTTTATGCCATTTTCGTAAATTTGATTTTGTGTTTGTAATTTATTGTATTTGTTTACAACCGCGCACTCAGACACTCATTCACTCATATACTCATTCACGCACTCACCCGCACTTTAGTCGTTAAACTATCAATTATTTGCTTTAGCTCTTGCTGCGGTTAAATTAAACTAGAGTGAAACACACGCACTAATTACCACTTAAACTAGATTATGTTAATCCGTAATTACAGCTACAGCAAGCTCAGCAGCGAGTCGAATTCGCCTGATTTTCGATTTTAAAAAGGGGTCTTCCTCCCCTGACATTCGATGCACCCTCTGCTTCTGGGGACTCTAAGTTAAAATGCGGTCTATACATAATTTACACTTCAAGCAATTGATTCAATAACTCCCTTGCAATTGAGGCCAACAAGTTGGTAAATAAGATTATATTGCACAATAAAAGAACGAAACTGGGCTTCTCTTCTAGGTGCAAAAGAAGGAAAATTAAAAAAAAATGGGAAAATATTAAGAGAATTAAGGGGATTATTCCTTTAGCATTGAGATCTGACTTTACTGATTTCTGTTGCTCGTTCTTTTGCTTTTCGACTTTCCTACTTCAAGAACTAAGACGCTCGAACTCGAAAGAAACTCTTAAGATCAACAGCTGATTTTTCATTTTTGTTTGATTTCATTTATTTACGATGTACTTTTTACGCTTTCATACTTTGTCGTTTGTTGTGTTGCTCACTACATATAGTTTACGTTCATATAGATAGATTTATACATAGTTAATTTGCTAAATTAAACAAAATTAAAGGACACGTTTCTTGCTCTCTCCTTGCTTCTGTGATTGAGGAATGCTTTTGTTTAAGTATTTTTATGTTTTTATGTTTTCGTATTGTGTTCTGTTCTTAGCTAGACTACTTTTTAGAACGACTTTATTCACGCTGGTAAATATATTTATATGTTACGTTTAAAATGTACAAAACTTTACGCTTAACTTGCCAGTGTTCTTGCTTTCTTGCTCGACATTTTCATGGATATTTTACAGGTTGCTATCATGGTTTATTGGCTAAGATATTGTGTGCTGCACTGCCACGCCCCCACCCGCGCCCACGCCCACGCCCACGCCCACGCCCATGCCCCCGAGGTCCTGCCGCTGGAGGAGGTACTGGGTCTGGGTCTGGGACTGGGACTGGGTCTCCGGCATCTGGACGGCCTGGTGGCCCAGCTGGGCGGGGCAGGAGTGCTGCTGGTGAAGGGACTGGTGCTGCTGCTCCAGGTTCAGCTGGTGCTGCGTCCAGGCAGCCGAGGGCAGCTGGTTCGGATGCTGTTAGACCGCCGGCCAAACACTGCGGATTACGGAATAGAGAGAGAGGAAATGGAGGTTATAGCAGGGGCTACTATCAGCCAGAGCTCAAGTTGCGGACACTCACGTCACTAGTGATGGATTCGTCTCGGGCTGATACCAGTACTGGGGCACGTAGCCACCCATCTGGGGCGGCGGGTTGTGGTGGTGCGTCTGCGGATGGAGCGCTGCCGCCGGATGAGGTGGTTGCGGCGTCATTTGCGGCGGCGGCTTGTGGTCGATCCAGTGCGGTTTCTGGTCCCACGGCGCCTGCGTCGGCGGACTGAGGCCCGTCGGTGGGAATTCTGTGGGCACAAAGGCGGCGGATGAAGCGGGTTCTTGGCCACGGGCCAGCTCCTCAAACTCACCAGGTGAAAGCTCGGACACGGGTGTACTCGATGGCGTTGGACTGTGTCCGGGAGGTAGATAATGTGAGGGTGAGCCGCTGTTCGAGCCACCGCCGTTATTACCGCCTGAAAAAGGAAGTGAACCATTAGTTTCCGATGACGGCGAGGGGTTGCTTCCTTTCTCGAACTCACCACTGTGCATCTGGTTGGGACTGTGCTGGCCGGGATTGGGTCCTCCGCCGCCCAGGGGCATCCCGCTGTTGGTGCCCGGACCCTGGGCCGCCTTCATCATCTTTTTGTACTTGGAGCGCCGGTTCTGGAACCAGATTTTCACCTGCAAGCAAAGGTTGGTTTCGATTAGCCGTGTCAGCGTGAGAATCGTATTGGTCTAGTGGCGACTAAAGTCTGCTAATTCGATTCGACAGCATCCTTAATCGGGGCAGAACCCCACTAACAGATTCATTTACAGCTAGAGATACAGATACTAGCGTTGGCCGCTTTTCAAACGGCTTTTCAGTTGAAATTAAGAGTGAGTGCTCGTGAAAAGCGGCTGGCAGGAAAATGGCTCTATAAACTATGGATTTTGGCAGCGTGCGACACATATTCGTGTCTTAATCGCTCGCTGTTTCGAGATGTGTTTCATCAGTTGCGAAACCCGTATCTCTGGGGTCTTGAAGTATCTCTCGGATACTTTCGGTTTTCATTTCTGAGGGGTATACCGCTGCTCCAAGCTCCAAGCTCCAGCTGCTGGTAGAACTAATTGTGCGCTGAGCTGTGAGTAGTGAGCTGTGAGTTGCGAGTTGTGAGCTGGCGCAGCACTTCACTTTTGAAAGCCCCGCAGCTGAAGCTCCGCTGAATTCGACGCCGAATCCGAATCCGAATCTGAGTCTGACTCAGGCCCAGTATGAAAATAAAAATAAATATGGATACAAGCAGTAACAGCGCGTATCTAATGCTGCTTATGAGTACCCGAGTATCTGGGCATCTGACTGCGAGTATCTGCGCCTGCAATCTTGCACGTTGACTCTGCCGTCGCGTCCACGTTGAGCCAACATTGTGTGTTTTATGCACATGTACTCGGCATTATAGATACTGTAGCTACCGCACTGGCTATATAAACTTGCCCGACCAGACTTGCTCAAGGTCGTTCTTCGCGGTTGGCTGGATTTTTGTAGCGCCGCTCGAGCTCGCTTTTTGTGTTTGGCGAATTTCACTGACTTTGCGTTTTGGGTTTTCTGTTTTTTGCCCATAAAAACAGTTGGAGGAGACTCGGCTTTTATGTGCATTCCACCCATCGATTTCAATTAGCCGATAGCTACCAGAATTGACTGTCTGAGCTAATGCTAATCGCACCCCGATCCATTGTCGGATCATTGACATTGGCAGCCCCGAACTACGGTAGCCGAAATCCACGAGCTGATTTTCATTTTCATTTCCATTTCAATTTAATGCTCAATCAAGCGCGAATCACTTTCAGTCCACAGAGCAGCTCACTTGGCGACTCTTTTCGGCTACTGAAAATTCAGCGAAGAGGGTGAAAAAGGAACTGTCCTAGGAAATACATATACTTCCCATAAAGATCTGCGTATATATTCAAGTGTTACGCAAGGCAGGCCAAGCGAGAAATCTGCGCTCAATGATAAAACACTGGCGAGGTCTCGAATAAATAGTCGCTCTTTTGGAAACATTTAATCAAACACTTTTTCTGTGTCATTTGGCAAATCACCGAGCTAAGCAAGTGTCAAAACTAATGGTCAGCAGCCTCTCAATTGTCAGCTTTAGAGCTACGCAAATGTATTTATATTTCTATATAAACCGAAAATAAATGCCCCAACAAGATAAGCGAAATATCAACTCAACAAGTTCCCCTTGCGTGGAGTTCGAGTGCGAGACAATAAGTTTGCATGAGAGTAAAAGTGTCTTTCGGTCTCCGAATCGACGGATGGACAGACTGTCAAACGTCAATCAGCCTTATGCTGTTTTGTACCACTTTCGCATGAGCAAATATGGCAAAAACGACAAGAAATTAGCATGTCACTGTGTCAACTCGGCAGCAACCACAACAGATCGAAGCGGAGCTGTCTGCCTGGCATTATCCTTTTAACCCACTTCGTCGGCTGGTCAGATGGTCAGCTAGCCTGCGGCCGCAACACTTGCTTGATCACTTCCGCAATGTGTCACTTGGCATATAATTTATGCAGTCAAACGCAGAATTGATGGCTGGCCAAGAGTCTGCGTCTGAGTTTGAGTCTGTCTCTTGAGTCTGGCTTCCGAGGCAGATTACAGATGGGTTTTATGACGACGGCAACGCGCTTCTCCTGCAGCCGCAGCTAGATCTCCAGATCTCCACAGATCCCCAGATGGAACTCCACTCGGAGCGGGCTTTCTAATTGCGAGCACTTGCCGTTCGAGCGATAAAAGCCAGCTAAAGACAAAGAGAGAGGGGCAGACAGAGACGGAGACACCTGCGTGCCCCACCAACTGGCAACTGGCAAGTGGTAACTGGTTCCGTGGGGCATTGCCAAATGTGTCCCAGGCCCCAGACAGCGGGCTCTAATTCATTTGACAGTTGAGCATTTAAAACGTGGGAAAAGATAAGCCAATCCGAGTAGTGTACCATATCCATCGATTGATTTGTGTGGGAGCCCTGGCCGCCAGGTTTTCCGCTTTCTGCGGAAACACTTCACTAGTCATCGCCGCTTTTTCCTACGTATTTTCCCTGATAAATCATGGCGCAACTAGCCGGGCTGAGCTGACCGCCCTCTGCCAGGCCATAAACCAGCGGAGGAGCCCGCCTCCTCCGCCTGCTGACCCTACACCCGAAAAACTTACGGCTTTATTAGCCGAGCTGTGAGATGGGATGTGCTAAGTAAATAGAGAAGACGGCTCTCGGACACGGATGCCTTGGCTTAATGACACCGACCCCGCCCCGAAAACGGGCCATGATATAGAGTCCGATGCTCACCAGTGGAAGCACCCTAGATCCAAAGTAATCTTAAGTTGATAGTTTCCAAATTATCCAATTATCCAAATTAACAATTGTTGTTAATAATTCAATTGTGGTTTCAGGGTATTTACTATCACCTATTCTGAATGCTTAACTTTTAATATATATTACATATCCCTTCTGCATTAGGGTATTCGAACTTCTTCCTTTGTCGGCTGGCTTCGGCAAATGCATTTCCACCTCGACCCGCCTGCGATGTCTGACTAAAAAGCAACAAAAATTTTTATGGCTTTTCCCCGCCAGCAGCAACAACAGCAACACTAACAACAATCGGCAACAACAACAAATGGCGAGGCATGAAATGGTCTCAGTTTTGTTGCCACAAATTTATGGCTACCAAACGGAGTTTTCCCCTCATTGTTCTCAGCTTGTTGCTTGTTATGTTCGCTGATGTTGCTGCTGCCGCTTTGGTTTTCATTCATAAATTCCATGCAACAAGATTTTAGCATTTCTGCAGCACATTTTTGGTGCGAGAAATTTCAATTTGCTGGCCAAAGCGGTTAACATGAAAAACACTTTTCGGCGGCTTCTTTCAGCGGTGGCTTTGAATTACTTGGCCAGGCCTTTGGCCATTGTCTTAGCCATTGATTAATGGCCGCGGGCGATTACCCTACCGCCTGGTGCCGATTATCGATTTCCGATCGGCGTTTGCAGGCGCCTGAGCCAAATGTGGCGGAATTTGGGATTTGCTTCTAATATGATGGCCTAAACGGCCCATTACGCATACGCCCGGTGGTCGCGATCGGCCAAATCACTTTCGTTTGGTTTTCGGCTCTCAACTGGCTGGCTTGGCTATTTTTATGACCAACAACTTTCCTTCGAGCCGCGGCAGCACGCGCCAGCTGACCAAACGGTTTTAATCGCGCTGCAATCGCCAGCAAAACGCGTGCAAGCCGCGCGCGCGGCAATTTTTAATTTATGCACAAGAGAAAAATCGTAAAAAAAGCACAGAGACCATAAAAATTTAAATAGGCGATAGAGAGAGGATGGGAGAGAGGGACAGGTAAAAATCTGAGCTGCTGCGCGAAATAAAATTTTGATTTATGATCTTGTCGCTGAAGTTGTTCGTCAACAGCCGGCGACGGCATGTACCTGTTGTTGTTGCTGCTGGCCGAAGCTGCTGTACAAGTTTGTTGGCGCAACAAGTGCTTTCGGCCAGTATAACTCACTCAGCGACGGTCGGTCAGTCATTCGGTCTTTCGGTCGATCAGTCAGTCATTCATAAAAGCAGCGGCCGCGTGGCACTTTTGATTTTGTTGCCGCTGGTAAGCCCATGTTCAGGCCTGATTTTTATCTCCGAACAGTAAAAAGCGAAAAAGTAAAAGCCAACAAAAAACGCATTTAATATATTATTTCTCAGTGGCCGAAACGATTGCAAATGCGCGATTGGGAGCGATTGTTGCTGCTGCTGCTGCTGCTGTTGCAGCGACAACAGCAACATCAACAGCAACAGCAACTATTGCGTGTGCTGAAGTTTGTTGTTGCACGTTAGTCCCACCCCCAAGAGCAGCAGAAGATACTGCCCCATCCTCCCAGACATCAGCATATTTCTTCCACCGTTTCTGCTGCTGCTTCTTGGCCCAAACCCCCTCCACCCCTTCCCCCATCGGCATGCTCTTTTGACTGCCATGGTTGACGGATTACGCAACTTGCCGGCCGTAGCATTTTCATTTTATTATTGTTATTATAAACTCTCCGCATTGTCGGTGGCGTTTTTCATTGTGCGCTGGAAAATTTGTACATTGCATGCGATTGTTTGTTGTTATACGCTCCGCGGCAGCAGCAACAACAGCTCAACAAAAAATTTGTTTATAATTTTGAATGCAGCGAGCAGCAGCAGCAGCAGCAGCAACAACAGCAGAAACCGCCGCTAGGCAGGCAATGACTTCGAAACATATACAACAATGCCATGTCGTGGCAAAAAATGGGAAAATAAAAACGCTACAAAAAGTTTTCTTTTGAAAAGGTTTTTTTCGTGTTTCCCGTGTGTCGGACCTGCCCTAGAGTCAAGTGTCACGCACACTCCGTGCTCCGAGTTCCAAACTCCACGGCCGGAGCATCGCAGCCGCAGCCGCAGCCTCAACTTTCAGCTCATTAAAGCCGACGCCGCATGCTAAAGTTGTTTCAAGTTCGCTGCCTAAGTCTTTCGTTCTTGTTAGCAAGGAGAGCGACCCCTGTGGAAAGAGATGGCACGATGCGGCTGGTTGGGGCAGAGCAAACAGAAACCTTCGCCGTTGCGAAGACGTGCAACCAAAGTGATTTCCAAATAAAATCGTTGCGGGCTGTTTTGGGCAACGCCTTCCCGAAAAAACCGAAAAAAAATAAGCCGAGAAAAAAACGAAAACCGAAAACAGTAGAAAGGAAAGCGGCAGCTACAGAGTTTCAACAAAAAGCGCTCCAAGGCTTCAAGGCCAACAACGCAACAACGCCTTGAATCCGATCCAGCGACTCTGGAGATCGGACCGCGGAGCTCCGTCCCCGTGGAGCTGCAAGATCGCTGCCAGCAAATGAGCGCAAGTTAACACCGGCCGATCCGGTCCGGTCCGGGCCGCCGAGCAAATTGAAAGCAAATCGATGCCACGTTCAAAGTTGAAACACGTGGACGCCGCTCTGCGCTGCAGCCTCAGCCACTTGTGACCCCGTGGCAAGTTGTGAACTTGTGGCAGCTCGTTTGCCCGTTTGGCGGCACGCACGTGGGGTGGCAGCTACTGTGGCCCCACTGCACTGCAGACAAATTAATTTCCTATTAATTTTCCGATCGTTGCAGTGGCTCCCGCTGCATTTCGAAGTTCACTGAGCCCCAGTGGGCCCACTGGACATTGGGATGCAAAGTATGCGGTCGAGTGACCATTTTTGGGTCACCGCCAGCCCAGTCGAGCATCTCCCCCGGGGGCCGCGAAGCGCATGTTGTCCCAGCTATGCCATTGATCTTTATCAATGGAGCCGGAGAAGGAGATGGCCGTCGCCAGTGCCATGAATGAAGCTCTCGGCGATCCCGGCTAGATTCATTAATTTATGCATATATAGACAGTGCGGTGCGTAAAAAGTGAATGAGATGAGGCGATGAGAGTGCGAAACCAGAAGGAGAAGGAGCTGGGGACGGCCAGTTATGAGCTCCGCCGGCGGTGGCAAGACGACTCTGCTTAATAAACAATAAATATGCAATTAAGCAAGGCCAGACACCGACGGCCCGGGCAAGAGAGCTGTTTATATAAGACGTCCCCGTCCGTTCTATAGCCACTCTAATAGCAATTAACTCCGACTTGGATACTTGGTAGCTCGATACGCGGCCACTTGGCTTGGACTGGAACGAAGCCATCGGCGATGCGATCGCTGCGGCTGCCACTGCCGCTAATGAGAAACGCGCAGCGGCGAGTGCAACAATTTTTATAGACAGCCCGGCTCGGCCGTATACATATAAATAAAGATATTGATCTAATTTCTATATAGCCATGATTGCTCAATCGCCGGACGCAGCATTTCACCAGCTTTCAGGCGAGCGAGCTTTCGACCCGAACTCCGCTTAAAATCATATTAATTATGTTGTTGAGCCTCTTCGGTAACGGAGTTGGTCGGAGTTTCTCGCCGAGATTCTGGCTAAATCGAGCGACAAGTGCAGCCGCATGCCAGCAGCCAAAGTTAGCAGCAGCCAAGGACAAATCGAGCATTATACTAACTCAATTAGTGCTTAGCTGGCTGGGGAGAAATGCCTGGGTTGCCATTTCGAGACCCGGCATTCAGGGAATCGATTACCGACCAGAGAGACTGGGAATCAGCTGGGATGGATTGTGCTGTGTACTATATATAGGGTGGGTTGGCATGGAATGGGTCGGGATGACGCTCATCCGGCCCAAAGCGATTGTCGATCTGCTGTTTCGGAATCGGGAATAGAGAATAGAGAATAGATGCGCGAATCAGACTTCTTGACGCGACCGCCTCGCATTGTGCAACAAAGTGCTGTTGTCAAATCCGGAAACTGTTCCCATGAAAGCAAAAAAGAGCAGAAAAACAACTGCTGATCGCTGACAAACTGAAAAACTAAACAACTAAAAACGCCCCAAAGCAACGTTCAAAGCGATCTGACTGACTGACTGACGACTGGCATGCAATGCGAATGAGAACTTTGCTTTTTTGATTCACCTGCAAAGCCTTGAAATTTTGTAATTCTAATTCGCCGCCTGAAACACTGACTCAGTTCAGCTTTTGTAATCCATCAGCCGCAGCAGCAGCGCAAAATTATGATGAAAAAAAACACAGAGAAACAGAAACAGAAAAGAGAAAAAATCAGCAGCGTTTCAATCGCAGCTGACGTACGAAAATTGTTCAACAATAAATCGGCGGCAGCATTTGATCAGCAATTGTCAAGGTGAGATTCTAAGCAGATACAAAAACAATACGCGAGCAACAACAAGTGCACTTCCAAGTGGTTGTTGCCCAAGGGGGCGGCAAGAGGGGCGTGTTCGAAAATAAGTTTATACTCGAACATACTGAGCCACATAGTGACCATATAGTATACCGCTTTTTCAGCAAGCCTCGCTTACTCAGTCGACTTTCTGCCAGTCTAAAGCGCTTCTACGCTTCTACAGTCACTGCAAAATGTTAGTCACGTCTAATTTAGTTTTTTGGTATAGCAAGTGACAGTGGATATAATTTGGCTCTATGTTTAGCCAAGTCATTAGCTCTTGAAGATGGAAGGGGAGTTCTGAAACACTGAAACACTAACACACTGACTAACTTTTTGGTGGAGATCTCGGGCTTCCGTGCAGCTGCAGGTGGGGGAAACCCCGAAACTTGTTTAATATTTATGCGATTCTTGTGAAGTGGAAGTAAAAACATCAGCTAGACTTCGAACTGGACCCGAACAATAGACGCATGCACGTAGAATATCCACAAGTGGGGGAGTCCCGTTGGAGCTTGGGAAAGGAAACTTCCTCGGTTCCCCAGGGGGTGGGGAGTGGGTGCACTGTCCACTGCCAACCAGCCATCAACCTCAATTAGATGGCCCAATTATGAGCATTGTCCAAGCAGCCGTGGCCATCCCATCAAAGTGCATTCGAAGGAAGGCATTTTCCGCACGGCTAACCAGATTCCGGGGCGAAATTAAATGCGGGGACCAGACGGTCATGGTGACCCCTCCGCGCGGGGGGCACAAATCATTTCTGTGGTCAGATCCATCGGCCAGATAATGACAAACAAAACTAGGGGGAAAAACGTTAACAAAAAAGTGTGGCGGCTAATTGTGCAATTTATATAAGCGCATTCTTTTCACTGGCTTTGTTTTTGTTCGGTTGCGGGGCTAGTAATTTAAATATTATTCGTTATTCGTTGGTGTCTCTCTGCTTTTTCAGTCGCAGTCGGCAAAATGAAATCATGGTCAACTGACTATTATTTGTCGCTTACACACAGTTTTCCTATGCATTTTCATTTTCACAGCGAGATCATGATAGTGCCGGGGCAACAACAAAAGAGTGGAAAAAAGAGCCGAGAGTTAACCAAGCGTTAAAAGTTTGTTGTCTCGCTATTGTTGTCGTTTCGGGGGAAAACCTCCAAGGAAAATTTAAGCCAAGTTGATTTCCGATCTCCCACCACTCGCTCACCCTCCGGAATCTGTGTGTGTCTGTAGGAAAGCCCCGCTTTAATTGGTGTCAGAGTACAAGGCTGGGTGGACCTGATGGTCGGGAGTCGGCAGGACATTCGAGTCGGGCTAATTGGCATCGCGTTTACAAGGCCAAACAAGTGCAGAAGGGTGGCTTCGGCTTAGTTCGATATCTGCAAATTTGAGAACCAATTAAAATATGAAACCCGCATGCTGCTGCCCGTCCAAGAGCCACCACCCACTGAAGCGAGCTATCTGCTCAGCCGCATCTCGTTCCCGTTCCCGTTCTCCTCCTGCTTCCTCCCCCCGAAAAACCAGTTGGGCCGCAGCCTGCGAGTCTCGGCAATAAAATAATAATTATTATTATTATCGCATCGGAGAAATCTGCCAACCAGGGGCATCCTTGGCTCGGTATCCAAGTCTTGTTTACCTTTCCGCCGTGTGTCAACAAATGAGACCGTAATTAACCCTGCCTGCCCCACTCGTATTGTTGGCCAATAGCCCGATAGCCAAGATACCCGTACTTATGGCCGCACTCATACTATGTCCGGCACTCCAGCTATGCGCAATAGTCGTAAAACTTTATTTATTTGAATACTCTCACTTGAGCAGGCCAATAACTGCCCCCTCTCCCCTTTGGCGCCCTAGTTGGGGCATTTTGTAATTTCCTGAGCGTTGCGTACGATTTTGATCGAAACGCTGACGGATGGGGCAGCAACTGGAGCCGGAGCCAAAGTCAGTTGGCCAGCCAGTTTGAGCATTTTGAAAGCTGCCAATGTTGTGAATGAAACGCGAAACTTGCTTTCAGCGCAGGGACCTCAAGCTGGGTGGAAAGACGAATGCATGTAGATGCAGCTGATGAGCCGATGCTAATGGCCAGAGGAAGCTGTAAATGTTGGCCGGATAACCATTAGGGGTTATCCTATCCTAGCCACTATCCTCGAGGCTTTTCTGTGCTGCGACTGCAGGATGCCGTAAATGTTAGTCAGGGATTGGACGGTAATATATGAATGTAAAACAATTTGTATGCAATAAAATAATCAAGCTACAAGCGAATCCATTCGATGCAGAAACAATGCCTTTTCATCTGGTGATTCGTTTTAATCATTTCTTACTAAAGCTCTTTTCACGAGACTAACCTGAGCTTGGCTCATCTTTTTGGCACGCTTTGTGGGTCAATTTGTGTTTTGAATCGCTACCTGCCATCGCGAATTATGTCAACTGCAATCGAGATTGCACAAGCCGCACGTAAGCACTCATCACAGCCATCTGCCATATATCCATCTGGATCTGAATCCAAGTGTCCGCTGAGCTCTTGACTGGCGTTAGATTGAGCTCTCTTCAACATGCAAATGCGGTCAGCGGAGAAAGACGGAGAAAGGGGCAGCGAGGTGGGGGAGGGGGACGGAGAATCGCTGGTGAGAAACTGAGAAACGAGCCCGTCTCTGTCTCTCGCTCGGCCAAGCCATGCATCATTGTTAATGGCAACTTGTTTGTTGTCGAGTGTCGTATGTCGTGGTGTTGCTGTTGCTGTGGCGGTTGCTGCTGTCGTATTGCTGATGCTGCTGCTGTTGCTGCTGCGGTGTAGTAGTACCAGCATCAGCATTGATCAAACTTAATTCAAAGTTCCTGTTGCGCGAGCAGTGGTGCAAAAATTTCGACACAGGGAGGCAGGGAAGCGACGTGTTGCTGCTGTTGTTGCTGTTGCTGCTGCTGCTGCTGCTGCTGCCGCTGCCGCCGATGTTGCTGCAATATGCGTGCGATTAAGACGCGAGCGCGGCTGCTTAGTTACATCGTATTATGTGCCATAATTTAATTGACATTGCTCGCGTAAATCAGTAAATCAGGCAATCACTGAACTGATATACGATGTGTTGCTGGTGTTGCTCGTGTTGCTGCTGCTGCTGCTGTTGCTGCGACGCCGACCGCAGCATAAACGAACGTGAGCTGAGCATTTAAATGCGGTCAGCCAGTTTTTCATTTTTTCTCGCTTAGCCGTTGATACTAACTAGACACTTGTATTATTTAAATCAAGTTGTGCTAGTTTTTTTCCTAATACAATAAAAAAGCGCGCGCATTTTTTGCCACCGCCGCTGCCGTCTGCTGTGTGTACTATTTGATGTGGAAATTAATTTAATTTCGTTACAAGTATTTTGTTTGGCCTGGAATTCCAGCGAAGTATCATTTTGGGTTTCTCCGCGGAGTCCATGACCTTTGGCGCAATACCAGAGCGTTGGCCACGTCTCACGTTGTTAGGGGTGGAGCAGCAGACTTATCGGAGCTCCAAGGTCGGAGCCCGTCGCCCGCCGCCCGGAGCTCTCCGCTCTCCACTCTCGGCCCGCCGAGCAGCCCCAGCCAGGCGAAGGTGTGCACCGTGGGCGATGCGTCTGCATCTGCGTCTGCGCCTGCGTCGTCATCAGAGCAAGTCTGCCCCGATCTACAACAGCAACAGCTATAGCAGCAGCAGCCCAAAACAAAACACACTCAGGAACACCACACACCACACACACACACATTCACGCGGGCGGACTCATAAAGCAGGCGTTGTTGATTTTTGAAGACAGGCCCGGGCAGAACCAAAGACCCTCTGCAAAATGTTAGTGAGAGAACGAAGGGAACTTTACTTAAAAGACATTTTCCAATCATCTCATTTTTATCACAATTCTGAAAAAAGACTTCGCTTTCCGATGCAGAATTTTACTCATTAAGTTGCGTTTCTATTGAAAGAGTAATGGATTTTAAAAATTGTAATGAAATTTCTGAAGTAATGATTAGATTAAGATTGAAATGGTTTGACAACTCTTTAAACTTCTCTATATAGTTAATACTGTAAGTGAGTGACATCGGTTATGCAACTCGCAGCACTACCAATATTTTTCCCCGGCCCTGTTCGCCTTTTTTCTCGGTCTTTTGCTCCCACAAGCGCCGTTTTGGCAGTTCGTCTGCCAAATCCTTTGTTTTCAGCCAGCGTGGCCTCCTACAAAAATTTCGTGGCTTTTGTGGCTGTCGTTGTTGTTGTTGTCGCTGTTGTTGCGCCCTTCCTAAGAGCCCCGGCGGAGGAACCAGATCAAAATGCGCCGATATGAGCTCATAAACACGCAGTTTAAAAGTATTTTTTATTATTTTATTTCATTTTGGCTTCGCGGGTTTTTATTCGTCGTTTTTGGCTTTTTGGGAGTAAGATCCGAGCAGCGCAGCCCGTTGAAAGGGGTTCGCGCTCACGGACTGTACATACACTTTTGTCTGGCGCTGTCAGCTGGATTCTTTGGCTTTTCGTATTTCGGGCACTGAAACTTTCGGCAAAATCCACTTGAGCGTTCTATGTAATTATTCAATTAGTCGGGGTGCAAAAGCGAGCGAGATCGGGAGAAACAGTAGCCGAGATTTTGCTCTAATTGAAACTTAATTATTCTCCGAATGTTTTCGTATCTGTGTGTGTTTTGTGAGTCTAGTCTGCGGCTCATTAACAGTCACCGGATGCACTTTCAAATCAAGTGAACAGCAAGTGGCCGAGTGAAAGATGCAACTGGCAAACGAGTTTTGCTGCTGCTGTTTTTGTTTCTGAAGACCCAGCAGCAGTAGCAGCGGCAGCTAAAAAATCATAATAAAATTACCATAATTATAAAAAAAGCTGTAAAACAGCCAGCAGTATGCCACAGTTTTTGTAGCGGAATATTCTTGTATTTTTTTGGTCAGGGGAGAGGGAGAGTGGCTGCTGCTTTGGGTCAGCAGGTGTTAGAACGGACAAGTTGCTGTCAGCTCAGCCAAGTTTGGACTTTAAGACACAGAAACCGAATTGTATAACACGCCCCAAAGAATAAGACCGAGAGTACACCCCACCGCCCCCTGAAGGCCATTAAGCCGGCTTGGTGTTTGTGCAACGCATAAATCTTAGGGCCAAGCACAATGGTTTGTTTGCACGTCCCAAACATTGGCGTGTTCTGGGGACTAGCCTCTGTCCAGCTCCTGAACCTGGTGGCCGAATCAATAAAAAACTTCCGTTGCTCAAACGACGAGGGCGGTTTTAATTAACACGCGGCGGCAGAAGTTTCCCCTCCCCCTCACCACTCCGCGCGGAAAGCGAAAGCGGCCCAGACTTGCACCCCAAAGTGCAGCCATAAATTCGGGCTCTTGGCCAACTGCTTAACTGTTTAACCCCTTAAAGGCCCGCGGCGACGGAGAACGGAGAACACAGAGATAGACCAAGTTGATTGTGTCGCTGGGGGCGCAGGGGCGTGGCTATTTGCTTAGTTGCCTCGATTGACAGCTGCCACAGTCGCGACTTTGGGAAATCAGGGTCTATCCTCCGATTCAGCGGGGTGACTAACAATGGAACTGGCTTTCAGTTGAGGCCCAGGTTCGGGCCAAGGAGAATTTATTACACAGCCGCCGTGTGGCACGCCCGTTCTAGACCCGACCCCCCTTTGTCCCTGCTGCAGCCCCTGCCTTGCCGCGAATATTCAAATATGTATCTTGATAAACAACTTGCGGCGGAGCAACACCCACGCCACCAATACAAAGTCAGCCACAAGCACACAGGGTCTTTAACTTGTTTTACAAGTTTTTCCTTACAACATTATTGCGGCTCTCCCTCGCGTTCGCTGCTCGCAGTCTCATAGTTTCGGTTTCTGCCCCCGTCGTCGTGAGCACATGAACTTTCGTGGCACACTAATTCAATTAGGAAGCCCACGCCCACTATCAATAAATTTCTCAAAACACGAGACTCATTCACGGCTCTGTTTTGCAAACGCTGCCCGTGCTGCTTGTGGCTCATCTGGAAAGCCATTAAATAGAGCGGTGGCAACTAGACGAGACTGGGCATCGAGTACGAATGTGAGTACGAATGCGAGTGCTGGGTGGGTGTTGCCTGTGACAATGCCATGCCCTCGCCCCCGCCCCCGCCCCCGCCACGGGTAAGCAGCAAAAAACTTTTCACAAAATTGACATTGACACACGTGGAGGAACAGCAAAAAGAACATTACAATATTGCACATACGCCCGAGTGGCGTGTTGTCAACCCAGAGAGGGTCACAGGCGTAGGAGGTTGCCATTGTTACTGTTGTCTTGGCTCGTTTGTCAGTCAACATTAGAGACATGTCAGCAATTCAATTGGGAATATGCTAACTACATAACCGCGGTGCCAGCCAATGAAATGGCCCAAAGGATCCTGGATCCCAAAAAGGGGTTGAGAAATGGGGTAATGTCCCGTGTTCAACGTGTCTTAATTTTGCGTTATGCATTGTGGGGTATATAGAAAGGGACTAGTATTAATATATTACAACGTTTAGATTTAAAATATGTACATAGTTCACTTGATTATCCCATTTGTATTCGATTTAGTTTAATTATTTGGTATAACGATAAACATTAATGAGTAATAAAATAACAGATAAATTATTATACGAGTTATGATAAAAAAACTATAGTTATTAAATTAATTGATTTAAAAGGCACATATTTTATGATTATAACAATAAAGATAAAGGTATTCATATTTCTCAATGTCATGTTAACCTAACCGAACCATTTAAACCTCTTGTTAACTTTATCTTACAGATAACTGACTGAACTGATATTGCAAGTAGTTCTAGTACAAATGGGGGCTCCCCAACCCCAACAACCCCTTCGATGAGACTCACCTGCGTTTGCGTGAGGCCCAGACTCGCCGCCAGCTCCGCCCGCTCGGGCAGGGCCAGGTATTGGGTGCGCTGGAAGCGGCGGTTGAGCTGCTGGAGCTGCAGCGAGCTGTAGATGGTGCGGGGCTTGCGCATCTTCTTGCCCTTGCCGTTGACGCGCAGTCCGGAGTCCTCGCATTTGTCCGAGATGGAGAAGTCTGGGGGAGAACAAGGCAACAGGGGTAAGCAAAACAATGCGATGAAAGGAGCAGTCTGTAAATGGCAGGCTGAAAACTGGGCAGTGATGAATTTATAATCAGGCTATGGAATTATGGCCAGAATGGCCCTTTTTTGCGTCGGTGCACCAAATGCATATTTATGAGCGAATTCCGGCGGCAGCTGGAATGCATGAAACTGTTACATTTATGGACCTGAATTAATTGCAGCCGCATCGCTTAGAAATCGGGCAGCCGGGCTGCGCCGCTCCACTCGCAATATCGATTCGTTAAGTAACTTGTAAATGTCAACGAATTAGCGTTAATTGCTGAAACGAAAGTTCAAAGCACTCCACGACGGAGTTGTGCGGCTCGTGAAACTACGGCGATGATGATCGGCCACCACTCAAGTTCAATGAGCGGCGACTGCAACTGTTGACGCTGCTAATTGTTCGAAAATAACACACGGAGCCACCAAACAAACTATTATTAAATGCCAAATATGGCCACAGGTGTGTATCTGTATCTGTATCTGTATCTGTATCTATATCCGTATCTGTATCTGCCATCCGAGTGTTGGTGTCGACTTATACTATGTGTATTTTTGGCGCCCGAGCAGGCAGCACGTGCTGCACACTCTTAATGACAAAATGGCAAGACTCAGTACGACAGAGATGGCGGCACTCGCTGTCACCTCGACCACCCAGCGGCCCATTAGTCATCGTATGTAGTGTGCAGTAAGTAGTCGGCAGTGTGTGTGAGTAGCCAACTCCTGGACAGTCGCCATTTGGCCATTTCACTCGGCCATTGCCACACATTCGTCCGCCAAAGAATGGTGTAATTAATTACGCCAAACGAAAGCCTAATTACTGCCATTACAATTACAAACACCTGGGCGGACTGGGCAGCCGTCTGGGGACTCCTGGTAACGATCAGCTGCTCTGCAGATCTCTCGGCCAGGTCTAAACGCTCGCCGGGAGTTTCAAGAGCAAGTGCACCAAGGTTAATTGGCCCACGTTGCGTATGAGTGACGAAAGTCAAAGACAGCGAATCGAGGCTGACTGGAGCGTTGGCGTTGCCTGCGGCCGTTGTTTCCACTATTTCCACTGACAATGGACAAAAATGAATTGCTTTTCACTCACCGAAAAGCGAAACTGCTCAACCGAAACGCATCGGAACAGCAAAAATAACAAAATTGTCCAACAAAATACGAGAGGCAGCCGCATTAGCAGCAACAACGAATTGTCACAGTCAAGCGCGCAATTATGCCAGAGACTGGGAAAAAATGTACCAAAAAACATAAAGAACACACAAAAAGGAGAGATGTAAAATAAAACTAAAAATAAAATGGGAAAATTGCACGTACGTGGATGAGCAACAAAGAGACTTTTCAGAGCTCCCACAGCTTCAATAGAATACGTTTTATGGGAAGAAAAAGTAATATAAAAGTAAAAAAAAATACAAGGAAAAAGTTAGTTTACCCACAAAAAGAAAAATGATTTTTAAAGCTATTTAATTATTACTGGAAATAAATTTAAGCAAAATTTATATTTTAAAGTGCGGTTATAAACGCAAATAAAATTGAGTAACTGATAGAGTATATATGGCAGGCATGATACGTTATAAAAAAATTGTTCATTTAGTTTAATATTTCTTTAACTTAATAAAAAGGTGGTTAAGCTATCTGGATAATTTTAATGAGGCTAAGTAAAGAAAAAGGGCCATAAAGAATTAAATACTTAACAGGAGATAATATAACAAGTGAAAAGTAATAATAGGAAAATCTGATTAAAGAAGATGAAACTAAATTGAATTTTAAATACTAGACACCAACTTAATAACTTGAAGAATATAAAATCCTATACCTATTTAGTCTTGGATCTGACTGTTGAGTGATTCCACAGCCGATTGAAATTGAAATGTGATAAAAGTGGAAAACACTGAAGCCAACCTAATTGAGACAAGTCAAACTTGAAGTCGACGAGCAAACAAAACCCGCGAGAGACGACAACAATGGCACTCGACGGCGCTGGGCTCTCGAGCTCAAGTGTCGCCAAAAAATAGACAAGGAAGCGGCGGCCGCGATCTCTTCGAGGGGCCAACAAAAGACCCGGATCTTTGGGGGAACGGGACTAGGAATAGGAATAGGACTACTTACCATCCTTGGGTGGACTGGCGCAGGGCGGGGCGTAGCTGCCCAGGTGGTAGCCGGAGTAGGAGTTCTGGTGCATGGGCGGGAACGGGTAGCCAAGGGCACTGCGCGGACTCGGGAAGCCGGAGTCCTGGCCGCCCTGCGGTCCGAAATGCTGATAGGTGCTCCGAATGCCGCCGTACCTGGAATTGGAATGCGGCAAGTGCACGGAAAATAATCAATACGGGTGGCAGCGGAGTACATACTACACTACACAGTACACGTAGTACACCGGCTGTGAATGAATCGTGTCGGGGGACAGAAACAACTTTTCCTCCTTGCGTGTTTTGTCTACACTTTTCACTATTCACTATTAAATTCAAACGTCGCCGCCAGGAAAATATCAAAAAGTGAGCCCAAATGTTTCATGTTTAATGCACAAAGCGTCGAAACGAAAACTTTTTCTCTCACAACAAAAAATTAGGCTGACGGCGAGCTGCAGGAAACTTTTGCCATGACTTCATTTACACAAACCAGAGCCAGAGCCAGAACCGAAAACCAAAACCAAACCAGAGCCCGAACTTGATGCGGCTTAATATATCAAAGAAAAATCAATACAAATGTCAGAGTCGCAATGTTTTAGTTTCGGTTTTCCAGTCGTTGTTCCGTTTGTAGTCCCGCTCGCTTGCGGTAAATATTTTGTTAACACTTTGCGGGCGAAACAGTTGAGCAAGTTCCCATGCATTATGTTCGGGTCCGGTCCTAGTGAGTTGCATGAAATATTCAATGCTCTCTGGTCTTGGCCTGGCCCCTTGCTGGCAACACGGAAACGGAAGCGGGCCGAGAGCAGCAGAAACCGCAAACGGACAGCGGACAACGGACAATGGACAGCGGACAACATGGCAGTTACTCCCGGGACGGAGAAAAGATAGGGACAACTCCTGAAGGGCTGGGCTGGTGCAGCCAAGCATTCCAAGCCCAAACCCAAGCCCAATCCCAGGCCAAGAGCCCAACACGCACAAATGACAGGGCAGCAGAACGCGGAGGGAAACCGCAAAGGCAAGAAGCCGAGAATGCAATAAAATATGTATAATGAAAAATCGAATCGTGCGTTGGGAAAACAATTTGCGGCAGCAAACAGTTCGCCGAGTGAGCGGTAACAGTAAATAAGTAAGATTGCTGAGCTTCCACCGACTTCTACCCCTATACCTATGCGGTATATAGAATGAATTGTGACGGGACAGCGGAACCAGAAACAGAACCCTCCGTATCAGACGCTTTATTTAGCACACGGACCGGGAGTCAACTATACTTAATTGAATTTATTTTTGGCTTCCGTTTGCCGGTGGCCCCGGGCCAGCAGCACCAGCATGATCCGTAAGCCGGAAAATGCGGCTGAAGTGATTTTCTTAATCAAAACTAATAACGCGAGTCCCCAACATCGGATCGATCCGGAAGAAACGTCACGGAGCTTAGTAATGTTAAGAAACTTTGAACTGAATGGGGATGTATTCAAAAACAGAGAGAACTGATTTTACATTACTTATATTTTAAATATTTTGTTTTTTGGGGAGAACATAAGATCATAGGAAGATCATAAAATTAATGTTCTAATTTACTTTTTAAGGCTGATTAACTGATTAAATATTTTTAAGGCACTTTCAAAACTAATTTGTAATGGAGAAAGAAAAACTACGATTTATAGAGTTCAACTTTAGCTCATCATGACTTCGTTTCACAGGTTTGTTATTAAATATTTACTATTGAATACTAACAATAAAAGTGAATGAAAATATAATTTTAACTGTTCTGATATCCCACTAAACATCCAAGTCAAGTAAAGTAAAAGTTTCTTCATAACTTAAAAAACCTAATCGAATATCGCGCTTCAGATTCATTAAAAAGATTCAAATTAGAGTTTGGGGAACGCCCTGGCCACCAACTCCTTTGTTTCCCTTTCGGGTGTGGCGAATAATCCGCAAATTAGATTGAGATCGGATAAGTTCGGTGGGGCAAGGCGAGACACTCTTTGATATTCTCCTGGTAGCTCCACATCCACATCCTCACTCGGTGACACTCACCCGGCGGCGGCGTGCTGCTGCAGCTCCACGAAGGCGGACTTCCCGGGAATGTTGATGCCGGGCGTGACGCTGGCCGCCGTGTTCCCGCCGTCCATGTACTTGGGCGTGTGGGGCGCGTCGGGGGCGTCCATGCCCGACTGGGGGGTGCTGGGAGGCCCCTCGTAGGGGCTCCCTAGGTCCGTGAAATTAAGCGTGTTGGCGCCTATTGAGGCCACTTTATCAAGAATTTTGACGGCTTTTTTGGGGGGATGCGCGCGGGAAGGAAGTTCGCAGCGACCCGATGGCAATGATCAGCTACAGTTAGCAAGTCTTCACTTTAGTTCAGTTCGGTTTGGTTCTGTGTTGCCGGGAACTTTGGAGCGCGTAAATCCTTTTACAGCTGGCGAGGAGGCACTTTTCTCAGCACTTTTCTGGCACTCAACTTGTTAGCACTCTCTCGGAATTGCTTTCTCCGCAGCCCGCTACTCGGCTTTCTTTTATCACTTCGATTTCTGGCTGTGCATGCTTTTCGAAACACGATTTTTGAACACTGTTTCGAGGGGATGAATCAAATCAAATCAAATTGAATCACTGTAGAGCGCGCGACGGATCATTCAGCTCGACGCAAGAACGCAAAACGCAAGAACGCAGCGACGGAACAGCGACGGCAATTCAGCGGCACGAGTGACGACTGTCCACGAGCAAAGTGCGTATACGACTAGGTGAGGTTTTCGCTCGCGGTTGCGCGGCACTTGGCCGACTCGCTGCGCTGTCGCTTTGCGGCCTTTGCCGCTTTGCCGCTCTGTGGCCGTGCTGTGCGAGCAGGGCAGCTGCCACTTGCTCGCCATGCGCTGAAGAAGGATGGCTGCTGCACACCTAGCCTCTTGCAGCGACTCTCGCAGGGGATCGCCAATCGGGTGGTTGGGAACCGGTTTTCTCGGTGGTGTCTCTGTGTGGTGCTGCTGAAACCGCACCAATACCATAAATTTCCCTGCCGGGGGGTGGGAGGTGGTTGTGTTGGGTCCCCGTTTTGTTTTTTTTGTTGTTACCTCTCGTCAACTTTGTCTAGGTCTAGGGCCCGCTTTGAGATTGAGGCGTGGCCTGTCGGCCCCCCACCACCCCCTCGGAATTTTCGGGGGACTTACAGCATTTATATGCAAATACCAAGCGGGGGAACTGCCCATGGAAAGTGCAAATATTTTGACGTTTTAAATAATGTTGATTAAATGCAAAGGTCTCAATTATTAAATTGATTGTTGAACCTGTAATTTGTCTTCTTCTTTGGCCGCTGCTCGTTTCGGGTTTTATTTTTGGCTCAATCGAAACTGTGGCACACGCATTTCGACGGGTAATCAACAGTTGCGAACAACAGACGAATTAAGTTAATGATTTGTTTACGTTTTACAAACGTTGGTTGTATCTTAAGAACAGGAAGAAGGATAAGGTCACGAATTATCTACCCAAGTGCACAGATACTGCAAGTTTTCTGTCCTTTCCTCGAAGGATTGTCTTTAATTTTCCTATCCTTCGGTCTTAAAGCCTCCTTGAAGCCTTAGTGGCGCCACCTGGTGGCCGCCTCTGGCAGCGGCAAACCAGTCTAACGGGCCAACCTGCTCACCTGTCAAGCAAACACACACACCCTCGCACACACACACACACTCCCATCACGCCCCCTGCTGAGAGCGGAAACTCTCTCTCGCCACGCCCTCCATGAGCGTTACAAGAGAGAGCGGAGAGCGCGCGCAGGTCCAATTCAAAATGGCGTCCTTTCAGCAACACAATGTCGCTTTGTGGCTTTGGGCCAAGCGACACAAGCCGCTTATTCGAGCGGAGTTTTTCATTCACAAGACAAAGTCGCCGACCGGAGAGAACAGCGGAATTTCCACCTTTTTGAGTCGAACCCAACTGGGAGTTGAAGCGGCGGTAAAGCGGCCTTTGGTCCCCACTTCTCCCCTATTGTCGCCCCAAACGAGGCAGTTGTCACCTGAGAAGGATTTCCGCTAAAAGTGGAAAAAATGCATATTCATGAGTCGGAGCGGCGCAATTAACCAGAACCAGAGTGCCACAAAAAACCGAATTAAGTTTATTTATAAATATAAATATAAACCGAGCATCCAGCGATAATTGTGCCTCTGATCTGATTCTGATCCGACTGCAAATGTTAATCCCCTGGTTCCGATCGGATTGGCCTGCCCGCTTTAACTTTCCGTTCGTTTCGTTCTGACCTGGTCGGCTGCACTGCACTAATTTAAAGGGAACAGTTCAAATGCACGTAATTGTTGCAATTACTTAATGAAATATTTATTAAATGCAAATTATGATTAGACCGAGCTCAGCTACTGCAGCTACTGTTCCTTTTCCCACTGAGGCGCTTAGATCGTGTGTATTTGTGTTGTGTGTGTTTGTCTAGGGTAATGGTTGGATGGAAGTGTGTGTGTGAGTGCCCCTCTTGGGCCCCGATTAAATGGCCATAAATCAAAATCAAATTACCGCCACACGAGACACGTGCAAATATGTCAAGCAAACACGTTTGCAAGTCAATCAGCCGGGCGAATTAATCTATCAACTGTCGCAGATGAACCCGCGACATCGATAAATCAGCAGATATAGGGCATCGGGGCATTTGGGAAAGTATTACTTAGAAATTCTACGCTTGGAATAAAATATTTAGAAAGATCTTTATTACACGAAAACTTTGAGATCTTGTTAATAACGCACAAATAGATTAAGCTAATGAACAATTACCTCGCCAAAGTTCTATTGACCTAGTCCCTTTGACCTTGCTCACCCATTAGCTTTTCTCATTATTTAGGAGATTACCATAAGGCCACTTTATTAAATGGAAAGACATAAGCAAACAGGAAGAAAAGAAACCTCTAAGCTTTTCCCATTTTGATATCTCACTTGGCCAAGAAATCACTTCCAGAAGCGGGCAAATACGGAAGCCAAATCGATTTTATTACCAAACAACATTATTTCCCAAATTAAAGCCAAGAGCGGGCATTTGGACAAATGAGACGATTAATTTTCGGGGCCCAGGAAAACCCAAGAAGAAGCGCCGTTCAAAGAAAATCCACGGAAAACTGGAAACGAACAGGCAGAACGCCCCCAAGTCGAAGTGGAAGGGAAAGGGGAAAGGAAAGAAATACGAGGGGAAAGCGCAAGGAAACACCCACTAAACTCCGGGCTGCGACCAAAGTTGCCGGCCAAGTACAATTTATCATTTAAATAATAATGTGCCACAAATGACGGGACGAGTGAACGTGAACCCTTGTGCGAGGGAAAGAGCATAAATCAATCCGAGTCCAGGCCAGAAAGAGATGGCAGGCTGGCCGGGAAAGAGAGCTAGCTTCTGGGGGTTGCTGTCGAGCAGTTGGCCAACTCAATGGAATGGAAACTGACTTCGGGCCACATCTGATGGCCTGCTCACTTGACCGTCGCCGCTCCAGCCAAATAGCCCAAATGAAATGCGAGGCAAGGCGCTCAAATTACATTTTAATGAGTCCCGGGCTCGGGGGGTGAGTGGAGTGGCTAGCGAAAATCAAACTGCAGGCTGACCTCACCGCGGAAACGGGGCAGAATAGAAGGAGCGCAGACCGCAGAAGGCAGACCATTCGATGCGCCTTTCAACGCCATAAACAGTGGAGCCCCGCGAAGTGCAGCGCGGAGGGAGGGGGCCGGTTTATGAATCTGTTTATGATGTACGAGGAGGCTAATGAAAGCGCCCCAGCAGGCGCCAAATTGGGTCAGGACCGCCTGCGGTTCGCCAGAGCCTCAGAGCCCCGCTTTTCGGACCCACATGGAGCTGGAGCTGGAGCTGGAGCCAAGCCAAGTCGGCTCTGTGTATTGACATTCAATTCGAAATAAATCAGAGTTTACGACTCCAGCAGAGCCAACGACTTCATCGCCCTCCTTGGGCCACTTCCACTTCCAGGCGGCTGCCTTCAAAGATCAACGCTGGTGGCTACGGCTCCACGCTCGGCAGTTGGCTCTCATCCTCTCATCCTGGCGTTAATTGGCAGCACCGACCGACACTGGCCGGCCAATAAATTTCCAGGCCAACGGCTGCGCCCCGAACAGTGTTGATGTATTCATTGAATCCTAGGATTTGTGGCTCTTTTTTCCGTCCGAGGCGGACGAGGAGCGGAGGACCACGCGTGACTCGTTTGGGGATCGGTTCCATCTGGAACCACTGGCAGTGGGACACAAATTCCAACTGCGCCAATTAGCCACCGAAACACAATGGCCGGAAAATGGCTGCAGAGGAAACTGGTTGGCCAGAAGGAATTTCGATTGGGTTTTCTGTCTTTGCAATGGTTATGGCTTAATTTTCTGATCTGCTCTGAAATTGTTATAATAGTATTACTTAATTCAATAAACACATAAAAAATCATCTAATGTTTTTCCCTTTCGCTTAAATTTAATTTTAAAGAACAAAAGTTAAGTCCCCTTAGTTATAAAATAGCAAACAACCCCTTTCAAAACAAAAGACTTAAGCAAAAAACTTGATCTTGCCACTCTGACGATCTTGAGCAGATCAAGCGATTCAATGATTTAAGTGAGCTATTAGTTATCTTAGCAGATTTTATCATATCTATTTCAACCGGCTAACAGGCTAATAAAGAATAATCTGGTTGATGCTATTTATTTGCATATGAGTCTAGAAATGATCGTTATAAATGACTTTAGCACTTTTTAAATTAATTAATTAAAATTGCTAAATTTATTACCCTTAAAGACTAACTAAATATCACAATTTATTGCAAGCAGTTATCATAAAAGCAGGGAACTCTACTTACCACAAAACCAATATTAGATAACTTTAATTTCCCAACGCATCTGATTGAAGTTATATACTTCCTACCCTCAACCCCCGATGGAATTCGGCAATTTCACACTTTGAGAACCTTTTAAGCAGCGTCACTCGAAAGGAACAGTCACTAAAGCATCAACCAAAACCCCAAAAACATCAAAAAACCTAACACCGAACAAAAATGAAACGAAATGTTTGGAAATTTGAAAATAATTGTTGACACTTTATTATTGTAGTGGCGGTGGCGGTAGTTGTTGTTGTTGTCCCAGCGACGTAACAAGTGTCTACTCCCGACACCGCCCCCTCCTTTTCCTCCCTCCCCTTTGACCTCTTGGCTGCACATGCGCAGGCCCGAAAAACTTCCGGCACAACAGCAACAACAACAACAGCAGGCGCAGTATGTAAATGGGAAAAATTTAGTTGTGTCACATTAAAAAGCAATTATCACCTTAAATTAACCGGCGGAGTCGGAGTAGCGTACATTGCCATCGAAATATTCAAATTGCTCTACTCGACATTTTTTCTAATGACTTTCCAAAAGGAGCAAGTGGGGGAGGAGGGCTGCTCAAATTAACTTGTTGCTATTTTCAATTGGATGCCTTCGGTTCGGTTTTATTTGGGTTCGGGAGGTTTCAAACGGTTGCGCTTTTAATTCGTTTTAAATTATCTCGTAGCCGTAGTTTTATTTCGTTTTTAGTCGAATGAAAGAGGTAGTTGGCTCCTCGAAGGCAGGGCTTAATTTACCATGGAATGGTGAGGGTGTTGTGTGTCAATAAAATATATCTCTTGGAAAAGTTTTTTTTAAGTTGTTGAAAGATATTTCAGTTATTTAAAAAATACCTAATTTAATTTCATCTGATTTAAACTCTGTTTATTATTTCATGCATTTTGTCAGCAGTAAGCCAAATTAATTTCTCATTAATACTAAAATATTCATAAGCTATATTTTCTCATTAATATTTCAATACAACCCGTACCACTGTGCCACTTCACCTGTGGGTGCCACAGTATTTGGCCTGGACTTTGACAAAACAAAATGAAAACTTTTTCTGTTTTGACGGAAACATTTGTCAGCGATTTTCCAGCGCCAGGCCCAAAAGCGCGCTGGAAAACATTTTCAACAATTTAATTAGAAGCACCTAAGCCAGACCTCCACAAAAGCCACCCCCCGACGAATTATCATGTGTGGCAAGAGAAGGGGGTAAAAACCGTTTCCGATGTGATTTACGATGTGTGACACTTGTCGCCTCCATTGTTGCCTCACATCAGCTTCAGCGGCAATTACCGAAAGGTGTTGGCTCCCCTAGGCTCCCCTACAGCTGGAGCAGCTTCATCAGCAGCAGCAGGAAGAGACTCTCCGAGAGGGCGCACCACCAGGGCAGTTGCGGCCGCTTGGCGGTGACACTTTGCAAGGGGATTGGATGACGAGTTGGCCGTCGATGGTCAGAGAGAAAGATCTCCTCGTGGGGGTAGCACTGCTGGTGTCCCACAAGCAGTCCAGTTGTGCACTCCCCTCCTTCATTTTTTCCCATTGGCAGGCTCAGAAGGATAAGCAAAAACACTAGAGATCCCTGGGCAAACGCTAGGGTCATGAATCCTACGAACTACTCCAGAGTAATATTCCACATGTAGGGTGAGATCTTGAAATGTATAAATAATATTGTAGAATTTAGAACCTCCTCCAAAAAATGCAAAGTTTGCTTTGACTTTCGGAATCGAAGAAAGGAAAATTCGGAGCAAGAAAAGGTGTCCATCCTGCTGCTGCACAATTAATTAACAAAGGCTGTGGTCGCGGGAGGGGATGAGCCAGCTTTCCCCTTCCCCTTTCCCTTTGTTGTGTGTGAGTGATATGATTTATATTGTCTCCCTGGCCGGCGCCACATCCAGAATCCTCAGCATCGGTCGGCCTCTTTAATGTCTCGGAACCGGGAACTCAGAACTGAGAAACTGGGAACTCAGAACTCAGAACTCAACTCAACTTAATTCCCTGTGTGCGTGAGTGTTCTGCGGAGGATGCTAAGGATGATGCTGATGATGATGAGAGGCGGCTGCGCTTTTAATTCCCGACTTGGCCGAACCCTCGGCTTTCGCTTCCTCTGGCTCAGTTTTCGGAAATTCTGCATCGACTTTTCACACTTCCCTCGGCTACGCTCCAATTTCAATCGGAACACCCCCGCCGAGTGGCCGGCATTAAAAAAAGATTTGCCCGGTTCGCTAATTATATTTTGGTACACGGCGAAAACACCTTCCGAGCAGTTGCACCCTTACCTGGGTGGGTGGTGGTGCGGCTAATGAGCTGCCCTGCAGGAAGAAGGGATTAGAAGGGTCAGAACGGAACGGATTTGGCTAATCCAAGGTCGTCGCCTAGCGCCGGTTTAAAGTTCACCTCAATTGGATTCGCATTCGCATTCGCACTCGCATTCGGTTTTAGGTTAGCCCGTCGAGAACTGGGCCACCGAGATTGTGTTTATGGCTCGATGCAAATGAGGCCCAAGCTCGCAAGCCAGCCAACTAACGGTGCGGCAGCTTCTGCTGCTGCTGCTACTTCTTCTATCCACCGAATGTTGCACTGCAGCAACAGCAACAGCACAGCAGCAACGCCCCCTGGTAGATCGCTCCGGGAAGTCCAAGGCAGCAGCATCTATCAAGCTGCGAGGAGGGGCAGATATACCCATACCCATACCCATTCCGGGCCAGAGATGCCAGCCAGATTCAGAGCCAGAGCCATGTTCCCGGGTATTATAAAGTGCATTGTGGCTACCAGTTAAGTGCATGTTGCTGGCCAGAGGGTTCGGCAGACGGAGCCCAGCCCCCGAGTTCGGTAGGTGTGTAAACTATGTTGCCGCTGCCCCATGTTGTTGCCGCTGTCGCAGTTGCTGTTGCTGTTGCTGTTGCTGTTGCTGCATGCCGCATGTTGCTGTTGCCGCTGCTGAGCAGTCAGCAGAGCCAACCCATCAACAGCCAAAACGCCACGGGGTAGGACCTTTTTCTTAGCTTTTCTGAGCCAGTTATTCTGATACTCTTATAGAGGGCTTATATCTTTTGTAAGAAATTTTGAAATATCTATAAAAAGAGGATATCAAAATTGAATGGAAATGTGGTAGTCGTAGTACTGAAAACCTCTTGTAGCCAAATGAAAAATGTAACGGAATATGTTCTTTTCACATTTTATAGAGTGTTTACAACTCCGACTTCTAAATGGTTCCTCCTGTTTTTTGTCTTAGCTGCTTGGTGCTCTCTTTGCGGCCCGGCGGACTAAGCGAGTGGGCGCGTTCACGTCCAACATCCACATCCACATCCACGTTCACCTGATGCCGCTGCTGCTGCAGTAGAACAGCTTCTGTTTAGCATGGAAAACAGCAAACTGGCCTGGCTTTCTTTCCATTCATGCAGTTGGGCCTGGCTGGCAACAAGTTGCCAAGCTATAATTACTGCATCCATGTCGCTGCAAGTTGCTACTTCATAAATTAGCATGCTGCTCATGTTGCTGCTGTGCAGTTGGTGCTGCTGCTGCTCTTGCTGCTCCAGTCAGCGGTCAGCGCTTTGTCATTGCCAGAACTTAGAAAAGGAATGGCCATGGCGTTTTCCAAGGAAACCGCAGCCAAACAGATCGAGGCCCAAAAGCACAAATCGCAAATCACATGGCATGACCGGCATTAGGCTTCCGTGTGCTGTCTTGTCTCCTGGCAGAAGATGGAGATGGAGTCCGCAGACAGGGACAGAGCCCCAGACGAGGTCGTTCCCCGCCTCCGGGCAGGCTCCGCATCCTCTCATCCTTTTCTGTTTCTGTTTCCCTTGAATTCCTTGAAACAACGGAACGCCCCGATGGCCGCCGATCCTCCTGCTCTTGTTAGGCCCTTCCCTCTCGCCTGGCTGACCCACAAACAATTTGTTTTTGCATTTCGCTGAAGGGGACGCGCACTCGGAACCCCGAACCATGATATGACTGCCACCCCAACCGTACAACAACAAAAAAAGGCAGCGAGAAAAACTGGCTCTCGACATCATTATCACTGCGATCTGGGCCCCTTGCGTGTCTCTGGTGGCTTCGCAGCTCGTCTCAAGGTTTCGATTTCAGGAAATCAATCTTGTTTTGGCCAAATACTCGTACTCGCAACTTGGCCAGCTGAAAAAGCACCGACAGCAGGCTGCCCTGGCCATCATTAGCCGAGGTCTCGTTCTCTCTCGGCCTCTCTGGAAATGTGGAAGGGAAGACAGGAGCTGCCAGATGACCCCAGGCGCAGTCCGAGACTGGTCAACACCCAGGCCAAATGAATGGCCAGCATCCCAGTCGGATGCTGATGATGAGGCTCTGACTCGGACCTCGACTTGGTCTTGGTCTTGGGCTGGACCGGCCCGGGGGCTCCAACTCGTAAGCGTTTTGAAGACCTCCAGTGCAGCACGCGATTTATATACGACACCCAGGAAACGAGCACCGCCCGCCCCTCCCCCTCGTGGCCACGCAGCCGGGGACTCGTGCTCTATAAATCCGGCCTGAGAGCAAAACTTTATGCGCTCATTAACGATTTCACTTGAATCTCCCTCGGATCGATGAAAAATGTGGTTTTAATTGGGATTAGGCCGGGCCAAAACAACTCACTCAGGGCAGCGCAACACGTGCAACTCATTCGAGTGTTTGAAATGCTAATAAAAGATAGATTTATCATCCGATGCACAGGCGCTACCATAATGATTACAGCAAATACTCGTAGTCGACGGCAGCTCCTAACTGGGGAACGACTTCACTAGCTGCTGGCGACTTCTTCACCGAAAAGCGCTGCATCATGACGAGGGTTCCTGGGTCTCTGGGTTCCAGCGGCGGAGGAGGGGGAGGTGCAGGGGGTGGAGGATCCGGGGGACAGGCCAAGCACTTGCGTGTGTCACTGCGGTGACGCTCAAGTAGTCGACTCCGGCTCCGTCCTCAGCCAGCAAAACAGCGACCCAGAGTCCCAGCAGAGGCACCTGATCAGGTTGGGTTAAAGTTGCCCCTGAGTGCACTGCGGGAAAAGGTGCTTCCCCAGCAAAGGCCACTAGTAAGTAAGCTCTCCCCCGTTTCTCCAAGTGCAGGCTGAGATGAAAATTAAGTCATCACGCTAGGCTGAAGTAGGTGCTGTAGGTTCCCCAAATCCACCATCCAAAGCATCCAAAATCAAGCAAGACAGAGATATATGCTTGCGAACCGCCAGCCAGACACTTCTTGATGAGATTTGAGCTCATCAGCCGAGTGTCTGGCGACTGTTTGCTACCTCTGTCTGCGCTTGCGTCCCGCAATCTGGCAGACTCGGATGATGATGAATGGGCCGAGTTGACATATGAGGGTTTTAATCGTCATAGAAAACCTACGCATGCGATTCGAGCATTAAAGTTGGAGAAGCAGCCACAAAAACAGAACATCACCGAAATAGAAATGGAAGTGAGAGCAAAACAGACTTCCTTACTCATCGAAGTCGAGTGATTTGAGGTTCGGTGAGGGGCAGGCTTCTATAGTGGGTCCAAGTACTCCCACGCCGCCTTGTTATCCTGATCATCGAGGGCCCGGGGAAAGGACAAATTGGCGGCTTCCTTTCAAGCGGCTGCGCAAACACTCGACTTTCGGCCAAATCATCTGCGCCGGAGGATCAATGGGGCCTCGGCCTCGTCAGAAGGATCAAGCGGCTTTCAACAAGTTTGTGCGCCTTTTGTTAGGTTTGGAAGTGCCGAAAAGAAAGCAGCGTTGAAAACGAAGCAGCGGCACCGAATGTCAGTCAAGGGGCATTGATTATGATCATCAAATTATTGAGCGCCCATGAGCAGGGCTGCCCGGCACAAAACGCCCCCTTCCGCAGCCAAATGAAGACGTGTACTACATGGATACATGTGTCCGCTGTTGGCCACGTAAAACTGCTGACACAATCGAAGCAATTAAATCGTATGACGCTGCCCAAACTTGAGCCCAAATGCAATCGAAGTCCGATGAGGAGATGGAGTTCCCTGTGCCCAAGTCAATCGAAGAGGCTTCACCTCTCGAGGAGCGGCAGGCGACGATCTCGACAGCGATAAATTGTTGTTTTCGAGTCTTTACAACCTTAACAGGTGAGAAAATGGGTTCAGCGGCTGCCCTGCCTCATGCATGCGAACATGCTGATCTCATGCCCCCGAAGTCTTGACTTCTCCCCAGCTTCCATGGCCCATTCATGAGTCCTGCTTCTAATTCAATTGTCCCAGTCGGCGCACTGATGCCAACCAATGACGATCGGGGCCAGGTATCTCCAACTTCCAACCTCCAATCTCCAATCTCCGATCTCCATTTATTTCCACAGCTCAGCAAATCTTCACGAGCCGATGCTCGATGGCCGATTCTCCCGGCCGGTGGATAATTTCACCCATAAATTGAACGTAACTTCCGTTGCGATTGCGCGCCCGCGATAAAGGTTTGGGCTTTGGTTTTGTTTTTGTGTTTGGTCTGATTTGGTCGAGGTCACTCATGAATGGCTTGCACGGATGGCTGGGGAGTGAGTGGTGAGCTGGATCCGTTTGATCTTTAATCTGTTGCAGTCGACTGATAGCCAAAAACAAGGGTAGGAACATCAGGAAAAACCATAGTACCATGGATTTAAAAAATATTTAAAAAATATATTACTATCAAGTACTTAAGATCCTATAGCAAGCTTTACGATTTTTCCATGACTCAGCTGGGAGACTTCCATAAATGTATATATATCTCGAAACTAACAATTGCTGGCGAACAAGTTCCGATCTACATCCATCGGATGGGGATTTCATTCATCAGAAAGCAAAGATCAAAGCGAAATCAATCAGTCGGCATGGGGTTTACGCAATCGGCAGTTCTCTCTACGAAGCAGTGCCAATTAAACTAATTACGGGCAAAACAATCAAATGATAACATGGCAAAAAACTCCGTTTCAGAGGGATATGAGCCAGAAGCCAGGAGAATATCGCACGACGCAATAGAATGGCTTTCGGATATTTTCCAGATTTTCAGCTTTTCGATTTTTGTCGACTTTTCCGCGCTGGCAAGGCTAGCGGCAAATTGGCGGCAATTTATTAATTCAAAATGGCCAGCGGAGAAAAAATCAGAGAGAAACGCAAATCCTATTTGTCAATTTATTTGCCCAAGTATGCGTGCAATCACAACAAACAACAGAGCAGCAACAAATGTCAATTGCTTAAGCAAAATTGCGCATAATTGACATTTTTCCAATTTGCAGTGGTGGGTTAAAGCGGCGGGAGGGGGTGGGGTCATTGTTAGATAGTTTAGTTCACCGCAGCACGAACCCTCGGTTCCCTCGACCTCTAGATCTCTAGATCTCCCGATCCCCCGTCACGCCCGAAACTATAAAACTGTCTTCGGGAATGATTTAATTTCCCAAATATTGTCGAACATAAATTCTAAATGGAATGGGGTCTCTGAATCCAGAATCCCGAATCCTGGCCAAGTGTCAATTGGTATCGAAAGAAGTTGCCGCCAAGGCTGGACCGCACGAAATTCGACTGGTTTATGGTTTGTTTGCCACCACTCATTAGCCTGGCCAGCAGCCCGACTACATAGTACCTTACTACCAACCATATCCTACAGTTCCTACAATCCCCTGTCCTCGCCCTCTCACTCTCGAATGTGTCGCATTGTGCGGCTTCCATAATTACGAGCCTTTTGTTGCTCAATCTGCCGCAACACTTGTTGCATTGTCCTCGCTTTGTGCGGCTGTGTGTGGGTTCCATAGTTTCCGCCTAAAAGGATTTCACAGCTCATAGATAATCCCATTGGCACAGGAATGGGATTTGGGACGCGGGACTCGGGACTCCTTTGTCTGTTCTGCGGCAGACGGAGGCGTTGGCTCCCAGCTTCGAGCGCTCCCCTCGCCACGGGTAAAATTAAAGGCATTTTAGGATCTTTTCAACAGCCTTAAGTCTCAAGGGGATATATCACATTTATGATTTGTTTTTGGCATTTTAAGGTTTGTGTGTTTATGGGGTAAATTAGATTAAATATGAAAAAAGTTAGATTCGAATGTTATTCGAACAGTGAGCTTTAAATGACATGTTCCGAGGTTGTGCAATGGTCCCCTCATCAGATTCCATTTTCAGCACGGAAATTGAAAACTTTAAACCAAACTGTACCCATTAAAAAACACCTTTTTAAAGGCCAAACTGGCTGATGAAATACTCCCAACTCACCACTTTGGAAATTCTAAGGCTGCGTGAGATGTCGTCTTTGTATTTTGCTGTTTCTGCCTCTCTGACAATGTCATGATGGCGTCTTGAAAACATTGAAACGGAAACGTAGATGGAACACAAATACAATGTCTGACAAGTTGCCCCTTTCCGTTCGGTCGGCCCTGCCCCTCCCCCTGCCCCCGCCGCCCGTGGGATCTTGGCCATATAGCGTGCGTGGCGGCAGCGGCGGCGGCGGCAAAAGTGGCCCCTATCATTATGGCTGTCGTCTTAGCCGAAATTGGTCGGAGCAGCAACAAAGATTTCTCGCTGCGGATGCTCTTCCAGAACGGGCGCCTCTTTTCCCTCGCCATCCCATCCCCGATCTTTGATTTCTAAGCCTAAACATATTTTGGCTGGGAGAGTGCTCCTCGAGCATTTTCCCCATTTTTGTGTTTTTGGTAGAGGAAAAAATTGATTTACGACTTCCGCTGGCAATGAAAATTCACTTTGTGTTTCGAAAACACTTTTGAGCTACTTCTGTCTTGAGTCTTTATCTTGTGGCTTCTGGGTCCGCGTGATCGCCGATTGAGCTCTAGTCGCCGCTCGGGGTGTTCACTTTTATAGACTCATTTAAGGCGATTATTTAGCAATTTTTTAAGACATTTCTGTCGACGTTTTTTGCGCATGCAGACTGGCCACTCGCCAGTTAGTGGCGAAATTTATGGCTCAGAAAGTGAATCATTTAAGTTAATGACTTTCAAACGTGTTTCACACTCAAGTGCGAGCGGGATGCCAAGCGGCGATCGGGAGAGTGCAAGGGAGACAGCGAGAGTCGATGGCTGATTGACTTGACTCACTGGCCAAGACAAGTAGCCGCAGTGATTGATAATGCGCTGATTGAATTATGGCCATAAGTGTAATTTGGCCAGTGGCGTAGCCCAGAAGGAGTTATGACGTTTAGGCAGGGAATGAAAACTCGTAGGTTGCTAAAAGCGGTAGGAGAGATCATAATAATAACTGTATAAACGATATTAAACACTCCCAAGAAGGGATTCTGTCTTAACTAAATATTATTTTATTTAATTATAATGCTACCCTAATATTATTCAATCAATATTTGGTAATCCTTTTTCATTATAAAGCTATACTTTCTAAAATCCTAATCAACAGTTGTATCCTTACCAAAGGCAATCCAATTACTATTTCTTGTACGAATACAACATTTATTCTTTCATTAGATCCCCCTTCTCCACGTCCTTGGCTCCAAGTTGGCTTTTGATAGAGACGCTTTGACGGATACCTTCCTAGGTCTAGGCCATCTTACGATTTGTTGCTGCTTCTCCGCAAAGCACAGCACCACGATCCCAAATGGAAGTCGGAATTTGTCTGCCCGGCCTGGGGGCGTTTTTGGGGTTTTATTTTTCAGAGTTTTGCGCTGCGGTTCGTTTTGTTTTGTCTTTTGGTCTTCTGTGCTTTTTGGCGGCAAATCAAACCGAGTTTATGAAATTGGCAAATTGGCTTATGGGCAGTCGCGTCGGCGAGGCAAAGCGAGTTGATGGACGACCCGAGCTGGAGTCCGAGTTGGAGCTCATCCTATCTATGCGTGCCAAAGCGCCAATGGCGTTTTAATTTGAAGTTGGGACCGGCGTCAGCTGCCGAGCGTTTATGAGCTGCCTGACTGACTGCCGACTGCCGTTGACTTTTATTTATTTAATGTTTCGGCCCCGGCATTTGGTTCTTTATTATTTTATTTGGCTTTTCCTGTGGCACTGCGAACCTGTGTTCCTCCCGTCTACCTGGAACTGAGAAGGGAACGCGGCGAGCGAGATCGATGCAAAACTGGATTAAGTCCCTTTTACGCCCTAATCCACTGCACTGGACCTGCTCTTCGCTCTTTGGTATCCTTGCTGTAATGCCAAAGGGAGGGAATCCTCGCCCGAGACATGGCGCCAGTCAGTCAATCGGGTCGAGGCCCCTGACGAGCACTAATAGGATCAGCAATGCTGTCTGAGCCCTGGCGTGAAATCCGCAAATGTTGTTTACCCTGGCTGCAAAAGGGGTTGACCCCTGACCTCTCTGCCGAAGTACTGCACACCCACCCAAAGTAGGTGTCTCTGTGTTTATTTACTTTCGAGCAGCAACTTCTCTGTTCTGGCCCGTTTTTTTCGGCTGCCACTTCTCTTGGCCAAATCCGATCGGATGAGTATGAGTCAACAGAAATCAGGTAATGGTCTCGAAAAAGTTCGCATCGATCGATCGCTGGGAAAATCGGGCAGACAATGAGAGCCGAGAAAGGCGCACAAAGCTCTCGGCCCTCGAGAGTCGAATCAAGATATGGTGCTATATGCGGGTCCGGCGTATATAAGTACTGATCCGGCCATCATTATGGCTTTCGATAGCAATTATCCGCTACCGTTTAATTGTGCGCTTGGCGATTTTGTGGGCTGCTGCTGGCTGATTTTTCACACGCATTCGCAGTCGCCGCCGCCCACCTGGCGTCCCCTCTCCAGGTGATGGGGCCGCCACCCACTCGGAACTCGGAAAGGCCACCCCTTTTGGGAGCTCTGTGAATGCTGTCATGTGTCTAATGAGTCGCCGCTGGCCCAGTTGGCAACTTGGCCGAAGTTCGCGTTCTCTTTGTGTAATTTGCACACTTGCATGGGCATTTTGCATTTCCTATTTTCCTTCTCCCATTTTCCATTTCCCACTACCCATTTTCACATTGCCACGCACTCCGATGGACGGATGGGCCAGCCAGAAACTTTGTGGGTAATTTGCATATGGAACTTTTAAATCATACTGCCCGAAGTTGGCCCACGACACCTGGGCTTACGTCTGCACTCGCGGGAGGAGCAGCTGCGTCGGCGGACACATTTATCAAGTTATCCAGCCAAAAATACCCATGTCCCCTTTAAGGACTTCACATCCTTCGCCCAGACTAACGCTACAATCTGGATACCAAATTTATTCAAGTGCCCGGGAATTCACCGAATCAAGATCCGCTTTGTATCAATAGTGAAGTGCAAGTGCAAGTAGTGTGCCATATCATGCACTCGCGGAATATTTTCCATTTTTATGGGCGCCATAAAAACAGTTTCCAAGTTCCCGAACAAACGAGGCGAGTCATCTCATCGAGTGGACAGACGCGATCACTTAATTACCTGTGCGAACTTTTCAGTCGCGTCAAAAGTAGGCAAGGGTGCCCCGTACAGTGGGCACTCGCTGCGGCGGAGGGGCGGCGGCGACCGGTCTGACTGACATTTTCACCTTGTTAATTATGCGCACGGTCATGCAAAAATCGCGTAATGAGTGACGGCCATTGAGAGTTGCATTGTCAGCGGACGATGATAGTTTAATTGTGAGTGCGGTTCTGGCGAGGATCAGGGGAGGATCGGGGGAGGAGGAGCTGCTAGCAGAAGTACAACTTCCCTGGCTTCAGACGCCCGTACTCCCCGTTCTCGGTGGCCGGCACCCTGAGGCCCAGGATGCCATCGTTCTCCAGGGTCCGCCGCTCCTCCAAGCTCTCCTGCACATCCTGGGCGGTCAGCAGGTACTTCTTGTGCAGGCGCCTCCGGCTGGCGTACTTCATGAAGTCACCATCGCCATACCGTTGGCGACTCTCCAGGTAGATCTGGTCGATGCGCTGGTAGTGGCAGCACTGCATCCGCGGATACCACGCGAAGGTCTCCTCCCAGTGCCTCCCGGTCCTGTCCATCGCGTGGATGAAGGCGAGCTGGTAGCGCAGCTGCTCCGTGGTCACTATGTCCGCCGGCATCTCGTCGAGCGTCTGGGGCTTTGTTTACTTTACTTAGAGTATTCCTAAAGGTATGAAGGGTATGGTTATGAAGTGGACATGTCTCAAAATGTGTGAAGTTTCTGGCTGGCCCACCTGATTGGCAGCTGAGTTCGTAGTCCCGATCCTCACTAATCGCATTAGCAGCCACTTGACAGGCGACAGGTGCAGCTGCATCCAGGTCACTCGGTGAACCACCTGTGCAAAAAACTGCATACTGCACCTAGAATTCTTTTTTAACACCACACTTTTAATGCCTAATACTTATAAATATTTTCAATCTGAATTTTAAATAATTAACCCAGGAGTACGAAATGTTATATAAATTCATCTCTT
The DNA here is from genome assembly GCA_037075245.1 of Drosophila mimetica. Lineage (NCBI taxonomy): Eukaryota > Metazoa > Arthropoda > Insecta > Diptera > Drosophilidae > Drosophila > Drosophila mimetica. The sequence goes on along the minus strand of JBAMCH010000014.1, from coordinate 33,383,922 downwards.
TTGATCAAGATAAAAACTTTTAATTGAAATTTAATTGCAAACTTTGATCATTAAATGGTATTATGATGCAATAGCATTTAAAAAATAATATATAACTCTGCGTACTTTAAAGGGGTACAATGTGTTTAGTATAATTAGAATCATATATTAAGAAATTGTAACCAAATGAATGGAAAACCTCAGAATTTAATGTTCTTTACCATAAAGTTTATAGTTTATACCTACATAGATATATGTATTTCGATCCTTCTATTAATATACATATTATGAAGATATTCCAACCAACCATAGCTTTGTATTTCGATAAGTGGAAAACTGCAAAACTTTGAAGCGTTCAACTTTTGGTTAAGTAGAGAAGGACATCGGCGCGCGCAACGCCCGCAGTCATCCAGGTGGTGTTCACGAAGTATCGGCCATCGGGAATGATCGTCTGGAGAATCCTGTTCACGTGATGCACCGGCAACTTGTCCACCACGATGTCGTGCTGCGGGCGGAGGAACGTCAATGTGGGAGGTTCAGTACATGGCAGGACTCACCCACCTCGTAGGGACAGGTGTGGTTCATGTTCGAGAAGGGCGCAAAGGACTGGTAAACCCAGTTGGCCAGCACGTGCTTGTCGGGGTCCCGGAGGAACTTGCAGGCGTCCACCTTGAAGTCAATGTTGTACATGATCCGCCTGGTCTCCCGCATCCTCAACTGGACCTTGGTCTGAAACAATGTCGGAACACCGATAGTGGAAAATCTGCCGAAGCTTCATCCTCTTACCACGCAATTCTCGATGGGTAGATGGTACAATTTCGTCTTTAGGGAAAAGTACTTGTAGGTGCGATTGATAGACTTTAGGTAGCAGTATTCAAAATCCAGAAACCTTTTGTCCCGAACCAGACAGAGCACATTATTGAATTCCATGTGACCACGGAGCTTTGGGAATTATTTTCCAATTTATATTGGGATGTCTTCGAGAAAATATACCTATTTATGTAGTTCTTACTGCGATCGGTCCTATGGAAACCAGCAGAAAAATCCGCAAGGCGTTCATTCTGGATAACGACTGTTTTGGAATAAAGAGTGGTTTAAAAATGAAATATTTTAAAAGATAATAAGTGTAATTACTCGGTCCATTGCCGTTTTCAAACAGCCAGCCGATATCAATCAATCACTGAATGCTTTTAATGTTTAATAAATTTTAAAATGAAAATTGTAACTGTATATGCCAAATACACTTCTATTAATATTAGCGAATAATATTTAAAATCATACAAAAAAGAAAGGAATTATTTATTTATTTCGTATTAAATTATTAATCAATAATTAAATTAAACTTCGTCCTGAGGATAACATAATAGTCACTCGATTTTTATAAAATTAAAAACGTATTACTGAAATTTCGAGCGACTATTTGATAATTTAACGTAGCATATTGAAAGATAGATTTTAAATTTTTAGTAACACAAAATATTAAAATTAAATTAAATTAAAATTAAAATGTACGCCTATTCTCTTTTGTTCCTATTGAAGTTAATAACTGTAAGTTTTAAATTATAAATCTAATGAAGCACTCAACAAAATTATCCAAAACTATATAAAATAATAATCTTTGGAAGGGTATTGAAATGTTCTAAAAATTAAAAACGTTAGATCTAATTGGTTTGTGGCAGCGGTGCATTCTTAGCGAGGTTTCAAACCAGTTTGAGCACACACTGTATCCAAGTTCTAAACCGATTGCTTGCCGATAGTATCGAAATAGCCTCGATTCATGTTCCATCTCTAATTCAATGTTTACGTTTTTCTGGCGCGCATTGTTTTGGGCGTCCTTCTTTTAAAACTCCAAAATTCGGGGAGCTCCAGAGCACAAATGCCGGAAGAAAATACGGAAGTGGCCGAGATAAGGCGCTTCCTGAAGGACCGCCTGCAGCGGGACTACATTACCCTGCGGGGCTACGCGGAGGAGCGCTCCAATGTGCGGGAGCTCCTGAAACGCACTGCCGAGATGGGGGAATCCAACTCCTTGCTGCTCATTGGGCCACGCGGATCCGGAAAGACCACCGTAGGTATCCACAACGAAGTAGAATCCACAGCCTATTAAACTTTACCCATTCCACAGCTCATCAACGCCGTGCTGGCGGATCTGCTGGCCAACAAGGCGTTTGTGGAGAACACACTGATCGTGCACTTGGACGGAAACCTCCATACGGATGACCGCGTGGCCCTCAAGTCGATCACCGTGCAGATGCGGCTGGAGAATGCCGCGGACGGACGCGTGTTCGGCTCCTTCGCCGAGAACCTGGCCTTCCTGCTGCAGTGCCTCAAGGCGGGCGGCAAGCAGTCCAAGAGCGTGGTCTTCATCCTCGAGGAGTTCGACCTGTTCTGCGCCCACCACAACCAGACGCTGCTGTACAATCTCTTCGACGTCTCCCAGTCCGCGCAGGCGCCCATCTGCGTGCTGGGTGTAACCTGCCGCCTGGACGTGATTGAGCTACTGGAGAAGCGGGTCAAGTCGCGCTTCTCGCACCGGCAGGTCTTTCTCTTTCCCAACTCGGAGCGCTTCGAGGAGTACGTGGTCCTTTGCCAGGATCTACTGTCGATTCCAAGCGACAATGCACTTTTGCTCGCGTCGGAACGCATCTATAACCTTGAGAAGATCCGGTCGGAGGTACTCAGCTTTGCGCGCAACCACTACGACCCTGCAGACTACGGCTTCTCGCCCACAGTCCGCGAGGAGTGGAACAAGCAGGTGGCAAAAGTGCTTGGCACTCAACAGGCCAGACGCACCTTACAAGCGCTCTACGACTTTGACATCAGCGAGGCCTTCCTCAAGAGCTTCCTCTTCCGCCTGGTGGCCCAGCTTCGGCCGCAATGCCCCCACATCACCTCCGAAAGAATGGCTGTCCTGGGAGCGCAGTTCGAGTGCGATGACAAAATCGAGCTGCTTTGCGGGCTCTCGGTCCTGGAGCTCTGCCTCATCATCGCCATCAAGCACCACTCGGAGATCTACGACCGCGATCCCTTCAACTTCGAGATCATCTTCGCCCGCTTCTCCAAGTTCGCCAAGCTGTCCACCACGATGCAGGGCGTAGAGCGGTCCATCGTTCTGAAGGCCTTCGAGCATCTGCGCATCGGGGAACTGATCATGCCGGTCGCCGGAGGAAGTGGCGCCGGCGTGGGCAAGGTGCAGAAGGAGTTCGAGATGCACAAGTTGGCACTGACCTACGGCCAGATTCAGCAGGCGGTGCAGCGGTACCAGGCGCTGCCCACGGAAGTCGCCCAGTGGGCGCAAAGTTCTTTGATCTAGCAGTCGCTCAATCCCTTGAATTCATTCCTTAATTGTTTTAATTATTTATTATTTGAAATAAAGTTGAAGCCTAATTGTTTGAAATTTTAAATCTTAAACTATTACTACAGATTTCACAAGATAAAATGTGACTATTACAAAAATACAAGAGTAAAACATCAAATTTTGAACTGATTAACCTAAAATAATCCAAATTTTTTCGAAACAATGGAAATTAAGGTTAAAATATGGAGTATCATACCTCGTTGAGCTCGTAATTGAATTCCCAATCGATTGGCATTCAAACTTAAACACTTTTAATTTTGGCCATTTTTGGCAAAAAATCATGATGTTACCCCTTACAAAAAAATCGAAAAAATGAAAAATTTTTAAATTTCCTAAATCAGCCGGAAAGTGCACCAATGTTAATTATTAGGTTGTTATCTGCTCAAAACAGTTAGCCGTTTTAATTTCAGACCATTTTTGCAAAATTGGGAGCAAAAAGAAATTCCTTGAAAAATCACATTTTTGCCAAAAATCGAAATCCACATTTTGCGCCAATAAAATAATCAGTATTTTTGCCATTGAAATGGAAATAATTGTCCAAATATGAAGTGTCATACCTTCCCGAACTCGTAGTTAAATTATCTACAACTTGGCATTTTTAATTAAAATTTTTATTTTTTTCAAATTTTTCACAAAAAATTGTGATGTTACCCCTTACAAAAAAATCGAAAAAATGAAAAATTTTTAAATTTCCTAAATCAGCCGGAAAGTGCACCAATGTTAATTATTAGGTTGTTATCTGCTCAAAACAGTTAGCCGTTTTAATTTCGGACCATTTTTGCAAAATTGGGAGCAAAAAGAAATTCCTTGAAAAATCACATTTTTGCCAAAAATCGAAATCCACATTTTGCGCCAATAAAATAATCAGTATTTTTTGTTCCATTAAAATGGAAATAATTGTCCAAATATGAAGTGTCATACCTTCCCGAACTCGTAGTTAAATTATCTACAACTTGGCATTTTTAATTAAAATTTTTATTTTTTTCAAATTTTTCACAAAAAATTGTGATGTTACCCCTTACAAAAAAATCGAAAAAATGAAAAATTTTTAAATTTCCTAAATCAGCCGGAAAGTGCACCAATGTTAATTATTAGGTTGTTATCTGCTCAAAACAGTTAGCCGTTTTAATTTCGGACCATTTTTGCAAAATTGGGAGCAAAAAGAAATTCCTTGAAAAATCACATTTTTGCCAAAAATCGAAATCCACATTTTGCGCCAATAAAATAATCAGTATTTTTGCCATTAAAATGGAAATAATTGTCCAAATATAGAGTGTCATACCTTCCCGAACTCGTAGTTAAATTATCTACAACTTTGCATTTTTAATTAAAATTTTTATTTTTTTCAAATTTTTCACAAAAAATTGTGATGTTACAAAAAAATCGAAAAAATGAAAAAATTTTAAATTTCCTAAATCAGCCGGAAAGTGCACCAATGTTAATTATTAGGTTGTTATCTGCTCAAAACAGTTAGCCGTTTTAATTTCGGACCATTTTTGCAAAATTGGGAGCAAAAAGAAATTCCTTGAAAAATCACATTTTTGCCAAAAATCGAAATCCACATTTTGCGCCAATAAAATAATCAGTATTTTTGCCATTGAAATGGAAATAATTGTCCAAATATGAAGTGTCATACCTTCCCGAACTCGTAGTTAAATTATCTACAACTTGGCATTTTTAATTAAAATTTTTATTTTTTTCAAATTTTTCACAAAAAATTGTGAAAAAATGAAAAATTTTTAAATTTCCTAAATCAGCCGGAAAGTGCACCAATGTTAATTATTAGGTTGTTATCTGCTCAAAACAGTTAGCCGTTTTAATTTCGGACCATTTTTGCAAAATTGGGAGCAAAAAGAAATTCCTTGAAAAATCACATTTTTGCCAAAAATCGAAATCCACATTTTGCGCCAATAAAATAATCAGTATTTTTGCCATTAAAATGGAAATAATTGTCCAAATATGAAGTGTCATACCTTCCCGAACTCGTAGTTAAATTATCTACAACTTGGCATTTTTAATTAAAATTTTTATTTTTTTCAAATTTTTCACAAAAAATTGTGATGTTACCCCTTACAAAAAAATCGAAAAAATGAAAAATTTTTAAATTTCCTAAATCAGCCGGAAAGTGCACCAATGTTAATTATTAGGTTGTTATCTGCTCAAAACAGTTAGCCGTTTTAATTTCGGACCATTTTTGCAAAATTGGGAGCAAAAAGAAATTCCTTGAAGAATCACATTTTTGCCAAAAATCGAAATCCACATTTTGCGCCAATAAAATAATCAGTATTTTTGCCATTGAAATGGAAATAATTGTCCAAATATGAAGTGTCATACCTTCCCGAACTCGTAGTTAAATTATCTACAACTTGGCATTTTTAATTATAAAAAATGTGAAAACTGATAAAAATATTAAATTTTTTAAATCATCCGGAAAGTAATAGGATTCGGCTTATAGGGTTATTAGCTATACGAAACAATACATCTTTAAGATTTTGAATCCTTTTTAGACAATTTTCAGCAAAAAACCCATTAGGGGAAACCTATTTTGGCCACTTTTGAATTCCGCTTAAGGCCCATCGTAGGACATAGACTAATAATTTTCCTCGTATAAAAGAATAGATAATGTAATTCTTTTCTTTCGACTGTTATTTAGGTCAGCTAAGTACATTTTTTATCTGGATCGCACTAAATCGATCGATAATGCTAATTCCTGGGACCACCCGTATTTCTTTAACACCCAAAATGAGGGTGGATCTCTGTTGTATATAAGGCCATTGGTTGTAAGGTTGGAGTCAGGAGAAGCTAGAGCTCCATCAGAATGAGATTCGTAACTGTTCTGGCTGCATCGCTCCTAGTGGCTCTGGTGGCCGTCAGCCAGGGGGATGACAGTCCAGGATTCTTCCTGAAGATCACCAAGAACGTGCCGCGACTGGGCAAGCGAGGGGAAAGCTTTGCCATGAAGAACCTGAAGACCATTCCCCGTATAGGACGAAGTGAGCAGGTGAGTTCCATCAAAAAGATTTCCCCGAGGACTTTCGTAAGCCCGCAAAACTGATTCCAGAGTTCTGTGACTCCTCTGTTGGCCTGGCTCTGGAATCTGGACACCAGTCCCAGCAAGCGGCGTCTGCCATCCGGTGAGTCCGTGGCAAAGGAGCAGGAGCTCAACGTGGTGCAGCCCGTCAACTCGAATACCCTCCTTGAGTTGCTGGACAACAACGCCATCCCCAGCGAGCAGGTGAAGTTCGTCCACTGGAAGGACTTCGATCGGGCCCTCCAGGCCGACGTAGACCTGTACAGCAAGGTCATCCAACTGGGCCGTCGTCCGGATCAGCACCTCAAGCAGACCCTTAACTTCGGCAGCTTTGTGCCCATCTTCGGCGACGACCAGAACCCGGCCTTCATGATGTACAAGAACAACGAGGATCAGGACCTCTATGGCGGCGGAAATCGCATCGATCGCAACTTCCTGAGGTACAACACCTTGTGAAGAAGAGTCTTAACCAAAGTGAAAACTAAGCTATTGGCGTTGTATGAAAACACTTAAGCTTATAAGTAAAATATTATAAAAATAAATATATCCAGATACAGTTCTATAAAATGGACACTGCAATTAGCTTATCTTTATAATTGCTTTACTAAAAAATGGAAAATTTAAATGTTCCAATCCCTTCTTGATCCTTATATGATTATAGTAATGAATCTATGGTCTCCAAAATACTATATCTTTAAACTGGGTTCCCAAACTTTAAGTTCAACGAATATATTACTTAATTATACAGCAAATTTATCAATTTTGGGGATGACGAGGGAAAGTCGAGAGTCCCAGTCGACGATGGCTGGAGCGGAGCCTGTCATTATCGCCTTCCCGGAAGGAATTGAATGGGATCAGCGCATTAACGGCGCTTCTTTGGCCAGGTCCACTCCACTCCGCTTCGCATTGTAATCTGGCGAGTCAACAACCCAACGGCTGTCGCCCCACTTTGCTCTCTTTCTCCCGGGAGGCGGATGACTCAATGGAGTCTTATCAAATTTATGGGGCCCGCGGATGTTAGGAATTTCCAGCGATCGCATTCTTCTGCTCCCTTTTACCGACTTTTACCGGTTAATTGAATTAAGCGATCTGCCCGCGAAGTGAATTCACAAACAGGATCATGGCGCCGCAGCATTTTAGAATTTGATGTGTATATTTTGCTTAATTAGCAGTTCGCTGTTAAATACGCGACATGCCGATGTTGACCAGAATTCGCAACAATTTAGTAATTCCCGCGGCCCATAAACAATCGTAAGTTACAAGCCGGGCTCAGAGACTCCGAGCCCGAAAAACAACAAACACAGACGCGATGACGACGCAAACTTGACTTTGAAATTTTTGCAATGCCTCTCGTTGTTATTGTTTTCGGCCTTTTCGATTGCTTACTTTGTTTTTCAATTTCTATTTCCAGTACAAGCGTAGAACAAGTTTGCTGGGACGATCCAGCGTCTTAACCACGAAAAACTGGCAAAGGGGTTCGGGATTAATGTAATGTGGGACCGGATTTATTGCCAGATTTTTAGATAAATATATTCGCTTTTAAAGTATAAAACATTGTAATCCTAGTTATAATGAGAAACATCAATCTGTTGAGTTCTATCCTGTTTCTGGACTTAGGGATCCTTAAATGGGGTGTGTTCTTCCTAATATTAGCATCTTATATCTCTAAAAGTGACTTTGGGCTTTGCAAATATATGATGTCGTATAAGATGGACATCCCCTAGCCACTTTCTTTGGCTTAATGGCCATGTGAAAGCCCATTCTATGCAGGTTCCGATTCTGCGACGCCCCTGCTCACGCTAGGGGGACCGCCTCTCCCACTCCCTCTCCCGCTCTCGCCATCGCTCACCGGCGCTTTCGCTCTCCCGCCCGCCTGAGCCGCGCTCAGAGCTTAAATACGTGTGCCGAGCCAGCGGCGTCCGAAGACGACTCACAGACATCGCCGCGATCGGTTGTTCAAAACGCTGCTCGCTCTGCTTCCGTTTCGCTTGGAATTCGCCGTTTTCGTGATCGACTTGTAGGCGCCTCCGCTCCCAAAGCCGCTCCCCCGCTCTTGCCCAGAAACTCAAAGTGTGAAACAAGCTTTTGCGCTTCAGGCCGAAAGACCAGACGCAGCACACACGTACGCCCAAAAACAGCCACAATACAAATTGGCCACGCTCGTTGTTTGGCTTAATTCAATTAAGTGCGTCGGACGGCAGAAGAAAGCCAAAACCCAAGTGATAATCCATCAAGCGGCCACAAAGGCGCTTTTATTGGGCCCTAAAAAAAAGAAAGTCGCCGCACAAAGGTTACACAACCGAGGCGTGCAATTGACCCACGGAACACGGATCACGGATCCCGAACTTTTCGTCTAGTTGGGAGTACGCAACGCAACAACAGCAACATGACTGCGGCGAAAGTGATCTTGGCCTGCTGCCTGCTGGGCGCCTTCCACATGCAAATCAGCTCGTCATCGGCCATTCCCATCTGGGAGTTTTTGACCCGCAACGAAAAGGTAAGAGAAAATGTAACGCGCATTGCGCATACGCCGCGTGCGCCAGCTGCAGGTTGCGCATACGCCCCGTTTACTCCACTTACAAGCGGCAATTGTCCTTGGCATTGCGCATCTGTCGAATCTGTCGGGTCTGTTGAGTCGATCGAATCTAGCGCAGCGCTGAATACTTGATCAGGCGAGCATAATCGCTATTAATAACAATATTGATATTGATATGGTGATAGGGCGATGCTGTGATAACTTCAATGAGTCCGCATTTTAACGCCGCTTTGCCCGCTTCTGTTTTTGGGTTTCGCTCTGCGAAAATAAAGCCAGAGGAATGGCGATGGATATGAATATGAATGGTTGACAAGACGCGGTCCATTGTCAGTGAGCGGTGGTATTCGGTGGCTCATTTGCATAACCGTACCGCGATTGGCATCGTAACCAACATAACACAATAATACTCGAGAAGAACGGTCCTTGGCATAAATAGACGCCTGCGGAGTGCGATCTTGACATTGGGCGTTATCAGAGTCGGGCGAGGATTATACAGATGCAGATTATATGTGGTAGAGAGTCTGGGAATACCGGTCTAACTCTAGACCAGCCACTTGATTTCGAGAGCGTTCGAGGAGAGTCTCAAAATATCTGCCATCTGGTTTCCCAATTTATATTAGCGGGGTTTGGGATATTTTGTCGATCTGTGTATCAGCGATTAGTCAGCCAATCCCCCAAAAAACCGCGTTCATTCAAGCGCGGCGCAAACATTAATTTCCATTTATGAGAAACAACAGTTTCAATTTACATTCGCAAGTGCTGTAAATTGCCAGCGAAACTAGAAATGAAAAAACTAAAAGCTTTTCACTTTTCTGCACAAATGTTTGTGCAACAAAGCGTGACAACGTTGTGGCAATTTTCTCCGCATTTTCTGTTTTTTTTTTGTGTTTTTTGGTTAATGAACTCCCGGCCAAAGTGGTTTTTGTGTGCTGGTCCGCTTATTAATTAGCCGCTGGACTTTAATTTATATATAGCCATTTGCCAGTCATTAGATCTTTTTGCTCTTCGCTGGCAGCGCATCAATGCGAACCCATTTTCTGACCGCTAAGCACGCGAACTGCGCCTTAAAATCCCGCAGATCGAGACAATGGAGCCGGGGAGAATAATGTAACCCGATCCCAGGCGGCCAGAAGTGATTGAAAGCCGCATCCGGCACCCCACACGAGTCCGCTGAAATGAGAAAATAATTTCTAAAAAGGCAATTAACTGCCCAAAAAATAGAAACGCAATTTGCGATCCTACGATTTTATATTGATGATACTCGGCCATTTGCAGTCAATGTAAATCTCTAACGATCACTTATTTATAGAAGATGCTTCAGCTTCCTGTTTCGAGGTGATTTTTACCGCTTCTCCCCAGCGATCGCCGCTAGTTGAGCGCTTTCGATTTTCGATTGCAAAAATAAACAACAGCTTAAGCATTTTTTGTTGCCCTTTATGTTTTTATGGGTGCAAACGCGTTTAGCCGGTTTGCGGTTCGAACTTCAATAAATAAATTATGTTCGCATTACTTTTTTGTATTTACGTAAAATATGCTGGGATATATATAGTATGGCATGTGGGGGGTTGGGGGGCAATGGATGCCCGCATCGGAACCCTTTTTTCCCAGACGATACCCAATCGAACCGGAGTCATTACGGTGTCTGTTATGAAATGTTTCATTTTCGTGGCTGCCTTTTTGTTGATTTCTTTGGTTGGCAATTTCGATGTTTCATAATGTAACCTGCGCATATCAACAGGTTATTGAACCGCCGATCCGTTGGGGATGGCATGTGGTATGGGTATGGGTATAGGGCAGGGGTATTACGGAGGTACGCCCATATTTGTGGTTCGGGAAGCGTCTTCGGACGCGACAGCTTAATGGCCATCTTTTGGGTCTCACCTTTCGGGGGTTTCGCGCTGATTGAATAGTTCCCATATTCACATATTCACTAGGAAGTGTGCGATAAGATCGGATTCCGTTTGGTGCCAAGATCAGTGGGTCTCCTCCGCTAGACTTTCATTGAGTGCGATCGAAGTCAGCTTAGTCACTTAGCTGGAAGGCTAATGAATTACAACCTGTCCCCGACGATCTCAAATCTACATATCTTTATAAATGCGAGCTTGCGTATATTATATAAGCAAATTAAGTACGTGACTTTGACAACTCCCGCAAAGGCTTTTTCGGAATTTTTGCCCACTGGGCCATAAATAATTTGGATATGCATTATATATTTTTTTGGATTTTCAGTTCTGACACTGGCTAATTATTTAATTGTGCCAGGGCCTGGATCATAAAATCTCGACAGAGTTATTCGAATCAGATAGCGCTCTGCTGACGTAGCCTGCATGTTTTTCGGGTAAACGTAAACAGTGGGTTTCATAACCGTAGGGCTGGAGTTAAAAAACAAAAGAATGCAAACGAGCGAACAAATTGGCTTTACTTTGTCAAACTAATCGTTTGCCATACAAATATTTAAATAAAAGCACACACAAAAAAGGGGGTGAGGCGATGGTATCAATTGCATTTCACAGTTTGCACACGTTTGAGCGGCCCGACTGAGTGGGTAACGGTAATTGGTAATGTGAGCCAACCGAGCAACCCGCCAACCCCCAACTTTGGCCCCACCAAACCCACCGATCCACCGAATCCATGCGATGCATTATGCAAACGGCGTAAAATTGTAAAACCCCAAAGTTGAGCCAATGCAAATGAAGCTCTTCGCCGGATTTTGAGCTCTTTTCAAGCTCGCCATAAGCAGATCAAGGGTGTATGTTTCTAGAAGTGAGTGGGGTTACGAAGCAGATCCCTCTCTTCTTGGCCCAGTTTCCCATATAGACACAACTTTCTTTGTTCTGCTGTTTGCCCCTCCACTCGCCATTTGTTTGTTTGTCTGGTGCCAAATCGTGAGAAGTGCCGGATTCGGAATTTCTGGGGAGTTTCTGGTCTTTATTATCACTAGATTAGCATCGGAGAAGCCGAAACCGATCGACTTGACGTCACCTGGCAGCAGAGAAATTCCACAAAGCTACAGATGTGTCACCTCCGTAGAACATTCGGCGCTAATTAAAAGTCCATTCAACGCTCCGCTGGCCACGGAGAATAGACAATGAGCTGCTGCTTTGGCCGCTGAACCGTAAACCCATACCCATCCGAACTGGGGCACATACCAGATAGCTAGATACTTGGATACCCAGGCACCAGATACCAGATACCATATACCATATACCATGCACCAGGCCATCAAACTCGCGCCCTGGGAGGCGGTTGCTCAACTGCCAGGTTGCGCTGTCGAAATGCATTTCGTTTGTGCAACGAAAGTGCAATCATCTCCCCGCTGACACACACGCACCTTGCGAAATCCGCCCACTAAGTGGTACCAGGTAGCTCCACCTCTGCCCTCTGTTCACCATTCACCATTCTCCAGCCATGTCCCATGTCTCTTTGGCACAGCAAAAAATTATTGCTTCAAACTTTCTTCTCAGGCTAATAATGTTTCATGTTTCGAACATACTAGGATTTAATCTTAATATATGTGGTTCTATTCTGATAAATAGATGAAATCTGTAAGAAAATTTTAGGTGTAACTTGAGTCTGCGATGGTTAGTTTTCTGGCAGTTATGGTGAATACTAAATATTGATAAACTTACTTTACTTTCATTGTGAGTTGTGGTCCTTCAAATTCTCGTTTGGGATGATAGTGATCTTTAACAGTACCTTAAATAACTATGGATCTGATTTTCAATACATCTACTCATTGGAAATCAAATTCATCTCCCAGCAAAGTCACCACCAGATTTGGTTATTAAAGTGGGTTAGTCGTGAGTCATGTTTTCGAAAGCTTTTGGTTAAGAAAGTGGAATGATTATCTCATTTCGGACTTTAAAGGGGTTTGGGTACTTTTTAAATAAAATCGAAAATATAATACCATTTTTTTGTTTCTGTGCAGATGTCCCATCTATACTCCACCTTCGCCCAGCTAGTTAGCGTGCACTGCAAGTCGACTGCCGCCGTTGGGGGTCTCCCGGTGAACCAGTGCAAGCACAATCTACTCGGCTACGGATCCGCCAAGCTGCAGACGCTCTCCGACGCCCAACTGGAGGCCCTCGATCCGTATCAGCGCGATGCCAACGAGCTGAGTAAGTCACCTAGCCATTTATCTGCGTGGGAGATCGATCGATTTCCGCGTCAGAACTTCCGCAGTGCGCAGTCGCGACGTGCCTGACGTGATTTCTAGTTCTCTAACTCAATCTCGATCTGCTCTTCTCTTCCGCAGTCTGGTCGGAGTTTTTGCGAGACCATCCGAGCGGAGCCAGCCTGGTGACCACTCGACAGCCGCTCCAGCAGCCCCTGCCCACGCCGCCCGCCTCCTCGCTGATCATCCTGACCCGCCAGCAGCTGCCCCATGCGATGACCAGCTCCAGGTCCGGCTCCAATCCGATCTTCGAGAGCGGCGAGCAGAAGCACAAGTACGCCATGGACATGGACATGGCCTACGGCTATCCGTCCCTCCAGCACTCCTCCAGCAGCGAGCTTCCCGTGGCCGCCGCTCTGACGGGTGAGCCGCCCAAGACCTTCCTCACCGGACCCCTGGTGATCCGAGTGCGTCCCGATGGCTCGCCCGTGGAGGAGGACAAGCGGATGCCGCTGCCCCGTGACGAGGACCTGCCCTACTTCCGCCTGGGCCTGGCCGCCGCCCAGCCCAACAGGCATCGCAAGATCGCCACGATCAGCGCCCTGAAGCAGCAGCACTTCGCCTCCGTCCTGCAGCGCGACCTCCAGCCACCGCACCAGGTGCAGAGGCGTCTGTTCCGCCAGCAGCAGGCGTAAGATCCTGGCCAAGGATGACCAGACCTAGACCTAAGTCCTTGTGTGAGTGCCGAGTGAGTGTGACTGAGGGGCAGGCGCTTCAACTGCCTGCATCTCCGAGTGCGAGAGAGTGGACGAATGAGCCTTCTAGTTGTAGCCGTTTGAGGAGTTTTCTTGAATGCACTTTGAGCTTTAATGCAATTCCGTATCGTATTCGTTTAAGTTTTCTTTAATTTTATTTATTCGCGTGCATTAGCCGTAAGATCAAATAGAGATTCTTGAGTAATAAACCGCATGATGATTATCATTGTTACGAACGTATTAATTCTGAATTGTGGGGATGGGATGGGAATGGGATGGGGATCTCTGCACAAAGCCAGGAACCGGTTGGTTATGGTAATAACGAAAGTCGCATCTCGGCCAGCCACCAGTTCCTTGTCGCGAGCTTCACTCACTCCCATATTTAACACGCGAAAGCCTTATTAACCCACATCCACCGACTTCATGCCGAACAATGGAAGCAATCCGGTTTGGCGGGTTCAGAACGCACTCCCAAATCCCGGCCATTAGAATTTGCGAGTTTTGGCAATTACAATTCGGTGTAATTTCGCTGGCAACTGGTTTGTCCGGCCTTTCAGGACGGGCCCATCAATCTTGGCCCATGCAACAAAGGGAGATCAATTGGGATGCACGTCACTGGGTTTTAATGCGCTAAGCGGGGATTTTCCACCGGCCCCTGCAATTCATGCACCTTAATTAGCACGCGCTTAAGGCGTGAACTCTGAATAATTAAGAAGTAATGATTTTGAATTTCGATTTAAGAGCCCGCCATAAATCGATAACAGTAACGATTGTTTTCAAAATGGCCTAATTTTAACCGTCTTTCTGAGCAGCAGGCGTTCACACTGGCGATCAGCTGATTTCTTTTACAGCAACAACTAAAAATAAATATTATTTTCCGGAAAGTCGTTTGTTCCCAGAATTGTTGGCAGAAGCCGCGAGCGATAAGGTAAGTGGAGCTTGGGGGATAAGGGGCCCCACATTTGTGCATTAGCAATTACTGCGTAGGCACTGTGACGCGGCACGGTAGTTCCCAATTGCAAATGATTCATTCCCGATTTGCCCGATATACTATATATTAAACTAATCCACGTGCGTGTGTGTGTACTTGCAGATATACACCCTCGATCCGAAAACATCTGTCTTGTTTTTTAATTCTCCGCTGCGGAATTTATCGATTTGTCAAGCACGCCGCGTCGGGTCAGAAAAAGGGGATTCCCAGGTAAACTGTGACCGCAGTCGCCGATCGCAGGTCGCTGCCGATGATCAAAGCCAGTCAGCGCTACAACGGCACCATGTCTGAGGAAGAGTCGTTCGTCATTCTGGGCAGCTCGCCGTACTCCTCGCTTCTGCCGGAAGGAAGTTCCCTGGTCTTTGACGGTTTGGACGACGTACAGGAGGCCAAGGAGCCCGTAGCATCGACAAGCCGAACACAATCTGTTGCCCCAGTCAGCATGTCTGCCTCACAGGTGCAGCCCAAATCGCTGGACTCCGGATCATCGCAGCACCAGTCGCTGGCGGCCAGCTTCATCTTGGGCGAAGTGCAGTCCGAGGTCCTAAAGGTGGGAGTCTGATTACGCTGTGCCAGCGTCTAACCCAATCCATGAAATCCCCCCACAGAACAGTGTTTACTCGCAGTTTCCCAGCCTCTGCTCGCTGCAGGCTTCCGCCGAGGATGTGGTCAAGCTGCAGAACATGATGACGGAATACATTACTCTGAAGAGTAAGTTAAAATCAACTCCTGCAAGCTAAACCAGCAATAAACCATTATTGTCCCTCAGACACACTTGACAAGGTGAACCACACCATGGCGGAGTACCACAAGTTGACCCAACAGTGGCGCCAGGAGGCCGCCGACCGGGAGCAGAAGTACAAGGAGCAGCTGCAGGGGTGCCAGGAGCAGATCGAGCAACTTCGCGAGGAGAACCAGAAGTTGAAGGAGGACCTTGAGACAAAGATGGAGCAGATCGAGGTTGTGCAGGACTTCAGCCAAAAGGAGCAGGACGAGCTACGGCAGAGCATATCGGAGAAGAAGTCACTGATTGACAACATGCGCGTGGAGATTGATAAGCTGCAGCAGCTGAAGATGGTATGTACATATGTCACACAGCTGCCCCCGGCACAAGCGATACGATACAGGCTTGCATTTATGAGCCCTCACCACTATCTACACTTTGAACTGCGCAGTATCTTGAATGAATTAAATAACCTAACTTCGGGGCTCCCCGGCCTTTGTCTTCCCCGCATTGCAGCACTCGTTCGAGTTCGTACCTGAGGACGGGGGCAAAGCGGATCAGGACCCTGACAAGGCTTTGAACTATGTGCAAAGGGACGAGCACGATCGTCAGGTGCGCGAGTTGCAGCGCCAGCTCTCTAAACTGGTGGCGGAAAACCTGGAGATTAACGACATGGTTTGTATTAGCTTACTGATTTCTTGGTTCAACTACCCTCTAACTTTACCTCGACTTGCAGAAAAAGACCTACATTGAGGAGATCGACTGCTTGAAGGTTAACTATACCAGTGCCCAGGAGCTGATGGCGAAAATGCAGCGAGACATCGACGAACTCAAGGCCAAGGACATTCAGAGGCAGGAGGTGATCGAACATCTGCAGACCCAGAACGACATATACCGCAGGGACTTTGAAATGGAGCGGGCAGATCGTGAGAAGAATGCCGGCGAGAAGGATCAGTACCTAATGGACTTGCGGTCGCTGCAGAGGAGGAACCAGGAGCTCATCGAAGCGCTGGCCGAGTCCCACAAGGCCAACAAATCCACCTCGCCGTCGCCCTCCTCTTTGAGTTCAAGCAGGAGCAGTCTGCGCGAGGAGCAAAGACCAGTAAGAGTACGATGCACCGAAAACCTTTAAAATTGAATACTAAAACTCCCCTTTCCTTAGGTTCTCGATCCAACTGGAGCCGCATCGCGGCCTTCGGACACCAGCCTGCGCTGTCCAATCTGCTCAAAGTCCTTCAACAACCTGAGTGTGCTCCAGAGCCACGTTAACGATTGTTTGGACAAGAACTAACCACAATAACTAACCATTAATCTATTTTTATAGTCTACATTTTATTGTTTAAGCTTAAAGATTGGCCATCCGGCTAATTGCACATTATATGAAAAACAAACAACACTAATTACAGTTACGTTAACAATGAAAAGTTGTGCGTCTCAAAGCTTGCTTCGTATGGGCGGCATTTCCAGAGACCAGACGCGTTGCACATCGGTGTTGGCAACCAGGTTGCTGAGCACATTAACATCTGGGGATAAAAGAATTGGAATCAGTTGAGTTTCTTCGTTATCACACTCTGCTCACCGTTTGTGCGTGCAAACTGCTGCAACGTGTTGCGGATATCACAAATGGGAATGGCTGTGTTGATATTTGGGTAGACGATGTCGTCCAACTTGATGTTGGATACACACACGCCCAGTATGCACCCGTTTTGATCAAACATGGGGCCTCCACTCTGGCCAGCCTGCACGCTACCGTCGGACATGATGGCCCCGGTGTCACACTTGATTATCCGGCCCTGGAAAATCGACGGATTGAAGTCGTGCTTAAAGCTGAAGTTCACATAGTAGGGGAACCCCGCGTTGTACACCATTTGTCCCAGAGTGGCCGGACTCCTGGCCAGTCGGACGCAGCAGCGCTCCGGCACATCCTGCGGAGCTGTGAGCAGCGCCAAGTCGAAGGGTCTATCGCTGTCCGGATTGCACCAGATCACCTCCGACCGAAACTCTCGATCGGCAGAGCGACAATTAACAGTCTCGTTGCTCTGAATGAAAGTATTCAATTAGACAAATCCGGATTGTGATATGTAAACCCATATTTACCTGCCCCACCACATGCGCACAGGTGAGGATGAAGTGCTTGTTGTGGACTCGTATAAAAGTGCCGGTGCCTTGTTGACCCCCCGACTCAATAACCACAATTGTGCGCTCCCCTGGGAAGTAAATATGTGATTAGTAAGCACTGATTACAAATAATGATTAGGCTTATTTTACAGGCAAAGTTCGAGGGCTCCCGAGTCAGCTGGAATGTTGTGGTGGACATGCCCAGCTGCTCCATAAAGTTGCGCAGGAGGTAGCCGAAGTTCGCGGCCAGTGTCAAGTTAACGTTCTCTTGCTGGCGCTGGAATGAGGTGCATATCACGATGCCGATGAGTCGTCTGAAATGGCAGGGCTTTGGTTAATCTCTGGATAGTTTCACATATATCGAATCCACCTACAGTTTGTTGTTGAACACGGCGGAACCTTCACATCCCAAGGGCAAGGCATTGGAGATGGCGAACAGACAGCCACTGCGCCCCATCACATTGGACACCTTGCCGATGCTGATGGTTTTGTAGAAGTTCTCCAGCCCGAAGGGCGAGCACATGACCAGCACATCGTCCAGCGTTTGCATGGGCTGAAGGTGCCGCAGGTAGTTGCCGATGTGCGCCAGGAAGCGCTTGAAGGACTCCTCCTTGTCGGGCTTTCTCATCCCGAGCACGACGAAGCTGGAGCGGAGCACCTGGCCCTCGTCGCCAGAGTCTGCGGTGAGCAGGATGTGGTGCAGGTTGCGGGACACCTCGGCGGCGCAGAACACATACAGTGGATGTGCTGTGAAGCGGGAGAGGATGTGGGATTGCCTGGAACCGGAGGCAGCGTTCTGCTTTGGCCGTCGCTGCTGGGGATCAAAGGTGACCAGGAAGTTGAGCGACCTGATCCGCCGACCACCCTCCTCCTCATCGTTCTGGACGTTCAGCAGCTGACCCCGCTGCAGTCTGTCGATGATTCCTTTGTTCTCCGCTCCTTTGTCCCCATCCAAAACCAAGTGCGGTTGCAGAATGCTCCCCGAGCTGATGATCACCTCGTTGTTGATTATGATCGCAGACTGCTTCGTGGCCGGCGGACTGGTGACCTCCAGCAGGGCGTGGCGTATCTTGAGCAGCATTATCTCCGGAGTTGATTAGGATTAGGCGAGCGACATGCTAAACTACGTTGGCTCCACAGATTGTCTTTGTTTACTCTTCGGATTTGCCATTCACCCCGGAAATCAGCTGTTCGCAAACCCAAAATAATGCGAACTTGCCATTCGCAGCGGAATAGTCAGCTGAAAGGATTTGAATTCTCGAGGAGATTTGCATAATGCTGCCCTTGCGCTGGAGTTTCCTGAAGCCGCTCCAGGATGGCCTGCGACATAGCCGCCGACACCTGGCGCAGAAGAACCTCCTGGAGCTCACGGACCGGGGCTTCTTCCAGGGTATTTTCCCCGACACAGCGGCGTGAGTTATGAGGCACCTTTAATCCCCCTTTTTATCTATGAAAACTCCTGCCCCCCAGGCCCAAGATGAAGCAGCTCTTCACTAGCGGCCAGCAGAGCATCTACGCAGGATTCGATCCCACCGCCGACAGCCTGCACGTGGGCAATCTGCTGGTGATCATGGGCCTGATCCACTGCCAGAGAGCCGGTCACCGCCCCATTGCCCTCGTGGGAGGAGCCACTGGGCTCATCGGGGACCCCAGTGGACGCAAGACGGAGCGCAACCAACTGGGCGAGTCTGTGATCGAAACCAACCTCAAAGCCATCGAGCATCAGCTCCGAAGGGTGTTTGATAACCACGAGAACTGCCTGTGGGACACGAGCAAACACAAATCTCCACTGGCTCCTCTAACGTAAGTCTGTAAACCATGTCGAGCTGTCCTAATCCTTTACAAATCCCCTCCAGAGTCGTCAACAACGCCGACTGGTACGCCGACCTGCAGCTCATCGACTTTGTGGCCAACATGGGCCGACACTTTCGCATGGGCTCCATGCTCTCCAGGTCCTCGGTGCAGTCCCGGCTGGAGTCGGAGGACGGGATGAGCTTCACTGAGTTCACCTACCAGATCTTCCAGGCCTACGACTGGCTGCACCTGTTGCGCCGCCACAACTGTTGCTTCCAAATGGGAGGCTCCGATCAGACGGGCAATCTGATGACCGGCCACGAGCTCATCAGTCGCGTTGAACGGAAGCGAGAGGTCTTTGGCCTCACCCTGCCACTGGTGACCACGGAGGAGGGTGACAAGTTTGGCAAATCGGCCGGCAATGCCGTTTGGCTGGACGGGAACAAAACCTCGCCCTTCGCCCTCTACCAGTTCTTCCTGCGCATGCCAGACTCCGAGGTGGAGAAGCTTTTAAAGCTCTTTACCTTCATCCCGCTGCCCCAGGTGGAGCAGCTGATGCGGGAGCACGCGAGGGAGCCGGAGAAGCGGAAGGCGCAGACCCTGCTGGCCGAGGATGTGACGCTGCTAGTACATGGAGGTGGGTTCCTATTCCGGCTCGTTGCATCCGTGCATAACACATTTTAATTCCGCAGAAAGTGGCCTAAAGCAGGCGGAACGGGTGACCAACGCCTTGTACAAGGGCAATGTGGAGGGCCTGGCGGAGCTGAACCTGGCCGAGATCCAGCAGACCTTCCAGGGGGCCACCATGGTGGATCTGCTTACCGAGCCTGGCATGTCGATCCTGGACTTGGCCATGAAGGCCAAGTGCTTTCCCACCGAGAGTGAGTTCACTGTCACGATTGGCCATAAATGTGTATTAACAAATTCTGAACCCTCCCCAGCCGATGCCGTGCGCATTATAAACGCAGGAGGATTCTATGTGAACCAGAAGCGGGTGCAGAACATCGCCGAGGTGCTCACCACGGGCATACACATCCTCAGGAATGGCGTTTCCCTTCTGCGCGTCGGCAAACGCAACTTCTACATCGTCCGCTGGCAGTAGCCCGTTGTCCGGTAATTGTAACTTGTATTTTTCGTTAAATAATCATAGGTTGGCTTACACTGTAAGGTCTTAAGCTATTTATGTCGGTCTTGGCGCGGGCTTCTTGCGCCACCTCTTCCGCGCCAGCATCTCCTTGGCCTTCTCCTTCTTCAGGTCCTTGTCGTAGAACTTGCCGCTCTTGGTGAAGGTCTTCTGCTCGTTGCGCATCTCGGCCAGCTTCCGGTTCTTCTGCTTGATGATGTTCTTCTTGTTGGCCGACTTCTTCTTGCCTGCCTCGGAGATCTGCACCTTGATGTTGCGGCCCTGCAGTTCTGTGTTGTGCAGCTGGAATGCCTTCTGGAAACTGGGCAGATCGGCCATTTCAACGAAGGCAAAGCCTCCACGTCGTTTTTTGGGGATGCGGATGGACTTCACGGTGCCCGCGGCGGAGAAGTGCAGCTCCAGGTCGTCCTTGGTGGTCTCAAAGTTCAGATTGGTCACGTACAGGACGTGTCTGTTGGTCTTGGAGGCGCCGCGGAGCAGGGAACTAAGCTGGTCACTGGTTATTTCGCCATTTTCCGCGGTTTCCTCTTCCTCGGATCCGGAGGCAGCACTGCTCTGTGCCTCGCCATCGGACTTGCCCTCATCCTCGCTTTGGCTATCCTCGGGATCGCTGGGATTCCGACCGTCCTCCTTGTCCACATACGTGCCCTCGAAGATCTCCTTGCGTTTCTGGTCATCAAAGTTGCCCAACAGATCGGCGCTGTCGTCGTTGACTGTTCGTCGCACCCTCTTGGGTTTGATGAAGGACTCCACCTCGTAGTCGCTGCCGGAGTCGCTGGCCATCGTTTTCTGGTGAGGATTGTGATTCACACAGATGCGCAGGCACGACAACAGCACGTGGGATTCCCTGCGAATGGTAGTTAGTGCTGCCTGTGTTCGGGATACTTTACAACACTGGCCAAGTGCCCGCGTAATATTCAAATTCCGGGGTCATCTTGCGAAATTTGGGGTCTGCCTGAAACCGGTTGCATATCATCGCGGTAGCCGAGATCCGACATACACTGGAGTTATCTGAAATTTATGCAAATCGGCGGTAATAACGAATAAATAGTTATGCGGGTGACCGGTTAGCTCTTATCAGCCAAAAATTGATCGTGTGCCACTGACAATTGATGAACGGCTTGCAAAACGGGAATATTCCGCGCAGATCATCACCGGATAGGTAGAGATAAGTCTAACGAATATGATACTCCGAGTGGGGTGATAATTAATGCCTGCAGAATGACTGCATCAATGTCTTTTGTTTAATTAAGACAAACGGCCGCTGGGAGCCAGTTATGAAGACAATTTATGCGATTGGTCATTCCGGCCGGCAAATGTCAGGAGAGAGCTATAAAAGCGCAGTTTTCGGCTGCAGGTAGTCAGATTTGTTTCGCAATCTATCAGCACACACATCCCCCACTCCAACCATGAAGTTCGTGGTAAGTGGCGATATCTTAGAATCATTGCTTGGGACTATATCAATTGTGTTCTCTTCTACAGATTGTTCTCGCTTGCCTTTTGGCTGTGGCTTTCGCCAACGAGGAGGCTGATGTCCTGAAGAGCGACTCCGAGGTGAACGTGCTGGACTTTAACTATGCCTACGAGCTGTCCAACCACATCCGCGCTGTCCAATCTGGCGCCCTGAAGGAGCACGACAACTGGGTGGTGTCCGGCGAGTACGAGTATGTGGCCCCCAACGGCAAGACCGTCAAGGTCGTCTACACCGCTGATGAGACCGGCTACCACCCAAAGGTTGTCGAGGCCTAATCCTCTAGAGATTTTCCCTTATCCCGAAATACAATTAAAAATCCATTGCAGCAACGTACATTTTGAATTTCCGTTATTTTCGTTCCCTGAGAATGGTAACTCTTCTTCTTTCTGCCGCAAAAGTTCAGTGTTGGAAAACCATTCGCGAATTTTCGCTTGGTTTGTTTTGTGGTTTAATTTATTTATTTAAAAATTGAAATTATTAAAAATAATTGAAAGAAAAGCATGTCCGCGGAGTCCTCAGCCATGGACTGTGCCGAGAGCAGTGACAGCAGAGTGGAGGATGTCCAGGAGGCACAGGCGGAGGAGGGGAATCAAGCCGGGTCGCCGGCAGCTGAGGCCAAAGACATAGAGAGTTTAGCTTCTCCTGTGCGGGATGAACTGGCAGGAAAAGCCGCAGAGGATGTGGATATGCAGGACCTGACACTGGAAGATCCTGTTCCCGGTCCCAGTGGCACAACGGAGGCGCCCGAATCAACCAGTGACAAGCAAAAGGAGGAGGACTCACAGGAGGGTGGCAAGGAATCAGGGGATTCTAAGGAGGCATGCAAGGACTCAGAGGAGCCCAAGGATGGCGCCGAGGAAAGTGCCAGTATCGATATTGCCAGCAGCCCAGTGCCCGAGGAAGATCCAGAAGATGCAGAAAAGACGGCGGATAAGCCTCCCCTGGAAGTGGATTCGGACAGCAGCGTGGAGCTCATTGAGAGTCCCGCCAAGTCGCCCTCCTCCAACGAAAGTGCGGGAGAAGTGCCCAAGTCAGACGAGGTGGATGCAGCGATAGAACCACACGCCAAGGAGGCTGAGGAGCTGGCCGACAGCAGCATCGAGCTGATCAGCAGTCCCACGTCCGAGAGTTCCCCTGAAAAAGATGGGGAAGCCAAGGAGCAAAAAACTCAGGAGGAGCCGAAAACTCAGAAAGAGCACCAAGAAGAGCAGTCAGAGGCCAAGGAGAAAACAGATGCGCCAATCATGGAGGTGGACCAGGAGACTTCCATTAAACCCATAGGAGATCATTCAGAAGACCGAAGAGGTAGTGATGATGAGTGTAAACAACCTGGAGATGAAAGCATTACTCCGATGGAAATCGAACCACAACCCAGTGGCGGCAAGAAAGGTGACATCCTAGAGGTGGAGCTGGAAAAGGCCACTGCTCCGAAAGCCACAGAGGATGAGGAACTGAACGAACTGCCCTCGGACGGAGACATCTTCTACGGCAAGGACTGCGTCAACTGCAACTGCAAGAAGCTTCACAAGCAGTACGTGCTGACCAACATGGGCACATTGAACTTCTACCAGGTGCAGCGAAAGAGATCCAGGCAGCAGTTCCTCTGCATGGGATGCCACGACGCCGCCATGGACTTGTATGAGGTCAGGTGGGCCACTAAAGAGTTAGTAAACTTATGTTTAACAAGTTACCCCTCGGATTTTAGGAATATGCCGGTCACCTGGTGGAGAAACAGCCGCTGCTGCTGAAGGACTTCCAGCAGGACCATGCCGACTTTGTGGCGCTGGACAGCAGCGATGAGGAGGAGGAGGAGAAACAGCCAGGTGGGAGTGAGCACGGGCCTCAGAATCCACTTACGACCATTTTTCCCCACAGAGAAATCGGAGTTTTCCACAACCGAACTGCAGCTGATTGAGAATGAGCTGGAAGACGCCATCAAAAGTGTTCTACACAAAGTGGAGTTCAAGAACCAGATGGCCTGGTCCAAGACCATTCTCCAGGCCAAGGTGGACCACTTGGAACGACAGTTTGCACTGGCAGATGCGGAACTCGAAAAGGTCCAGAGCACCGCGGACAAGATGCACTGCGCCCTGTACAATTCCTGTCCGGTGGTGCATAGAAACCTGCCCGCTCTAGAACTCGAGCCCAGTGTGAGTGACTATGGGGTGAGTCTGGGATGATGCAGCTTTTTTCCTTTTTTAAAACCACTATTTACTCCAGCAACACCTGCCGCCTGCTGGCGAAATCGTACGGCCGCCAATCCAATTGGGTGAGACCTATTACGCGGTGAAGAACAAGGCCATTGCCAGCTGGGTGTCCATCAAGGTGATCGAGTTCTCCGAAAGCACCGCCATGAACGGCAACACCATGAAGAGCTACAAGATTAGGTACCTCAACACGCCGTACCAGATGATGAAGACGGTGACGGCCAGGCACATGGCCTACTTTGAGCCACCGCCAGTGCGGCTTACAATTGGTTAGTCAACTTGCCTTTAAACCCCTCAGCTGCTAACCTTCTTGCCTTTTTAGGCACCCGGGTGATTGCTTTCTTCGACGGCACCACTTTGTCGCGGGGCAAGGAGAAGGGCGTGGTGCAGAGCGCCTTCTATCCGGGCATCATCGCCGAACCGCTGAAGCAGGCCAACCGCTTCCGCTACCTGATCTTCTACGACGATGGCTACACGCAGTATGTGCCGCATCGGGATGTCCGCCTCGTTTGCCAGGCCTCCGAGAAGGTGTGGGAGGACGTGCACGCCGGGTCGCGTGACTTCATCCAGAAGTATGTGGAGAAGTACTCCGTGGATCGGCCCATGGTGCAGTGCACCCGTGGACAAAGCATGAACACCGAGTCAAACGGCACATGGCTGTTCGCCCGCGTCATTGACATCGACTGCAGCCTGGTTCTCATGCAGTTTGAGGGAGACAAGAACCACACGGAGTGGATCTACAGGGGTTCCCTGCGCTTGGGCCCCGTCTTTAAGGAGACCCAGAACACCATGAACAGTTCGAGCTCACAACAGATGCGTGTTCCGAGGGTGAGAATAGTCCATTCGTTCGGTGGCTTCTACTACAATCCACTTTGCTCTTTCAGCGCACGGAGCCCTTCATTCGCTACACCAAGGAGATGGAATCCAGCAGTCAGGTGCACCAGCAGATGCGAGCTATTGCTCGCAAGAGCAGTTCCTCCGGGCAGAATGTGGCATTGGCAGCGGCAACAACACCCGCATCCTCGACAGCCACCTCTGGTCGCAGCAATGCCAGCACTAGCGCCAGTGCCGTGAAACACCTGAACAACTCGACCATCTACGTGGACGATGAAAACAGACCAAAGGGCCATGTAGTCTACTTCACCGCCAAGCGGAATCTGCCGCCCAAAATGTACAAGACCCACGAGTGCAACCCCAACTGTCTGTTCAAGATCGTCCACCGCCTGGACAGCTACAGTCCGCTGGCCAAGCCCCTGCTCTCCGGTTGGGAGCGACTTGTGATGCGCCAGAAGACCAAGAAGTGTGTGGTCTACCGAGGCCCTTGTGGCAAGAGTCTGCGCAACCTGGCCGAGGTCCATATGTATCTGCGTGCCACCGAGAACGTGCTGAACGTGGATAACTTTGACTTCACTCCAGATCTAAAGTGTCTGGCTGAGTATTCCATAGACCCCTCGATCGTGAAGGACACGGACATATCCAGGGGGCAGGAGAAGATGGCCATTCCTCTGGTTAACTACTACGACAACACGCTGCCGCCGCCCTGCACCTACGCCAAGCAGCGCATCCCCACGGAGGGGGTACATCTGAATCTCGACGAAGAGTTCCTTCTGTGCTGCGACTGCGAGGACGACTGCTCGGTAAGTTGACATTTTCCAGCCCTAATCCGCAATCTAATACTTCGTGTTTTTCCCCTGTAGGATAAATCCAAGTGCGCCTGCTGGCAGCTCACCGTGGCGGGCGTGAGGTACTGCAACCCGAAGAAGCCCATCGAGGAGATCGGCTACCAGTACAAGCGGCTCCACGAACACGTGCCCACCGGCATCTACGAGTGCAACTCGCGCTGCAAGTGCAAGAAGAACTGCCTGAATCGGGTGGTACAGTTCTCGCTGGAGATGAAGCTGCAGGTGTTCAAGACCTCAAACAGGGGATGGGGCCTGCGCTGCGTGAACGACATCCCCAAGGGCGCCTTCATCTGCATCTACGCCGGCCACCTGCTCACGGAAACGATGGCCAACGAGGGTGGCCAGGACGCCGGGGACGAGTACTTTGCCGATTTAGATTACATCGAGGTGGCGGAACAGCTGAAGGAGGGCTACGAGTCGGAGGTGGACCACTCGGAGCCGGATCCGGAGGACGACAATGGCGGACCCGATGCCGAGGACGACGACGACTTCCGGCCGAACTACCACTACCAGCGCAAGAACAAGCGCACCTCCAGGAGCAGCTCCACGCAGAGCAGCGAGTTGGACTCGCAGGAGCGGGCTGTCATCAACTTCAATCCAAACGCCGATCTTGACGAGACTGTGCGCGAGAACTCGGTGCGGAGGCTTTTCGGCAAGGACGAGGCGCCCTACATCATGGACGCCAAGACGACGGGCAACCTGGGACGCTACTTCAACGTGAGTTGGGTTGGGGATAGCTTGATTTCCCTTATTCTAATCTTCCTATCGTCGCAGCACTCGTGCAACCCCAATCTCTTCGTGCAGAACGTGTTTGTGGACACCCACGACCTGCGATTCCCCTGGGTGGCCTTCTTCTCGGCCGCGCACATCCGCTCCGGCACCGAGCTGACCTGGAACTACAACTACGAGGTGGGCGTGGTGCCGGGCAAGGTGCTCTACTGCCAGTGTGGTGCCCACAACTGTCGCATTCGGTTGCTATAAGTCTAGGGTTATATTAATATTAAGCTTAAAGTGGAGTGGCCCCAATAAAACAATTTGAATTCGAATTTTGAAAAGTAACCGCTATTGGGAATTATTCTTGTACTATCCTTCTTTCAATTTACGCCCCCCTTAGTATAATTTTTTTAATTTTTACAGGTGCATTATAAAAAAAAGTATAATTAACAATAATTTATTATTCAATATAATTATTTCAAATTCCGGGGATTCACCCCGAACATCTTATGGTGATTTTTAGAGCGCCATCGCCAATTTTACATGAAAAATGTGTGACAATGCGGCAATGGAATCCGGGTAACTTATAGTGTATTTAACAATTGCGCTAAAAATTAAAAATTTTGAAATCTGGAAATTAAGGGTATTTTCGCGATTGGTATTTTTCTAGTATTTACTCCTCGCCGCGTGGTATTTTTAATCGTTATCCGCGCGGTCACACTATAAAATTTAGCAAAAAAAAGTTTAGGCGTTTTTAAATTCGAGAGTAGCGTAAATTCGGGCTGCAATGCGCCAAACTCACCTGTAAGAGGCTCCCAGCAGCGTCGTTTGGTCGCAGGAGCACAGGTGCACACAGGAGGAGCGCGGGATCCCGCCTTCCGCTGACCGCTGACTAATAACTCATCCGCCCCGTGGGGTGAAAAATCGATTTGGTGATAACAGGCTTACGCTTACGCGTTTTCGCACTGCTAGTCGGAGTCGAGTGGCCAGTGGACACCAGCAGCGCATCATGAATGTGGACTTTGCGAAGGTGTGCAGCAAGCACATAGGCGTCTACGAGGCCTACTACAAACAGGTAAGCGCCACGCCCCCATCTTCCGCTTGGTAATCCTCCCACTACAGCGACCCACCCCCTATTGATTTTTGCAGATTGACCCCAAAGCCACCGGGGCAATCGAGGCCATGACGGCAGCCAAGTTTCTGAAGAAGTCGGGCCTCAGCGACGTGGTGCTGAGCAGGATCTGGGACCTGTCCGACCCCAATGGCAAGGGCTTCCTGGACAAGCCGGGCTTCTTTGTGGCCCTCAAGCTGGTGTCGCTGTCGCAGGCGGGCCAGGTGGCCAACATGAACAACATCTACCTGGACACTGCCAATCCGCCGAAGGTGGTGAGTAATCGCAGCTCAGATCTGTCCCAAAATGGGCAATTCCACATATGATACATCGATCAATCAATCATCTCCAGGGTGAACTACCAAAAACTACAATGCCGTCGCGCATCCAGACGGTGCCGGTGGCCAGCGGCGGAGTGGCCAACGGGGACTGGTCCATCGGGGTGATCGACCGGCTCAAGTACGAGCAGCTCTTCGAGTCGCTGAATCCCCACAACGGCATGCTGCCGGGCAACAAGGTCAAGGGCGTGCTGATGGACTCCAAGCTGCCGATGACCATTCTGGGCACCATCTGGGATTTGGCCGACCAGGACAAGGACGGAAATCTGGACAAACACGAGTTTGTGGTAGCCATGCACTTGGTCTACCAGACGTTGCAAAAGCGCACCATTCCCAGCGTTCTGCCTCCCGAGCTGCGGAAGCCTGGAGGCGCAGGTCCGCCTCCGAAGCCCGCCATGCCCCCTCCCCCGTCGGCTGCTGCCATGCCTCGTGCTCCGAGCGGCGAGGGATTCGGGGACGGCGGCTTTGTGGCCAACTTCCCCAAGGATATTGCACCACCGGTAGCCATTCCGCCGCTTCCGGTGGCCGTGCCCCCCATGACGCGCATTCCCCCTGTTGGCGCCGTCAGCTCACAGCCGCTGATCCAGACGGATCCGCTGATACCCATCGGTGCTCCGCCCTCGGTGACGGCGAACGCCGACTGGGTGGTTACCCCGGCGGAGCTGAATCGCTTCGAGGAGATCTTCCGGCAGTCCGATCTGGACAAGGACGGCCTGGTCTCTGGCCTCGAGGTGAAGGACATCTTCATCAAGTCGGGTATACCGCAGCGCAGCCTGGCGGACATCTGGTAAGCATTTCCCTTTCCCAGTTTAGAGAATATCTACTAACCGCCATCGCAGGGCTCTGTGTGACACCAATCAGTCCGGCAAGCTGACTGTGGAGCAGTTCGCCCTGGCCATGTGGTTCGTGGAGCGGAAGCAGCGTGGCGTGGATCCGCCCCATGTGCTCAACGCCAACATGGTGCCGCCCTCGATGCGGGCTACTGTGTCTGGAGTTGACCTGCAGCCGCAGGAGGTGAAGCCCACATACTCGAATCCGGAGCTCGAGATGATCTCCAAGGAGATCGAGGAGTTGGCCCGCGAGCGGAGGGTCCTGGAGACGGAGATTGCCCAGAAGGAGGCGGATGTGCGCGTGAAGAACGGCGAAGTGCGCAGTCTGCAGGTGGGTTGCCTACTAATAGAATACTAATGCTAGGCGTAAACTAATTCTTCATGTCTCCCCCACACAGAGTGAATTGGACACACTCACCGCTACGCTGAAGCAGCTGGAGAACCAGCGAGGAGAGGCCCAGAAGCGGCTGGACGACCTGCAGGCTCAAGTAGTTATTTGCATGATTATCCGGGTGCATTCGGCCCCTGGGCCGCTGCCACTTCCTTTTGCTTGCTCCTTACGGCTTACGTTTTATTTTAAATTTAAATTCCAACTTTGGTTTCCTTTCTTTATCATGTTCCCCCGACACTCTGTTAACAATTGGCTATACCCATACTAAACTGGTGAATGCACTTACACTTACAATTACGATCACATAAGGTTAGCCACAATACGGCCGTGCTGGCCAACGTAAGTCTTGACATATCGCGCACCAACGACCAGGTTTGTTTCAGTTCCTCATGATTTCTGTATATATTTGCTTTGTGTTCCGTACTCGTTCATGTGATTTATGTTTGGCCCTAAGTGTTGTGCGAATATCTGGTGTAGAATGGACTTTTATTGATCTCGAAAATTGGTTACTTTCAGGTGACCAAGATTCGGGACCAGTGCCACATGCAGGAGGAGACCATCAACGAGCAGGAGGGCGAGTTGAACGCAAAACGCTCGGAGCTGCAGAAGCTCAAGGACGAGGAGACGTCGCTGCAGAAGGAGTACGACAACAACAATCGCGAGCTCTCGAAGCTGACCAACCACCTGCAGGCCACCCAACTGCAAATTAGCTCGGTAAGATTGGCTGTTCTCTATCAAAAACGGAGATTAAAGTGCAACTTTTGAAGGTGCGATCAATGGTCACCCAATTGTTGGAGACGCAGCGCCAGATGACTGATGCTCTGCTCATTTGCCGGGCTGCAATGGAGAACCAGAACGCCGAGCTTGTTTCCGAGTACCAGCTGAAGATCGAGCCGGACTTTGACGAGGCGCGCAAGACGCTGACCAAGGAAGTGCAGATGCCCAAGGACGATCCCTTCGAGGAGAACAACAGCGGGGCCGCCAACCAGGCTACCAACGGCTTTGGCAGCGATCCCTTCTCCGGTCAGCAGACTAGCAAGCCGGCCATCTCAGCCGGCTTTGATGACAGTTTCAACATGAGCTCGGGCTTCGATAGTGGCTTCGATGCCTTCGGTCAGAGTGGAGCGAGCTCAGCATTTGGTCAGACTCAGCGAGATCCCTTCGGCTCGGATGCCTTTGCGGCCAACAAGAACAGTGCTGTCACTCCAGATGTAAGATTATCGAATAGCAAACAGGAAATCAGAGATTTATCAACACTCATCTTCTGCAGCCCGGAAAAGACGACTTCGGAAGCGACCCCTTTGCCGCCCTGCACGCGCCAACTGGTCAGGGTCAGGTGCTCAGTCCCAATGTGCAGAAGTCGGGTCCACCGCCCAGACCGGAGTCTCCTAGTCCAGCATTGCCGCCAAAGAAGTCCAAGGTGCCGCCCCCACGACCAGCGCCACCACGAGCAGCCCAGGTAAGATGAAGGAGCTACTGTACGATGAAAGGGTATTGAATATCTGTTGTTCCCAGCCCACGAGTGGTTTCGGAAGCGGCGGCGGAGGAGGAGGCGGTTTCGCCGACTTTGACGACTTCGACAATAAGGTTGGTACCCCACAATTCAGTGTCCGCTGGGATCGGTGGTAATGCATGCGCCCCGCACCCTCACCGTTCAGTCTGTTGTACTAATCTGATCCTTGGTTTTACGTTTTACGTTTTACGTTTATTATCACTAACATTTCCTGAGTTTTGTAGAAATAAACCACTTTGATGCACACTTGAAGAACGTACAACTTGAGCATTATGATTTTGACCTGTATTTGATATGTAGCCTCTTTGGTTTGCCATTAGAAGTAGTAGTGGAACTAAACCCAACCCCCAATTACCAATTACCACTCACCTCACCAACCTCACACATCCCCGTAGCTTTTGCCTTGGTGCCTTGGTATGAAACTAACCGTCTGGTCTCTCATCTCTGCAATTCTCTATTTTCAGTGAACATCTTAAGATAACCCATTCTATATACGATATATATACCAGTACTAACACACATACTCAGTTATTGAATGGCCTCCTCTAGCAGCATAACGAAACAAATCAATTTGAGCGTACAAAGCTATTTGCAGCAGCATACTAACGTACATATATCAGTCACGGTGCATGGTATAATATCGATCAATAACTAGAGGACGCAGCATTATCGTTCATGCCTAATTAGCTAAATGTACTAAATCAATTCAATCGAAACTCAACCAAAACTCAAACCAATTTCAAGCGTTACGTATCGTGTTATAAATGTAGTCACAAAATCAGAGCAGGCAGCATTTGGAGTTCTAATCGTTCGATTCCCGATGTTGTGCCGTATTGTATTAACCTACTATTATTACTACTATGGGTTCCCCGTGTATTGTCCCGGTTAGTTTTTGAGTGCGAAGAGGGGGAGAACTCTGTAAGGAATTTACTGCAAGTTGTTTGTTGTTTCTGCATAAGCGAATACTAAAGTTTAAAGCAATTATACAGCCGTACTATATTACCAGCATTTTACACTCACGCATTCAGATACTGAAGTAACTGCCGCGAAAGTTCGAATTTTACGGGGCGAGCGAATCCGACTGCCCACTACTATTTACCGAAGGTCATTACCATTTCCACTCAGCTTTTAGGGCCGTGTAGTATGTCACAGTCTAGCCAGCGGTTCGTGCTTGAGCAGGGAGTTGCTCCCCTCCCCACGCGACTATATCAAAGTACTTACATATATATAATTGCCAGACCTCGATTACTATAGCCACACACTCGTACGAACGCCCACACCGAAACCAACAAGCTTCCGTGCATTGATTTACCGAGAATTCATATTCCGTGCATAAACACATACTTATAGAGAGAACTTTTAGAGAAGCCCAGCCCAACAGATACAAAAGTGTAACAGTCACAACGTTTTGCATTATTAATAAAGATATCTATGTTCGACATCATTCAATTTAAGTTCCTCGAAGTTCCTTTCGTAGGGAAATCACAAAGTCCCGATGGGATTTCTGGGTTCTGGTCCCGATCCTACACAATCCACGTAATCCCATTTGGCTGCTTGAGCGCTTAAGTTGACCTTGTTTGATTTCAGTTTCCCCCTCTGTTGTGTTATCTTTTTGATTCCGCTTA
Organism: Drosophila mimetica; assembly: GCA_037075245.1. NCBI lineage: Eukaryota > Metazoa > Arthropoda > Insecta > Diptera > Drosophilidae > Drosophila > Drosophila mimetica. The sequence continues at coordinate 33,351,493 of JBAMCH010000014.1, read as the reverse complement.
ATTTGATTTCGTTTTAATTTAATTTTGTTTCATTTCACGTCTATTTCCCCCACCACACACATCGCACCACCCACAACCCACACAGCTCCACAACATTCCAAGCACGCCCAGGACCACGCCCCTTTCCCTGCCCCCACCCACGCTGCCGCCCCCGATCTCGGCGAGCAGCGGGCCGTCATTGCTCGACAGCTTCTCGCTATTCGACGATCCCGCCCAGATCCGCAGCCAGTCGGCCAGCACGCCCAATCCCACGCCCACCGCACACTCTCTCCTCCCACCATCTTCATCCACACCAGCAGCCCCATCCCCGGTATTAGCGTCTCTGTCGGCATCACCAACGGGATTGGTAGCGGGAGCGGGCGGAGTTCCTCCTAGTAGCACCACCACCGCCCCCAGCTCGAATAACCAGCATTTGTCGCGTTCCAATACACCGCTGCAGAATCAGAGCACGACGGGATTGGGACTGGGACTGGGACTGGCGCCGCAAGCGGGAGTCAGTGTGTTCGAGGCCTTTGGAGAGAGTGGTGCCAGTCAGAAGGCGCCGATCACTGGACCCACCGACTTCAAGGACGACCCCTTCAAGGACTACCGCTACGAGGATCCCTTCAGCATCAAGGATCCCTTCGCCGACGACGACGAGGAGGAGCCGTCTGGAGTCAAGGGAGCCGAGCAGAAGAAGAACTTTGCCGAGGACTTCAGTTCTGAAGGTAAGTGCTGCCTATGTCATCTGGATATTCATCTAAATCCTTTTTTCTATCGCAGACGAGATGGGAGCAACAGCGAAGACCCTTAGCAACATCGTGAACAACAATAGCAGTAAGCCCAAGGCAGCCACGCCACTGAACAACGACATCCTCCAGCAGTTTGACGCCTTCAACCTGAACTCCAGTCCTGCGCCGTCGCACCACTCGAGCACTTCGCATCACTCCAACTCCAAGCCGAACCACCAAAAGTCCCAGACGGCGCTGGACACGTTCGCGGACTTCGACGACTTCGCAGCCACGATGGCGGCCACTGGGGGATCTGGACTGGGAGCAACGACCACAGCCACTAGCAGTACGAAACTCAACGATTCCTTCTTCGATGCATTTAACGACAACTTCAGTGTGAGCCAGAATCTGTCAGTGGCCGCGGGCGTGGTCGTGCCCAACGATCAAAAGAAGGCCTTTGACGCCTTCAACGACAACTTCGAGGACCACTTCAAGATGGGCCAGGACAACTTCGCCAAGTTCGAGGCCTTCGAGGCGCACAACTTCTCGAGTGACTTCGGGAACAGCTCCTTCGAGGCGACGGGCAAGGGCAAGGAGAAGCAGAACGGTCAGGTGGCCAAGAAGCAGGATCCCAGCAAGGAACCAGGGGTCAAGGAGAAGTTCGCGGCGGACTACTCCAAGCCGGAGAGCTTCGATGCGGATCTGGAGGAGGCGCTCAAGCGCAGCGTGCTGGACAACTAGATGGATGAGCCTGGCGGGAGGTGCAAACAGATGATTGTGATTGATCCACGAGACATATATCTCCAATGACACATGCAATGTTCTCTCTCTATTCGCTCTCGATCCGACGTTTAGTGTTAGTGATTCGCTTCTTTCCGTTTCGATCAACAGATTGGGGGACTGTCTTACACAGACCCCTTCGATATTTACTCCGTACTCCCCGTGCTCAAGGATCCCGGCGAATAGAGAGTTCCCACGGAGCCGCAGCCTGGTATTACAAGCTACATGCTACACGCTATATACAATTATATATAATTCCGCTTAATCACATACTCGTAGAGCCTAAACATGTTGCGATTTAACCTGTACCAAAACCCTATGAATAAACGTACGAAATAACATCATCGTTATGGAGAGCGAGAGAGCGGAGAGTGGAGAGCGGGCTGAGAGCAGAGCCCCACACCACCACCTTTGCATCGGGGCTCTCAGCAGAGCAGCGGCAGAGCCAGTGGAGCCCCCATATAGTTTCTCGTTCGCGATTCAGATCGCGTTTGGACTTCGGTGGAGACGTTCGTGCGGCACTTCTCCCCAGACACATATAGTTTTTATTGCCAGTGGTCATAGAAGAGAGTGAGTTCCCCGAGTGGAGCGGTGTGTGTGAACTAATCTCAATGTGATGCGCAAAATCAGCCCCCCACAAAAACAAACCCACACACAGGCGCACAAATTGCTGCATTGGCACTACGCTATAGAAACAATTTGCCGGCGATTGCAAATACACACGCGAATTGAGAGGGGGCGCTCTGCGTGTGTGTGTGTGCCGCTAATTACATTTATTTTGTAAACTTAATTTCCAAGTCGCCAAGGGGTGTGGAAGTGGGGGAGGAACGGGGTGGCGATAGCCCCCAGTAAAATTCCTTCGCTGTGTGGTTGCGGTGTTAAGTGCTCTGATAAGTCGCCCAGCTATCGCGCTATAGATGCGGGGTTATCTGATATTGCTGTGGGTGCGACACGGATTCAGTGTGGGTACGGTTTGGGGGTATTGGAACGGTGGCACTGTGGTGTGAGTGCGGTTAGCAGGGCTGTGGGATCAGATCGCTTGTTGACACACTGCCCACCACGCGAGGGTTGCTCCAGGAGTCATTAAATAGAGTGCCAAACCCCCTAAAAACACCCTCTAAAATACTGAGTGGGAGCGAAGTTCAGGTTACTTGGTACCACTCCAAAAAAAATAGTTCTAATAGTACAAAGGTAGAGTTAGTTATTACGGCCATAGCGTTTATCATTAAATCTTTCTTATAAACCAAGATAAGTATATCTTATCTATCATGAGATAGATTTAAAAGAATGGTACCGGATACTTTCTAAAAAGAGTTTTTAAGTGTTCGTATAGGGGGAGGATCCTTGTTATTACCGGCTTAAAGATATAGTAACGGACATCATTTTCAAATTATTTAAAGGGATATTATTTAAAATATGCTTAAGAAGATTTAAACTTTAATAATTCGGTATAGAGAAAGATAGTATCTTTAAGATACATTTGAAATCTACTTAAATTCGGTACAGAGAAAGATGGTATCTTTAAGATACATTTAAAAACTACTTATGTTCTGCATACTAATAACGATATATTCATCCGCTTCCCCCAGATTCAGTCACCCCATCATGTCTAAGCCAGCTCTGTATTACGCCACCCTGAGCCCCCCCTCTCGCGCCGTCCTGCTCACGGCCAAGGCGATCGGACTCGACCTTGAACTACGGTAGGTTCCCACACCATCCGCACACCGTGCCACTTAACTCAATTAACAAGTGTCTCCGTCTCCTTCTCCGCCCGGCCAGGCCAATTAACCTGCTGAAGGGTGAGCATCTGACGCCGGAATTCCTCAAGCTGAACCCCCAGCACACGATCCCCACGCTGATCGACGGCGAGGCCACGATCATCGACTCGCACGCCATCTGCGCCTACCTGGTGGAGAAGTACGGCCAGGAGCAGCAGCAGCTGTACCCCAAGGACCTGGTGCAGCGAGCCAACGTGGATGCCCGGCTCCATCTGGACTCTGGCCACCTCTTCGCCCGCCTGCGCTTCCTGTACGAGCCAATTCTGTATTACGGATCCACGGACTGCTCCATCGACAAGATCGCGTACATCCAGAAGTGCTGGGAGATCCTGGAGGGCTTCCTCAAGGAGCAACCGTATCTGTGCGGCAGTGATCTGACTATCGCCGACTTCTGTGCGGTGGCCACCGTGACCTCAGTGAACGAAACCGCTCTCATCGATGAGTTCAAGTTCCCGAAGCTGAACGCCTGGCTGAAGCGCCTCGCAGAGCTGCCCTACTACCAGGAGGTGAATGGCGAGGGCGCCGACGAGCTGAAGGCCATCTTCAAGGCCAAGCTGGCGGAGAACCGCGGAAAGTAGGCGATGGTTCACTCTTTTTTATTCTATATCCACACGCGCACTCTATATGCATATCCAGTCTTGAATAAACGGCTTAGTTTGAAGTACGATTTCAGCAATTACAGCGACTTTGATCGATCTTTTATTACGAGGGCTTAACCTACACGTAGCAACAATATACTTAGGAGGTAATGGAAACGGAAATCGCCTTGTGAGAACCGCACACGATCACAAACGCTGGCGTGGTTATGTTTCACAACATAGGATCGTCCAGGGTAAGGCGAGTGTATCGAACTGGTAACTCGAACCAAATATACAAAATATATATCTACAGAAGTACAAATTTAAGAGTGCCTTCTAGCGTAGATCTCTCGGGGGTCAATGAACGGTCGCTTCACAGCGATGCAGGCGTATAAAATATATATGGGTAAACAGACTATCACGACCCAGGCTCATGCACACACTCCAATCGCACACACGCATCTCTCATTCACACGCACTGGGCCCTATTGCATAGAGCTCATAGTCCGGAGGCTCTAGTCGCGGCGCAGCAGGAATCTCTTGATGCTCTCCGGCAGCGGCAGGTCGGTGATCGCGTTCTCCGCAAAGTTCTCCAGGATGACGTTGCGGCAGGCGCTCTGCAGGGACAAGACTGCGGGAAGAGGGGATCAAATAAGAGACGTAAAGTCGCTGCCGATCGATTTGACTTACTGCCCTCCAGCTGAATGATCCTTATCTGCTTGGTGGTGCCGTACACGTCAATCACCACAAAGAGGGGCGCCCGGTTGAGCGGAATGTCGCGCGAGACGGGGCCACGGTCCACCCCGTTGATGATGAAGTGCAGCTCGCCCTTGGAGGCGCTGTGTACGGTCGGCACGTAGATGATGCCGATGCGAGAGCCCCTGTCCGTGAGCAGGATGTCCGAGTCGTTGCCGTTGCCCATCGCGGGGCGCAGAAGTCTCTTTGGTAGCAGGCCGCGAGGCGTCCTCACGTGCGGGGCGTCTCCCAGGAGGTTTCCTGCCAAGGACTAGTATTAGAGAGGCACTTCCCTACAAAGCAAACTATACATACTGTGTGGCTCGTCGTCCGTCTCCGGCTCGATGATGTCGTTCGCCTCCTGGCGTTGGTTCATCTCGAACTTGGAGATCGGGTAGATCCAGCTGTTGCCCAGGTTAGCCAGGTCGGGCAGCGCAAAGTGGGGCAAGCCCTCGCTACTCCTGCGAATCACATGGGGCGCCAGTTCAGTGAGGCCCAGTCGCATGTGACCCGACCAGCCACGCTCTATCTTCTCGATCTCCACGAGGAAGATGTCGCCGGGGGCGAGGGGACGCTCCGAGAAGGTCAGGGCGTCGGCAAAGCTGGCCCTCCGGTAAGCGACGGTGGCGTCGTCGCCCAGCTGAATGTTGGAGCCGTGGTAAGGGTGGAAGCGGCTCAACTGGCGCTTGCGGCTGCCCAGGGTGGGCACGCCCTCCCAGAGCCCCGGCGGCGGCTCCCGTTCCCGGTCCTGAGGCAGATCTCCCGGATCCTCCTGCTCGGCGGTGCCGTTTGCTGCGCGTGGGTGCCCGGAGGGGGGGCCTGCCGGCGCCGCCTGGTTGCGCTCCTCAGCGGCTTCCATCAGGGCGCTTGGCGTTCCTTGGTCCTGATCCTGGCAAATAAAGCAAAAACAACACAATTTCCCAACAGCTGGTTAGAGATGAGTTTTAATCGATAGCAATCATTAATAGAGGTGGAAAAACATCGATGTTTTTTTTTGACATATTAATCGATGTAATTTAAATTTAAATTTTTTTTTAAATTTGTATTTAATTGTTTTAAGTTTTTTTTTTTTTAATTTTCAATAAAAACGCCACTATGCGATCTTAATTTTCAAAAATAACGGCCGTTTTTAGTGACCAGGGCCGGAGACGCAGATTGCCATTCACCCCGAGCCGGCTCGTGATGTAACGCGAAACAGCTGTTTGATCCGGCCAGGAAACTTTGGAAATTACGAGGTGAGCAGGCTAATATGAATTATTCTAACTAAAAACCCGGAAATACTGAATTAAGAGACTGTTTTCCAGATGCGGATACCCGGAGCACTCTACGCCGCGCGTGGACGAGCGCCACAGAACGAGAAGGACGTACCCTTTCAAGAAATCCTCCCGCTCCGGCTGAAGAACTCCGTGAGCGGCAAGGCGGATTCGGGCAACGATGTGGCCTGCCTGCAGGAGATGGGCGTGCTCTTCGCCTGCCTGAAGGACAACGAGTTCGTGGAGAAGTACTGCCACAAAGAGATCAGCCAGTTCCAGAACTGCTACAAGTGCTACATGGACCGCAAGTTCGAGGCCAAGAAGACCGTCAACCAGGGAATCGTGCAGCCGGGCAGCAACCTCAACTACAAGCAGCTCAACAAGTACATGCGCCGCTACCCCAATCCCGTCTAGCTTAGAGTCCATTGAGTCGTTTAATAATACACTATTTACAAAGTACATCGATTCATGTTCCCGTTCAGTAGACCACGTCGGCGTCGCCCAGTCCGGCGGAGGATTGGCTGACGGGCGAGGGCTGGCTGAGCACAAAGTTGGAGGACATGGCACGCAGGAACTGCGGATGCGAGTGCGAGTGCTGTGGCTCGTACAGGTCCGATAGCAGCGGCGGCTTCTCGCGGACGCGACTCAGAAGATCGGTCATCTGGCGAGGTTTCGGAATGGTGGGCGTCGGCAGAGCCAGGTTGATGTGCAGAGGGTAGCCGCCGTGCTCCCAGGTGTCGGCCAGAATCTGGAGACTGCGGTTGGCCTCCAAGACGCGGGCCCGCTGGAAGTTGAGTCGCTCCTGCTGCAGTTCCGACCACTGTTCCTGTGGGTGAAAATCAAGAGAGGTTAACTATTGATCACAATTTCATGTGTGGATCACTCACAAATCTGGTTCCCAAGCGGCCAAAGTACTTGATCTGCTCCTGGACATTGAGCACCTGCTGCATGTACCAATCGCGCGCCTTTTCCACGCCATCGAGTCCGAAGAGGAGCAGTTCCCGCTGTTCCTCCAGCTGCTTTAGCCGCTTCAGCATATTGTAATCGATGCCGTGTTGGAGGGTGTGCCTCCTGGACTCCCGCCGCTTGCTGCTCGTCTTCTTGGGCACTGCGGGCAGGGCCAGGCTCCAGTCCGTGGCCGAGGCAGAAGTGGAGGAGGAGCCGCCATCCGCCGAGCCCCGGTGCTCGAATTGCTTCGACTTTCCTGCGTCTGCCATCACGTTGAGCTGCCAGTTTTGGAGGGCATGTCGAATGTCGGCCTTTCCCAGTGCCGGAGATTTGGGCACTTGTCGTGGCGGCTTGGGCGGCGGAGCAGGCGAATTGTAATCCATCTCCGGAGCGAGGTTAACCTGGGAACGAGGACGCGTTTTCAGGACCTCACCGGCCTGCTGCTGATTGCGGAGCAGGCACAGCTTGAGCCCTGCGCAAAAGCGCTCGAAGGAGAGCAATCCGCTGCTGGGCGTGACCCGACGCAGTGAGTCCAGCACCCCACGCGGCAGACCCTTGGAGCCGTCGTCCTGCCAGCCCTTCTGGATGTCTGTGAAGCGCACATAGCCACTGTGCTTGTCGTCCAAGATGTCGAAGAGTTTCTTCATGGAAAGCACGAACTGCTTGGGCAGGGCGTCCATGTCCAGGGACTGCGACTGCGGACAGGCGTGGCCGCCTCCTCCATCGGCGATGCTGAGGTTCAACAGACTGGTGCTGGTGTTCTGGCGGAGCATCTTCTTCTGCTTCTGCGGGTGGCGCAAAATGGAAAGTGGGATGAGATTATGAATCGTCCCACGCTTGGACCCAATGCATAACTGAATATTCATGGGAGCTCATTTGCATGGGTAAGTCTAAATGGAATGTGTGTGAATTTGGCACGCTGCTTGGGATCTTAGGGCTCCTGAAAGACGCCAAACGAAAGACTCAGGCCACGAACTCGATCTCGATTCCCTTGCTTATTAGCAGGTTCTGTTTTTAGACAAATATTTGGTTCAATTTCATATACCTCCCCTTAATGGCTTGACTTTTTGTAAGGTATAAGAAGTATTCTCCTAATCGCTTAAGTATACTTAACCCAGAATATATTTTTGGCTTAAGGAAAAGGGAACGAGAATGTGATTATTGAAACAAGTTCTTCAGTACACTTACTTTTGAAAAAATGTTATTTCGGGTTTCTACTTCTCTATAAATTTAATCTTAGATATAGCTGTTGGAACCCCTATCTTTCCAACTTGGTTTATAAAACCACTAACTTGATTTGTTTTGTTTATAAACAAAGAGTGTGTCCTCCAGTTCGCTGACTTACCCAAGCTATGCGGAAATCCAAATGCAATTGCAGTCCAGTTCTTCCGAGCGGCTCTTCTGGCAGCCTTTGATTTTGAGGCCGTTCGTCAAGGCTTCTGCGCAAGCTCTGCACCTATTCTGTGTATGTAATGCAGCTTGGCTCTGCTCAGCGCCGAACACCCAAACCCAACCAACTGGTTATATTGACTGCACACTAGAGCCCGCGTCTTTTGGGGCCCGAGTCTCGCACGCATGCGCAACTTGCGCGACTGGTTTCTGTGGTTTTTTCGGTGGATCTTTCAACACAAGCGCAACAGAAAAGTGGGAGAGCGCCAGGAGGCTAACACACACACACACACACAGCCTAGGCCAAAACCACAAATAGAGGGGCTCTCTCTCGAGATTTGGGTAGAAACGTATTTATTAGTAGAAATGCAATGCGCTTGGCTTAATCAGTCGAAAGAGGGAGCTAATCGCCTAGGTTAATAATGTATGTCTGCTATGAACTGCAAACTCTGCGTGATCCAGTGGATTCGAGGTCCTCGAAGTGGATTACTAGAATGAGCCGTTCATCTCAAGGGGTGTGTCCTCTAAAAGCTAGAATTTAAACTTATACTAGGCCGGCTGATCCTGTCCAGCCAGTGCTCACAAGTCGGCCACCGACTTCCGGCGCACGTACTTGGCAAAGTAGTCCGGACGCCAGCACTTGCAGGAGCCGGGGATGAGGAACCAGTCGTAGTACAGGCGCACCTGGAAGCAGCCCAGCTCGTCGTGTCCGTCGCAATGGGCGTCCGAGGGAGCCGCCGCGCCGGCTGCTCCGTTGGAGGAGGTGCCGTCGGAGGCGGTGGCCACGCCAGCCCGCTTCTGCAGGTACTGCTGGTAGGCCTGGAAGTCCTGCACCGAGGGGGCCTGCGTGGTGGTCGAGCTCGTGGGCACCGTGTCCTCCGCATTCGGGTAGAAGATCTCCGCCACCAGCAGACTCACCCAGCGCGGCGAGGACAGGCAGCCGCCGTCCAGGTAGTGGCACCTGGCCTGGATGCAGCGCGTCACCTCCACCGTCTGGGTGAAGTAGCCCTCGTAGGGAATCTGCACCACGTAGCGCCAGGCGCCCTGGTAGTTCTTGGCGAAGACCGGAGTGGCGTACTCCACCTTGGCGGGGCAGGGGGTGGGCGGACCCTCGTACCGGATGGGGCCCACCTCCTCGCGGCGTTCGGCTGTGGGCGTGGCAGGGGCGGCTCCTCCGGTGTCGCCCTGGATGGCCCTGTACAGAGTGCAGAATCTGTGGGAGAAATTTCAATTGAAGAGCTGATTGAAGTAATTGATTGATTGAATTCGTTTTCTTAAACATTTCTAAGCATTGAGTTTCCAGTTGTATGCTTTTTAATTAGTTTCGCCATATAAATATTTATGCAGATGAAAAGTGAAATGGTAACCTCGTTTTCTTTCTCTGCCTCTGAATACCTTTGTATCTAGAATTTCGACGAATTTTGTTTATGATGATTCATGGTTATTAAGTGGTGACCTCTTTACTACCCGAGACATGGCCTTTCCCCTAGCTTTGTTGAAGATTCCTTAAATCTAAGTCATTATAAGATATGAATACTTTATAAAATCTATTTTTAGAGTTCATGAAACTATAGGTACTACCCCCATTTATATTTCCCAGTTGTCTACTTACACTCCTCCGCCATCGCAGAACTTTCGTGGCTTCCTCTCCTCAGCGGCTCTGCGCTGCTGGTGATTCTGCTGCCTCTGCTGCTGCTGGTGCTGCTCCTCCTCGTCCAGGGCGGGATCGAAGTAGCTGTACTCGTTGGACTCCACGCCCTCCGGCAGACTGCGGCGCACTCGGGTGGAGCCCCCAGTCGGGTAGGGTCGGTTGTTGTTGTCGATGTTGTTGCTGTCCAGCTGCTCCACGGGCTCATCGCGAATGATCTGGGTGACCTTGGGCAGGGTGTCGTCGGCCTTGAGCACCGGCAGGGTCTTCGAGAGGAACTTCAGAGTCTGGTTGCGAATGAGTTCACTGGGGAGGAGTTTTTTCCGTTAGAGATATAGGGACTATATCAACTGCAATCACTTACAAGGGATAGGGTTCGCCCAGCACATTCTGTCCCAGCGGATTCTTGGGTATCTGACCCTTGTTCAGGTCACCGCAAATGTTGTGCACCGACACGGCGGACTTCTTGCCAGCGGCCACATCCTTGCACTCCGCGTTCACGAAGGTGTAGGGCGGAGGCCTGACCTTGGGCGGCACCGCATTCGGGGACTCCACGAAGGCGTAGTAGCCCTCCGGAGGCTGTTCCTCAGCGTAGTCCGATGGCGACTGCAGCTGGGCAAAGCCCAAGTGGGCCAGCAGCAGAAAGCTGAGAATTTTCTACAAAGGGTCGGAGACAAAAGGTGGCATCAGATGGCTATGTAGTATACGCATGCCGACGAGTTAATTGCCTCGAAGGGGCAGTGAATGGACCGGCATTGTCCAGAAAGTCAGACAGACAGACACTTTTCGATGTTTTGTTGTTTGGCGAAAGCGCGAAAGTTTCTGTTTCTGTGAAGATAAACAAACCGAGGCAGCAACTGAAACCGAGACGCGACTTTTGCATCTCTCTGCCCTGCTCACTTGACCATTACTCTGTGCGAGGGAACTTTCCCTGAAATTCTGGGCAGTCCAACGAAACCAAAAGTTATCCAGGTCAAGTGGCCGTGTGCTCGGTGGGCGGATGCAGCCGTGCCGAGAAGCTGTGGAATTTCTCTCCTCGCGACACGGTTCACAGCGCCATTTGAATGCGACGTTGGGGGAGCCGAAATTGGGTCAGTCTCTGAATCTCCGCGCTCGTTCTTTTGTTTTTCCCTTCTAATGGGCCAGAAACTCGTTTGCCCTGCGAGAGAGTTGCCCAAATGGAGGCTAGACCGATTTGCATAGGTAAATATTGGTAGCCCAATTGCAGATTGCCGTTCACGGGGCCGAAGACAGGCTGTGTTCTTTCGTGTTCTTGGCCGGAAAAGAACTCGTTGGCGGTCTGTTCCAAATATGCGTGCCACACGAGTAACGGGAAAGTTGCTCGGCACCCGGCCAAAAGCCAGAAGTTAGAACCAGAAGAAGGGGCAGGCAGAGGCAGAACGTAACGTTGCTCCACAGTTAGCTTAAATCATTAGCATGCTCCAGAATCGGGCGGTTCCCAAGCGACTGGGTAACAGTAAACGTGAGCGCTTAGCTTGGCGAAATGTTAGCGCATTGCAAAACAAAAGACTTGGGCAACGAACTTGACTCTAGCAGCTAGCTACCTAGCGGCTAGCAGTTAGCACACCCGTAATGATGACATACCAGCACTAAACGATAATCCATCTCCGCTCGATCGCTTCTTCTTTCACGGTTCTTGGTCTCGGCTCTTCCACTTGGCCTTCTTCTAAGGCTTCAACTTTAATCCGCAGTGGTGGAAAACAGAACCAGACGCGTCAAGTGCAGCAACTGAACTGAGTCTTTGGCCAAGTCGCTGCATACGTTGAACCTCCGGCTTCTTTTAAGCCCGGTCAACTAGCAGAGCATGAGAAAGTGGAAAGAAAGAAAGCTTTACCTTGAATTTCCGAGAGAGCCAAGCTTGAACCGGCTATCCGACCCAAAGGCATACTTTCGGGCGGGCAAAAAAAAACTCTTCACAAATTTGAATTTGGATTTCTCCTTCTTATAAGGAAGTCTACCTCTTGACCCAGTTTCAAGTGTTCTTCAAATTTTATTGACTCGCTTTAAAATCGCATTTCATATCCAACAACTTCACGTTTATTTATGAATACAATGAACATTTCACACCGTAATAAAGTTCTTTCTCTCCAGTAAACAATGTGGCAGAGTCCTTAAACATTCGTTATCAATATAATGTTTTGGTGTAATGCTTTCTTCTACATGTAGAATACATTATTCATAAAGTAATATATATATATATATATATGTTTGTATATAGATCCGCGTTATAATCGCCGCACAAAACGTAGCCCGACATCGAATCGAAAGAATCATATGCTGTTGTGCCGAAATTGTATGTGGGTGTGGAAAAGTTACAGTTAGATTAATATAGAAATCAAAGTAATCGTAATTAAAGGGAATACATGTCCTTAGGTCTAAAACTATGCGCATAGATTGTAGTTTGAAACTTGGTTTCGTGTACAAAAAGCTAAACTTAGGTATGCCAAGCACTTCATCGTTACGTCAGAATCGATAGAGAACTATACAAGTGGGTAAACGGGTGAAATTGGTAACTAAATCAAATAAAATTGTACTTCATTGTTTGGCTAAATAAATATCGGTAGTCGTTAGGTTAAAAAAATAAAACAAATCAATGTCAATTCGGTAAAATACAAAGGAAACCTAATCCTCGTCATTGAATAGATAAACTAAGGCTTACGGATTCTATTCAAGTTTCGCATTCAACTTTCAAACTTAATGCAATATTGCAACTATTGTATATATGAGTACATATCTTAAAGTAAACAGAGTTGTATAACATCTTCATAATGCTTTTTGCTTATCGCTCTCGGTAGCTCCGGTTTAGAAATATCATATAAAGTAAACTTTAGGCTTATGGCTATAGTGCGTTTGTGTATGCTCTTGTTTCGGTATCGTTCTCATTTTCATTTTCGGTTCCTTTTTTCCCCACTTCTGTATGTGTCTATGCTCCGTCTGGACCACAATATCGCATTTAATTCTTGGGCGAAACAGTTATGAGTTTGTGTGGCGTCACAGGGGATATCTGTAATATACGATTTTTTTGCAGTTAGTACGAATTCCTCTAGAGATTCTCCGGTTAGGTTGACTTACCCATAGGGACCGGCCCATGTATGAATCATCGTCATCTTCGATCAGTCCCGATGTGTGATGGTGATTCTGCTGGTCGATGAACAGCAAGGTGTCCTTGCTGCAAGTGTTTGCGGACTTGCGCAGCAGCGACGATAGTGTCTCCGTGTAATTTGAGCTGGTGGAGAACGAGTGCCGCAGGCTCAGACTGGCCGCCGCCGCCTGGTGCGAAGCATTCTCCACCGCCGACACGCTGCTCCTGGATCCATGCCAATTGTGGTTGTTCAGCACCTGTCGGGATAGCTGCAAGCTGGACGAGAGCTGGGGCGTATTCCCATTCCCGTTGAACAAAGCCGGCGCGGCGCTCAAGTGTCCGTTGAACTTGCTCTGCAAAGTGGACGCAGCCGTCACTGAAGTACTTAGTGATCTGGGCGAGGAGTGAGACGAGAGCGAGCTCTCAGAGGAGGAAGAGCTCGACGAAGGGCTCACATGGCCATTTGTCTTGGGCTCGGCGGTTGGTTCGCTGGGGAGTGGAACTTCAGAGCGTTCTTCTTCCTTCTTAGCGGTGTCTTCTTCTTTCTTTTCCTCGCCGAGGTCCGTGCAATCTTCATCCATGGCAAATATGGGCGTGGCTTCTTCTACGGCTAGCTTCTCGGGTTCATCCTTAGCTGCTGGAGGTGCCTCCTTTTTGCTGGTCTCACTTAAACTGGTGTCCACATCAGCATCGGCAAAGGCCAGTTCCTCGATGTTCAGGTCATGGGAAGTTGTCGCCTTCTCCTGAACGTCAGCAGTGGGTTCCTCGGTAACTAAAAGAATACCAAATAGTGATTAAAAAACATCCTGCAATTGTGAGCGTCCAATTTAGCTTACCTTCCACCCTCTCCTGGCAAATTTTGGGTATGTCCACCGGTTTGGATTGAGCCTTCTCTGGCGCCGCTGCCGCAGGCGTTTCAGTGGTCTCTTCCAGCTTGACCGGCTCCTTTTCCTTTCCAGAAGTCGAAGAGGCGGACGACGAAGGGGCTGGGGCAATGCGCGATACCCAGTGATCCCCCGAGTTCGAACTGGACCCGGAACACTCGCCCGCATCCACACTGCGTCTCTGGTAGAAGAGCATGTAGGCCTCGTTATTGATGATGTCCTGCTCGATATCGTCCTCGGGCACCTTGCTCACGCGCTGGTCGTCAAACTTGTACCACTGCCGGTCGTACGGGTTCTTGCAGGCGGCCGTGTAGTGACCCGTCTCCAGGGTGTCTCCCTGGTGGTAGCACACGGCATACAGGTCGTATCGCGTGTCCTTCGGGTCGCAGCGCGAGTTGAGCGTGGAGGAGCGCGAATCGCCAGAGCGAGTCTTCTTCCAGGGATTCGAGCCCAGGCCGAGTCCCAGTCCCAGTCCTGTTCCCATTCCCAGCGAGCTGCTGGCGCTCTCGTGAACACCGCGTGCCAAGTGCGGCGACATGTCGAAGGCGGTCAGGGGAAACTTGACCATGGTAGTCAGCTTGGCCGCCTGCGGTCCCTTAGACTGATGCTGCCGGAAGCGCTTGAAGTGCACCACCAAAATGTCCGGCAGCGACCACAGACCCAGCGTCTTCACGACGGGAAGGTATTGCTGGCAGTGCGGACAGCGCCAGGCGTCCTCGGCACTCAGAGTCTCCGCCTTCGTGTAGTGCTCCAGGCACTGCTCAAGCGTCAGGGAGGCGGTGTCGCTCGGCTTGCTGGCACTCAGTCGCGCCACGCTCTCGTGCTCCACGACGGCCTCCTCCGTGTCCTGCTGTTTAGCTATGAAATGTGCCTCCGGTGAGCTCCACTCCAGCAGGAGCTTGATGTGCTGCGGACCTGCCTCGGAGGAGAGCACGGAGAGCGCCATGTCGATCATCTCGGTGAGCAGCGGGTGCTCCACTTGCTCCAAGTAGGTGTCCGGGTCTGCGGAGGGATCTTGCAGCCGTATCCGGAACATCTCGGCCGGCGGCGTGGCATAGGAAAAGACCTCAGGCTTGAGCAGCGGCGCCATCTCGCGCAGCATACGCTTCTGCAGATCCTGGTAGGAGCAGTCGCGCGGTGCCTTCATGCTAAAGGGGGCTCCGAAGCGCGAGATGTCCTTGCCATCCTTCGCTCGGTACACATTGGCCACTAGGAGCAATAGATCTGCCTGCGATTGAGCGGCAGAAGCAGGAGTCACTGCAGCTGTGGGAGCGGGCTTATCCTTATCCGCCGTCTCTGCCGGGGCGGCAGCCTTGGGAGCAGGAGTCGCCTCTGGCACCTCGATGCAGTAAATGGTCTCAATGCTGGCCAGCGTCTCCACGGGCTGCGTGTCGTAGAAGACGCGTGAGAATCCCTCGGCGTTCAAGTCCACCAGCACCATGCGCGATCCCTCGATGCCCGTGTCCGTTTGGAGTTGCTCCCGTAAGGCAACTATGGGCGATCCGGCCGGGACGCGCAGTCCCATGCGCACCTGGCGGGGCAGCTGCTTCATGTAGACCACCGTGACGAAGATCGTCTGCTGCGTGAGCTGCGGCAGCTGCACGGAGATGCAGTGAAAGGGGTCGAAGGTGTTGGACTGCTTCTCGCAGCGCGGGCAGGTGAGCGAGGAGCGGAACTGGGCCTGGAACACGGCCTGGACGAAGCTGTTGTTGCACCGGATGTGGTTGGCCAGCGTCTCGGCGGCGATCACCTCGTCCGAGCGGCCATAGGAGTTCTGCGCGGGAGAAGTTAAAGAAAGCGTTAGCGGAAGCCTCCAATTTGGCGTTGAGATTGCGCCCACCTTGAGGCTCTTGTAGCGTCGCTTGCTGGCCGTGTTCAGGTCCTCGTGCACCTTGTCCAGCAGCCAGAAGAGAAACTCCTGCGCGTCGTGCTGCGTGGAGCTGCGGAACTGCGTCCCGTAGCGATCCACCACTGCCTTGAAGCTGGTGCTGTGGTCGCTCTCGTTCTTGCAGGTCCACAGCGCCTTCAGCACGTTGGCCAGCTGCTCGGTGAGCTCCCCCTTGGTGCCGAACTTGCGCGAGTTGATCTTGTTGCGGCGCTTGAGGTCAGCCTGTGGATGAAGTGGTCGTGGATTAATAGGTGTATCTCCATCGCTACAATAACAAGTACACTTACCTTGTACTGATCCAGCACAAAGTACTCGGCCAGGATGTCCGTGTGGCTGAGGCACTGCAGCACGGCGTTCATGAAGCACGTGTTGCCGTGGTTCTTCAGCCCCATTACGCCCGGCGTCTGGTCCGCCGGCCACTGATAGCCTCCGATGGGAGGCACTCGCTCGCCTGGTCCGCCTCCTCCTGCTCCTCCCGAAGATCCCTGGGCCGTTGACTGACCATGCTTGTTCGCCTGGGGGGAGGGAAGAGAAACGGAGAACCGTGTTAGTCGCTGGGGCGTACAAATTGCTTGTGCTGGTCAAGAAACCCGTTTCCAGATCGCACTGGAGTGCAGTGGAGTGGACTGGGGGCAGCAATTGGCGCTGGCCGATTGGGTTTCAATTTCGTTGCCAATTAAAAATTGTTTAGCGCTGCGCGCAGACATCAATTTGCGATAAATGAAGAAATATTTAGAAAACAAGGCGAAAAAAGAAAGGCCTGTCAGGCGCAAACGAATAAGTAAATGCTCTTTAACAAAAGTAAATCATCACATGGCAGATAACCTTATGCAGATAAGTCTATGGACTGTGCAAATATTTAATGAACCAATTAGGAGTACATATTAAATCGCAGCTAAGGGGGTGCGCAAACCAAGACGGTGCTTGATTGGGCTCAATCGTCTGGAAAATTTCGGTGTTAGTCACTGAAGAAATCGAAATTGCTATTAAGGTGAATGTTGATGAGGAGGTGTGTCTGGATGGTGAATCTCTGGAACTGAAAAACTTTCCATAAAACAAACTGAAGATCAAGAACTGAGAGTATCTAAACCAAACCGAAGAATAATAAAAACTGATACACTTTTCGATGTATAATCTGTAGCAATTAATGGGGTTTTCCCACTGAAATCTCTTTGTGCAACTGGGGCAACACCTCTCAGAAAGGCCGAGCACGAATTTACGATATTATAAACAAGCTCTGGAAACGCAACGAAAACAAACGGAATGAGTTTTTGGCTGAGGTTGAGGCTGTTCGAATGCCTCAATGTGGCATTTTCGATGTGGCCGAGTGCCTTTAACGGTTTGGGTTGCGTTCAGCAATGAAATTGGCCGGATTATGAAATTGGCAGCCGTTCGTGCGGACGGGGAGTGCACTTCGAGGTCACTCGGCTGTTCGGGGGGGTCAATGCTAAGTGGGTTTATTTCCCGATTTCTTGGTTTCCTCGGGAAATGCAAGAGCCAGTGACGAAAGCAGACAGACGGACAAAAGATGAGTAAGACCAAGAGTAACGTCATCGTTCGAGATTTACGAGTGTGTGTGTTGTACAGAAAATATCAAACAAAAGCCAGCGGATAATGGATTCAATAGAGACAACAAAACAGCGACCGAAAGAAGCGCAAATCGAACACAAAAACCCGTTTTCTGAAAGCGAAAACCCACGCAAACCGAAAAGTGGCAAAGAAATCGGCGGCCAGTGGTAAATTGGCCAAAAGGAAATAAATCTCTGTGTGGGATGGGCTGTATCTCCGGCTGTAGGTGTGCTGGTGTAGGGCTGGTGATCATGACTTTACTATGGGCTACAAGCTCTAGCCCACTGATTAGATTGGTACCTCTTTTCTGCGCCAGCATCCGGTGTAGAATGGCACGATCTCGATGAAGGCGATGCGACTCGCAGGCGAGTGGTGCTCCTCCGACTGAAAGATGCAGCATTTCCGCGGGGGGAGAAGTGGAAGCAGGGAGATTGGTTAGATTGGTTGACAGTTAGCACAGATATTCCGCCACATCATGCTGCAGGGAAGTTCCCATTCCCATTCCCACTTCCAAGACGACATTAGCCGGGATTTCGTTGTCTCATTCGCTTAAGCTTAGTGACACCATTGGCCCCCATCGTTGGCTTTGAATAATTGTTGCTTTTGTTGGCAAATTGACATTGAACTGACGTTGACTGCATCGAACAAATGCCATTTGTATTGTGTTCTCGGGGGACTCGGATGGGGGAGTGACCACATTGAATGGCGGCCAAGTGGCTGCTCGAGTGCCCCGCCAGACAAAAGAAAGATGTGCCCTGCAAAGGGCACGAACTGGGGGCCAACTGCGAGAGACGCCACTCCCGGTTTCTTGGGCTTAAAGCTATAAGCCGATTTGCTGGATAATTAAAGACTTTCAGCTGAGAAGGGTTCCGAATTTAAGCAGCTCAGCTCATTAGGCAAACCCAATTAAAATGGCCGGCAGTGATGTAAGTCGAGCCAAAGCCACCGCCTAAAAAGACTTCACCATTCAGCGGTTGGGACAGGGCCGCCACAAGCGAATAAATTGAGTGGAATGTCCAGATCTAGTCTATATACAGAGGTACCCACAAGTATATATACATCCTCTGCTGACCTAATCGCGCTGGGCATTTCTCACGCAGCTGGAGACAAAGACGTTGCTCATACGCCGCGTTCGCCCGACATCCATTTTTACATTTCTTCGAGCTGCCGGTTAATTGAGCCAGAAGCGCGGAGGCATAGAATAAAAGTGGCTGGCCACTGGCCACTTGTCTCAATTTGCGCCGGCAATTTTATCATCATCGTCATTATTATTTATAAATTTAAGCAAATTTCTCCCGTTTTGTTTGTCGAGCGAGCAGTCAAGTGGCCCCAAATGCTATTCGTTCTTCGTTCTTTTTCCTTTTGTATATCAAGTGTCCTCCCCAGTCCATCATCCCGTGGCTTTGTTTACATTCGCGTATTCCGCTTAACTTGATGTATCGAATTATTATGCCCGCGTCTCGAATTCTTGCCCGCTTTTTTCTGTTTCAGGCAGCAAAAATTCCATTCCGCCAGAGTTCTTCTGATAAGCCAGTGGTGGCGAGTGAGGGGTGGGGATATAGAGCCAGATAACTTATAAATATTGCACTGCACTCGAGTATTTGCCTTTACGTAAGTCACCATATAAACAAGTCGCTCCAGATGCAGATACATATATCTGTTGTGCAGTTACGTTTGCATTTTATTAAATAATTGTAAATAATTGAAGATAATTGCTGCTGATGTGGCTGCCACGGGGTTGTTATTACCTACGAGATCTTGGCCAGAGCATGAATGAAATTGGGCTGGGCTCGTCTGGTCCGCGGAGAGCGGATCGCGAAATCTCGGATCTCGAACAGAGAGCGATCGCTGTTCTCCTACCGGTTGGACGGCATTTTATTAATGGAACGCTCGAGCAGAGACTATTATTAGAGCCCGGTTGCCCCCATATATCTGGCCGCCTTATCGCCACCCATTCGTCAATCGTCTAATCGCAAAATCGTCGTCTATATTCAGTTTTAGCTCGCCGCTAAACGATGAGTTCGACCCGCCAACGATCACGTGACACCTGCGCGAATGTATAACTAATGCATAACGTCACCATAATCATTGATTCCCGCGCGGCGGGATTTACGAGCAGGCAGAACATTTCCCTGGCCGTGATTTTGCAAGATAAGTCTCGAAATAGCGAAATAGCGGTTGGCAAACATTTGGCTCCAACTTTATGGCTTTATTGTCTCCGCCAGGCGTAATCCCCAGTCGAGTAATCTCGAACCGCCCCGTAAACTAATTATATCCCCTAGATATATGGGTGTACGTATATTATGTAAGTTGGAGAGATTCTCGCGCGCGGCTAGAAACGCGCCCATTTCGGAAGGGGCGCGATTACGTGGAGGAGAACGCGGAGCTCTGTCAAGGTTGTGCCCACAAAGGGGCTCTAATCAGGCCACCTTGCGAACACGTCGCTTATCAGATACGAGTGCTCAGGGGCCCCATATCTACATATACAGTGCGAGGCATGAGTAAAGCGCTTTCTGGATCGAAAAGAGACAGCGAATTCTTCAGCACCAAAACAAATGTTTACTATATGATATAGAAATATATGGTGACTAAAATAAGATCGCGAATTCTTTAGAAAAATGAAAAATATTAAGTTTATTTGAATATAAACTAATATCAAATTGATATTAATAATATCAAGTTTTTTTTCTTTGTAGCATTAGATGATCGAGTATTCAAGTCACTTGGGTTGATAGCCACTTCATAACTGACATTACTTAATGGCACTTATTCAGCTGTCATGATCGCTTAGTGATTAAATTAAATACGTAACTGAGTTATTTTAAAAACTCGAGTGTTTCGATTAATCTGAACCTTTTATTATTGCTTATTCAACCATATCTTGTTTTTGAGGTTTCTTCAGTTGAGTTATCTGACTTATACTTCTGATCGGCACTGTCTATTACGACAGCCCCTACGACTTCTGTCAACGCTAACTGATATCTGGCGTTCCGTTTGGACCGAGACCGACTACTTTTGCCAGGCCCACGCGTACGTAGCTTTTTCGGGCAAGGGCAAATCGCTTGACAGCAGACGACCAGCGATAAATTTGCACTTTTCACTCGGACCTGCTGTCACATACGTGTAGTACATATACATAATGGAATATTACGGGTGGGGAGGCCCCAAGTGCACGGTGCGGACTACTGGATGACGGTTTTTGGGCTCTTTATGGGACCCTGTAGCCGTATATCACCGCGGTGGGGCCACCTGAGAGCGCGGTGCGTAATTAACTCCGAATGACGTGGATAATTTCTGGCTGCCTGGCTGCCGTCTGGGAACTAAGCAAACAGAAAAGAGTAACGGCCAATTAGACAGCCTAAGCGCTGAAAACATAATTCCACCATCTACAATCCCTCGCTGTCTGTACGATGTACTGGGTTCGTGCCCCATTGAAAACGAATTGTTAATTTCAAAATGATTGTTTATGAAAATAAACGTGCCGCGGGCCATGGAAGTACGAAAATAAATGCTAAAGGCTAAAAATTCTGAAAACATTTTTTCAATTAGTTTGATCTCAATTGATTTTACCTTGAAAGCGAATTCACTCAGAACGGCAGCAAGAGAGAGGGAGAGAGAAAGAGATGGGAGGGGGCGGAAGAAAGGGGTTGAGCAACCCCAGCGAAGGCAACAACAACTGTAGCACTAGGAATCGCACTGCGAGCACAAACAACAAACAACCATAGACAATAATTCGCACAGTTGTACAACAGCAAAAGTTACGTGTGAGCCACCGGGCGGAAATACGAAATACAAATACAAAGAGTACGCGAGAGGCCCCCAAAACCCCACCCCCCGAAACCCCCTTCATATATGGAATATCCCCCGTTCGTGCACTTGAAATATCATAGAAAATCAGCAAACAGTAGCGGACCCACAGAGGCGCCGGAAGGGGGTTTCAAAAAGAGGGGGGGTGTTTGTAATGCAGGTTACGTACTAATCTCGCCATCAACAAGTGCACCAGCAACAACAACAACAATCTGAGACACGGTTTTGTGGGTGGCTAAAGCTAAAGCTTACGGAAATAGACAAAACTGTTGCTGACACAGAGAGAAAAATGTGCAAGATCATCATGTCAATTCAGAAGTTCATGACTCATTTCATACGATATTAAGTATTTCGATTATTCAATATCACTTTAAAGTGTAATTTTATTATCAAAGGATCTTAACTAAATTTTTATATTTTATTCATATTTTATTCAGGCTTAAAGGATCACCTTTTAAAGTTATCATTTATCTAAGAACAAAATCACTTTAATTTAATAATAATTAATCTATTAAATACTATTTTTTAATAGCTTCCAATATTTTTTCTTGTGTATTTCTGCTTGCATGTGCGCATTCTAACTCACGTGTTGTTTTTCGCGGTGTTGTTTTTGCCTAGATCGTCACACAGAGTGTCACTTCTGACTTTTATGCCACCCCCCTTCCCACTTCCCCACCACCCCCTTCTGCGCCCATTGGCATTTGCAATTTTTGGCATGCAATCTTTAATAAGGCATATTATTGCTGCTGGTGTTGTTGCCGCCGTTTTCACAGTTTTCCCGCAGTTCTCGCAGTGCGATTTCGTTTTTCTTTTCGCATTTCACTTTTCCGCCTTTTGCGCTGCCTTGTTTTGCTGCCTTTCTGCGGCTATTCAAACTCAGCTTCTGAATAAAATCAATGCGAAATGCGCGAATTCACGAGATACGATGCCAAGTGCCAGAGGCATGAATCATAAATCAAAGCAATTGTTTACAATGAGGTAAGCGCACAGCCACAATGGTCAATTGCCACATAATGTCATTAAGAAAATACCCACAAAGCAGCAGTAGTAATAAGTACTTGTTGCTCACAGCCAGGCGAATGTTTTGCCTTTTTTTCGTGGCTATTGTTGGTGAAAGGTGTCAGAAGACAAAAGGTAGTAAGAAAAGATACGACCACAACTGCACCTTGCCCCAAAATCTGTACAGCTTTAGCAGGGAAATCACTTGAGCTTTCTCATAGCGGCTGTAAGTGCAGCTTCCTATCGCAGGCCTCTAAAATGGCACAAACTACGTGCATATAGATACTGTAGTTTTCATTGAGCTTTACGTGCTCCACCCCCACTCTCGCCCCATTCCAATCACCCCCACTTTACTACTCACTGCCGCCTCGCTTTGAATGAAATTAAGTCTGTTTTCGTATGCGGCTATCGTTCTGGAATTTTGAGCGCTAAAAAGGTCAGCTCCACTACTGCAATAAGGTCTTGCCCTCTACAATTAATCAAACTTGTACAGCAACAACTATCAAAGAGCCACAGTGTAGCCTCTATCCGTCGATCTTGAGACTTACAATCTATCTACATACCTATTGGAATCTAAACTAGTTTCGTTTGATCTGTGTGTATATAAATATTTATGGAAGAGTACATTCCAATTTCATAATATAATACTTTTAAAAGATCTTAGATATTTAGATCCTATCAATATCTCAATATAATGATTTAAAAATCAAACCTAAATGTAAATCAATACATTTTTATACGGGACTTCCAAGCACTATTGAAAGATTTGTATTACAACAGTTTGTTTTAACCATAATATACTTATTTCCTAGTTATATCGCCTATTGTATTACTGGCAGCGCCAAGTACCAGAAAATTCGAGACTCTGGAGCTCTACTGTTTACAAATTGATACGCACACTCTGGTCGCCCAATGCAAGTATTATTAGATCAAATTCAATTCCAGAAGTTCCTCGAGCTGCTGGTGCTATCGCCTTCTGGAGGGGAGTGGGTACATCGTGCTCCGGGGTGTGTCACTGCGCCCTGCACTTGTCTTCGGCTCCTCAGCTGTCGCTTTCCCCACTTTGTTGTGCTGTCTTCTCTGACAAAAGCGTGGCACACATTTGTCGACTTGCGCCTCCTTGTCGGGAGCTGAGTTCCCCACTACACAGGGCTCCCAGTTCCCCGGAGATACCGATCCCCGGCTCACCCATCAGTCCGTCATTAACTGCTGTCTCGCTCCAGCAGCGCACGACCTGAAAAACTCTTGTTTTTCGGGCTCTCTGTGTGTTTGCTTGTTTGTTTATTATAGCGCGGACGGAGCAACAAATGTTGGCAACATTTACACAAAAATTGTTTGAACAATTGCTGTCTGCGAAACAAAAGGCGCCCACCTACACCACCTAGTTGCAGACCCCCTGAGCCCCCCCCGAACCCCCATTCCACTCAAAAGCACAACAAAAATTATGATAATAATGAGACGGCAATTGTTTAAAAATAAAATTAATTTCCATGCGCCGTCCTCGCGTATGGTAATCGTAAATTGCCGCTGAAGAGCGTAGAACATTTGAGATACACTTCAAAAAAGCGGAATCCGATGTATTTATAGTTGTGTAAACAAAGGCTTTTATCCGCCACGGAATGGAATGGAATGTGTGAACAAAGACGGCGGCTGCCATATAGATTACCATACCGAAACTCCCTGGAAGACTGGAGGAGGAGGCCAGCCAAAGTCCCAATAAGCCGCTTTTCGGACCGATATATGTACACCGCATATACAGTCCCTTATCATCGGTCACGCAAAATATGACTCAGCACGGGTAGCAAAACAAAAACAGAAACGTGGCAAAGGGCGAGTTGCCCGCTGGGTGGTGACACCTCCACCTCTTTATAGAGCACAAAAGACCCAGAAAAGCAACGGTGCCAAATCGGAGGAACTCAGATGGAGGTGAAGATGCAGATGCAGATGCATATGCCATGTGCCCAGGCAAAGACAAAGGCAAAGAGCAGCCGCAGAGACGAGCAAAACAAAGCAGCCGATAACGCACTAAGCGATGTGAATACGGCTCCTGATAAGGGGCTCTATAGTATAGTAACGGAGCCAAGTAGAAGCTGCACTCTAAACAAAGAAAAGAGAGGGGGGTTACTAGAACTATATGGGCCACGTTTATGCGCACTCATCAATTGCAAATAAACAGTTCGTGTTACATTTCCTATTTGCCAGTAATTTAGACACAATGACTACTTATTTAACCGAAGTACACACCCTGAAAAGTAATCTTTCTGCTATAAGAGACTTCAGAAGAATTATAGACCGTTGTTGTCTGGAAAATGATTATATGAGTATTTTCCTTGACTTTTTATTATTCCTAATCAAATTGAGTTGGAATATAAATAACACTCGGTGCTGAATAATAACTGTACATAGAAGTCTAGTTCTAAGCAAGTTGCTAAACAGAGAACAATCTATTTAACACCTCAGACTCTTGATTGATTACTTGATTAAGTCATTTCCTATAAAGCAAAGAGTGAATATTATCATTACGTGCGAACTAGAAGCGTAACACAATAAGAAGTATCGCTGTACAGAGTGAATCACTCATTACATGTTGACTATATTTGGAATGGAAATAAAAACAAGAGGGCTGAATACTATATTTAATTATTACGAATTACGAATTTATTAAAATGTTTATGATTCACTAATTCTATTATTTAGTTTAGTAGCTCATAAAGACCTTAGAATATTTGTGACACTTGAAAAATCGTTATTTTAAAGGGCACTTTAATTGATACGTGTTCTGCATTGTTCAGTATTTAGTTGCCGCATAAACCAAATAAGATCCTAAGTAAGAATCCTAGAATCATTTATAGATTTCATAAAGGAAAGACCGAATTATTTTAGAATCTTAATCAGTTTCCAAAACTGCCCTTAAAAAATACATGATATTTTTGAAAAATCTATAAAACCAGATATAGTAACACCATCTCTATCTGTATCTTACCACGACATTTACCGTTGAGCTCAGGTGCTGGGCGATCCGGTTGAGAAACTTCCTGAAGGACGAACGGCGCAGAGCACGTGTCCGCTTGTTGTTGTTGTTGCTGCTGCTTCCATTGCTGGCGGTGGTGTTGCTGTTGCTGTTGGCCGTATTGTTGTTGTTGGTGGACACAAGTGGAGCCTCATAGCTGCTCAGCGAGACAATGCTGCCGCTCCTGCCACGCCCCCCGCCCACGCAGGACGAGATGGCCGTGTGGCTGCCACGTCGCTCCCTTCCTCCGCCGGCTTCGCTATCCCTGCCGCCACTTCCGTTGTCCTTTTCCGAGGACGACGCCACGGCCGCCGCGGCCGTCTTGAATTTGCGCGACCAGCGGAAGGGATTGCGTGGCATGGAGAAGGCGCGGCGAATCTTTTTGGCGGCATTCGTCGTGGTTGTTGTTGTAGCTGTGGCAGCCGTAGCTCCTGCTGCCGCTGTTGTTGCCGTCGAGTGGGTGGTGGCGGCGTCGCCCTCGCCCTGCTCTCCTCGCTCCTTTGTCGTGCCCATCTTGGTCTCTCGCTCTCGCTCTCTCGCACACTGAACACACGGATTTCGGTCACATATATTTGTTGTACGCGAATTTGCGAGTGAATTGCACGGGCGTAGGACGTACTGTACTACTTAACTTAACTAAACTAGCGCGAATTGACCTTTTAGCAGTGATTTCGCCGCCCGTTAATGCACTTTTTCCGATTTTCGCCTCGCTATTTGGTGTCTGCCTCCGCCTCTCTGCGCGCTGCCCCGCCTCCTCTCTCGCTCGCTGACCCACTCCGCGGACGGTTCCGCCTTTCGTATGCAAATACTTTCACTTTTTCGGCGGCGGCGTTGCACCAGAGCACTCTGTCGCGCGATCGAACCGTTTTTTATTTTGGGGCCGCGAATGGGGCGATTGGGCGAGTGTAGGAGCAGCGATAACTGGAACTGTCAATCGATGGATCGATGGGGGCGGTTCTCATCGATGTTTGTTATCGATGTTGAACTATCGATTTTTACCCAGCCCTGGGTCTAGTTCCCATTTTCGCCACAGTGGCGCTGCAAAAGGTTAAGTTATCGAATTTAGTTCCCGTTTCCACCACATTGGCGCTATTAAAATGTTAAACAGTGCGATATTTAACAGCAATGTTAAAACACAACCAGGGGATTCCCTAAACTGCTGAATTGTTGAAAATTCAAAAGAAAATTTATGCAATTTAATAAGAACGATGTAACTAAGTTTCAAAGTCAAGAAAATTCTAGTACAATCCTTTCTTGGTTAAAAAAATTCAGTTTGTTGAATTAAAAAATTCCTAAAAGTTTAATTTGTATAGAAAAGCTGATTAACGGATGTCCAAAATTTAACAAAACAACCGTTTTGGGAATCACCTAAATGTTTAAATATACTGCAAAGATGTCAAACGGTCACGTTGAAAGAAATGTACTAATGACACATTTACCAAAATTAACTTTTGTTGGCAACGCTGTTAGCCGCCAAAATATAAAGTTTTAAAAAACATTCAGATCTTTTAATTTTAAAAAGAACAAAAAATTAAGAATCCCTTCTGGCGAGGGATTCCTGGGGAGTTTTAGGTTTCAGTTTCAAAATAAATACTGCTTTCCGACGTTCTGGCCGTCTGTCTGAACGCCATGGAAAAGTAGTTTACAAAACGAAATTCATTCACATATTTTTAGCCAAGTTTTAAGAATTAAAAGTTTTCAAGTTTTTAAGGCAAGGAAACGGACGTCAGCCTATCGATAAACAAGTGACTTATTTTTAAAATACTAAAATCAATCGAAACAGCTAAGCGCGCAAATTCGAATTCCTTACTCCCCCAAACCCATCAACTTATGTGAGCTATTTTGGCATTTGGCAATCAACCATTTTTGGCTACCTAATTTATGCAAACAATGCTGATAAATTACTTGTGTACGCGTGCAATTTAAAGTGGAATTATGCCGTCAGGCCTGCAGGACACGAGCACTGCGAAATTCAGCGGTCGCAAATGATATTCAAATACCCGGTTGATACTCGAGATTTACGCCGGAGACAAAGCCATAGCCGGCGGCGGGACACACGCAAAACAGGACGACGACGAGGACGAGAGCGGACGGACGGCTCAGTTTCACTTTCATCACTTCAAACCCGATTAAGCACCTCATTTTATGTGTTATTTATCTACTGATTGGATGGCGATACGGGCGATACGACGGGGATATTGGGTGGCTCGGGTCTATTGCCATTGTTGTTCTCCTTGCGAGTTTCCTTGCCTCGCCTCGCCTATTAAAAGACGACAAAAATACGCGTATAAATGCCACATAAAACAATACAAAGAATAATAGGCTACCATTTTTCACCGCCCCAGCGCCCACCGCCGACGAGCCACACCCACTTTTGCGAGTCTGTCAGGCAGCCGCTCAGTCGGCGACACCTGTCAGGAGCCCGCTTTCTCCCACTTTCTCTCCCCGGGCGCGTATGTGCGTAGGCATAAAATAAATAAATAAAAAATTGACTACCAGACGAGGACCCACAGGGTGTCCTTCTGTCCCTCCGTCCCTTTTCGCTCCCCGGCCGAGAAAATAATATTATGTCGACCCATTGAAACGAGCATGATGTAATTTTCTTTTCCGTTAAGTTTCATTTGGTCGATAAGGATGAGTGAAAGTGGCTTTCCCATGTTGACACACACATTTCCTTTATGATTCGGGGGGCAGGTGCTGCATTTCCACTTCCATTTCCATTGGCAATTTGCGAATTTGCAATTGTAAATTGTACGTTGAAAATCCAGTTCGCAATTCGACACTGCTTAGTCTTAGCCGAATGACATAATTCCGGGATTCAATTATATTGCCATATTACATAAGCCGATTACAGCGATGATAACAAAGCATTAAACTCATTAGGACGGCTGAAGGAGGCGGCGGGCGAGAGGGGCGTGGCAGTGGGACAGACAGACAGAGAGGGGAGGCGAAATGAGATGGCAGCTGGCGGAGGCCATGCCCATTAAATGAACTTATCAATAAAAAAATGAAAGCAGCGGGAAGGAGCGGAAAAAACAGCACACACCCCCGTCAGAAGTACAGCGGAGACTCCTTAAAAGGGACATGTATTTAACCTAAGAGCAGCCTAAGTGAGATTAAATAAATATTAAAGATATAACTATCTTATCCTATATCCTATTATGATAATATTAGGGGTCTACCTTTCCAACTGGGTCGTTCTGGTCCACCCTAGCCAAACTCCACTGTGGCAGGACGACAAACAGTGAAAGGAAAAAGTCGAGAAAGACAATAAAGGCAAACAGAACATAAATTGAAGCAGGCCGCGCCAAATATCAACAAAGCTTGCCCAGTGGGTGGCAAACACACCCGCCAACACCCACCCCGCGGAGAGAGAGAGAGAGGGAGCAGGGAGACGGGGGCGTGCGAGAGAGCGCGCAGAAAAAAGGCGATATCGCATATCAAGAAAAATCACAACGCAACCAAAATTAAATGTCCCCTGTGGACATCCGAAAAAGAAGCAAGCAAGGAAGGCAAGGGAGCTGGAATGAAAAATGATTGACTTTTATGGTGCAGCGCATATTCGGTCTTTAACATAATATTTGTCATAAAATTAAGGGCTGAAGGAGAGAGGCAAACATTGTCATAAAAAATTTGCTAAATGCCGGCACACAGGAAGAGCTTCCTTTTGGCCAAGGCACACAAAAGTTCATGCAGTTCACAAATTGTACACACACCGCCACACGCACACATGTGCGCGCACTTCCGGTTAAAATAATAATGCCCAGAATCGTGAGGGGCGAGGGGTGAGGGGGGTAACTGAGGCAGGACGATAGCTACCAACAAAAGCAATAATTATGGCAAACGAGTTTGCCTCGTCTTACGCCTTTTGTCGCCCATTTTCCTGCTTTGACAGAAGCCTTAACCTACAAAGATGTGCCTTCTGCCCCCTCCAAGTCGCCACCCATGAACCAACCACCCCCAATCACCACCTCACCCCCCTCCCCCCCACTCACACAAACGCAGAGAGACACCCAATGCTTTTGCTTTTGCTGTCATGTTCGAGCAACAAAGCAATCGAAGCTGCCCCGCAGCCCGCCAAAGAAGCCGACTATTGTTGGCCAGCTACCAAGGAAGAGCCCCCTAACCACCCCAACCACCTCCCTTGTCTGTCGCCCCTTCGCTTTCAGTGTGTTTGTGTGCAGGAAATTTCGTTTTATGCGCGAGACAAATCGCACCTTATTATGGCAGTCGCGCATGTGTGTGTCCGTGTGAGTGGGTGGCTGGGCGACTTTGGGTTGGGCGGCAATAAGGGGCTTGTGCAGACACTCGGGGGCTTTGGTGGTGTGTGTGCGTTTCGACTTTGCGACGAGCCATTATCCACACTCATGCACCCACGCTCTATCTATGGCTTTATCACCCAACAACAACGATCGAAAAACACCCGCCCGCCCATCGGAATTTACATTTTACGTGCTGCATATGTGTACCGATTGCAAGAGTGTGGGTGAGGGTATAAAGGGGATGGGTGGTTTAAAGGGTCCCCAAAATGGTTGGCCAGCGGATGCGCTACTCCGCCTCCTCCATTTCATTACATTCAATGCCAATCGAAGTAACGAAAACAAAACTAAAAGTTCTCCAATATTTTATACGTTTTCACCAATGTTAGTTAATGGATTTTGAATTTGTTAGCCCTCACTTTGAATATTCACCAGGACATTAGGGGATTGAAAGCACTTAAAGTTGGGGAATTCTTACATCTAAGGATCACAATAGGTCATATCTGATCCTTGGTCCAGTTACATCAAGAAACATGGTAGAAATAATATTACTTCTAAGATTTTCGGATTCAGAGGGCCAGCCTTCATTATCTACTTCTATGTTTTTATCTGCGCATTTATCGCATTCCCCTGCCTTCGCCAGAATTGCAATAAGCCATTTTGGCTAACCATCCGCCCAACTCCCGTTCTGGGTTTTTATTGCACCCATTTAAACGTATCTCCAGCGCCATCTCGCATCTCCAATGGCTGGCAGTTCGCAGTTCGTAGCGGGCATAATTATCAGACGACGGCATCCATTTGTGGGTCAAGACGGTTCAAACGGTTTCCAGTTTGAGTCTGATACTGAGTCCGATTTCGAGTATCTGAGTCTGAGTCACAGTCATCATCGATAAGCGGCGAGCATTAGTTCAGTTTCCCTTTTGCCTTCCAGCGTTTTCTTTCCAGGAAGAAGCCAGCAGACACCACGCCCGCTACAAAGGGAAAAGCAAGGAAGCGGCAGCAAGAAGCGGCTGTCGACTCTTTCAAGCTCCTTTTTGTACATGGAATACAGTGGAACTTTACTGAAGTGAACTTCGTTCTCGAATTAAAGTATGAATCGAAAATTTGACATATTCAGCCGTCCGTAGAAGTATGTTCGTTTTCTATTGCATGCTTTTAGGCACTTTTTTAAGGATTTCAAAACGCTAGTAGTTAAACTTATAGGTAATACGGCCTGAGTAGAAAGCCCTCATATAGTTTAAATTTGTAACTATTGAGAATTTTTTATATTGTAACATTATTTTTAAATGGATTTCAAAACTAATTTGGCAGTTTAATTTGTAAGACTTATAATACGAGGTTAATATCAGTGTGACTTACAGAATTTTGACTGTGTTTTTTGGCGGCATTGTTTGTGTTTGCTTTTGTTTTTCGGGCGGCAGTGGGTGATGGGCGATAGGTGGTGGGTGCTAGGTAGGCGGTGGGCGGTGGGCGGTGGGCGGCGTAGGGCTCTCTGTGCATCCGCTCGCCGCGTGACTTGCCCGAGGGATTGGATTTGGGGCGAGGCGGGCGGTGGGGGATGTCCTGCCGCCGCCTCCCTTTTTATCACATTGTTTGGCCGCTTTGTGCCTGCGCGAAATTTCATTCACAAAACTTGCCTCCGCCCCCCGCCCCCTTTCACTCTGTGTGTGTGTGAGCGTTTCTTTTGCGTTTGCTCTTCGTGGTGCGTGTGCAAAAAAGGAGGAAGGAAAATAAAATAAATAAAATGAGCAGAGCGACTTGTGCGAGGAAAGGACTGCGCAAAATCCTTGCCACCCCCTCGGCCACCCGCTTTCCTTGGCTTTCCTTGCCTCTCCTCTCGTTTCGATTCGTTTGCTTTCGTTTTGGTCAGGCGGCGTCCTTGTAACGGTTATATCTGAAAAGCTGAGCGTCGCAGCTACCTTGGCTGGGAAATTGGGAAATTGCGAAATTGGGAAACTGCGAAACTGAAACAGCAACTGAGAAACTGAAGCTGGCACCGAAATTGAAGAGGATGCTGCCCCGAGATGCGATGCGATGCGATTGGATGCTCAACTTACCAAACTGTCAGATGCGGCGATGATAACGAGTCTGATTCTGACTCGAAAGCGGTAGCACCCACCTAAAAATCCCCCCCATGTGGCACTTTTAAACTGTCCTGGTAATGCACTCGATAACATCCTGCCAGCCAAAGAGTTTTGGGTATCAATTAGCAAGCAGGGAGTATTGGCATGCAAAAAATTATTTCCTTTCACTAATTAGTTGAAAATAAAAAGATCTTAATATATAAAGATAGAAACAATACGATATTATTTATTTATAATATGCCAGTAACCTAATCTTTGGATTAAAGTTAAGATTATCTAAAGATATATCAAATTAATTATAAAGGAAATATTTTAAAATTTGCTAGTGGAATTACTTCAAAGTTTATTCAAGATGGATCATAAATAAAAGGATGAACTTTAACCTGATCTTATCAGTGATAAGCAATCCAAAGATTTTATCCAAAACTTGTACTAAAGGGTATCTAGGACTCTTCCTTGGGTTAGCTTTTCCCTTCTAGTTGTTGGTATTATTTTGTTATTTGTGCAGGCATTTTGGTTTTGTTTTCCATTTTCTCAGTGCCTCTCCCATCCTTACACCCATACACACAAACACATACGCTCGCTCGCCGCAAATTTTCTTGAGGGTTATTCCGTTTCTTATCAATTTCTGCACGCACACCGACAAGCGAGTGTGTGTGTGTTTGAGTGCTCGTGCCCGTGTGTGGGTGTGGGTGTGGGTGTGCGCCCGCATAAGTTTGACACATTCATATCCATGCCACAAACACAGAAGCACACAAACACCAGCGAGCCATCTTCCAAGTTCTCGATGTCCTGGCACTTTCACTCTCCTCGTGGCTCCCTGGCTCCTTGGGTTCCTTGCTTCTTAGACTCCTGGGTTGCTGGGTGGTTGGGTTCTTGGGTTCTTGGGTGGTGTGTGTGTGGTGTGTGGTGTTTGGGGTCCTTTCTCCGCTCGTCCTGTCCTGTTGTCCTTGCATGTGTCACAGTTATTGATTGGAATGCGCATAAATTGAAGCAAACTGCTTTCCAAGCCAAATGATTCCCGCCCGCTTTCCTTCCTTTCATTTTCGTTTTCATTTTCATTTTCCTCTTCCTCTTCCGCCTCCCTGTTGTTATATAGTAATCTTTGTATTTTTTCGATCTCTGTTTGTTTTGCTTTCCCACTTCACTTGGTCACTTTCGTCGGCTCGGGTGTGGCTAATATGCCCAGTGTCGCAGGCCCAGGACTTCACATGGAGGCCTCCCCTTTGATTTGTCGTGGCAGTTACTTAAGTTAATTACCAAAAAGAAAACTTAATAATTCAAGTGCTGTCTGTCCGCCCACTCAGAGGCCCCCGACTAACCGCCAACTATTGAGTGAGTGGCTGCTTTCTGCTTTCACTGCCTCCGAATCCACTGGTTCCAGTGATTCTGCTGCTGTCGAGTGTCTGTTTGAAGGTCGGCGTGGCCTTGGCTGTCCATCGCAATTCGACTGCCGGCGAGAACTCGGCAGAATATGCATCAAATTGGTCATCAGCTCGGTGGAACGATGAACAGACTCTTGCTAGAAATATAGAACCTAGTAAAATGTTAAAATTTGTAATCGAAACATATAGAAATCGGTATTCTTAACTATTAAGGTATATTATTAAATTCATTTATTATTTAAATTACATATACTTATGATATATATCTATATCTACGACTGATCGAGTTAAACTAGTTTCATTATCACGATACTATTCAATTGTTGAGACCATATTCAATTGATATTCCTGGGGCATATTAATTGTGATCCGCAATTGGCCGTGTCCCATTACCTCGCCGCTAATTGCCAATCAAGTAGCTGCAGGATACCGGAACTGGGGACCTGGTTAGCCCGGTGGTTGGGTAGTTGGGTAGCTGGGGACTGCATCGCCTCCCGAGGCACCTGGCTATTATCTCTCCATCGACTGCGACAACAGCCCACTGACTCCTACTGACTTTGCCCTAAGCTGGCGGGCGAAACTAAAACACGTCGAGTGGGATTAAACGACATTATAGGGTATTACACATTTAGGCCAAGTGAGACAAAGACAAAACGCCATAACGAAATGCGCACACAAAAGCCAGAGACCGAAAAGTAAAAGTAAAGGCAATACGCAGGGGGCAGGACTCGGCGGCAGGACGAAATAGATGAGTCGAGTCAAGTGGGGACTCCTGAGTGACTCTCTCTCCTGCTCCTGCTCCTGCTCCGCTGCCGTGATTAAGTGCCCTGCAGCAAGTAATTCTTCTTACTTCAACTCGAACTGGCCTTAAAAATGGGTTTTCGAAACGCCTGTTAGTTAACAGCTGTTAACAGGGACGGCGGCAGGATGGGTCCAGGTCCTGGAAACCGACGGCGGAGAGCGACGGCGCATGGGAGAGCGCACGGCTCTCCTTTGTCAGCTGCTGAGCCCTCGGGCGTGAGTTCGGCCGCGCATTCGGGTCGCTTCGGCCAGGACTCGGGTCCTTGTGGACCGCTCGCACATTCCAGTCGAGCGCCATCTGCAATTGTGGCACAGTCAGTGCCGTTTGGGGCCATCAGCAGGAAGCAGGATTGTACGGTATTTGTCCTGCGACGTCGCGTCCACAAAAAACACACACAAAATCCAAAAGCTAGCCAGTAAAAAGCAGCAGCCATTGGCCAACGGCGAGGAGCTTCAGGCCTTCAGCTGCGAACTCAGTGAATAAAACGGTACTCGGGTCTTCAGGGGGCGAATAACCAACGAATAAATGCGAAACTAACCCAAAATACATAGCTCAAATCGAGGAAAAGAAGCAGGAAAATCTGCCAAGCATAACTTTCGAGCACTGCCTACCACGCCCCCCGCATTTCGGCCGTGTGTCCCCGCCCACACACATGCGAAAATAACCGTTACACGGCCGTTGATGCTGCGCTCTGCGAGGAAGAAGCAGAAGTAGGGCCTACACCCCACCTCCCCCCGCCGAGTATTTAGTACATATTTACCTATTTACATAGGTAACACACATAGGTATTTGCCACTCGAAGAAAAGTGTTTCCCCCAGTGCTTTCGAACTCGTTAATTCGCCAAAGAACACGGACGGTTGCCCCCTACCGAAATGTTATATAATGCAAAAATTAATGCCCCCGCATTTCGGGGAGCTGGGCTCGCTCGCCCATTCAAATGGCGTTCGATTCGTGGAGTATAGGGAAAAGCGAAACCGAAAAAAGAAAACCCTAAACCCAAAACCCAAAACCCGCTGAAGAGTGTTCCAAAGTTTTCGTGCTACGTTCCGGGCTTATATAAGCGGCTGTTGTACTGAAATGAAAGGATCCCACAGCCAGCACACGCACCAACAAAAAAAGAGAAAATCCTTATACATGTACACCATGGCCCACGAGTGTGCGTGTGCGTTCGTGTGTGTGCGAGTGTGTGTGTGTGCGCAGTGTCAACGCAGCAAATAAAACAAAAGTGAAAGTTAACACACAAAGAGCGGAGGCAAAAAGCCTCCGAAAAAGAAAGAAAGCGAAGAGGACAATCGAGGATTGAAATGAAACATGAAAAACGCTGAACAAAGTCCCGAATCCTTTGTGATACACACGTTCTCGAGGGTTATCGAACAAAAAAGGACAGGAAAATGATTTGGGATGCTTTTTTTCATTCTTGCTTTTTTTTTTCAAAATATGCTTCGATTTCCACTTCTTGGACTTTGGCTCTAACACCAATACCAAGGAATCCCCACAGAGAGAAAGCCAGAGAGGCGCACACACACGCATGGGCTTACCACCAATACAGCGAAAGGGGCGACTTCTTTTGGTCCTTCTTGCTTCCACACTTATTCCTATCCTTTCCGTCTTCTTCTTGTTCCTGGCCAACTTCTTCTTCTTGGCTAAAATCCGAAAAAAGTGGCATGCGGAGTGCTTGCCTGGCTGCCCTAAGTAACTACTCACGCACACACACACACACTCTGGTTCGCTCGAAGGACCAAAAAAGAGAGCAAGAGAGCGGGCCAGAGAGCGCTGGAGTGTGTGTGTGGGTGGATGAGAGCTTACACCCACGATTCCATCCTTGTGGATCCCTGCGTTCGCTGCTTCTGCGAGCTGTGAGTGTGTGTGTTTGCAGCGAAGCCAACAAAAACAAGCAGCGGCTGAGAGAAAGCAGAAAGCAGAAGCAGAGCAGCGAATTATATAAATTTCTTTGCACTGCCCGTGTATCAGTGTGTGTGTGTGTGTGTTAGATATACGGGATTTCCACGACCGTTTTTTTCGGCTTTCTTCTTTTGTGTGGTGTTCGCGTTCGCTCGGTTTTACCGTTAAAAAACTTCGGCAAAACGAAGAGCTCCTGCCATTATCCTCTGTGAGGAAAATCTTCAAGCAAATTTGGAAAAAGCCTAGAAAAAGTGTTTAAAAATGATTTAAAGTTACTAATTAACGTCTGTTCTTTCGGGAAAAGTTCCCCAAATCATATTCCTAACCATTAGCATTACCATAATGATTCTGAGAGAGCGCAAATAGAGCGCATTGGGAAATCGAGAGCGTGAGCGCACAAAACATTTCGAACAATCCCCCACCAACATTTTTTTGACTGAAAAACACACATTAAAATCGGAAAAATGCCCCCTGAAAGTGCCTAACCACAATTTCTTTGTCTTTGTGCAGATTTCTTAATTAATTAATTATGTGAGCAACCCAAACCCCATAAAAAAAGTAAAGAAAAGAAAGAAAAACCAATTCAACGAAGCAAACGAATTTCAAAATGTCCAAATCCAATTCCAAGGTTATTGTGCACCACCACCACCACCAACCGCAACCACAAATACAACAATAATAATAATAGTTAAATAATAATATTATGAGAGTAACAGAGAATTAACCAGTTAAGCGGAGTGTGTTCGTAAAATCGCGGTGATTCCGACTCGATTGACAGCCAGTGACCAGCTGGCAAGGGGAGCAAGCGACTCTGGCCGGGATTCATGCCGGATGTGCTGGATGCGGACGCTGGGCAGCAACTGAAGCTGGAGCGGCTCTGGCTCTGGGATCAGTGGATCGAGTGGATCGAGAGGATCGAGACGGATCGCGAGGGAGACGATCGATCGAGCCAACGAAGAATACCGCTCCGCAGCCCACACTACTGATGATGATGGGGCCATGAGCCCATCATTACTCGCATTGAATTGGAGTCGCAAGCGCGTCTCAAGCGGGCCTGCACCATGCTAGCACCGCCGAACCCGAGGTCAATATGCGGCCAGGACCCGGGCTGGTCGTGATGGCGCTTGCGTTTATTTCGGGGGCTCGGCGTGGCAGCAGCAGCAGCATCTTCAGCTCAGCAACAGCAACACCAACAGCGGCAGCAGCAGCAACACCTGCGTCTGCGGCAGCAGCGACATCTGCATCTGCAGCAGCAACATCCGCAGCGGCAGCAGGAGCGGCGGGAGCAGCAGGAGGAAGGGGCAGAGGCGGCGGCGGAGGAGTTGCAACCGCGTTACCGTCCACTGGCGAGTCGTCGTCATCGTCATTCGTGCGCAGCTCTGGCTCATACCTGCTGCCCATCTTCCTGCCCCACCATCTCGACCTTGCGCTCCAGTTCCACCCACAACTGCCGCCGAAGGGGGAGTACAGCCAGTACAGTCGTGACTTCGACCACCAGCACTCCGAGTCCTGGGTGTCCTCCGCGAGGATTGCGGATAGGCGGCAGCAGCGGCGACGGCGACGTGAGAGCAGCAGCAGCAGGGACATAGCAGGCAGAGCGGGCGGAACGGGCGGAACAGGGGTCACAGCGTCCAGCGAGGACAAGAACCAGGAGGAGGAGGAGCAGGAGGAGCCCGATCGCGGCCTGACCGTGCAGTTCCCCTCCTCGCAGGCCTACGACGAGGACCAGGACATCTTTGCCCTGGTGGCCGAGGACGACCTGCTGTCCGAGGAGTCCTTCGATCGCCTGATCAAGCTCAACGAAGACGCCGACGAGGAGGACTACAACCTGCAGCAGCCGCAGCAGCAGCCGCAGCAGCAGCGACAGCAGCCCCAAGCGGAAACGGAAATAGACACAGAGCCGGAGCCAGAGAGCGAGACGGAGACGGAGACAGAAACGGAAGCGGAAACAGAAACCGAGCAGCAGCAGCAGGACGAGAGCCGACTGATTGATGAGGGTGTCCTGCAGCACAGCGAGCACAGCAACAGCCACTCGAAGGAGTTCGCCAACAGCTACAGCTACGATAATAACAATAACAAACGGGAGGCCAGCGGCCACATCCTTGATGCCCAGACGGCCCAGTTGATTGGCCACAAGGATAACAGCCTGTCCGCCGTGGCCACCACCGAGTCGGCAGGAGCAGCAGCAGCAGGAGCCAGCAGCGGCAGCACCACCACATCCTTGCCAGCGCCCGTGGATCTGAAGAAGTCCATACTCGGGACTGCGACTTCGCTAACACGCCTTAATCCTTGGATATCAGCCTGTGATCTGGCACAGCCGGGCACAGCAACCGACTTGCAGGTGAGTGTGACTTTATTTTCGTCTTTCTGGCCCAAGGCCCAAATAATCAATCCTTCGGAGTGACTGCTTCGGAGCTGGGATCTCCATCTGCGCTTTCATCATCTGGGATTTCTGCCTTCAAGTTCCTCTTTTGACCATCAAGAACTAACCACACACACTGTGGAAAATCTACTTAGTGTCTCATACTTATAATTGTCTCTTTCATTGGGATATATATATTAAAGTCTCTAGAGTTCACGCTATAGTATTAAAGGGATAGGGAAAAGACAAAATATGTACCAGAAAACTTAGCTTTTGACCATGTATTTACCATTTCCATCGAGAGCAGTTTCTTACATTCATGGGGATATTTTTCCTAGTGCAAGAAACTGTCAAGCAATCGACAACAAAGCTCGGCTTAAGTGCACACCAGTGCAAATACAAGGAACACGCACAAAGACCCACTCGAATGCATATACAAATTGTGTGCATTTCAAGGGACTCTTAATGCAGGGGACTCAACCCGGCAATATTGAAAGCAGCTGTCGATTGTTGGCCATGTCGATGGCTTTGCCAGGTGGAAACCTGCCTACTTTCGTGGGCCAAACTAGGAGATTACTGGAATTCATTACTTTTAAAGTCAGTTAAAGTTTGGTAACGATTGCCTGCCAGCCAAAGACCTGGCACCACATTATTATTGTCGCTATCGAGGCAGCTACTTTGGGTTTGTTGGCTCGCCACTCAAAGTGCCAAAGGAAGAAGTGATTTTTGCCCGCTTTATAGAACATAGTACATAGTACGTAGTACGGTGTTCGTTGTGACAATTGTGCGCCACATCTTCGACCACTTCAAGTGCCACGACAGCTTCATCATGGCCGGAATGGGAGTGGGAATGGGAATCGGAATGGGAATCGTCATCATCGTCTTCGCCTTCGCTGGAATCATCAGCGGTAGTGCTGGTAACTGGCAATTGGCAACTGGAAAAACGTGCTGCAAATCAAGGAAAATGCCTTGGTAATTGTGCCAAAAAGTGGAAAGCAGAAAGCGGAAAGCGGAGGGACAGGCAAACACTTTTCAATTGATTCCGTCTTTTTTTCGGCTGGCTCGTTTTTGGTTGCCTGCCAAAAAATCCCAGCTAACCACTCACCTATGGAGGAGGCCCTCCCTCCCACAGCTCCCGCTGCCCCTCAATTGGCTCTGCCAAGTGTAATTGAGATCTTAATATTTATTAATGCATTCCCGCCCTAATGCAAATTTAATTGAATCGAACAGTCGCTCGCCTTCTTCGCTTTCGGTCTTTCAGAACCACAACTTAGTTGGCTCCCCGACTGACAGACAATTAGCCGGAATCCAGTTTCGAATGGCACTCGCTTAAGCCGTGGCCGCACTATTGATTTTCCCATCATCGGTGAAAGCGAAAATACCTCTCGCCCAATGTATTTAATTTCGATTGTCTATCACTCAGCCAGTCGGCAATTAAGCAATTAAATCAATCAAGCCATTTCAAGGATGCGGCCAGGACCGTAAACGAAGTGTTTAAAGCACAAATAAATGGTCTCTTCTTGGATCGTTTGGTCTATTAGGATTTTCTAAAATGTAGGCCATCTGAAGGAGGATAATATCAGAAATCATCATAAATAGTTGATAGATTGTTTGCTTGATTGCAAACTGGAATAATCCAGGATCTAAATCTTTATTTTAAGAGTTCATTAGAAATAGTTTGTGCATTATACTTTGATCGTCCCATTCCTAAAAGTTCTTTAGAACACAGGAGTTGAGATAGAGAGACTGTTGAGTTGTTCAATTTCCCTCCTATACATATAAGCATTAAGATGGCCCTTGTCAGTTTCATTTTGAACCTTTGACTTGGGCTTTAAGCAGCTTAGGGTGGGCCAAAAATGGCGAGATTAAATTGCAGCACAAAGACCTGTCCGAACTTTCAATTAAGCCGTGTCCCGAAAAGGGCGACACGCCGGCATTCAAGCTGCAAATTAGCCAACAGCTCCTCGGCCCAGAGTTCATGCAGCCCATGGTCCGAACTCCATGGTGGGCTAATCTCTGTCTTTTGGCCCTTTCACTCTGCCTTTCTGCCATTCTGCCATTCTGCCATTCTCTTTCGGTGGCAGTTTTTGCCAACGCGAGTGCAGAATTTATGATGGCGGAATTCGCAGTATTCGGCGGCCTGTTGATGTGTTGATGCCCCAGTGGATTGCGAATCAAAGGCATCCTGCAGCCGGGCTCTTGTCACTGTGTCGAGTGCAGGGTTAGAAAGGACTCGTCAGCCGGGGAGAAGTGGGTGGATGTGGATGTGGCGGCCCTTGAGTGCCTTTCGAAACCCAATATCCTGGAGTCGAAGGACGAAAGGATCGCGTTGCGTTGCTCGTTTTCAGGTGATTTAATCAGTCGCATATAGCAGCTATATCCCAGCAATACTCCAAGTACCCACCCCATGGTCCAGGGTCCTGTGGGTACTGGATATTTGCTCTGCCTTTTTGTTTTGCACAAACACTCCAGTCGAGCGTAAAAACTTCATTGGATTCATTAAACTTTCGCCTCTGTGCAACTGTGCAAACTGCGAATTGAATTTGCTGTTGAAACCCCTCAAATTCAATTAAAAATCCTTTAGCTTTGTGTGGATTTAATTCAGAATTTTCATAGAGCACGCAGCGTAGGGCGAGCCCCATGGTGGGCTCAACTTTAGCAGAGCCGAGCGAGTGTTTATTTGTGTCAAGGATGTGTACAAAATCAATTATTTTGTAAGCAGTTGCCGCTGTTGCCGTTGCTGTTGCTGCTGCTGTTGCTGCTGCTGCTGCTGCAGTTGCAGTTGCAGGTCGCTCCTTCTGGTTACATCATTCCACTCCAGCCAACGGAACCCGGCCAGACACAAACAACCGAAAACTGTCATAAATTTTCCGCCCGCAGGCAAACGATGCTCCACATCGTCGTCTGCTCAATGCCCCAGATGTCTATATGCATCAATTGTGGTAATTTCCCATTGCTGTTTGCCATCCCCGCCGCCCGGAGTTTAATTCCCTTGATTTCTGCTCTTGGTTTCGCAATTTCAATCGAATGAAAAGATTGCAATTGATTACAGGAAATGCCATATGCAAATTATTTCGCCTTGCGCTGCCGTTTTCTGTTTCGTTCAAACTGAAAGCCGACGAAAACAATGTTCAAATGGGCTGTGTGTGTGCTGAAAACATATTTTGCCGGGGAGATTATTTTTGAATATTTATCTTGCCAGCCCATTAAAACTGCATGTGATTGATGAATAATCAATACATTGAAAAATGCTTTTAATTAATTGAAATTATGGGGTTCTCGAGCAAATAAAAGGTATATGAAACATTATTCGTAATAATTCCCAAAATAATACATACACTTTTTACATCACTAAGCCTTAGTAACTTTAATTCCCATCACTTAATTGCCTTTTCGAACTATTGACTCAATCTCGAGAACAGGCTAATAATTGATGAGAGTCTCTTTGTGGCGAGGAGTCTCCTCTGCAGGCTGAAATGTCTGCACATTTAGTTTAATTAGCTGCCTGCCGATTATCCAGGTGCCAAGATGCTGGCGGAGATGCGTGCTGGAGCCGCTTGAAACGCTAATTGCCAGCCATTTGCATTTTGAGCTTGTCAAATGGGGAAATGGGAAATAAAACTTTCCCCACGCGGCGGAATCGCGTGCATTGATTGGCTCATTAGGGGCGTTGGGGGGCGCAGGTCGTGATACTTGAATGCACTGTCCGGGCTAAATACACAAAACAATTACATTAAACCGGGTGAAAGTGGCCGTGGAAAGTGGGAGAGTGGATAGTGGCCGTGGAAAGTGGGAAAGTGGGAAATGGGAGCCACATCCAGCGCATCCGGCTAATGCAATTATGCCCAGCGCCTGGACCCCAAGCACGTAGATTGCCAAGGGACTGGGGAGCTCACTAAGTGGAGCACTGCTGCAGTTTTCCACACCCATGCCCGCTTTCCCACCCCCGTTTCCCACTCCCCACTTCCCCATTCCCCATTCCGTTTGGGTTTTTCATTTGTGCTGGCGCAGGGCGTGAATTATTCAATGAGCATTGTTTCAGCAAAAGTTGCAAAATGAATTTCTACTCAAGAATTTCATTACGAGTTCGAAAACAGCGGGCGATGCGGGGGGTGCAGGGGCGCAGGACGAAGGACGAAGGGAGCCCCACAATGGCCAGGGTCCTTTCTCCGTTTTGCTGCTTGTCCACAGCTGTCCACATGTTTACATCTCATTTCATTAAATTCATTCAACTTATTGTTCTCATTAGAGGGCAGGATGCACACTTACACACACACACACACACATGCGGAATGCCGGTGAATGTTTGACAAATTAATGTTGATAAAATTGTGTGGCATAACGACAGGCGCCTGATCCTGCGAGTCCTTCTAGTGCGTGCGTGTGCGTGTGTGTGTGTTAACCAAACAAATATGTGATGTGACAGACAGACAGGTGCGTCGCCTCTTTTGCCCTGGTTAACAGCTCGCCTCCTTCTAATCCCCCATCTCTCCGCAGTGTCCTTTGCTTCCTTTTCGGTGTGCGTGTGGCTTTCCTTTCGCTTTTTTGGGCGCGGTTTTCCACGAATTTTCGGGGCATTTGTTTGCCCGCTAATGGGGTCTCGTGGCCATATAGATTGATATATGCATAAATAATGAGCGATAAATACAGGCGCTGTTTAAATATGATTAAAACGATATGAGCGCCCCGCCAGCGGGCTCTTCAACTTGATGGATTGCCATTGTTAATGGCCCAGAAACATAATTCCCGCATTAACCGCCCGGCTCCTAATCGCCAGGTTTACGAAAGTAAGCAAAATAATTGATTGGCACATAAAATGATAACACATAATATTAGTTTATGTGCTTAATTTGTTTTAAACTTAATTGCAAGCATATACCAAAGGTAGAATTATTTATTTTGTTGTTTTTCCCGCTACGAACCAAATGTTAAAAAATTAGTTTTCCAACTCTTTTTGTGTCAGAAACCAACAAATATTCGATGATTGGATAAGCAACGCTGCCGAAATAAAAGGAATTTGTGGCAAAAATGCGAATTATTCATGAGCCAAATGTGTTGGAAACTAGCAAATATTTGATGACTGAATGCGAGAAATATGGAATCTGTGGGCACAAAAGAAACACATTTAATTGCTCGGCCAAATCAAATATAAATGCCACAGATTCTCCTCGGTGAGGCAGCAGTCCATAAAAATCCCAAACTGGCCCACCCTCGCACTTCAGGGTGGACCACTTTAGTTGCGTGCCGAAGCCATTTGTCTCATTGGAGTGGACCTCTGGGAGTCCTCACTGAATAATGCACGACTGTAATTGTCCTGCCAGCACTCTCGACTCGGTTTCTTGGCTCCCAGATTTTTCCTACGCTTTATTTGCATCTGATTTGATTTCCGCAAGCGAAGGCGCACTGGTTTTGCCTGCGTTTCTGCTTTTTGCCTGCCAATTGCACATCGAAAATTGTTGCATAATTGCGGAGCAGACTGCTGCTGAGCTGCTGGATTACACTTGTTATGCAAAGCAATGCAGCTGGCAAATGCGTGCAGCTCTGCAGTTCGACAATGTGCAAAACAATGCGAAATGGCTGCGAGGGGGCGTGGCCGGGTTCATGTTTATGATTTTGACAACAAAACGGCTCTGCCACCCACCGACCCACCAGCCCACAAGCCATCAAGGTGAAATGCGGGGGAAATTGGGAGCTGGCCCGGCCATGTGACAAACAATTTGCCTACGCCCAACCTCCTGCGACACCTCCTCACCCCCTAACCCCCGCCACTATCCCCCCTCCTGCCAGAGCCTGTCCCTTGCGGCTTTCAGCCACGTCAACGCGGCCATGTGTCTGTGCCAGTTTGCCTCTGTGTGCGGTCTGTGTGTGCCTGTGGGTGTTAGCCATCCTCCATTCGCCTGTCACTTTTTACGCTCCTGCAAAACACATCCACATCCACATCCACATCCATGTCCATGGAAAACCCCAGCACTGACGAACTGCATAAATATCTAAGCGAAAATGCGGCAACAAACGAATATCTGATACCTCTATGGGGGATATGTATACATTGTACGAGTGCTGGAAACACGATATACTACACACTATCAATAAAAGTGGATTTGTGCTAAAAGTGTATGGCCATATAGCCGATATAACATTTGAAAGGCAATAAGATTTTGATATGATTGTGGATATGCATAAAACCACATGGATTTAATCAAATGCTTTGTGTTTTAGGTTCTAAAAGAATATAGATTTCTTCAAAAAATTATTTATTGAGGCTATTTGTTGTAGCTTATATTTTTTCTTTAGGATTTAAAATTAGGAGCATTGAAATCCTAAAGAAAGTGGGTAAGAAATGTAGTGCTTAAATGTTTACTAAGGTTTCCCGGCACTTAGAAGCCACGCATTTAACAAACCTTCACGACTTCATTCAATTTAAAGGATATATTTCGTAAATCCAGTCGTGACTTCAAGTCCTGCCCCCAGTTACACAAGCGTTATGGCCGAACAAATTGCTTCGAGTTCCGGGGAATTGTGCCTGGGAGACGGAGACCCAGACTCCCGCATTCGCAATATCCTTTCTCGGAAGGGTATCCTTTCGCACCCACACATCCGCATGCATGCATTTGAAAATTTGAGTGCTGCTTGCGACATGTTCTTGGGCTGTTGTTGTCGTTTCCATTGCCGC
This sequence comes from Drosophila mimetica, assembly GCA_037075245.1. NCBI lineage: Eukaryota > Metazoa > Arthropoda > Insecta > Diptera > Drosophilidae > Drosophila > Drosophila mimetica. The sequence continues at coordinate 33,306,946 of JBAMCH010000014.1, read as the reverse complement.
TGCGTTTTTTCCTCCGCCTGCATTGTTGACAGGCGTTAAAATTTGACATACACATGCAGCGTGTCCCTATCGCAGGATGTGTGTGAGTGTGAGCTAGGACATTGTTTGAATTGCCCGTCGAGGTTAAGCTGTAACATTTAAAGTGTTGTCGGTTCCGTTTGCCGCCTGCCATTGTAGTTGCATGTTGCATGTTGCTGCCGTAGATGCTGCTGCTGCAGCTGCAGTCGCTGGCGTTTAGCTCAAGTGCACTTTGGGCCTCTCCCTTTCTGAACCTCAGAAGTTGACATTCCTATTCCTGCCGCCATTCCGAGGAGCCTCTGACGGCACTCGGCAAAAGTTTTGAATAATATTCCGCTTGCAGGACTAATCAAGGCATTAATTTCTCAGGGCATTTAGGGGTTAACCAGTGCCGTGTCACACTTCCATCAGAGATTGTCGCCCGGGCCTAAGCTGTCATGGTGTCGTGGGTCAAGTGGCCAGAGAGCTCCGCCTCCTTGGACCCCAAAGACCCCTGTGTGTCCCTGCAACTGACATTATGCCGAGGCCAGTGGGCAGAGGACGGGAGAGTGGGGAGGTCCACTTTCATTGTCTAAGCATTTAGGACCTCGGCTTATTAGACATTGTGGCCCCCTCACAACCTGCACAAAGGATCACAGCCACAAAGGACATCCCCGGCTATCTACACAGGGCATAAATGTGTAGTTGTAGGCGTGTGCCATTAGCCATAATGCATACTCCATTATGCCGGCATTGTTTGAGTTTTTGCGACCCCCCCATTCCGCCTCCCTCGTTGGGCGTGTGCAATGTCCTAGAGGAATGGATGGTGGGGGGAAATGAGATGCACGGAAAGAAAAAGCACCTTTAATGAGACTTTTTATATTTATTGAGGTGGAAAACCAAAAAAAGTGCTACCAAAAAAATTACTTTTAAGGGCGCCTAAAAGTATGCAAAGAATAAAAATAAATTGTTTCCTGATATCATGAGGTTTTATCTATTGAGATACAGGAACACCAGCGAAACAATAGTACTGTTCATTATCATGTTATAAATATTAATGGTTTTTATTGCATACTTTTCTGTGTAGAATGAATTCTGGCTTCTCAATAGTTCTGAAGTCACTTTTCAAGGTGCCAAAGAAACCTAGTTTTTTAAAATAAGACTTTCAGGAGACTTTCAAATTTTATAAAAATGTATCCTGCTATTTATCTAGTTAGAATTTACTCTTCCATTATTTCTTGCTTAATGATTTTTTCGAATTACCATAATTGCAATTATAATATGGTACTTTGAGTGGCGCGTCCAAAGTTCAGAGCCATCTGAACTGTCAGTCGGATTCAGTTTCAGGTCCACAGCAAAGTTAATGACAACTTGCATAAGGACACTTCACCCCCGCCGCAGAGGCAGGACAGAGGAAGAGAGGGGGGATACAGACAGCTGCCGAGTGTCCTGCACACATGAATGTTTCAGCATCTAGCCAGGAGTCCTTGGCCATTGGCCATTGGAATTCCTGTTGCAATCTCACTCTCCAATCCCCTCCCCTCCCCAGACCAGATATGAATATTTCATGCAGCCCTCACTGCCGGCTGACTGCATTCGATATGCTCTATATGCAACCGAAAATGGTAAGACAATTATGGCCAATGGATTTCAACACTTTCGAGTCAGGAAGTATTAAAGAATGTCTGTTCGGCTCTTGTGTTCCTGGAGGGGCTTGCAAAATTCAAGGAAATACCAATTGAAGCGGGATTCTGAGTGTTTAATGTGGAGCTCTCTTCATAAGTGAATTATTAATCGGTTTTAGTGTCCCATTACGAAGTTGGCCATCGAGCAGAAATTGGAAAGTTTTCAAAGTTGCCCAACTGAGAGGGGGACTGCCAGGACTTCCGGCCCCACGGCAGGAACTGTAATTTCTTATTTTGCCTGCTGCGAATTGAGGAATTTATCTTTATTTTTTATCCCCGCTTCCATCCACCCCCCCTCTCGGGTCCACCACCCCAGCCGCATTGTTGTGCATTGGGCCGCAGCTGGTCTGCCATTAAATCAACAATGGCCGCCCGTACACGTGCTCGTCCTTCTCGACGGGTGTGGGTGTGTGTCTGCTGTGTGTGTGTGCCTTGCTGTATTAGTTTCCCCTTTGTATGATTTTTCATTTGAGTTAAGACCTCCTCCTCCCCACGAGCACCACGGCCTGGGCATATTTGTGCGTATTGCAAGTGAGATTCTCTGCTGCTTATTGTTATTGCCCCGGGAACATGGAAAACGATTGAGGGGAGTGGGGCGGGGGAAGAAGGAGGAGTGGGGGAGCGGGGTAAAAAGGGCACACAGGACATCCCGAGCACAGAGCTCGGCGCACAGGACACGCAGCAATTGAGAGTTGTTGATTGTTGCATATTACTCACAGCCCGAAAGTTCAAAGGGTCATTCTGATTCTGACTCTGAATTTGTTCTCAGCTCGGCAGCAATCAAAAAAAAAAAAAAGGAGGAATTTCCGGTGCATACTCCCGGGAATAATGCTTGTATTGTATTGTTCCACCCACCAGTAGAGGGATTACTCGGACTTAAGCTGATGCTTAAAATTTTACCAGGGGCTTATAGCGTCGGAAATGTTCGACCTTTCCAATTGGATAGTTTTCGGTTATTATCTGGATTTTATTTCATTTCTAATTAGCGCGTAAATGAAATATTTATATCAAAATTTGTATATCATTTAGAACGAAAATTGTAGTAAATTATGTTCGAATCAGCTTAAAATGGATAATATCGAACTTATTGGCTGCTCTTTATAAGCACCTCCAGCGGATGTGCAATTTGAGGCGGATGCCAGCAATCGGGATAAAATAATTTTTCCTGCCAGGCTCATAAATATTCATGCCATAACCGGAAAACGATTAAATCGCAAAGGTTTTAAGCTCCGGCTGCAGCAGCAACTGAAACTCCTGCTGCAGGAGTACTCCAATATTGATAGTAAATGCCGTAAAGTGTTCTACGGAAACTCTGCAGCCACGCGTACCCGCTTTCCCCCTCCCCTCTGCCACTGCCTTGAGTTTTATGCAAGCATGTGGAAAATTCCAACGAAGTGCGGTCATTTTAATAACAAAAAACATCAGCTCTTTATGCACTCAATGCTCCTTGTTTTTTTTCGCTGTTCGCTGCTTTGGCTTCTATTTACTTGTTTTTTTTTTGTTTTTTGCATTTTATGACTTTTGCTGTTGTTGTAAGCCGAGCAAAACTTTTCCAATAACCAGTGTGCTTTTTGTTTTTCCTGCTGCATATTGTTGTTGCTCCCCGTTGGGTTGGTTTTCCCCTGCGAGAGTGTGCGAAAGGGTCGGGTTGTGGGTGTGGGTGGTGTGTGTGTGTTTGTGTGGCTATCACAGTCGGTTGGTTTAATTTTTAAATCACACAAGACAGTTAATTGATGGAGGGATGGAGAGCGGTGTTAGGGACTGGGGATTCCAATGAATATGAACGAAATTCCATACGAATTACTTTACCTGAAATGACGGAACCAATGTTTGAACCTGAAATTTATATTGATCTATACCTTCAAGACGTTTTACTAAATTGTTCTTAAGCTTTCCCCTTCTTTAACATCAGCTTACCACAGAGCACCAAGCACTTTCATACTAAAAGATTAAATGTCATATAAAATCTAGACTGCAAATCTCCGGTTAAGTGTCTTCTTCAATTGTCAGTCTTAAATCTTGGTCGTATTCCAGATCCTAAAGTTTTATTGCTCCGAAATAACAGTATTTTTTATGCCATTTTCATATGCGGTGTTTTGCTAGTGGCAAGTTGACAATCAAGATATCATCATCATCTTAAAATTTAAGAAAATATAAGATTTCAAATGAGTTTTCTTGAGAAGGTGGTGTATGTGGTTAATAGCTAGTATTGCTATAATCCTAATAATATTTTTCTTCCTTTAAGATTTAGTACTAAAACCCATTTTCAATCCCTTCTTCCTCCACAGGGTCAGTGCTCGGCTGGAACACTGCCCATGGCCTGGGTCGATGAGGGACCCGGGCCCCCAACCTGCCCCCGATCCTGCGCCGAGCAGCAGCAACTGAAGCCAGCGGCCTCCAAGGCGAAGCGGAGTGCCAGCAGTAATACAATAAATAAAGTCAAGTATTTCGTAAACTATAAGACAGCCCAGATGCGTTTGCGCCGCGGCGGGGACTACGCGATGGACGCCACCGAGAGCCAATCCACGCTGCCGAGCACCACCGACCAGGACGTGGATGTGGACATGTCCTCCTCCACCACCGAGGAGGCGATGCCGGAGCCGACGCTGTCCTACAGCCACCTGCACGCCCAGGAGCCGGTCCTGATCCAGGACCCACAAGAGGAGCAGGGGCAGGAGGAGCAACAACAGTGCCTTGAATATCTGGGCGATTCCGCCGAGTCGAGTCCGCAGCACCTGTGCGACCAGTCACCCGGTCACCTGCTGGAGCGGCTGAGGCTCCTGCGGCTGCGCAACTGCTGCGAGCGGAGCGTCTTCAGTGCTCTGCACACGCTGGCCCTGAACGCCAGTCTGTCGGACCGGCAGGAGTGCATCCGCGTGCTCAGCGATCTGCTCGACGTGGACAACCTGGCCAACAGGATCACCTGCGAGCTGGCCGAGATCCTGTTCCGCTTCGACTGCCGGCAGGTTTACTCGCTGATCAATCAGTGCGACGACTGCAAGGTGAGTTTAGTTTCCTTACTCTCGTAAAGCTTACCATTCCCCTCAAACTCCCTGGCCCTTAACCCGTCTAATACCCCAACTTCCCACTCTTCAGTCCCCCAACCCCCCAACCCTTTAACCCAATTAAGCCCGAACCTCATTCGCTTTCCACTTTGGGCCAGGCCGAAACTCTTCCGCACCGCGTGACATTTTTAGCTGCTCATTAATTATTAAAGTTGAGCTGCGAAAAAAGGGAAAAAGTGAAAACAAAACCAAACGAGAAAGGCCCTAAAACAGCGATTTTACACTGAGAGAAAAGGGAAGCTAAGAAAAAATGGGGAATTATAATTTTGGGAAAGGGGTTTTGTATTTTTATGAATCTAAACATTAAAAATGTAATTATTTGATTATGATTATTAAGTAATAGGTATTTAGGTTATTTTCTTTGAGGTTTCAATTGTCAAGATTTTTTGTGTAAAATCAAAAGCATTTTTCGGTGCAGTGTCTGACCGAGGGACAAGCTAAGCTCTTAAGGTATATAAGTTTATCTATTTGTCGGCGCTTCTCCCACCTTGAGTTCTCCCAGTGGGGAGCTGCTAAGACAGGGCAACTGTCAGAAGTAGTAAGCTTTAATCCTCGAGGAACAAAGCCTTGTTTGCATTTCAAATTGCCATCGCTGCCACCGGCCATTCTCTCAGTGCAGAGCTCATTGAGGGCTCATGCCGCTTTTGGCCCATAACCGAGGACGGGACAGGACTCTTGGCCAAGGATTCATATTTCAGACTCGTAATTATGGGGCAGGATGGCCGAAGAGAGACGCAGGACGCGGCGTTTGTGGTTAATTTGTGGCACTTAAGCTCGGCTGCAGTTCAGTCCGTTTTCGGGGCCAACACATAACAACACCAGATTTTGCAGATTTCGGGTGCATATTTGATGTCTGTTCCATATAATTGGTAATTATTCGCCGAGTGGCTGGCCAGAGATTCCTTTCCTTAACCTGAAAACCTGAATGCCGAAAGCTGAAAACTGAAACCTGAAACGTGAAATGAAATGGCTGAAGGGGCGAAGCCGAAGCGAAAAGCTGGCTAAAACAATGACTACGCTAATGAGGGTCTCTGTGGGTAAAGGAAAAACCTTTTGAATACTGCAAAATCTCTGAGAGAGCGAGGCAGTAAAAAAAACAGAGCTGAAAACAGAAAACAGAAATGTGAATTGCGCTGATTAACAAAACTTGAGGCAAATGCTAAGCAGACGGCAACAAAACAACAACAACGACTCGGGCCAAAAATACACAAGATGTGAGTGGAGGAACGCGGGGGTGGGGGGGTGACTCGGGGGGTGGTGCAGGTGGCAGGTGGCAGTTGGGAGGCTTCAGGTTTCAGGTGCTAGGGGCAGACATATGTACACACACAAATTTAAATTTAAATTACGCATACGCCTGGTGGCACACATTTAATGCGCTGTGCAGCCACAGAGGCAACAACAACAAGGGCTTTAAACTAACCGAAGGATAGGGACTGCAGGGGGTGGTGGGGGGTGGCAGAGAAAGGGGTTGGAGAAAGGAGAAAAGAGAATCAGAGCAGAGAATCAGCAGCCTTAACATAATTCTAGTTCGAAAATGGCTCTCTCCAACTGGAAATCAGTGAGCAGAGAGCGGCTGAGAGTTTTCCAGGACCTCTTCCGCTCTCTCTTGCGGTGTCAGCAGGACACTCTCGCTCTCTCCCTCTCTCGGCTTTCCTGGCTTTGGGGATTCTGCAAACTTTTTCGCAGTTTATATAAGTTTCAACAGGCCAATGTTTTCCTACAAAATTTCACAAAAATAATCAAGTACCCGAAATAAAATGAAAATTATATTTATAAATTAAGCACTCAATTATATAATATTCTTAGGGCTAAAAAGGGGGAAAAAAGCCAAACAGGAGCCACAGCATTTTCCAACATTTGAATTTTCCCTGCGCGCGCTTCTCGTGTCCTTTCTCTCTTCCGCTGGCCATTCAGCAGAGGGTTCCTTGGCTTTTCTTTTCCAAGTTGCCAGATTCCAGTACAAAACACGTTTTTGCACATGGCCCGACCGAAAGTTTGGACTTAACCCCGCCAGTATCGGCAGTATCAGTATCACGGGGCGGCGCTATCACCCATGGTCCAGTTAACCGATTTAAGTGCTCCAGGCCCCGCTTAAACGGCATTGGCCTGGCCAACGCATATTTATATTAATGATTACTCACCTTTCTGCACCGCAAACTCTACTAATTAGTCGCAAAGGGCTTGACATTGCGGCCAACCGCAAAGCGAAAACCCATTGGCCGGAACCGAGCCTCAAGGCAACGTTTTGTATCCTCAGTTGCGGTTTGGAAAGCAGTTTTGGGTGCAGCACATCCCGTCTTCGGACCCCTTGAAAACCAAGAAGTCGTTGATGGCCTCATCATTGCGGCATTTCGATTATTCCTGGCATATTTGTGGAAACTATAATGGTGTTTAAGGGCAGCACTTGAGGGGAAAATATTATATTGATGGGGGCTCTGCAGAACTTGACCCTTCAATTGTCATTATTTAAACATATTTCATAGTTGAAAGTACAACAATTTCTATTATTTAATACATTAAAATACAAACATAAATTCTGCTGATAACTCAAAAATCAGTAGAGGTAAAATGACTAATAAATATTTGCCACATTGCTTAAAACCCAATTAAGTCTCCAACGAATAAACAACAAATAGATGAGCATTCCGAAACACATACATATTTATGAGATAACTCTATTATGCACAAAGCCACAATGAAGCATTGACCTCTAGAAACTTAAACTCCACCTGAGAACAAGGCGGCAAAGTTCAAGCTTCTTGCGGATTCCGGTTAATTGAATCAATTGTTTAGTTAAGCTGTGTATATGTTTTCCAAATTGGCCCGAACCTCTATTGGTATTTGATGCCATCATTGTTTGCTGCTGCTTCTTGGCCATAATCTATTTCCATCGCAGATTTCGATTTCGATTTGATGTGGGGGATTTGCTCCCTCCAGCATTTTTGTTTCATATACTTGGTGGCAGTGTGTAAATTTGCATTTTACATATAGACACATATCACATAACCTTACGTCATCGAAGGAGCTTCGGCTTTGGGGTAGTATATTGTGTGGCAGGAGCCTTTGTCGGCGAAAGAAAATTGTCAAAAGCGGAAGTAGCGTAATTTCATAAATGATTGATTACAAACACTTTACACGCATTCTCACTTATGTGCGCCAATCGCACACAGCCAGCCAGCCCACACACATGCACATCCTGCCGCAGGATAACGCTCTCTCCGTCCCGCTCTCTCTCTCGACCCTCTCCCATATTTGCTTAGGTGTTTGGGCCATAAACGATTTGTTGCTGTTGTCGCCTGGCGACAGCTGACAACACTGAGCTGAATTACACTATAGCCGCGTTTTGTTAGGTCCGCTTTCCACTTCTAAGTCCTTCTCCCCCACCCACAGCTACACCCCCTGCTCCTTTGCGGCTGGACACATGTGTGCGACGACAGCCAGGAGAAAAAACTTTCTGTGTTCCAATAATCTCTTTCCCCGCCACTTGCCCCGCCATTTGTTTCCACCTTTTTTTGCATTGGCATTTGGCTTGGCTCTCCTTCGCCCGGTTATCCTGGTTATCCTCGTGCTGCTCGCCTCCTTCGCAGCTTGCCACTTTGTGCAATCTAGCAATTTATCGAGTTCTGCGTGGGCCGCATCTCCAGATTATAATCCTGGCGAGGGTGGCACTGCCGGTGGAGCAGCTGGCCCAAGACTCCAGATTGATAGATTTCACTTTGCGGTGCACGGTGGATTAAGGAAAAAGTTGATTTAGCCGAGATTCCTTGGCCAAGATGGGTTCTCCCTGCTGGATTCTATAAATATTCTCGCCAGAAGTAGGCGAAAAAGTCGTATAAATATCTTTCAGCTGGGATGTGGCACTTCTGCAGGAGTTTTATCTGACCAAAAGTTGTATTACCCATTATTTTATAATATTTCTAAAAATTCTAGTAATTGTATTTTTTTAATGATGAAATAAATTACAAAACACTACATTAAATACCCCGATACCAGATACGAAACAGCAAGAAAGTCTGGAAAATGGCCACAATCGATATCGGAATGTATGGTTTTCTCCGCTTAGCCAGCAAACAGCATTTGGGTCACATTCCCCACTCCCACTCCCCAGCAAGCCCATATAAAACTTTCTCCCCTGATTAGCTCCAAAAAGAAAGCCCCCCTTGAAAACAGCAGCAACTTTCGCTTGTGGCCCTCAGAAATATTGCGTATACGCCATGTAGGCTGGGTTCTGGGAAAAGTTTCGGTTAAAAGCCCTACTCTTCGGCGAATGAATGGCGCAATGCAGCGCAAAATTGGCCAATTCGAGGCAGAAGAAGAAGCAGAAGGAGCGCTAATGTGACCAAGGGAGGAAGATAGAGGGTGAGGTTGGCACATCAAGCAGCAGCAAACGATTAATCAATAAAACGAAGCCTGATGAGCAGGACACAGACAGGCGGACCGCAGGACAGACAAAAGGGTAGCAAGGGCAGCAGCTGCTCCTTGGGGTCCCCCTCCCCCAACCCCCGTCCCTCCCCTCACGTGGAATCTCCGCCAGCTTCGGTTGAGCTGCTCCCACGTTGACTGACAAGTCTTTGTGCAAACAGACGCACAATCCCACTCACAAACACACTCGCAAATAGGGACAGCACACACAGACACACACACAGAGAGACCAGTTCGTTGCTGACACAATATGAAAAATGTTTTTTTTCCCTCTTTCCAGGGGATGTGGTGAAGGGGGCTACGAAGGGGCGGGGCGGGGCATGTTCGTAATCCACAATCGACAAAGATAAATCGCTTTTAGTGTGCTTCAAAGCATTTATTTAAATTTACGCTCGCCCTCTGTTTCTGTTTCTGTCTCGCCCGCACTGTCTGTCACCTCGCTCTTTCTAGACGGATGCACCGGAAAAAAATGTGTAAATTAAAAGAGGGGGCTATTTGGGTTTTAAGTAGCGTTTAAGGGTGGCAGAAGTTCTGTGGAATTTGCGAAAGAGATAAGAAAAGGAATTTTATAACTTAAATATGAACTTCAAAGTAGTTACTTTGGTAGGTTGCTTTAAAGTTTCCATTACCTATAACTATCACCTATATTATTATAAAGATATCGAATCCATAGGCACATAGTTTTTCCTACTGATGCTATTTGTTTTCCGTGCAGCCGGGAAAAGCTGAAAATTGAACCCCAAAGCGAAAACGAAAACGAGACTTCAGGCCAACAAAGGCCAATGAATTATTTGCGGTTTTCGCTGCACGCTGACGTCATAGATACGCGTCTACGACAAGTTAAGCTACCCTGCAATACACTCCACTCGTCGCCCACTCGCAGGACACCAGTTCCAGGACTCGAGACTCGGGACTCGCGACCCGGGAGTGGGAACTTGGGTTGAAGGACTCTGGATGGCCCACTCCATCGACTGGTGGCAGGCATTAGCGTCATTCATACTTCGGGCCAGCTTCTTCCTCTTCTTCTTGGCGCCCAGCATGTGAGCCGCCCCCCGAAAATTATGCCACGCCCTCCCTCCATGAGTGTGTGTGTGTGAGCTAGCAGTTAGTGTGTGAGCCTCGTGTGTCTGTCTCAGCGAGAGTGTTTAACTGCCTGTAATGAGCTGCCAATGACTCAGCCTCGGTCGAGGCCTAATGAGCAAATTAGTCGGCCAGGAATTGTTTTGTGCTCGAATCTATCTCTATCTATATCTGTCCTGAGGTTGCCAGGTTGTCGTTTTGGCCAGCAGTTTAATGTTGAAAGTAGTAAAAAGTAGCAGATTGAGTTTGTAATATCCATTGCTAATATTTGGGATCCAAAAAATATTAAAATAAAATAAAAGAAATCCCCTATAAATCTTAATCCAAATTTTCCATTCTAAAAATAAGGTTTTTTACCCACAAGGTGCAAAATAAGACTTCCCTGCTTAATTCCTGACAATTTTAAAGCGAATAAGATGGCATAATTTAAGTTCGCTGAAACCTCAAGTATTGTTTGGCTGCGATGTACGTGGATATTCACTGAGCATTTCCATTAAGTATCCACAGTATGACCCACCACCATCCTCCCGCTTATTTACATATGTGTGCCTTATTGGGTCCGACATGGTTCGATGGGAATTTCCGCGTCTTATTTTTAATTAAACTTTCAATTCATATTTGCCGTCAGTTAAGCGGCTTTCAAGGAATTGCGCATGCTGCATATCTGAAATATGGAACATGCCCGCCATGACTGAATGTCTTTTTAGCCCATTGGCGTGGCTGCATTCCGCATTCTTCTCGGGCAAATGTTGCAGACGTGGCTCACCCGCACCCACCCCCGTTCCGCCAATGAAATCGACTGACTTCGCCCGACACATTGAGCCCGGCTTGTGCATTATTTACTTGTGTGCGCCACTGGCATCCGTATCCATTGTATTTGAATTGTCAAATCAGTGGCAGCGCCCAGAGGCGGAGGCGGTGGCGGAGGGCGAAGGGGGTGCCACACAGGCGGGGGCACAATGGCCGATGATAGGCGATAGGAAGTGCATAGACAAACAGGCGGGGCAACCGTTCCATCCTTCGGGCTTCTATCAGCGCCCTCAACGGCTGACTGACTCAACCGGACGGAAGCTGCAAAACAAACTAAGCATTGCATTCAAGGCAAAAAAAGCAGCGGGCTGAAAGAGCGGCTCCAGTGAAAGGTTAAGGCAGATGCACAGCAAAAATAGATTTAATTTAATAATTTAGCAACAAAATATGGAGTTTAAGCTTGCATTTATAGAGGGAAAATATTTCATTGCATACTTTTAGGCCGCATAGAAAAGATTTCGAATTTCCTCAGTTTTCAAATTCATGTTAAAGGACTTTCCTTTCTTTTCAAATCGCTTGAAATAAATCTCCACTTAGTAAGCCAGGTTTCGTAATTAGTTAAGCCATTCCGCCCAAAGAATCCATCTTGCGTGGACGTCGGACATCCGATCTAATTAAGTGCCAACTAATGTGTTTGTCCATACTCCGGTGGACATCTCGACTGGCTCGTTAAAAGGAGCACAAAATGCTAATTAGAGAGCCTTGCGAAATGGAAATCCCCTAATTGATACCCCTATATACCCCTTTAAATGTGTACATTATCTGTTTGAATATACTCGCCGCGAACAGTGGTGTGTGTTTGCCTTAATGTTTATGCATGTATGCAGCGCTGGGTACATAAATTCCAACACTTGTCGGCCAACATATCCGTCATAAACATTTCGCATCAGCCACAACGTAAATTTCACTTAAATATGCAAATTTCCCCTCCCCTCCTCCAAAGCAACACACATACACACACACGCAGCAGAGGAGGGTTGACATTTCAACTGTTTGTCGCGTTTGACAAAAAATGATTCAAAAAGCGAGCGAGCTTGGGACTCAAAGCAAACACGTTAATTGAAAAATTTACCCACATTCCGCATCCGCATCCGGTTATGAAAATGTATGTGTGTGTGTGTGTGTGTGTGTGTATGCAGGGATGTATATTTACAATAGCAAATGCAAATGTTGTTGCTGGCCAGTTATGACAGGCAATTAAATTTCGACTAGGGCAGCATTTTGTTGCCCAATTAGCCGGGAGTCTGCCAGCGATTTATAAGCGGCCAAAAGGAGGTTGACAACAGGCAGCAGACAATTATGGAGAGGCGGCAAATGAATGCGGACAGCTCAGCGGCTCGGCAGCCGAAACAAATGTGCCAAAAAATGCTCATGATAATTTGGGCCGACACCCTTTTAAACACTCATCCGCCCCGTTGGCCGTTCGCCGTTCGCCGTTGGCCTTGTTAAAGCGCCAACAGCTCTGGCATTTTGTTATGGGATTTTGCGGTTTTAAATTTTGTGCTTGTCGGATGCAGCACGTAGTGGGGGTTGGGAAATGGTATAGTGGATAAGGGTTGGGGTGGGGGTGGGGGTGTCCTATCAAGAGTGCCCGAGCTTTATGCGCTGCACTCTGTGGGTAACACGTGACCGTGTGGCAAACAAAACAAACGAAGCAATGAACCAGCCAACGAAAGGGAAACAGAAACCAGTAACACAGAAGCGAAGGGATGCTCTTCGGGAGGGGTCCTCCGCAAGGGGGTGCATAATGGCCCTTGCAAGCTGCACAAACCGCTCCGCAAGAAAGGGGGCGCCCACAGACACACACTCGCGCCGAATGGATGGAAAATAAAAGTTTATCCTTGGACCAGCGGCAGCGGCATTACTTAAGCGCAGTGCACGCTGTGTTCTGTGTGCGCTGCTTATTGCCATAGCCAATGCGACAACACGTGCCACAGTTGCACAGTTGCACAGTGGCAGTAGCACTGCCAGTTCCACAGTTGGTCAAGTGCGTGTTGGCGTGGGCGAGGAGCCACTGTGGCCAGGCCACTTTGAGCTGGTTAACAAAATAAGCAGATGCACACACACAAACACTCGGCCGAAATGGTTCAGCGGGTCTTCTATTTTCACAGCTCCATTGTGGGGAACGCCTGCCAAGTTTGCTCCTAACACTGTTCTTATAGTGAAACGTATTTTAGTTTGGGTTGTTTTGTAAACATACCTCTCTGTGTTTCTAGAAAAATGTAGAATTATTTATACCCATTTATTATTTTTTTTGAAAACACCTGATAAAGTTAGTGTAGCCACAAAATATTCTTGTTTCTAAAATATTTGATTAAAACTCTCTATAATTCTGGAGAAACGTACGTATTGTTGCGCAGAAAGCACTCCCGATTTGTGAATCGTGACAAAAACAACTGCTGCACAGCATTTTAATATACCAAACATATTTTTTTTGGCCCACAAAGTTTCCAGTTACAACCCCCAATTGACATAAATTCGCCCGCAATTGTTATTATTGTTACTTGACATAATTGAAGTATTTACTCTGCAGAAACAATAACCGGGGAATTTTTGAATTTGCATTTAATGGCTGTAGAAATGATCGTTGATTGTTATTTATGGAGTGAATTTTAATAAATGTGTTTTAAATTTTGCACATGTAAAAATGTATAGTACGCTTTTGTGGGCCGCGATTCGCACACAGGCGCAGGGAGGCCAAGCACACACACACGCACTGTTTCGTGAGCCATTATGCAAATTGGCAACAACATGGCAGTGGCAATGTGAATGGGAATGGGCATCGGAATGGGGCCCGAACCAAAGCGAAGCGTTCGCAGAGAGGCCGAAAGAGTCGAGAAGGCTGTAATGCCCGGCGCTTACTACTCATAAATCTACTGCAATGGTACAAATCAAATCATAACTTATTTGCATACATACGAGCCGGCCTAGCAGCTGTACTTTCACTACATATACGATTATACGAGCGAAGGTCCCCGAATATACTATGCTATACTATGTGTGCGTCATATCAATTACATTACATAGTCCTGGCCAGAGCATTCTGTGTGCTGTGCTGCGCAAATCTTTGCCAAATTCAGTCACGTCTCCATAACACACTGGCCAGGACTCGACCACAACAGTTGACCAGTCAGCTAGCCATTCGGCCAGGACCCACATGAAATCCACACGAAAGTGTATTAAATTCACGCTGAAGTTGGGGCTTTTCGCCCGCACTTGGTGCTAGTTTCGGGTGGAACGAGTGCGCTTAGAAAGCCATAAAATATTTATGTCTCGGCCAGTTTGCGAATGAATTTGAAGGCCAATGCAGGAGCATAAACTCTGATACACTCAACCGGGCCAATCGCACATCGCCAATCGAATTGTGAATTGACTTGGGGCGAGTGGTGGGGAATCGATAAGGCAAACAATATGCAAGGGCAAACAAAGTTGTTCCCATTTCGCTGGTCATCGCTAAGAGGTTTCCCTCATTCAATAGTTTCTGTTTTTCCAGTGGCCATAATTGAGCTTTATTGACTTGGCCAACGAAAACAACAAGCTGGCTTTGATCGAAACAAAAGTAATGATTGGGGTTTTAAAGCCATCAAAATAGTGAATAGGTAGATTACCCCACAAGAACAAGGGTTTTCTCCAAGTTTTAATCTGCAAATGAGCGAAAACTAATAATCGATAAGCAAATAAGCCCAATCTACTCGGCCAAAGCCAGCCGATTGGCCGCAATAAAAAAGTTGGATAACTTTCGCCATGTTGTTTGGGTTACGCCCTGTGGTTTATTTATATATTTATTATACTTTTTATTACTCCTGCGCCTGGGCAATGTTTGCGTTATTTCTCTGGTTCAACGGCTTATGAAATTATGATAGTAAAACCCGACTACGCCAATGGCAATGGCAGTGGGAATAAGAATGGCAGCCATTTGAAAACTCGTAAATCAACCCACACGCAATGTCTGCTCCGTTTGGCAAATATAAAGAGGAATTTCTTGCCCTCTTTCGCTTTGAAAAAAAGACGTTGGGCGAGCGAAAATTCAATTATTTGCCATATGAAACGGTCATTGACTGACTGATGGTCAGTGGCAAAGGTTGCTCCCGCCTTTGTTGTCGCTTTTCAATGGTTCTACCCTGTGACCCCGTGACCCCTGCCCCTGCCCCTGCCCCTTAACCCTTAGGCTGGCCATTAATGTTTACGAGGGAGCGACAAAGAAGAAGAAGTTGCCATACTTTTCGGGGCCCCCATAAACGTTATTCCCGCCGATATGGCTGGCTGTAAAACCGGGCAAATATATATGAAATTAGAATTTCATCGCCTAATCTGAATTTCCAATTAAGCCCGGCTCATCGGATTCGCACACGCGACTGCGACTCATTATCGCATATTGGGTTTGCAGAGTTTTAAGCCACAATTCGGATCGCACATCCCATGTGCCTGCCTGTGCCCACTGCCATCCGGCCAATCTGGTTGACAGGAAGGACGCGGGACGAAGGACGAAGGACGCAGGGGGAGGCGCGAAGGTCACACATCGATGGGCAGGCATAACTCCGGCTTATTTACTGCCCGCATGTGTGTCCTGCGTCCTTTCGCCACCCCCTTTACACCCCCTTTCTGCTGCAGGCTGCACGCCCATGCTGATGCTGATGGTGTCATGTCGGCGTAATGGCCGAAAAGGACGAGCATCGGGATTTTGCGTGCGGAATGACTTTTGCGCCCCGCATTTAAATGAAGGCGAGCTTAAACGGATTCCATGTGGCTCCGCCGGCGGATGAGTTTAAATCCACTTCTTCAGCCCGGATTGATTTTCGCAGCTGCTCCGCGGGAAAGTCGCTCCCGCGATCCCCAATTAACTTTGCACCTGTGTGCGGACCCCTAATTGAGTTCGCCTTTTGAGACTTTTTATTTTGGCGTCGCAATTCATTTAGCGAGCAGAGTGCAGAGTGCAGGCGCATCCACGGTACATACAGCATGTGCTTAGCAGACGGGACAGGTCGGGCTCAAGTTATCCTCCACGTGCCTCCAAGTTTCGCGGCGGAGAACACTACACGACGACGGTGTCCTATTAATGGGGAATACTTTTTTGTAATTAAATAATAATTTAGCGAGCGGGGGCGGCGCAGATGCGATGACGGGCCCGCCCACGCAGGCCAAAGGACCCCAAAGTTACCCGTGGCAACAGCCATCCTACATTTTTATTTAGGTGCACAGAGAAAATTAAATTAATGGGCATATATCGTACACTTGAATATGTTTTTTCCTTGACCTAAATAAATCTTAGAAAATTATTAAAGAATATAGAGTCATTTAAAACATTTGTTTCTTAGATATAAATAAATAATATTGAATTAACAGTTCCTTTTCTTAATACATTCATTGGCCATCTATTTTCGCAGTGTACACATTCGTGGGTATATTTATTTGTCAACGAGCATTTGCGGTTTAATATCAGACACTCGCTGAGTTTATGGGGTCGTTGTCTTTCATGGCCAGAAGCAAATGAGTGTAGTTCTTGATGAACTACTCACTACTCACCACTATTTTGGCCATTTTGCTTGATTGGCGCAGATGATTGTACCTCTTTTCGGGATTAGGTTAAAAAATAAGTATGTTTTCTAGTTTTCTAGCGCCCAGAAACCCGTGTGGCCACCTCAGATTGTGCCACATGCTGTTGCGGCGGGATAATTTTAGGTTTTTCTGGCCGCAAACACCATGGCCCGCAGTGACAGCGGCGGCAAACACAAACAATTAGCCTTGCCAGCTGCAGTCGGCCGCAGGGCAACAGTGCGTATACGTGATTTATGAATGCGGTGCACGCTTTTGCGGTTATCACGCGTAGGTAATATCGGAGCCAAGCACATTTTGGCCAAATGAGGGGTGTGTTGGGGGGGTAGCTGCTAATTCAATTAGTGTTGTGTTTGCATTCGGCCGGAGCCTTTGCCCAGAAGTGCTTTGTTCCATGTACGAACACGAAATTCGATAATTGATTTGGACAATCAGTGCACTTTGGCTGCACTTTAACTCGGGGCAATCAGGAATCTGGATAAACACTGAGCAGATTTTCTGCTCCTTTGCAGGCGCCATCTTCAATATAAATGTGTATATATGCATAAACAAAAATCCAATGACTTTTTGGTCCCCCTTCCGCGTTGAGTCCTGCAGGGAAAACTGGCATTCCTCTGCCGCCAACGTCCTTGCAGGCAAATGTAATGGCAGTGCAGACACATTGATAGCCACAGAAATGCTGGCAAATAGCAAAAATTTCACCTGAACCAAATTTCTCTGCAGGCCTGCGAGAGTTGTTTGTTTGGTATTTGCCTTTGACCAACAGTTATGGGCGAAAAGCAAAGGGCAGGAGCGGAGGAGGGGAGGAGGGAATGGGGCGGGAAATTCCGAAAAACTACGGCAATAGTTCTGACAGAATAGAAAATCACAACAAGAGCGCCAGCAACAAATAGCAAACAGCAAAAATCAACAGCAGCAAAGAATAAGCAAAAATATTTTCCCTACCTTCCAACAAATTGGCTGCCAAATGAAAAAGCTGTCGGTGGAGCGGGGGAAGGTGTGGGAAAGTGGATAGATGGACAGATAGACAGATAGACGGTGCTGGATGGATTCAAAATTAATATGTGGAGTGTGCATTCCATGGCGAACTCAGCCATTCGGAGCCGAGTTTCGGCAGAGTTGAATGGAGGAATTTCCACAACTGTTTATATAAAAGCAGCGAATAAATATAGAGCTTTGTGTGCACTTTTACGACGGCAGCTATGAAATTGATTCAGCAGATTTTTATGAAAACTCTAGATCAGCAAAATAAACCAGGCAAATTGTGTTATCGTATTTGTTCATTAAATTTATATATCATACTTACCTAAATGGATGATATTGAAACCAAAACTCTTCATAAGTGTGTCACTAGTCAGACACAAACAGAGAATTTAGAAGATAAAATTTAAAAAATGTGAAGAATATTACATTTTCATTTGCCACAATTCCCCAAATGATTCCCTAAAATCATAAAAAGCCCACACTTCTCGCATAAATTCAGATATTATATATAGATGTGCTGGCCGTCCCCTAATTGAGCCTTAATTCAATAATTTCAATTAAACTTTCACAACACAAAAGCGAACCCATTTCGATGCGAATAATTTAAATGTGGCCCAGGGACGTGAATAATTGATGAGCCTCTCGTTCTCTTTGTTTTGCAGGAAGCATATCGTCGCTGGGTCTGCAGTACACTAGTGCCGTACTTCGCCGAGCCAAAGGACGTGTCGCCGAAGCCAAAGGACGATGGCCCGGTCAAAAGCAAACGCTCGGCGAGAAGTGCCGAGGCGGCGGACGGAATCAAGCATAAATCTCTGAAATTAATCAGCAATAACAATAAATCAAATAACGGCAATAACATGAACGAGCGTCAGATTAATCAGAAGCATGACAAGAGCTCGAATGCGAACGCGAATGCGAATGCGAACTCAAACGCCAACAAGGACATTGACCGCAGCGTGGAGGAGGCGATTGGCAGGGACCTGGCTCAGACATTCTTCGATGTTGTTGGCCTGTCTAAGCCCCGGCACAGTGGAGGCGAGGTGGAGGTCCTGCCGGAGGACGAGCCAGGATCCGAGGTCGAAACGGATGCGGACAGGGACCGGGAGCGGCAGAGGGAACGGGAAAGGAGCAGGGACAGGAACGGGGAGACGGATACGGAGGCTGAGGCCGAACAACAATCCAATAATTTCATATCGACTGCCAATAATTCGGATCCCAGAGCCACGGATCCAGTGATATCAAAACTACAGAAGAGGTGAGTGAGCCATTGATTTGTAATCTAAATTTAGCGATAAACAAATTCGTTCTCATAGAATTGTAGAATTTTTTGACCATTTTTAACGATTTTTCTGTTTAGTTGCCTATTTTAATCTTCCAAAAAATCAGTTTTATAGTCAAAATAAAGGAAATTTTAGTCAAAATGTGGAATGTTATACCTCGTTGAGCTCGAAATTAAACTCTTAATAGAATGGCATTTAAATCTTAACATTTTATATATTTGTCCATTTTTCGCAAAAAATCATGATGTTACCCCTTATGAAAAAAGCAAAAATTTCAACAAAATTTTGTTTTTCTAAATCAGCCGAAAACGTGAATGGAATCCATTTATTAG
This sequence comes from Drosophila mimetica, assembly GCA_037075245.1. NCBI lineage: Eukaryota > Metazoa > Arthropoda > Insecta > Diptera > Drosophilidae > Drosophila > Drosophila mimetica. The sequence goes on along the minus strand of JBAMCH010000014.1, from coordinate 33,287,738 downwards.
ATTATTACCTGTTCAAAACTGTGCCCTTTTTTGTTTTAGGACAATTTTTAGCCAAGTTACACTAAAAAACACCACGAAAAATTCGAATTATTTACAAAATAATATTGCTTTGATTTTGATGTTGATTTTCCACCCTGCAGATCAACACGCAAGACAGAGTTCCGTAAGCGCCGCCGGATCCGGCCGTGCCTGAGCGTCTGCCAAACCGTGGAACAAAAGTGCCCCTACCTGCTGCCCGCCGATCGCGCCCCTGCGCTGCCCACCCAATACGCAGGCGAGCCGACATTTCTCTGCCTAGGTGGGTATATCCTTGAGTACATCCTATGCATCTTTATTCATATTCGAATCCCCTTCAGATCAAAACATACCCGAGACAGGGGCGCAGCTGGAGAAGTCGAGCTACGGGCCCAACGACTGCTGCTACAGCTACTGCAACGGACCTGCGTCGGGGATCTGCACCGTCTGCCAGGACTTCAGCCAGCCCAGGATGGAGGACGGAGAGCCGCCGGGCAACTCCAGCACCCGCCGCGTGCACAACATCACGCTCTCGCTGAGCTCCCACCCCGGCGAGCACGCCCGGGCGAAGAGCGTGGCTCTGGCGCTGCGGAACGTCAGCCGGACGGGAAGCGACCCGGATGCCGTGGAAACGCTGCTCGAACGCCTGCCGTACTACGCCCGCCACGACGGGATCTTCTACTACGACGAGGAGGGCGAGATGCCCAAGGCCTCGCTCTCCGGCGACTGTGCCGTCGTGCCGCCGGCCACCACGCGCTGCACCATTCCGTACTTCGCCTCTGGGACGGACGGGTCGGTGGCCAGGGCGCCCACGCAGCTGCTGGTCTGGCTGAGCGCCCTGCTCGGCCTGCTCAGCAGCTGCGGAGCGGCCCGGCAGAGGTGGAGCTGCCAGTGGAGCAGCGGCTGTGGCGGGTGCGGGGGCCACAGGGGACGCAGTCGCCAGGCGGTGACCTGCGAGGCCAGCTGCCACGAGCAGGAGTTGGTCAAGAGCAGGAACAGCAGTCAGAGGACGCCCGCTCGCAGGGAGAAGGAGAGGAGGGCGGTGGCTCGGCAGGATGGCCAGGTGGCGGTGGTTCCATCCAAGACCTACCTGTGGGCCACATCCTGGCACTCTTACCGGCTGACCTGCAGCAAAGTGCGATACTTCAGCAGCCGGAGCAAGTTCAAAGGCGAGCCCCGGAGTCCCGGCTGCAAGGACTCCGCCAGCGGACTCCAGGGGAGTCGGGCAGCGGGATGCATTAGGACTAGGAACTATCGCTACTTCTACTACTACAACTACAACATCAACGATTGGTGGCGGAGATGGTGGCGCTGCCTGAGCAGCGGCGCCTTATAGTGCCTGTCAGACGGAATCAGAAGGATCAGGAAGGATGCGGAGGGCAGCGATTAGGCCACGAGGACTCCCCTCCCCAGTGAACAGGCGATACCAGACACTAATAATAGCTAAATCAGAATCGATGCATTATAGATGTGGCAATGGTCAAACAAGAGACACGCAACACACCAAACACACAACACGTGGATTACGAATTAAACGAAACGGAAAACAGAAACCACTTAAATATTTATGGTCCTCTTCAAACGAAATAAAAACAAGCATGAATTAATTATAAATCTCTATTGAAACAAAACCAAAATAGCATATTTTATTACAACTAGAACAAAGAATATGAATATTTAATTAAACAAAAAGCAACTGCCACAAGAATAGGTTTTTTAGATAAACGATAACGGAAGTATAAAAAGAAACCAAAAAAAGAAAACATTTAACAAAACGCATACAACTAAAATATAAAAGGGGATGCCGACGGAGACATAAATAGTTAATAATTTAATTACTGGCGAACAAAAATACGAAAGTTTAGGCTAGCTATAAAACAAAAAAGAAGACGGAGAAAAATCCAAATTTACTAGACTAAAAATTTGAAAGCGGCAACGGCGATTAGAAGAAAATGCTAAGTGGAAACCCAAGATGAAGACACACTTTCAGTCAAAAGTACGGGCCGCGTATCAACCACCTTTCAAAGAGAAGCGAAACGTGAACTTTACTTAATTAGTTTAAACCCCTGCATATGCGTATGTGTATGTGTATGCGAAGTACTATAGTCGAGGTGGGAGCGATTTAATTAACAATTAAAACAATTAACGGGAATGGAAAACCAAAAGAAGCCGCAAAAGTGTCTAAAAATGTCTTTATTTAGTTTAAAGAAAGTAAGAGGCAACGTAAACATTTGTATAATCCAAGAAAAACAAAAGAGCCAAAATGAAAAATGAATATGAAAATGAGAAGAGAAGAGTATGTAAAGCGCACAGTAAAACGTATCTTTAAGATTCATCGACCGACATAGCGAAGATTCTGATTCGGTTAGCAAACGGAAGCGGAAGCATTACCAGCATATAGAACCATGCGCCACATAGGACATACACACACACTTGTGTGTGCATATATGAACGATAGATATAGTGAAAAGAGGCGCAACGTACGATAGAGAGGCGTGGTCGGAAACAGAAACAACAACAACAATATACCTACTATATAAATACTAACAATGAATAATAATACTTTTTGTAATAAAGTGAACTCTATGTAGCGTACATATATATTAATTATATATATGAAATATATATATTTATATAATATATATTGTCTTAACAACTTATCGTACATAACTTGCAGCAAAAAATGAAAACTACGAGAAAAACCAAACCGGAAATCAAGCGAGAACCCCGAACCCCTAACGGCGAAACAAAAACAAAAACGAAACCACGTAAATAATTAAGAGATATTGAAATAATTAGTCGTATTTGGTATTAACTAATTAACTATTAAAGTAAGAACTAAACAATTTGAGAGAACCCTCTGATAGAGCACAGTCGCCCACACTCTCACAGATATAGGAAGACACCTTCTTTGAGCACACCTAACGGTTCAGTTACAGTTAGTTTTACAGTTTCACAGTTTCCCCACCCCCACCCACAGTCACTCCACCTAACCTCACTTCCTTGGTATTGACACCCTTCCATTCCATGTTTTCCGGAACAGTGTTGCTTTCGATCTTTTTCTCTGAGGTCTATTATCGAACGGTTTAACCCACTGCAGGCAGTGTCAGAGTTACCAGGACTTAAGTCTATTAGGAATGCTTTTCCGTTGCTAGATTTCCACAACAATTTTGCATTACGAAAACTGACGAAATTACTTTAGGAGGAGAGGATTGAGATAGCAGGATAGCGGGATACGGATTTTGTTAGATGTTGTAGTAGTTAACGTAAACGATTTATCGAGCAGGAGCAGCAGCCTTCATTACGAACCCTCCATTTCTCTCTGGTTAGCCCCCATATCAATGAGTCTTTGTATATACAGATTACGTATTACGTATGAGCAGTTCGCCTCGTCTCCATCTGCACGGTCCTATCACCAGAACGATCCACATGCATGTGTATTCTACTTCTCGCTCTTATGATTCCACCAAATTTCCCCTAATTGCGCTCACATGCGAAACTCCTTCCGTAAATTATGTAGCAAGTGTATATGAGTTGAGGTGGCCAAACTTTTCACTTATTGGGGCGAATGCGTATCCTTTCCAAGCGAAAACAAGGAGCGTGAAAGTAGGAGAAGGCGGAACGACACCGTTATCAAACATTTCAGTGGCGGAACGGAAACGGAAGTGGAAATGGAAACGGTAACGGTAGCGGAAACAGAAACAGAAACAAAACAGCAAAGGAACAGAGCAGAGTCAGCCGCTGGCACAAATTGCGCGCATATAGAATGCAAATTGTTATGAATTATTGTGTACTTTTGTAAAACTTTTTGATATATATAATATAGTTAACATGAATAGATGCCTAAATAATAATAAATTAAATGTTAATTTATTTAAATGTAAACAATAAATAGAGAAGGACACTGGAGTAGGCCGGGGCATCGGCATCCGGATTCCGGGTTGTTGGCGAATCGAAATCGACTCGATCCTTGAGCCCAAATCCCAATCCGATCCGATCCCGGGCATTAGCGTATGTACGAAATAAATTTTAGGCACCGGAGAATTAGGATCTTGACTCCAGGCGGCGACTTCCCTTGTGCATAGCGAAACTAGTTGAATTGTGTACGTAACGTGGGTAAATCATAGCACCAGATCCCATCCATCGACTTTGCATGGGCGTGGGCAGTACTTTACAATAGACACATCGCGTCGACACCACCTCATGCGATACACACACACACACACAGTCACACGAGCGATACAAATTCAAATTCAAATCCAAATCCGAATCAATAACCAATTAGCACGAATTATACAATAATTTTTGTAATTGATTAGCCGCTGCCACACAAACCGAAACGAAAAACAACAAGCAAAACCGAAAACGAAAAAAAAACTCCGCTGCAGCGTACGCTAGCAATTATTTTTTACAAAAACCAAAAAGAAAAACTATTTAAAATATGTAAAAAAAAAGAGATTTTTAAAAACCGAAACAAAATTGGAGACACGAAATTCTTTTTAGGCCAAATGAAATTACATAATTGTGTGCCAGGACAAAAGTGACAAAATATATAAAAACAAAGGAAGCGTTAAAATGTGTTGTATTTGATATCATGCGAGCATGCACAGAAAACAGAAAGCGGAAAACGGAAAACAGAAAACAGAAAACCGAACAAAGGCGAGTAAATGAAAACCAATTAATATAACGAAATTCATAGCGTCAAGTCAAATTTAATTTAATTAAATGAAAACATAGACTAATTTAATGGAAGCCACACAGCTAGCGAGCGAAACAAAAGTCTCCATAAAATTGAATACTCTAACCATAGTGTCTCCCGAGCGAAGAGTTTGCATAGAGAAAATCGAACCCAGCAATGACAGGCCCCTCCCAAATAACAGTAATCTAGTGAACAACTGATAAAGAACGTAAAATCTAAAATCCCACTTGAGACAGCTAAAAACTTTAAAAAAACTAAACTGAAATCTTCTGTACTTGTTATTAAAAAAAAAACATACAAAACGTAAGTATAAAGAAAACATAGAAAAATCAACAAATTATAAAAAAAACGATGAAAAATCCAAAAATAGAACACGGAAAACGAAATTTCATAGTCCTTAAGCTAAAATCTAAAAACGAAATGAAAGTAAATTTCCCCAGCCAAACTATCTAAAGTAATGAAAATGATTTCCGAAGCGGACGGAGGAGGAAAATAGTAATACTATCTAATAATAATGGCAACTGGCATAATTATGGTAATTGTAAAATAATTAAACAATGACGTAAACGTAATACCAAAAACGGAAAAAAATCGAAAATAATAAAAAATAAATTGTTGTTATTGAATGTATTTGTATAGAAAAATTATTATGATTATGACGATGAATAATAAATGATTACAAAAATAATAATTATTGTTCAAACCGAAAAAGCAAACAAAAAAAACAAAACAAATATATATATATACGAGAAAACGTCTTTGGCTTCCTACTGGGATGGATGGAAGTGGAAGAGGAGGATCCCGGATCACAGGTCACGGGTCCATCGAGCGCTCTTCACTGATGACACGTGTCAATTCCCGCGGGTTTCGCTCGGCAAAGAGCCGATTAATGGTCGGGGAAAGCCCCCGACAAACAAAATAATTAGGAGCTCTCGAGAGGAATGGAGGGAACGTGGAAAAATGGCCAAAACGGACGAGAATGACCGTATGTATAAAAAAACCAAAAAATGTAATCCGATGATTCAGGAAAAAGAATCGGATGCCAGCGCATACTAAAACCTTTTAAATTATATACCCAGCGTTTTTTATTATATTCAGAGTGCCACAGTAATCACAAGGATTTTTAAATCATTGATAAAAGTGCCTAAAAGTATGCAGTGAAACTTGTAATTTGGTGTTTGGGATGAATCCTTGTGCCCTCAGGACTTCAAATATATTGTTGCATACTTTTAGGCACCTCTACAAGTGATTCTAATCTATTAAACTTTAAATGGCTCTCTAGGGAGTTTACTGGGTTTATAATAAATGCAATCCAGTCACGAATCAATTAACAAGATTTGACCTAAAGCGCCTTAGTTATACACCCGTCTAGTTGTACGATTTTTATGGAAACTATAAGCATGCATATCTGGGGAGCTCTGCGTGAAAATCCTGATTTCCCCGAAGCAGCTAACCGGCAAAGTGCCAGCAATCAAGTCGCGAAACCAGCGAACGGTGGCAAATGGCATGTTCTGAAATCTCGCACGCACTTGCGTTTAAAGTGGCGGAGGGTGGCCGATGGGTGGGGGGTTGGTGGGCTTCGTCGACATTGTATTATATAACTTGTGTAACTTTCACTTTTCGAGCCCGCTCAACGCAGGTGCTTAGCGGCAGTAACAGCGGCAACATCAGCAGGCAGCCACAACAGCAAACACTCTAATTAGAAGGGAGGTCGGGGCGGCGGGACGAAGGATGAAAGAACGAAGGCAGTCGGGATGCCGCTGCCGAAGCTGGCTCCTCCTGGCATCCGAGTCGCAATCCGAATCCTTCGGCTCTTTTGGGCCTGGGAACTGTGCCGCCGACTCGCCGACTTTTCAGATACGTTTCGGCTGGCGAAAGGGAAAGTTCGAAGTGCGTGCGTCGGACGCCGGAAAATTCTCCTCCGCTTTTCCGGCTCTTTTGCGCGAGTTTTCTACGGGCTGCATGTGAACGGACTTTTGGTACGTGTTCATCCGCCGTTGAAATAAAAATGGAAATGGAAATGTGTGTTTGTGGGGCTAAATATTTGCCCAGCGTTAACGAGTTGTGCGACAAAGTCAACGGTCAAGTTGCGTTCTTTATTCCGTGTTTACTCTAGCGCTCTTGCGGTTACTTTTTGGCGCCACCTCAGCTGAAAAAATACAGGACGGAACATGGGACTGTGATGGCGAATATGTCCAAAATCATTTGCTGGTCCTGAAAACTTTATGCCAACTGACAGCAACACGGATTTGTACTCAGGCCCCGAATGCGAGTGGGAAAAGGTCAATGCTAATTGACACAGACATGCCAAATGAGTTGCGAATTTCTCGATAATTGGAAATTCAATTACTGCTCCTCGTAGCATTTCGATCGTTTGCTAAATGTAAAGGGCAAAGTACCTTTGCAACTTAAAATACGATATTGAAGTAGTGGGAAACAAGGGATAATTTTTTTGGATTTAATTTTTTAAATAATTACAATTAATTTTTTAAATATTACAAATTTCTTTATATCACATTTTTTTATTTTTTTGTTATTGTGTAAACTCCTTAAGTCATAAATATTTCCACAGCAATAGTTTAGTTTATGTTTTACAAATATTAAAAAAATGGAAGTAAAAATGTCACTTTGTTTCAATAAATTTATAATTTAACGAATTCGTATGGTAACTAATAATGGCTTGATTTGCCTGATAAGCTTTCTTGGAGTTTAACTGTTGATTTGTATACTTTAAAATATTTACGATACAAAAGTTAATGAGCAAGCTAATAGTGAATGTTCTAATGCTACGTTCGCCTTTAACACACAACCCTTTACAAATTCGAAACCTTTCTTTTCTGGCTAGCGCTGTTTGGCAGCCTCTTCATCTCGTTTAAATATTAATTGAGCCTTTTCGAATAGCGTATTATGAGTGGAGAATGAGGCAAGTGACACGCGCATTGCCGGGTCAAAGTCAGGCCCAGGCCCACCTCATCGGCCTCATTATCGTCGTGTGCGCCGCATTAATAATTCAAAGCGAGCCAGTCCGCGATGCGAAAGCTCAGCCGAGACGCGAACCCGAGGTGAATTTCGAAGGAACTGGCAACGGTGCGTATTAACAGCATTACTGAAAAGTAATGACACGGAAAGCGATTGCGCAAAGTAATTGGGAAAATGAAAATGCCCTCCCGCAGGAAATGGAAGCACGGAGCACAAGCGAGTGCCGCGCAGTGTGTTCCACGTGCGCTGGAATCCCAACGAGAAGTTCATCGTGGAGAGCCGCGAGAATCCGGCCATCAACTCCTCCAAACTGGCGCCCCATCCCCGGCTGAAGGTGTCCAAGAACACTAAGCTCACGCTCAGCCCGAAGCTGTACCTCTGCCACGACAAGCACTCGGAGCTGTGCCACAATAAGACGCAGCAGTTCCGCCAGCGGATCGTGCAGACCTTCGAGAAGGCCATGATGGAGTCGGTCAACGAGTCGCAAACGAACCACTACCACGTGGACTACAAGCCGGTGTTCGGGGACAGCTTCGAGGAGCAGTACTACCCGTCCACCTGCCTGGTCATGGAGGCGGGCGTGCGGGTGCTGCGCCGCAAGGATGCGCCCTTCAACAAGCTGCCCTTCGGCCGCCTCTTTCCGCGCCAGAAGCTCTTCCGCAACGTCAAGGACATCAAGACCTGCGCCATCGTCTCCAGTGCCGGCTCTCTGGCGGGCTCCAAGCTGGGTCGCTTTATCGGTGAGCTAACTACTGCAGAAAATTTTATTTTTGTTCAATACTGCATAAACCTACTTAATATTAGGTCCCTATTTTCTGCCCTAAAAATCAGGCTTTTTTAAGAAATGTGCAAAAAAAAAATCAGAATATTTTAATGTTTAATCGATTTGCATACAAACCAAAACATTTTAATTTTTGTTCAAATATGAAATGTTATACCTTTCTGAGCTGGTAATAAAATTTCCTATCGACTGTGATTCACAGATAAACATTTTTATTTTTGGCCATTTTTCACAAAAAATCATGATGTTACCCCTTATGAAAAAATGTGAAAATTGTCAAAAATTTAATTTTTCTAAATCAGCCGAAAAGGACTATAATGCATTTATTAGATAGATAGCTGTTCCAAACAAATGGTATCTTTGATTTGTGACAATTTTTGGCAAAGTTGCAGCCAAAAAACGTTAGGAAATCATGTAAATTTTAGCCAACAAAAAGATCCTCATTTTCCACCCAAAAATCTGTATTTTGGCCGAAATAATAGAAATAATGTCCCAAATATGGAATGTGATACCTTGTTGAGCTCGTATTTTAATTTCCAATCGATTGTCATCAAAATCAGACACTTTTAATTTTTGACCGTTTTTCTCAAAAAATCATGATGTTACCCCTTATAAAAAATGCGAAAATCGCGAAAAATTTAGTTGTTCCAAATCAGCCGGAAAGTGACTGTAATATGTGTATTAGATTGTTAGCTGTTCAAAACAGTTCGAATCTTTGATTTCGGACCATTTTTGGCCAAGATAATCAAGTTTAGGCCAACAAAAAGATCCTCATTTTCCACCCAAAAATCTGTATTTTCGCCGAAATATTAGAAATAATGTCCCAAATATGGAATGTGATACCTTGTTGAGCTCGTATTTTAATTTCCAATCGATTGTCATCAAAATCAGACACTTTTAATTTTTGACCGTTTTTCTCAAAAAATCATGATGTTACCCCTTATAAAAAATGCGAAAATCGCGAAAAATTTAGTTTTTCCAAATCAGCCGGAAAGTGACTGTAATATGTTTATTAGATTGTTAGCTGTTCAAAACAGTTCGAATCTTTGATTTCGGACCATTTTTGGCCAAGATAATCAAGTTTAGGCCAACAAACAGATAATCATTTTCCACCCAAAAATCTGTATTTTCGCCGAAATAATAGAAATAATGTCCCAAATATGGAATGTGATACCTCGTTGAGCTCGTATTTTAATCCCCAATCGATTGGCATCAAAAACAGACACTTTTAATTTTTGGCCGTTTTTCTCAAAAAATCATGATGTTACCTCTTATAAAAAATGCGAAAATCGAGAAAAATTTAGTTTTTCCAAATCAGCCGGAAAGTGACTGTAATATGTTTATTAGATTGTTAGCTGTTCAAAACAGTTCGAATCTTTGATTTCGGACCATTTTTGGCCAAGATAATCAAGTTTAAGCCAACAAAAAGATCCTCATTTTCCACCCAAAAATCTGTATTTTGGCCGAAATAATAGAAATAATGTCCCAAATATGGAATGTGATACCTTGTTGAGCTCGTATTTTAATTTCCAATCGATTGTCATCAAAATCAGACACTTTTAATTTTTGACCGTTTTTCTCAAAAAATCATGATGTTACCCCTTATAAAAAATGCGAAAATCGCGAAAAATTTAGTTGTTCCAAATCAGCCGGAAAGTGACTGTAATATGTGTATTAGATTGTTAGCTGTTCAAAACAGTTCGAATCTTTGATTTCGGACCATTTTTGGCCAAGATAATCAAGTTTAGGCCAACAAAAAGATCCTCATTTTCCACCCAAAAATCTGTATTTTCGCCGAAATATTAGAAATAATGTCCCAAATATGGAATGTGATACCTTGTTGAGCTCGTATTTTAATTTCCAATCGATTGTCATCAAAATCAGACACTTTTAATTTTTGACCGTTTTTCTCAAAAAATCATGATGTTACCCCTTATAAAAAATGCGAAAATCGCGAAAAATTTAGTTTTTCCAAATCAGCCGGAAAGTGACTGTAATATGTTTATTAGATTGTTAGCTGTTCAAAACAGTTCGAATCTTTGATTTCGGACCATTTTTGGCCAAGATAATCAAGTTTAGGCCAACAAACAGATAATCATTTTCCACCCAAAAATCTGTATTTTCGCCGAAATAATAGAAATAATGTCCCAAATATGGAATGTGATACCTCGTTGAGCTCGTATTTTAATCCCCAATCGATTGGCATCAAAAACAGACACTTTTAATTTTTGGCCGTTTTTCTCAAAAAATCATGATGTTACCTCTTATAAAAAATGCGAAAATCGAGAAAAATTTAGTTTTTCCAAATCAGCCGGAAAGTGACTGTAATATGTTTATTAGATTGTTAGCTGTTCAAAACAGTTCGAATCTTTGATTTCGGACCATTTTTGGCCAAGATAATCAAGTTTAAGCCAACAAAAAGATCCTCATTTTCCACCCAAAAATCTGTATTTTGGCCGAAATAATAGAAATAATGTCCCAAATATGGAATGTGATACCTTGTTGAGCTCGTATTTTAATTTCCAATCGATTGTCATCAAAATCAGACACTTTTAATTTTTGACCGTTTTTCTCAAAAAATCATGATGTTACCCCTTATAAAAAATGCGAAAATCGCGAAAAATTTAGTTTTTCCAAATCAGCCGGAAAGTGACTGTAATATGTTTATTAGATTGTTAGCTGTTCAAAACAGTTCGAATCTTTGATTTCGGACCATTTTTGGCCAAGATAATCAAGTTTAGGCCAACAAAAAGATCCTCATTTTCCACCCAAAAATCTGTATTTTGGCCGAAATAATAGAAATAATGTCCCAAATATGGAATGTGATACCTTGTTGAGCTCGTATTTTAATTTCCAATCGATTGTCATCAAAATCAGACACTTTTAATTTTTGACCGTTTTTCTCAAAAAATCATGATGTTACCCCTTATAAAAAATGCGAAAATCGCGAAAAATTTAGTTTTTCCAAATCAGCCGGAAAGTGACTGTAATATGTTTATTAGATTGTTAGCTGTTCAAAACAGTTCGAATCTTTGATTTCGGACCATTTTTGGACAAGATAATCAAGTTTAGGCCAACAAAAAGATCCTCATTTTCCACCCAAAAATCTGTATTTTCGCCGAAATAATAGAAATAATGTCCCAAATATGGAATGTGATACCTTGTTGAGCTCGTATTTTAATTTCCAATCGATTGTCATCAAAATCAGACACTTTTAATTTTTGACCGTTTTTCTCAAAAAATCATGATGTTACCCCTTATAAAAAATGCGAAAATCGCGAAAAATTTAGTTTTTCCAAATCAGCCGGAAAGTGACTGTAATATGTTTATTAGATTGTTAGCTGTTCAAAACAGTTCGAATCTTTGATTTCGGACCATTTTTGGCCAAGATAATCAAGTTTAGGCCAACAAAAAGATCCTCATTTTCCACCCAAAAATCTGTATTTTCGCCGAAATAATAGAAATAATGTCCCAAATATGGAATGTGATACCTCGTTGAGCTCGTATTTTAATCCCCAATCGATTGGCATCAAAAACAGACACTTTTAATTTTTAGCCGTTTTTCTCAAAAAATCATGATGTTACCCCTTATAAAAAATGCGAAAATCGCGAAAAATTTAGTTTTTCCAAATCAGCCGGAAAGTGACTGTAATATGTTTATTAGATTGTTAGCTGTTCAAAACAGTTCGAATCTTTGATTTCGGACCATTTTTGGCCAAGATAATCAAGTTTAGGCCAACAAAAAGATCCTCATTTTCCACCCAAAAATCTGTATTTTCGCCGAAATAATAGAAATAATGTCCCAAATATGGAATGTGATACCTCGTTGAGCTCGTATTTTAATCCCCAATCGATTGGCATCAAAAACAGACACTTTTAATTTTTAGCCGTTTTTCTCAAAAAATCATGATGTCACCCCTTATAAAAAATGCGAAAATTGACAAAAAAATTTTTTTTTCCTAATCAACCGGAAAGTGATTGTAATACATTTATTAGATTGTTAGCTGTTAAAAGCAGTTCGTATCCTTGATTTGGGACAATTTTTGGCCAAGATACAGCCAAAAAACGTTAGAAAAAAATACAAACATGCTCATTTTCCACCCAAAAGTTTGTGTGGTGGCCAAACCTATAGAAATAACTTTTCAAATCTGGAATGTTAAACCTGGTTGAGCTCGTAATTAAATTCCCAATAATAAAATTAATATATTGTGAGTTGGTCAATTATTTTTTTTCACATTAATTTTCTTGTATAAATTGCAATTACATATTGATTAACGTCAACAGATACAAAATGCACATATTTTGTACCTGTTAAACTGCAGTGCAGGCAGCCAACCGCCTGCATGCACAATTAGTCGGAAGAGGCTGACGCTCATGAACGATTTGATTTACCCGTCTACTCTAATTCCGTTTATTTTCTGCTGTGTTTTTCTGGCTCACTTCGCGCCCTGCTCCCAGACACGCACGACATTGTGATGAGATTCAATCATGCGCCAACGCAAGGACACGAGGTGGATGTGGGCAGCAAAACCACAATTCGTGTGGTGAATTCGCAAGTAGGCTAGAACGCAGTTCCGCACTTTCGACTGCAGTTTGCATTTTCCGCTCCGTGTGATTTTCCCCTCTGCCCGCAGGTGGTGACCAAGCCCGAGTTCGACTTCACCCACGCCCCCATCTTCCGGAACGTAACGATTGCCGCCTGGGATCCCGGCAAGTACAACGGCACCCTGGAGGACTGGCTCACCAGCGCGGACTACGATCTGTTCACCAACTACGAGATATACAGGCGGCGCTACCCCAAGTCCCGGGCCTTCCTCATCGATCCCCACTCCGTTTGGCGGCTGTGGCAGAGCCTGCAGATGTTTGCCGGAAATCGACCGATTAGCAGGAATCCCCCCAGTTCCGGTTTCATAGGTGAGCTGTGAAAACTAAATTAGAATCTATACACTTAGCGAAATACCAAAATATTATCCCTTAAAAGAAGACAAGTAAAGCTCCTAATATTTTAAAAATCTTTTTATTAATTAAATGGATATATTATTTTCCGTTGAATCATTCATTTATTTAGCCAAGTACCAATTTGCTTGATGATAATAACTTATTTTTGTGTGATTTCTGGGATATCTTTTGCCAGGACTGGCCCTGCTGCTGCCGCATTGCCCGCAGGTGGACTTCGTGGAGTACGTGCCGTCCACGCGCCTCAATGGACGCTGCCACTACTACAGCAAAGAGGTGGGCCCGAAAAGCAATTAGCCGTTCATCCACTGACTTGCCTCATTCCCAGATGAATTCCGCCTGCACATTCGGCTCCTGGCACCCGCTGGCCGCCGAGAAGCTGATGGCCCTGGACATGAACATGGCGGAGGACGACGACATGTCGGTCTTCCAGCTCGGCATCCTGCGGATACGCAGGCCGGACAAATTGCTCTGCGGCTTCAACTTCTTTGGCTACTGAGGGGGAAGGGGAGGAGGAGCTCGATGCGGTGGCGATGCGGAGGCCATTCGAAGGCGGAAGTGCCAGTGACAATCCAGGTGCATTTAATCAAGCGGTTTTCATCGAGTGCAATAAACAATTCAGCTTTGCAATGAATATAAACTGAAGTACACTTGGCCAGAGTCGGAGTCTGAGTCGGAGTCTGTGTCCCAAGTGGATTCAGTTGCCTTTTGATTGCTTTTCTTGCCGCTGAATGTGGCTGCGGGAACAAAGCCGAACAGAAGTTATGACTGTCCTCATGGATTCATGTTTTCCTTTGCCATTAAATGCCATAACTGTTTGTCTACACGGGCGACCTGAGTGCAATAAGTATTGTTATTATTATTCTTCCAGCCCCAAGGATCCCGGGGCGTGTGGGTGTGGGTGTAGATGAGGGCGTGGGCGTGGGCGTGGGGGAGGTGAGGTGAGGTGAGGAAGGAAAGCACTCATTAATACGTGATGCGGCAGGCCGAACGTGCGGCGACTCCAAAGTGACAAAAGACAAGAGACAACAGACAGAAAGTTAGCATTATGATGGCAATTTTTCGGTTGTTCTGCTGCTGGCGTGGCTGGAGTTAAACGCTGCGTATACGCAATTAAATAATATATGGCCAGAGTAAATATTGAGATTCCGTTGAACCAGGAACAGGACACAAAACGAAAGTTATGGCCAAAGGGCGAGGTCTCGCAGCTCGAAAGAAAGCAAAATGAAATTTAAACTCTGATGAAAAAGTGGGGAAGGGCGGCGGGTTTCTTGAACCTGCCTTATTCCACTCGTCGGGAGATTGCTCTTTTGCATTTCAAAAGCCAGCCCCAAAGTTCACCTAACTCGAGTCCAAAATAACAACAAAGCCAAAGAAGTGCAGCCCGCATTTTTGATTTGAATTTCCATTTCAGATTTTTATTTGACAAATGCAAATAGCCCGGCGGTTCACGTGTTTATGTTTGCCTTTGGGCCATTCTTTGTTTTGGTTAATGTGCAGCACCCCGGCCTTAAATTGGCTAAATGCCATTGGCATTGGCCATTTACCACTGGACACTGGTCGCCGGTGTTTTGACATTTTTTACAAGCTCTTCAGCTTTTTGTTTTGCTTTTCGGCCGAAAGCTCGGCGCGCAGGCGCGTTCGTTGCCCTCGTGTGAACGTGTTTGCAATGCTGATAAATATAAATCAGCAAAACAAAATTATTAATTTTATAGCTAAAAGTCATAAACTGATCACTGCGCGTGTGCAATTCACTCCTATGGTTAAAGCCTATTACCATAATTCAAAGGAAGTTCTTGGGGAACTTAAATCCCACATATATTGGTATTAAAATGTGAGTGGCAATCTGTGCCAGTTAGTGCCCGTCTTCAAAAGCAGTCATATCTCTATTTACTCTATACAAATGAATCACGCTCTTTGTCTCATATTATTTGCATTTTAAATAAATTGTTTCTATTGATTCACAGTTATTTTTATTTATTTAAAAATATATTTTTGATTTTTACCGCATGTATTTTATTAGATTTGTTTATGCTTTCTATTTTACAGGAGTCAGAATAATATTGTATGGTACAAACGTTTGTTTTCATATCCAATAACAACATCAAATATTTTAAGGTATACTAAAACACAAAAAATAATTAAAATTCCACACATTTTACCATGCTTTCTTTTAGAAGAGAAACTCCTATGCCCGTTAAATGGATTGTATTTTTAGGAATGTGTCACATTTTGCATTTTATTTCCTCTAGTTGCGGGATGTTGAAAGCTCCTCCCCCTGCGGCCGCCCCTAGTTGGGATCCGACTTTATGTAGCATGCAAATTAAAAAATGTCGCTTTTTATTGGATTTTTATCGACTGCTGAATGACAGCCTCGGCCGCCCGAGAGGGTCAGCAGTGACATGGACATGGACATCTATTTCGACCCCCTTTGCCACAGAGCCTCCCCCTGAAATGTCAATTTGGGCCGACTTCAATGTTGTGCTAATTGAAATCAATCCATCCATCTATCTATCTATCTGGAAATTTGGGGATGCAGGGCCCATTGAGACCGATGACTCAGGGTTCCGAGACTGGAGAAAATAAATTTCGGTTTTCTTCATTTGCCATGGCACGTTTGCTTGGCTGTGTGGTCTGCTTTTGTTAATAATAAATTGTATTTTCGGGTAATAGCATTACTCAGGGGGTTTCCGAGAAGCCACGATAGTCAGTCGTGCGCCGAAATAAAATATGAAACATAACTTATGCACTTTTGTGGTCTGCCTTTGATGAAAGGGATGGGGTGATGCATCTGGGTGTGCCTACGACCACAACACGTAGCTGTTTCGATTCGGCCAAGATCCAGACAAAAGATGGCTGGCACAAACAGCCTGCGAAGAGTCAAGGACGGCAGACAACTTTATTTATTTTTCATTATTCTACAAAGTTATACGCGACATGAAGAACGGGAAAAAACTTTTAGGGCAGCTTCTTGCCAATAAATTCTGAGTAACTACGTCGTACTCCAGATAGTAAGTAGGTGTAGGTCTTTTTAAGGAAATACTGGTAAAATCAAGCTGAGCTTTACTTAAAGAGTATAAAAGCTGAAATGTTTTCATAATAAAATCCATCTTGTTTATTGTCTTTATTAGAAACCTAATTTACAAAACGATATAAAATTAGAATATCTTCAAATACATTTTTCAAATACAAATTTAATACTTATAATAAAAATTAGCAACCCCACAAAGTCGCCACTTGAAGGATTTCTTTTGAGATCCCCATAAGGAGTGGCCCCATCAATCAGTGGTTAATCAAACAATCACTCAATCAGACTTCCTGCTCGCCATTGAATTCCTCTTTTGTATCTAAAATCCTTAGTTTATTCGTTTGTGCGACAGCCACATCAAAATATTTAATTGCAATACAAAAGAAGACATTACACTCGATAAGAAGGGGGCGGGGGCACCGGTGAAAGGTGGGTGTTTGAGGAAGAAACCGAGAGGACGGCATTCCAGCACGTCTGAGTGCGTATTAATCAAAATATAAGAACAATATAAAGCGAAATTTAGCAGCGAAGCGGAATGAATGGAGTGCATTTGAAATGATTCAGCCCGTTCTGCAGGCTGAAGAATCAGTGCAATAGTGACTACCCAACAAGACACCAAGTGTCACTATCGCTTAGGCTTGCCCCCTGACTTGACTCATGACTCAGCCGCTCAAGAAACGGGGATGGGATCGGTGCGTAACTTTCCCGTTATCCAAACGCAACGAGGAAGATCCCGCAAACACTCACTGAAATAAGGGGGTGCTGACAGGGAAGGACGCTGGCATCAAGCGCAGCTGAGTGACTGGCGTTTCGGATCTCGGATGTCGGATCTCGGAACGATATCGGGTCGCCTTGCGCCCCAGCCATATAAAAGAATCTAAGCGGGGCGCTTCAAGCCTCAGTCTAGCACTAAAAACGCACAACGAACTTGCAGTTACGGCAGCTTGCTGCGGGAAGGCAAATCTTTAGAAGCACATACAGTGTGTTTAAGCAAATTAGCGAGTGTGTAAAACAAATTAACTTGTGCTTCCGCTGCGTGAAAAGCTTTCCGCTATCGAGAGTGAAGATACAAAACAGAGAGAGTGAGAGAAAGCTGCGCCCTCGAGTGAATCACCATAGTGGATCTAACAGCTAGCCAAAAGCTGGCTAACTTCTAGCTAACAGTGGGCTAACAGCGAGCTGAAGGTGAGTCCTAGCCAGAAAAAGAGCTTTTCTATGGCTCCTGTTGCTTATTTTCCTTGAGTTAAAAATTATAAATAAATGTGAATATCTATAACACTGAATACTATACATATTTAATCATTAGTTGTGATGGCTAACAGTCAGCCTAGAGCTTACTAACTGCTAGTCAGAAAAAAGAGCTTTTTCTAATCCTGTTGCTCTGTAATCAAATGCAAGGGACGAAGGACAAAAGGGGGCGGCTAACTATTTCCAACCACCAGAACTAGGATTCCGATTCCACCTATGGCGGTGTGTGTGAGCCTGTTTTTATGGCTATTCGCGTGACTCGTAAACTAGCAGCAAGCACACAGGCACACGGGTCTTAGCCATTAGACTACACACACCACAACGGCAAGAAGTAGGGGTAGTAAGAAGACGACGACGCGAACATTATTTAGCTGCCACCACAAAGGCAGACAAACAGAAAGCCAGAAAGCCAGACGAGTCGCAATCGGAACTTGCTGTGAATCGGTCGCTATCGCACCTCTCGGAATAAGTCGGTTTGTTTTGCAGAGAATCTTGAGAGTAATGCTGGCCAGCTGGACATGAGTGTGGATAATACCGTAATACCCAATCATAGCGAATTTCGCAGCCAAGTGATAGTGGCTCTGTAGAATGAGCTCGCCCCGCGCTTATCTAACTACGAAGATCTAATCGCAATCGGTCGCAGATAAAGCCTGATAAAGTCTAGAGCACTCCGGCGAGGAACTTAAAGAAAACAAAAGTCGCTTTGTGCAATATTTGCTGAAGGAACACGGGTAACCGAGTTGATTATTTCACAAATTGGTTTATGCAAATTTCGTTTGCCCAGTTTTTCGTCTGCCCGCCTTATGGTAAGTATACGCACAGTGACTCATCCCCTCCGGGGAGTTCCACTTTCTCAATGGCAATCGGCAGCAGCATCGTCAGCATCTGCGAAAGGTGATCTTTTGTCCGGACTTTGCATTTGACATTGCGGCCTGATTGTAGACCCGGCCTAAGCAATCATCACGTAGAGCCGCTTTGTAACATTCCGATACACGGGTACATATAATTATAGATACATCATATAGCAGATACTTCAATATCGCTTGCCAAGCGACTATCAAAGCCTGACCGTGACGTGATTGAGTTTTAGAAATAGTTTTTCGCACTCAAAGTCAGAGTCGCGCACTCCATTCAAAACAAAAATATCTATACTATATATTCATATACAATTAGCATTATCTGCCCCATCTGTATGACAATTATATGTTCTGCTTGGCTTGGTGGCACAGTTCAAAGGCAAAAGTCAATGCGAAACCGCTTACCGTTCAGCTGCGCCGTGGAAAAGTTCATTTCACTGCCGCTGCGAAGGCAACAAACCCATGGGAGTACGGGGGCAGGGGGGCATGGTCTAAAAATACCATAAATAGTTGTCATTAAAGGCAGAAGCAGCTCATAAATATTTCATTGTTCCGATGGCAGGGCCGAGCAGAAACTGCATCGCGCAGCAGGCGACGACGACAAGTCAACTTGTCCACTGCCATAACAGAAGAGTCTATATGTATAAAGAGCCCAAACAGATGGAGAAAATGGGGCTGGGGGGCCTTTAAAGAGCGGCTGACAGCAGGCCAGATGCACTTGGTCCATGAATAAATGGCAGAAACAGCAGAGGCAACAGCATCGGCCCTCGCTTTGTTTCGCTGCCAAGTTCTGCCAGTTCCATAAAGCGAACCAGGAATTGTCGTTAAGGCGAAATGTCGCCTATTATCTGGCTGTCGGATTTACTTTTCGCTCTTTAGCAAGTTGGTTTTCCGCCAGCTGAACCCTTGGCTTGGGCTGGTAAACAATTGTTCCAGACGATTACTAGATTTGCTTGTGCTTAGGTAGCAATTTGCCTCACGTGGCCCTGCTTTTCGAGCGACTGAGTCACCTAAAATTGCACTCAATTGAAATTAATGGGATGGCACAGACGTAGGCTGGAACATTTTATTGATTCCCAGAAGAGCAGATAGGCAGAGATGAATAGGTTATTAGCACGGGTTTATTGGGGATGACGCTAATCGGTTTATATCAACAACTAAAAGCTGTCAAAGCTATTTCAAATATTAAAAGAATTAAAAAACTCACATATTATTTTTAACCAATATTCATCATAAGTTATTTCTTTTTGGAGACCTATATTTAGAGGCACACAAATTTCTTAATCAAATTTTTATTTGAGTATTCAACTTTTAATATATTTTCATAACTTTAAATATTTCTTATGACTTCATACTTTGGTTTCGTATTTTTAGAATATTTTATCTATCTAGGGATTCAGTTGTTTCTTTCCATTCTAAATGATTTTAATATTTCCCCTTTATTTCTGTAATATCTCTTCTTTAATTTGTAAAACCGTTAGATTATCATTTATTAACTTACGCATTACTCATACTCATTGAGAAATCGCTTGGCGACGGGGAATCCAAACCGCAGATTCATTCATAAGTTTACTTTCTGCGCGGTGTTGCTTTCCGAGGTGTGGCAGATCGGAAATTCAGCTGAAACCGTATGCGAATTGCGAGAAACAAAAGCTGTTAGGTTGTTACCGTTTGCCGAAGGGAGAAGGGAGCATGCTAAACTTCAAGATAAACTGTCAAATGCCCCCGAATGTGAGTGTTTCGGTGGCCACAGCGGCTGCTGCTGCCTCCGTTCGCTGGACCGGCGAGTGACACATGTGCGGATTATTCCAAGAAGCGCATTACTCATACGCCCCCCCTCCCCAGCGGACCGGGGGAGGGGACAACTTCGAATATTGGCAACAGGTTTCGACAGTTCCCCCAACGGAATTGGAATCGGAATCTCCGCTACAGAGACAGTCGCTGTTAAAAAGCTTTTCCCCTTCTTTTCGAAAAGCTCAGAAACCGATCGGCTCAGTCGTCGTCGTTCTCCAGCGAGCGCTCTGAAGATCAGTTGAAATTTGCGCGCTGCCCAGGGCGGATGTGTTTAGCGGCGAAACAGATCGAAACAGTTCGAGCCAAGTCTAGCAAGAAGATCACCTCAAGTGCTAAGTCCGGGGAAAGATATTCGAAAAGTGAACCAGTTCAGTTTTGAGTTTTGTTTTTCGAACGCGGAAACGAGCGGGAAAATGGAAGTGCCAGCGGGCAATTAGTGCAGTCAGACATAAAGACACTCGCTCGAAAGTAAAGTAGAAACAAAAGGATTGCGATCACAAGCAATAAGTTATAAGCAACGACAACACATCCACAGCGGAATACGCAGCGACGACAGCTACAGCCTACAGCCTACAGCCACTGGAAAAAGAAAAGAAAAATGTATGTGCCGAGAGCTAATTAATTAATTTGTAAGTGTTGCAAGCGACATGCACGCAACAAAGGCAGATAGTTCATTGATCTGCAACTGCATCCCACTCGCGGCTCTCGACTGTCAGCCAATTGAGAGGTCAAGAGGCGAGACCGAACCGATAAATCAGCCCATTAATCGGGCCCGACCAAACCCTTCGAGCACTCCACTTTGGAGGTGAACTTGAATTCCACTCCAAGTGGGAAGTGTTTCGACATGGGCGCCCAGTTGCCCAACTCCACGCACGATATGGCTATCACTAAGGTCAAGTTCTAGTAACACTTGGACACCCATAGCCCCAATTATTCATTTGGTAATTCACAACATAACACCCGGCCGATCCCCATCATATCTTATCGCCCGTGGGGCCATTCATTGGGAATACAGTCAGCTGATAAGGCGAACAATGCCAAAAACCTAAAGCAAGTGGAATTCGGTGTTGTTTGGTTGTTTCGGGGGTATTTTTCAATAGACGTCAGAAAGAGGTGCTTTATTGGCAAAACTGGTTGGAATCCAAATTTATTTTTTATTTTAATTCGTTTGTAAACGAGCTTCGCCAGCCGAAAACTTTGACTCACGCCCCTTCGAAGAAACCGAAGAATTTCGATTCGGAGAAGATGGGATGGAAGGAGCCGGCAAACCGGTAGATCCACCTTATCAGCACTGAGCACCAAGAAGCCCTGCTTATGACCCAGTTCAGAACACTCGGACGTGTGCTACATGTCGTATACGTAACCATTATGATGAAAGTGGCAAAACAGGGCAAACTTTCGCGTTGGCTGCAGTTTCGCCATCGATTGCTTGGGCCAAAGCACTTAAAACTCACTCGCTTTTATTGATCTAACAGGCCCGGGGAAATGCGTCCATTGTTATGACAACCCCTCCACTTTCCCCTTCAACCCGTCAGCCGAGTTAACCACACGGCGCTAACCTTAAACTGTCAGCCCGCCGACCTTCAACCCGGCCGAACCATTTGCCCAAAAGAGAAAATGGGAATTGTTTATGGTATTTGCTTAACAGAAATTATTGTAATCAGATAACACCCGACGACCAGTGGGGTGTGCGTATATTCATCGCGTATTTGCATGTTCATTTGGCTATTTGGCTGGATCTAGCGGCTAATTGCCGTTCGTAAAAAAGACTGTTAAATGTGTCCGCCCCGAAATCCCCGGCGATTAGTCAGCAGTCTTAACTGTGCAGTGTCCGCTCGCAGATAGTATATATATCACATATTTGCAGAGGTGCCACTCGGCGTATACTTGATACGACTTATCGCGCTTTTCGCTGATGTCACGGGAAAACTGCCTAGCATAGGTGCAAAATACAGTGGGATAAACATCTCCATAAACGTATTTATATTCTAGCACTTGTCTCGCGCCCTAGGTCAACACCATCCATCCATATCAGCCACCACCACGCGGAACTGCTATTTTTAGCAAGCCAAATAGCAGAATATCAACAAAAGGCCCACAGTCCTTTACGGTTATGGCCGACTTGGTATTTACCAGTCTAAAATTAAATTCTAATTGGAGTCTAAACTTACACAGCGTCGTTTATGACGTCCAACGCGGGCTGGCCAGACATCAGACCACATGACTCTCTGTATCTCGGCCGATCAAAGTATCAGGCGCAGGACAGCTGGCTCAACGAATCCGAAATACCCTCGGGGGGATTAGAGATGGAGATAGGGACATGGGCTCGGCAAATATTTGCCTTTGATAAGGGGATATTCTCAAGATGTGAGAGTGCAGTTTTATGTTCTGGCTGTTCTGGCTGTCAGTTATAAAGAGTCTTGTTTTGGCTCGGCATTACCATGCATAATAAAGGGTATACTATAGCATATGGTCATCGTAAGTGTAGTACTATTTCTTACTACGACTTGGCATACTACGTTTGTAGTGCCCCTCCTGGAACCCGAACCCCCCTTCCCAGCTCTTGGCACTTCCGTTTGCCGTTCCGCCTGCCACACGGAAAGTGTGCCACATTCAACCTGTTGGAAAGTGGGAGTGGCGGGTGGCGGCGATTTCCGTTCGCCCGCCTGCACTTGTACTTGGCCTGCTCCCTTTCGGCCCCACACATTCCTGTGTGTTCCTCTGCTTTATTACCTGGCCGGCTTTATGAAATATTAATTGACCTTTCTCCTCCACCTTTGCCTTTGCAGTGATATAAAGTTCAAAGTGCTAACGCGGCAAGTGGAACTTCAACTACAGCTACAACTACAGCTACATGACAATTAGACGAGCAGCGGGAGCGACTAACTGCAAGACCAGCAACAAAATGACAAACTGCCAAAGTTCAGTGTTCATAGTCGTAGGCACCCTGCTTTCCATCCTGGCAGCGGCTCAAACGGCACCCGTTTCCACCACCACACAAGCAGAGGTAAGTTATCTTATTATTATTATTGTACAGACAAAAACACAATGTATAGTAATGGCTAGCCGGTAAATTGCAAAATTAAATCAGCGTTTTTCGATGCATCTATAATTTATATAATCAGAACACGGAGAAGATAATAACATCAAGAGTTACGGAACAGGAAAGAAATGAATCAGAATCGAAATCGGTTTGTTGCACTTGGGCTCCGATAGCCGCTTTGTCTGCCGTCCAGTCTGTCTGGATGTGTACTATATGGTCTATATGGCCACTCTGGGATTTACTTCCGATTTGCATGACAGGCGTGCCAGGCGCTCAGCGCTCCGAGTGGGTTGCATTTGGAAATTATACTCAATTTTCCACTGCTGAACAAAGTATATTTCGTATTCACGAGTGTGACTGTGCAACAGGCTCACGCGCATCGCATGTCAACGAGAATTTTTATTCCGCACACACACTCGCTGGCTTTTGGCCCGGCTCAGAGGCTCTGGCCTTAGCCTTAGCTGGATATGATGGCTGTGGAAAGTGCACGCCCGCCGGCTAATTGCAGTCTGATTGCTTGATTATCGCTATCGTTATCGCTCGTGACATTGGCTTTCCACCAGGAAAACTCGCACGCCATTGACTGGCCAGCTAATCGATTCAAAAGCATCTATCACAGGCAGTTTCCATTGGGAAATGATCTAAAGAAATAATATTGAAACCTCTGATTAACCTATAGAATGTTTGGGAATTTCCCACCTCCATTCATTTAGTGCATTGCCATTTCTTTAGATTCTAAGAAGAGATAGGAAAAACCACACTAAACCTTAAAACTTTGCTTATCGCTGGGCATTTAGCATTAAACAATACAATCTCTCCAAGCCAAGTCACTGATACACAAAGTATAATTTATTTTACGCATCAGATAAATTTTCCAAATGACATTCAATTTAAAAAATGATTCAATCATGAAAAAACCCAGCAAAAGACTTCTTAACCTGTCACTTAGTGACTTTAGCAACGCGCAGTTCGAAATGCATTAAAGCCACCGAAAAAACTGATAACAAAAACGCCATAAATTATGGCTTTCAATTAACTGAATAATTCCTCCCCGCCAGCAACTTGATTTCCACGCTTTCAATTAATAAATATTTATCTCCGGTTAATTGCTTGTCATGATCGCTGTTTTACTGCTAAGCCAAATGTAATTTCCACTTGCAAAAAACACAACAATTGCTGCAGCATCGGCACGTTTGCAATCTACCCGAAGCTAATCACGTTTGCCCGCCGCAGACTTGCATAAATTAATGGGGAAGAAGTGGCGAAGCGGCGGCCCCAGAACTTCCTGATTAGCCATTTACGATCGCAAGTCGCCCAGGTGATGGGTGATCCATCGATTCGCTCTCAGCGCGTGCTTAGTTTTAGGCTTTATTTATGTTTACGTAACTCCGAGCCGACTTCTAATTGGTATGATGGGCGCGCGTTGGCCGTAACTTGGCTCGCAGTCGCTGGCCAGTCGCCTTAAAGGCAGTCAAAAGCAGTCAAAACAGCCAAAAGGCGACAGTCAAGCGACGGCTGACGTGTTCGCGTCTCCAATGTCAGGTTCTTTGTTCCCAGAGCCTCCCAATAAATCTCCTGGCGAATGCAAATCGGGAAGACCACCTCGATCAGATTGCACTTTCCCAGTGGCGACCATTAATAATCTGGTGCTAGATCGGATCGGAGCAGGAAAAACTACTCACAAGTGAGTCATGGGCTCGGACAGCGAGTTGCCGCACATAATGCGGCTGTCAAGAGGTTAATTACTCGCACCCATGAGCGAAATTGGAATGAGCTCAGGCATTCGTCATCATCGCGGTGGGCGAACAAAAGAGGGAAAACCGCCTTGGAGCCCCAGAAACCAGTAAAAGTTTCCCGCTCCAAAAATAGCCAATAGAAGTTAGAACAACTGCGTCGGGTTAATTTGCAATTTCCCACCTCATTTCCCATTTCCACATCATGCCAGCCAAAATCAATCAATAGAAAGTGTGTGCTTTTCGCCAAGTTTGATTGATTTGCCTATGAAATAGTTGCGTGCGACCTTCGCGGGGTGCCAAAAGCACAAACAAGCAGGCAGACAAACAAAAGGCTGCAACAGCCTTGCCACTTGGCAAACAAACGCCAGCTTTTTGCCCCTTTTGAGAACATCCTTCCTCCTTTTCGGACTTCCCTAAGGTCATCCATAGCTTAGCATTTCACGCGTCTTGCCATAAACAACCTGGTAGCCGCCTAAAAAGGCCGCAAATTTAGAAGCAGCAGCAATAAAATCCTTTTTTGCCTCATTTTGCCTGAATAGCGCTTTTTATTGTCCGGTTATCTTAGCATCTTGACGCTTATTTATCGCTGCGCGAATTAGCCACTTGAAGGGAGCAAAAAGTGGCTTAAAAAGAAGGCAGTAATGGAAAGACACCTTGGTGCAAATGTCAAATATTCCGGGGGGAGTTTCCCTGGCCAAATGTCAAGGAATTTGTCTGTTATTTAAATTTTAAAGTTCTTCTCTACGCAGAGCTCTGGATTTTATGTGCGCTCTATAACCCAATTGGGATGCCAAAACCAGCTCGGAATTCTTTCAATTTAATCCCTCTCTCTGGTGCCGAATCAAATTGAATGGGTTATACAACTTTAAGCCGCATTTAAGACTGCCGTTGGCCCAGTTTCTGTTTTGGTTTTCCTCGCTTTGGCTGCCTGTTTGGCTCTCGTTATAGTTTTGAGTTTTCTTTTTCAATCTGCCCAATCTCCATCGGTCGTTATAGAAACCCCAAAAAGAAATGCCGCCAAATGAGGCGCCTGCGCTTCGATTTGCGAAGTGCACGGGGTAATGATGTAATCGTCGCGTAAAAAAGCATTTAAACAAGTTAAGCCTGTTTGCTAGTTGGCAGCGAGATTGGACAACTCAAATTGCCCGCGCAGTGGGAAAATGGCAGGGAAACGCAGGGAAAACCTCCGCTGTTTGCCTTTAATTGTCGCAGACACTTTCGCCTATGCACGTGCCCCGCAAATATTTGTGCAACTAGGTCTAGGTTTGTTTGTCAGTTTGCTGGGGAGAGAGCCTTTCTGTGCACCCCTTATTCCATCCTTAGAAAAGTCAACGACCCGCGTGACCCACATTGCAGCGTAAACCAACCACGCACCCCCGAAAAGCGGAGGAGTTTTCCTGGGCAATAATTTTCCCATCAATTTCCACCGGGCACGTCGGCAAATACACGTACATAGAAACGAAAAGTATACACAAAGCGATTCTCGTTTATAATTTATGCATGTCCTGTTCTTGTTTCGGCCGGAAATAAACGAGCGGAGTCCGCCTTCAATTTAAATGGGTGAAAGTTCATTGACTCGCAGGAGCAGCTCCCGCTGCCCCTTCTCTACCCCTCGAAATCGAATCGACTCTGCAACTTTGCAACTTTGCACCTGTGCAAATTGTGTTAAATATTTGAAGGTTGCACTGCGATTGTAGCATACTTTGCCGGGCTCACACACACACGTGCACTTGGACCCCATTTCTAGAAGTTCCAAAGTTGCCTTTGGCGCTGGCCTGCTGGCCCCCGGGGGCCACTTCCTGCAAGTTCAACTCCTTCGGCTCCTTCGGCTAAGTAAACCAGGCAAGCAGGTCAACCAACTGAATAGATATTCTCCACTGCAAACTGTTAGTTACTGGATATAATTACACAGTTAAAAATGTAGTGATAGTTACTGGTTATATTGCTTAAATATAAACCATTACTTTGATCTGGAAAAAATTATAAAAGGTGCGTAGTTATTATTATATTCACTTTTTAAATATTAAAAAAAAAAACATAATCATCTGAAAAATATTATTGAAACTTATTTTTGAGGCTAAATACATTTCTGGTCAATGTAATTATTAAACTTGTTTAAAATTCAAATCATAAATATTTTTTTTATATTTATGTTTTAAGTATATATATCCTATAGATCAGCAGTATTTTTCTAAGTGCACCCTCAGTTAGTAACACAGTCAAATAACTAGAGTGCTGGGGCGTGGCGAAAGCCATTCTTTGTTGACATTTTTGTTTTGATTCTCGGCAAACAGAAGAGCGCAACGAATTTGTGTCAATGTCCAATAATAAATTGAAGTGCAATTTCAACGCCCTCTGAGTCGTGACCCAACTGCATAGCCCTCACCTCGCCCCCCTTTTTTTCCGATGATTTGCATGGCCACTGAGCATCTGTCCAGTTGCAGTCCCCCCGAGAATCGCTAATCGCATGCAAATGCACGAATATCTCAACGGATTTCGATGCGGATGCAGTGAGCAGACCACTTAAATCGATAGAACAGGTGTACTGGGAATCGCAGAGCTATGACTCCCGAAATGTACGTTAAATTAGTGGCCAAGCACTTCCGTTTCGGGACCAACTTCCGTTCGCCTTGTGACGCATTCACTTTTGAGTGGAGAAAATGCGTCAGGAATGACTCAATTACGGACGGGTTGAGTAGTCTTTTGTTTGCTGCCAATGGGGGGAGTTATCTTATCGATAGAAGATAACCGAAAGAGCCCATGTTTGCGAGCGAACAATGCATTCGATTGCTGTCGGTCGTCTGTTTGTTCTATGACAAAAGCTGCATCACAATCCCGGGAACTACAAGGCATAACACCTTTGCAGCGATTTCTGGGCAATCAAGTGGTTCGTGCCTGCGAGTAATTATGTTAATTGCATAAAGAGGCACTTTGTAAGGTCGGCGGTGAGTCAGTTGAATGGTTCTGAGTTCGAATCCGAATCTGAATCTGCACTTCGAGTGGATCCAACGAGATCTCGAGATGAGCGACAGATACTTTCCTCTTGAACGCCGCTTTGTTTACAGTTCGTTTACCTTTAAGAACCCAGCTGATCTTTGGTTCGAAATAAGAACCCACCCAGAAAAAGATCACAGAGCCACTGGCAGAAGCCCGAAGACGCGACTGGAATGCGTAAGTGCGGAGCGAAATGTTTACTTCCTCGCAGGCGGAAAGAACACAATGGAATTAACAGTCAGCTGGCATTATGCAAGATTCGGCAAATCATTATACAACATGTACTATATACTATATACTGTATAGCATGCGAACATTAAGTCATTAAGAATGTGCGACACATAAACGACTGGGTAAACCTGATCAACATGCCAAATCCGAAATCGTATGGCCAAAACGCAAAGCGCATAAAACTCTAGCTTACAGGCTGAATTTGCCGTTGTAATTGGCCAGACAACAACTACTACACGGTGGATAGTTAGCCAGCTTAACTGTTAAGATAACCTCGCATTGTTCTCCGATCGCAGTGCACTTCCCTGATGGGCAAACTGTTTTTATTCGATTTCTCAATGTTACAATTTACTATTTACAATTTACAATTAGCAATCGAAACGCTTCCTTAATGTTGGCGAAGCTTGATGATCGATTAAGAGTTTTCACACCTTCACCAGTCACGTCGCTATCGCCATATATACATATATATGGAGGTGGATGTGGATATGGATATGGGTAGCCCCTCTCCCCTTCGGTTTATTTATACCAGTCATAAGGCAGCCATAAATTATGCAAGTCAGATAGAAAGGCGACAGGACTAATCAGATGGCCATAAATCAAGTTGGCCGCAACGGGTGGCCATCAGGCGCAGCCCATTGATCTTGGCCAGTTGTCCCTGCTCTAACCAACTCCCCGCTCTTTCCCTCCGCCAGATCTACCTGTCCCAGTTCGGTTACCTTCCCGCCTCCGCCCGCAATCCCGCCAGCAGTGGTCTCCATGACCAGCAGACCTGGGTCAGCGCCATCGAGGAGTTCCAGAGCTTCGCGGGCCTGAACATCACCGGCGAGCTGGATGCGGAGACCATGAAGCTGATGTCCCTGCCCCGCTGCGGAGTCAGGGATCGCGTGGGCACCGGCGACAGTCGCTCCAAGCGATACGCCCTCCAGGGCAGCAGGTGGCGCGTCAAGAACCTCACCTACAAGATCTCCAAGTACCCGAAGCGACTGAAGCGAGTGGACGTGGACGCCGAGATCGGACGCGCCTTTGCCGTGTGGTCCGAGGACACCGACCTGACCTTCACCAGGAAGACCTCCGGACCCGTGCACATCGAGATCAAGTGAGTTAAGATCATTAGTGGTTTAATCCCCAAGAAACCCCTTGCAATCTCGAGTACTTACCACCATTATCCTTGTTCCTCCAGGTTCGTGGAGAGCGAGCATGGTGATGGCGACGCCTTCGATGGCCAGGGTGGCACTCTGGCCCACGCCTTCTTCCCTGTCTTCGGCGGCGATGCCCACTTCGATGATGCGGAACTCTGGACCATTGGCTCGCCGCGTGGCACCAATCTCTTCCAGGTGGCCGCCCACGAGTTCGGACACTCCCTGGGTCTGTCGCACTCCGATCAGAGCTCAGCCCTGATGGCGCCCTTCTACCGCGGCTTCGAACCCGTCTTCAAGCTGGACGAGGACGACAAGGCGGCCATTCAGTCGCTGTACGGCCGGAAGACCAACCAGTTGAGACCCACCAACAACTACCCGGTCACCACGCAGCGGCCATTCACTCCGCCCAAGGTGCCGCTGGACGACTCCATCTGCAAGGACTCCAAGGTGGACACTCTGTTCAACTCGGCGCAGGGCGAGACGTACGCCTTCAAGGGCGACAAGTTCTACAAGCTGACCACGGACTCCGTGGAGGAGGGCTACCCGCAGCTCATCTCGAAGGGCTGGCCGGGATTGCCCAGCAACATCGACGCGGCGTTCACGTACAAGAACGGCAAGACGTACTTCTTCAAGGGCACCCAGTACTGGCGCTACCAGGGTCGCCAGATGGACGGCGTTTACCCCAAGGAGATCAGCGAGGGCTTCACTGGCATTCCCGATCACCTGGACGCAGCCATGGTCTGGGGGGGCAACGGCAAGATCTACTTCTTCAAGGGCAGCAAGTTCTGGCGCTTCGATCCCGCGAAGAGGCCGCCGGTGAAGGCCAGCTACCCCAAGCCGATCTCCAACTGGGAGGGTGTTCCCAACAACCTGGATGCGGCTCTGAAATACACCAATGGATACACGTACTTCTTCAAGGGTGACAAGTACTACCGATTCCACGACGCCCGATTTGCTGTAAGTTCTGATAGCTAAAGGAAACTTCATAAGATATAGTACTTAACTTTCCCGCATCTTCAGGTTGACTCCGCCACACCCCCCTTCCCCAGACCCACCGCCCACTGGTGGTTCGGCTGCAAGAACACGCCCTCGTCCACAGGTAATATCGTCGAGGGTTCGGACAACGAGTTCGAACAGCACTCCATGATCCCGCATGCCGACGATGGTAACGGTGATGATTTTGACGCAGGTGAGTGGGACCGACTCAGCGGTAGTTTTGTTTGAGCTCGATCGGAATCGATCCACTGGATCCACGAATATCCACGAATCCCGAACTCTGTAAAGTCAAAAAGATCTCATAGAAAGAAGTCTTGTATGAGTTGTTACTTAGCGAGAAGCAGTTACGAGTCATGAAATGATTATGATAATGATAATAATAAATCCTATCTATATGGTATGTTTAATTAAGTTAATGTCTATGTAGTGAAATTCTATTACTCAAGTCGAATGTGTTTGTCTTTGTTGCCTATGGAAGAAATACATTTATAATACTTATTGAAAAAACTAATTACCAAACTGTGTATGTCCAATGTCTTTTGCTCAGTCTATAAATATTTTGTATTTATCCTGTACAATTATTAATTTCTTAATAATCTTAATCTTGATTTTGTGGTGTTTTACTTTAGTTTTGTTTCACCGCTTTAAAGCTAAGTTTTGCTTGGCTGAAAGCATTATTACCTATATATGTAACACCTTTTACGAAACTAACTAACTACTAAACTATATTTTTAAATAACATTTTAAAACTAGCGGTACTAATCCTGAAACTAACCAAACTTTGCCAACTTTCCACTTACTAACAACTGTGTGTTATTTCCATTAACCAAACTACCCACTCTCTGTTTATCTTATGCTTTCGGTATTTGCGTTTTTGACTCTAGTAAACTAACCAACTCAATTTAGCATACCATGTACAAAGAAGTCTAAGGCCTAAGAAACAACTATTAAAAAAATAACTTAATATCTTGCTTACAGTTTAATAGCCAAGAAAAATATAAAGCAATTATCTACAGCAACAACAGCAGCAACCAAAACTACTGGTCAGTCGGTCTCACTAACGTGGTCCAAGATCAACTCCAAAGAAAACCATCTTCCTAGTCGATAAGTCACCATCATAGCATGCGCACATCCTAACTAACTAACCCGTAGAACTTGCCAAAGTACTTAGCACCTGCAAATAGTCACTAACTAGCAAACCCCAAGAGAAAAGCAACACTAATTGTTAAACACCACAAGTCCCGAAAATGGAAACCCCAAACCCCCAGTTCCGTAGCTCCGTAGCACTAAGTATTTATCTAGATATGGTACTATTAATATCTGATTTTCCACTCCCTGAACTAAACTCTTTACCCTGTAGTAAAACAAAAATCGCATAAACTCGAACAATGTTTATGCGTAACCGTTTCCTTGTTTTGGCACCCTCGGCACAAAATTTCCAATGGCTAAGTGGCTGGGTTGAGCCACACGTAAAAACCACCCACTCACCGAACCACCCAACCACCCACACCACCCAAAACCACTTACACTTACACCACCGAGTTTCTGAATTCCCCACGTTAATTGCATGAACAAACCGAAACCCGTACTAATCTAGAGCAAACAAAGATTTACACCTGCATGGGAAGGAAAGTCGGCGGGTCTGATAAATACTCGTAAATACCCCCGGTATATGGGGCTGTATATGTGGTCCACACACATCCCGTTATGACCCACAATCGGGTACTTTGGTATGACACTCGCTTAACAATCGCATGCACGTGCCTCCTGGCCCATAATCGTTTGTCGTTTAATTTGCATTCAAACCCAACAAAAGCCAAAAGCCGAACTCCAAACTCGAATCGTATTCGTCATTGTCATCTGTCTGTATGTATGTATGTATATTTCTTGCAGGCTTTAAGAGACGCGGATATAAAAACAAGAACAATTAACCACAGCACACATCCAGAAAACATCCAGAAACAACAACAACAGCCGAACCAAACCAAAAAACGAACACCAACTCCATTCACCCACCCACATAAAGACACATCACGCAGAAGAATTACAAAGCGAGTGTGCCGCCCCATAAAGCATACAGTATATAGCACATAGCATATAGCGAAAAAGAGCTTCTTCTGGCTGCTACTCTCTTCTCTTTCCCCTCTTGCTCGTGTATTGTGTGTGTAGTTGTAGTCTCGCCATGCTGATTCTTCCCGCTCCTCGGTATTATCATCCAGTTTGTAGACTGTCTTCCCCTCATCACGTATGTTTGTTTGAGCACATCCCGAACTCCCCAAATCGCATTTACGATCCATGCTTTCTCCCGAAGAATTGTTTTATTTATGCTTTCTATTCTCTTCTTTTGATCCTTTGAAAACGGAATCCTTTTTATTTGCGATTGATATACACAGCACCGCAGGTGCCGAACCCGAACCCGAATCCGAATCCCAATCTGGGCATTCTGCCCGGCTGGATGTGGGGCCTCACGAACAGATTCTTCTAGTCTAGAGGATCTCGCGCTCATCCGTGTGTTGTAGCCGTTGTCCCGTTGTAATTTGCCAGCATTAGTGTCTATTCATCGCCCGCTTGAGTGATCTCTCTGTCTGAATAAAGCAAAACCATCAAAAATCGAAACATATATATAAAACATGCCACGCCCAAGATCTGCGCCGCCTGCCGAAACGCCAAACCAAGCCAAATAGAAAGAAACGAGTTTACAGAGTGAAGAGTATGTTACATCAATTATTTTTAATTTGATCCCCCTTAAGTTACTTAAGTTACATTTATTTTTCCATCCCGTCTTCCTGAGCTTTTTAAAGAACTCCCAGCACTAAAAAAAAAACATGTCCAGTTCTTAAACTATTTTAGCTTAGATCTAAGACTCTTCTGCACAAAACATCCTTAACTTCGATACCTTATAGAGTGTAACGTAACTAACTTGACTTCTTAAATACCCAATCTTTCTTAGCCGTGGGCGATCACCAGTCTAACGACGAGCCGATCGTACCGGAAGTGGCGGAGCGAACCGGAAGTGGAGCCATGTCGCAAACGAAACTGTCGAGCAACTCCGCCGTAAGCACTGTGATCACCACCATCCTGATGTGCCTCGTCTCCAAACTCATCGTTAGCTAAAAGAGCCTCTCAGACACCAGCGACCTGCAAGCAGTGCATTTTGTGAGCTAGGAACCTAGGAACAAAGCTAGCAACTCGAGTAAAGTTTCTAAAATTTTACCGCACGTTGGTCATTCAAATGCGTAACACCATATCGAATACGACGAGAGGAAATCCAAATAAAAATAATGAAAACTACAAATTGAAATCGAACAGAATATCAATTGTAAATTGAGCGATCAGCATGTGAAACAGGTGCCTTATCAAATACTTTTGTTGTTGTGTAAATAAAATCAGCCTTAAATATAATGAAATAGTTTATAACATTCCGCATTCTAACGACCGAAACCGATCAGAAGTCATATCATAGCAGCAGTTCTATATCAGAAGTAGTCAACTGTTTTGGTAATGACAAATTGCGATATTACATTTAACGAGCCATATGCAGAGAATTGGAGAGAACCAAACAAAAATTAAATACTGAACACTGAGCATTACTTTAGTTTAGATATAATTGTTAATGTGTGCACACGGGACATGGACTTCCGAGAGTTCCTCCAGCTGTGCAACGACTTCGCAACTGTAAGAGTTTTAAGTTCTACGAAACGATACGTGACTTGACTTGACCATATATAAACTAATATGAAAATCATCATCGAGTACATATGATTATTGTATAAGTGATATTTAAGACAGTCCCTTAAGCGATATTTGTTCGGGTTTAATATTTAAAACCGAAATATTATTTAACTTACGTATTATTATGTGTAATTTTATTTTATATACCATAAATGTACGCTGAAATGAGAGAAACTGAACAAAAACGAAAAGATAACAAATAAACAAAATGAAATCCATTAAAAAGTAAACTAAATTATTATTATCAGGCCTCGCCTACGATGAGTAATTTGATAGACGCTAGCATGACAAATTAAGGATCAGGATCGCACTCCAGTTGAGCGTAGAGCTCCTCGAGCCTCTCGTCCTCCGGCGAGGCCGTCAAGGCCTTGTACTTATCAGCGGTCACCTTGCTACTCTTGCGTCGTCCTGAACCTGAAAACAGCCGGCCAAAACAGGTTGCTGAGTAAGAGATGGGTAAGATGGGTGGTGAGGGGCAAAGGACACTATCGGAATATCTATATACTTTTGGATTTCTTCCGCCTATCGTCTAATGGTTGCGCGGTCGGCTGGCTGGCCGGTACATCGTCGGGGCCGTCATTGTCGGGTATTCCCAAGTAGGCACACTCCTTTTTGATGTCGCGCATTAGGTGGACCGTATTGGATCCTAGTATGCAAGCTGATGGATTCACGCACGGCTCTATTTTGGGGGTAAGATCGGGTATAAACGAATCTGTAAGTAGAAAAGGCGGAATTTTTAAACCTGCATAAAAATCTGCATAAACACAAAGGATCTTACTTCCTAGGCAGTTCTGTCCGATCTGCAAGTTCTTTATGATGGCGCCGTACTCGGCCATCTGTCGCTTGAGCTTTTGAATCTCCTTCTCCTGTTTGTTCATCTTGGACACACGCTTGCTCCCGTCCTTAGCGTTGTCACTGGAGTCCGAGCAGTTATCGCTGTCGCTTATGACGATCGACTCCACGGGCGGTGGCGTAATGAGCTTGCAGTCAGCGTTTTCATCGTCGCCGCCGCTTGGCGAGGGGATCGTCTGGAAGGAGCTGGTGCACTGCACCATGGGCATGCCGGAGCGCTTCCGCAAGCGGCGGTAGCGGACTGTGAGGGTGCGGCTGTTCAGGGGAGAGTCGACCAGCTCCTTGAACGCCTCCATGGTCTGGTCAGGACTGGCGTAGCGCACGAAGGCGTAGCGAGCGCGCTTCTCGCGCTTCAGCACCCCGATGTCCACGCGCACGGCGTTGGCGAAGTAGGCCTTGATGGCCGAGGTGGTCATGTTGAACGGTATGTTGCTCACGTACAGCGAGCAGGGATCAATGAACTCGGCCTGCTCCTCGTCGGAGAACGGTTTGATCTCCGCCCGCAGGAAGCCGGTGCCGAAGCGCACCTTGTTGATGTCGCGAATGGTGGCCTCCACATCAGCGCCGGAGCGCAGGTGCACCAGGCAGAAGCGCGGCGCCACACTGGAGGGCAAGACCACGTCGCGGATCTCCTTGGACAGGTTGGCCAGCATGGGAGCAGTGATCTCGGGATCGGGGAAGCGGATAAGCAGCACCACGGGGGCGGCTGTCTGCCCCGGCTTGGTGGTCAACTGGCGTTCCAAGTCGAGGGCCTTCAAAGTGTGCTCGCGGCGCAGCTTGGCCAGCTCCCTGCGCGACATCCTGGCGCGGTCAGCTGGAAGGGATTTTAATAAGGATCGGGGATTCTGACACATGTCATGGACAACTTACGTTTTTTGTTGTCGCTGGGGCTCTTCTGCTCCGGCTCGTTCTCAGAAATTTGCCCATCTGGCCCAGCGTTCCACGGCATCAGTTGGCTGCCGGCGGCCGTAGTCTCAAACAAGTAGGCCTCCAGCGCGGCAGAGATGTTGCCCGTGAAGGGGGCCACGTGCTTGGGGGCCAGGCTGATCTGGTTCCCGTCTCCCGGCGACGCTTCCCGGGATTGGCCCCCGGCGGAGCCACCGATATCAACGCGTTTGGCGTCCGGACCGTCGCCCGTTTCAAGGGCCGCGCGCTTTGAATCCATCTCGTAGTTATCAAAAATATAAACAGTACGCGACCTACGGAACGTGTTTCTAGCTAAAATTGTGGAAAGGAGCTTGGAAAACTGTTCTCTAGCTGTGTTGTTTACCTACTGACTGGGTGAGGGGGGAGTGGGGCAAATCCAGCTGGAAAACTGACGCTGAATTCGCAGGCAACCCTGACGCACAGCTGATTTTTTGGTATTTTTGTCGGTATTTAATTTATATACCACAAAACCAAAACAAATACCAAAATATTCATACAACATGTGTGCGGCTATCTTACGAAATGTTAAATTAATTAATTTAAGGACGATTACGGCCTTGTCGAGTAGCCAACCCCTGCAGTAAGTTATTATCTACCAGTAACTGCAGGAATTAACCTGAAAACCCCATCCTTCATTCAGCACCAGCAGCTTGCTCTGCAAGTGGCGGAATGTGGCCTCCGGCGAAGTGGAAAGGAAGCTCCTGTCCGGTGACAGGCTTCCGGATAACTACAGGCTGATCTACCGCGCCCCCATCGAGAGCTATGTCACCTGGACGAAGAACATATCCACTGCTACCACCTCGATTCTGGGCGCGGTGGCCGCCTATCATTGGGCGACGACCATGAACTACGTTAGCATGGTCCAAAAAATGGACATAGCCATTCTGGTGTCCCAGGAATCCGATCTGTACTACTTCCTCGCGGGATTTGTGCTAATCAACCTGGCGATTCGTGCCTTTGTGGCAAAGTATCCCCTGAGGATCTACAAGAGTTCCGAAAAGTGAGTCGGGTTAAATGTTATCCTAATCCTATTACAATTACTCACTTATTTTAGATATGTGGCTGTCTATGGCTCCCAATTGCCGCTGGGAACCGTGAAACACTATTTCGAAAGGGGACAAATAGCTGAATACAAAAACTTCCTAAATCCCTGGAGCCACATTATGTACAAACTGGGCAGCCGATCCTCCATGCTGCTCGTGGACTACTTTAAGACGCCCTCGGAGTTCCACCAACTGTTTGCGACCAAACAAGAAACTTAGATTTTAAATTCATGTTGTAAATTTAAAAAAAAAAAGGTTTTTCTTAAGAACAAACCCTTGTTATGTTGTTATCGAAATTCGCGCCTTAGAGATGAGAGCGTGAATATGTTATCGATAGACACACTGCAAAAAAATGCACCGGTCAATTAAGTAAAATTTAACAAATTAAATACTTATTTTTATTTCCAAATAAATGCTAAATTTGTATAATCTTATCTTCACCGTTAAAACGGTTGTTTTAATTTCCGTTTTTTGGGAAAGATAGCCACTCGCACGCACGACCCCGTTCGCGTGACGCGTCGTGCCTGTATCTACCATCCCTAATTCAATATCAAAACAAAATTTCCACGTGCGCGTGGCTAGCATGGAATTAAAGAAAATGAAGCCTTTAAAGGATGATGCGGCGGCTGAATCCCCGACAGAAACCGTCACCCGGAAGCGCCGCAACCCGTTCAACACGCAGCGGCTGAAGGAGGAGAAGGAGCGCCGCCAGAAGAAGCGGGCGCGGCTCATCGTGCGGAACATCAGCTACAAGTCCACGGACGACTCGCTGCGGGAGCACTTCGGCCAGTGGGGCACGCTGGAGGATGTGCACATCCTGAAGCGCGGCGACGGCAAGCTGGTGGGCTGCGCCTTCGTGCAATACGAGACCATCAACCAGGCCACCAAGGCGATCCTGCACTCCAACGGCAAGGAGCTGCTCGGCCGCAAGGTATTCGTGGACTGGGCTCTGGGCAAAGACGAGTACGCGGCCAAGAACCCCAAGGAGGAGGAGCCGGATGAGAAGAAGCCAAAGGTGGAGGTCAAGGAGGAAGACGGTGACGATAAGGAAGTCAAGGAGGAAAGCGACGAGGAAGATGAGGGCGATTCCGGGAATGATTCTGATGCGGAGTCCGATGAAGATGAAGAAAGCGATGGTGAATCTGCATCTGGGGACGAGGAGGAGGAGGACGAAGAGCAGAAGGAGGACAAAGATGAACTGAAATCTAAATTGGATATCGAAAATGTCAAAAAGGAGAAGCAAATCTCCAACGACGTTCAGCAGGGCTGCACGGTCTTCATCAAGAATGTGCCCTTTGACGCCGAGGATGCGGATTTGCGTAAGGTGTGCCGCAAGTTTGGCCTGGTCAACTATGCCATAATCAACCGCCAGGCGGTCTCCGGACACTCCAAGGGCACGGCTTTTGTCAAATTCAAGGCCAAGGAGTCGGCGGATCTCTGCTTGCAAGCTGGCACGGAGTTTAAGTTAATGGACGAAGTCCTGGATCCCCATCCCGCTCTAAGTCGCGAGGAGATGAAGTCGAAGCAGTCGCAGGACAACAAAAAGGACGACGCCAAGGACTCTCGGAATCTGTATTTGGCCAGGGAAGGTCTCATCATGTCGGGAGCAAAGGCAGCCGATGGTGTTTCAGCCTCGGACATGGCCAAGCGCCATGAACTGGAGCAGGTGAAGACTCAGGTGCTTAAGAACTTGAACCGGTAAGATTGTAATTGTGTAAATTTAAAACCAATATTTATAAACGAAATATTTACCTCCCAGGTTTGTTTCCCGCAATCGCCTGTCCATCCACAATCTCCCCCTGAACTATGACAACGAGAAACTGAAACAAATGGCTCAGACCTACACAGGCTTCCGTCCCCACGAATGCCGGGTGATGAGGGAGCACAAGGTTACCCCCGAGCATCCCGACGGCAAGTCCAAGGGTTTCGGTTTCCTCTCTTTCGACACGCATCAGAGGGCCCTGACAGCTCTAAGGAAGTTGAACAACAATCCCAGCATCTTTGGAACACAGAGTGTAAGGAGTAGTTAAGCAATTAATCCATTTTAAGTACTAAATTCCCGATTCTTTTGTAGCGCCCCATTGTCGCCTTCAGTATAGAGGATCGGGCTGTGCATAAAATCAAAGAGAAGCGCACAGAGCGCTCAAAGCTTAATAATCCCACCTACAAGGACAAGCAGCAGCAGCGCAAGGAGCGACGGCAGCAAAAGCGGAGTGGCGGAAAGGCCAACCCCACGCAAGGACCACAGACAGACAACAAAGCCAAGTTGCAGAAACACATCCAGAAATTGGAGGCATCGCGAGCATCCAAGGCCGAGGGCAAGGCCACGGAGAAGAAGCAACTGAGCGATGTGCAGGGCGACTATGTGGGCACGGCAGCCAAGCCGGGCACTTCGCTAAAGATGCGCTCCAAGAAGAAGATCATCGAGCAGGCCAAGGAGCACATGAAGAAGGTGAAGACCGAGAAGCGCAAGCAGAAGAACAAGAAGATACGGGAATCGCATCTGGCAGAGCGCAAGGCGAACAATCGACCCAAGCAGGGACGCAAGAAGGAAAAGGATGACCTGCGACCCCTAATTAATAAGTACAAGAACATGATTAGTGGAAATCAAGGAGGTGGAGGTGTCAAGGGTGTCACGGGAGGTAAAATTAAGAAACCCAAGCGTACCAAGTGGTACACGGAGTAGAGTTCCCTTGTCTAGGTTAAGAAATTGTCGTTTTAGCAATAAAACTGTAAATGAGAAAACTAATCCAGGTATCTGCCGCGTAAATCGGGACTTTTCTCGGGATTATAGACGAAACATCTGCTCAAGCTAGGATTCTACCTGCCTG
Source organism: Drosophila mimetica (assembly GCA_037075245.1). Taxonomy (NCBI): domain Eukaryota; kingdom Metazoa; phylum Arthropoda; class Insecta; order Diptera; family Drosophilidae; genus Drosophila; species Drosophila mimetica. The sequence continues at coordinate 33,247,854 of JBAMCH010000014.1, read as the reverse complement.
CCAAGTCGGGTATATATACTAGGCACTCTGGACCAAGCTCTTCAGTATTGCCTAGCAGTGCCTGTGAAGCGTTTCGTCCGCCCTAAAAGAATATATCTCCAAGATGGCTCCCCGAGAGAAAGTTGAATTTGTGCTCGTTCGCCTGGCCTATGTGCCGTACATGTAAGTAGAAATTTCACTCCTTAAACTATTCCGAAACTCATTCGAAATCCCTTGGCGCAGTCATCCGCTGTATCCGCGTATCAGCTACCAGATCCGCAAACATCCTCCCACTGGATCGATCATCCAAGTGCGCGATTGGTTTGAGCACGTGATGATGCGGGAGCGCTCCAAACTGGCCCCCGATGTCAACATACGCTACGCCGAGTGGCGCATCATCACCGGCGACGTGGAGCTGTTCCAGGTGCAGGGCTGTCGCTTCGACAAGATCATGCTGGTGCTGGGCGAGGAGAACATCTCGTGGGTGTTCTACCAGAACATGCCGCTGCACCGCCGCATCGAGGGCTGCGCCTGCTTCCCGGTGAGCTACTGCGGTTGCTGCCTGAACAACCAGTACCTGGACATTATGGCCAAGATCAAGCAAACTGTGTCGCGGAAGAAGATACGATAAAATAAATACATTCGAATACTAATGGAAACAAGAGTTTATGTTAAGATGAACGCTTTCAAATTTCACTAGGCACTGGGCCGAATCTATTCAAGCCAGTGGAAGCGGGAGCCGTACTTGGCTGGCGGCTTGGGGTAATCCTCGGGCAGACCGGGGGTGGCATCGGGATAGGAGATCTTCTCCTCCTTCTTGGGAGCTTCGCGAGCTGACTTGATGACCTGTAGGGAGTAGGGATTATAGGTGGTCTGAAGAGTCCCCGCCAGAAACTCACCTTAGCCCGGGCGAAGTAGCCATAGGAAGGACGATCCCAGTCAAAGTTATCCTTGATGCACTTGTCGAACACTCCCTGCGTCTTGCGGCAGCTAAAAAGGGTATTGGTCTGGTCAGAATCGGTATAATCTTGGTGCTCTGAGGATTATCTTACTGTGAGAAGGCCATGGTTCCGCTGCTCTTGTCCAGGCAGGTGGCGTACTGGGTGAACTCCTCATGGCAGCTCTTCTTCACCTTGCGGAAAAAGTCGAGGGCGCAGTTGGTCACCGCCTTGCCCTCCGCCAGGCAGGCCCGAGGATCGTCCAGTTCCTGCCGGCATAGCATAAACTCCTGAAAATACACGGAAAACGAAAACGTAAACAAACGGTTGGTGCCTTTTGAGGTTAGGTTATATAACTGAAGCGCTCGGATTTTGGCGTCTCCACGTCTACCAGCTCCTTTTGGAGCTGCTTTTCAGGCGGGTATTACTACCAGGAGTGCTTTTCCGAAATCCCGGGGGTACTAACATTATTGGCCTGCTCGCATTGCTTGCCCAAATGGAAGGAGCCCGCCCGCAGAGCCGCCGACGAAAGATTCAGCTCCTGGACATTAAGCTCCGACTCCTCGGGCAATGTTGTGCTGTTGGTGATGACCATTGTGGCGTTGCTGTCCCGTGTGATCTACCAAAGACCTTCAGGGGAGTTTGTAATTAAAGAAAAAGCCAATAATTTAAGTCGTTTGCCAAAATTTACGTTTGCTCACAGCACAACAGCTGTTTTGAACCAGGGCTGGTATGTGGAGTTGCCACTTCGGGTCACGACAGTTATCGATAGTAAAACCGTTCCAGAAAGTCATCGATAGCAGGCTCTCAATTTGAAATTTAAAAAACCAAGCTTCAAAAATGATTTCCCTAATTGTATACAGTTTTCTATTTTATACCGCCGCAGCTGAGAGTAATGTAAAGGTTGTTAAGTACGAGGACTCGGTGGACACCATCGTGAAGGACCTGATCGACAACTGGCAGTCGCCACTTGTTTACCTGAAAAGCCGCGGCTACCTGCCAAAGGATCTGCAAATCGCACCCGAGCTGGACTTTCAGCAGCTGCAGGGGAATTTGGTTCCGGAATTGCCACTACTTGGGCCTTGCAAGGATTTAAAAAGGGAGATAGAAGCGGAAAAGGGCGTAAAAGCAGAAGATCAGCGAGCTTCCCGTTCCCTTCAGGATCCCAAGGATCTGGACCTGAAAAGGATGTTCCAATCGCTGTTCTCCTCCAACGACAAGGCCGCCTCCGAGGAGATTCAATCCAAGCTGGGCGTTTCCTGGGACATGAATGCTCTCAAATCGTCTGCCCGCTTGGGAGCCAAGAAATATCTCGAGAAGTTTAACAGTAAGCGGAATCAGGGCTTGACGGTTTGGCCAAATGATGCTCCAGATGCCCCGATTTCCGGCGAAGCATCCACAAGTTTCCTCGCCCCAGTATCTCCCCATATTTCCGAAAAGAAAACCAACGAATCTGGCTACAGTAAGCCCAATTTCCTCAACGGAGTGGCCAAGATTCTGAGCAATCCCGAGATCAGGTACAAGAACTGGGACACTAAGCCTGCCCAGGAAGCGACACCAAAAGCCACGGGGAGGGAGAATTGAAATTGTTGATTAAATGTTCTTGTAGTTCCGAAATGGGTTAACCAAAACACAATCAATTAGTTGGGGGAGTTAACTGGCCTGCTAATGCCAGAAGCAGAAGCGATTGAGCCGCCGCAAATTTGATATTCATGGCTGTCTGGTTAATCTCAGTCATTAGCAGATGCGATTGAAACCCGTTTAGTGGGCTTGGGCAACTTTGCTCTAGTAGTATAAAAGGCCGCTGGTCATTGTTTCAGCTCAAGTAGCTGCTCTAAAATGCTGAAATACGTGAGTTCTCAGGCGGAATGAAGTCGCACCTTTGGATATATCAGTTGACCCATCTTTATCTTTAGATGATTGTCCTTGCCCTGTTGGTGGTTCTGGCCAGTGGCAGTCAGGAGGACGTCGAAGCGCAGCTTGTGAAAGCCGAGAACCTCCAGAATCTGGACGGAGCTGGGAAGTTCCTGCACGAGACCGTCGTCACGAATGGCATTCAGATCAAGGCCCAAGGCAATGTGAACGGCATACAGGGCGAATACTTCTTGCCTGGCGAAGATGGCAAGCAGATTCGGGTGACTTACACCGCGGATGCAACCGGCTTCCATCCGAAGGTCGAGGAGTGATCACCTGACATTGAATACATTAGTTGTATAGTAAGAAAATGGTTGATGTTATGGGTGGGAAGATCGGGGTGCAATTAGTCAGCTAGTACCCATAACAGGTTGAGTTGGATAACTTATTCGTGTATGGAGTACTCTCACCCAACTATCAGTCCGCGTGGCCATCGTCCTCACTGAGCCCTTGGGTGGGTCATATTCCTCCTGCCCCCACTCGCTGTGCAAATAAAAGGTTACGACGCAACACTCAGCTTTATAATCAATGGAGGGTGGCGGCTGTACATAAAATACGCATTGTCATCCGCATAATAAGAACCCCGGCGGAAATGGGCCAGTGGGCAGGGCAGAAAAGGGCAGGAGAACTCGCCGGAAGGGAGCTCATTCGAGGCTATTGTTAAATGGCAAATTCAAATATGGACTCGCCCATTGTGCGGGGCCATTGGAATATGTTACGGAAATGACAACTTAAATGGGTGCTGCTCCCATTTGGCCCATTTCCCGCTTTCCCGCTCATCCTTGAAAAACACTTTTCTGCATGATGGTTATATAAATGCAATTGGCATCATCACATACAGACAAATAGACAACAGAGGGTTTCCCCTTTCTTCACAGCTTGGCACTGCCCACTGGCAATCCGTTCCCGTTGCGCGTGAGTTCCATGTCCACCGAGGGCTGGTTCACCAGTTTGCGCACCACATCGAACTTGGGGTTGTTCTTGTCCCGCACCAAGTCGAAGATGACGCTCTCGCTGGTGGTGATCACACAGCCCGCTTGGCGCAGGCGGTCCAGGGCCAAGTCCCGATCCTGGTTCAGCCTGGAGGAGCAGCAGTCCGCCACGATGTACACGTTGATGTTCTGCTCCAGCAGATCGATGGCTGTTTGCTCCACGCAAATGTGGGACTGAGGAGAGGAGTGATTTAATCAGTAAACTAACTAGTGGGTTTTAAGACTGTAACCCACCTCCAGGCCATACAACACCACATCCTCGGGCTTGTCACTGAAAATATCCTTGATCACAGCCTTCACTTCCGGTGTTACCATGCTGAAGAGGGTTTTTCCGGAGACCAGCTTCGCATGGCTGACGTCCAGTTGCGGCACTGTTTTTCCCAGTTTTTCCGGGTAGTGCTCGGTGACAATCAGTGGAACATCGAGAGCCTTGCCCGCCTTGGTCTGAAATCGGATTAGGGTTAATCTCGGGGGCTATAGATAAGAGATCAATATTGAAATCAAAGTTCAAACCCACAAGTTTGTCGACGTTTTTGACCATGTTGTCGAACAGCGGCATAGCAGGCCGGAACTTTTCCTGAATGTCGCACAAGAGGAAAAGGGTTTTCTTGGGGTTCAAGTGACAGCGTCGCAGGGCCATTTTGTTGGATAATATTTAAATAATTGTTTTTTTAAGAGACGCAATTTTACACCTGAAAATTAGCTAATTAAACTGATTGTAACAGCTGTTTGCTACCAGGGCTGCCATAAAACCGAAACGGTTATTCGATCGATTACTTCCGGTCTATCGACTAGTGTATAACCGGTTTGTAACGGCTATTTAAAAATTATACTTAGATCTTTTGGTTTTTTCTTGCCTAAGAAACATAGTAAAAAGTAAAGTAAAAGCATCTCGTAGTTTTCCATTTTCTTAAATTTTAGAAATACAAGTTGCTGGATACTTTGAGCCCAACCAGCCAGATCACATAACTGCCTGACTTAATTAAAAAGCTCACATAATCCTCATTTAATTTAACTTTGCCCGAGGCGACATCATCAAGTAAATAATTACTAAAACGCCTCGTCTGCCACCTCATCGCACCTCCAGCCGCCTAGGCCAACGGCAATTAAGTCGAAGCTGCCGCACAGCCAACAGATTTATATTCATAAGCCAGGCAACCTGGAATCCGCAGGCATTTATAATTGAATTCCTCGCCAACGCCCCCGACATTGCTATATAGTAATGAAGCCACCGGTCCAGTCAATTTCAATAACGCAATCAAATGCGTGCAGTTTCAAAACCGCAAATGTGAAGCTGCTCGAAGGCGGAGGGTCCGATTCCAATGCCATTGACATGCCCGGAATGAGTGTCCGGCGGGCAATCTCTTGGACATTCCCGGCACGTAGCCTCGATGGACCCCCGATACTTTTCCGGGAAAAGGAAGCCCACGATAATGGCCATGGCGAGTCGCATGCATATTTCAGTAATTTGCGCCGCCTTTTGTGTGCCACGCCCCTCCCCGCGTATTACTGGTCTACATATTTCATGAGACCCCAAAGTTTGCGGATGCAGCAATTTGGGGGCTCAAGAAGGGAAACCTTAGTGGAACCACTCAAAAAGTAATCGAAATGTCTGAGACAAACACATGCGTACGCACCTGAATGGCACCTGAATATACCCGCCATTTGCGGGGGTCTCTGTATTCATGACGCCCATCCACCTATTCCCCTAAAAGTTCTCCTCGAAGTCTCCTAGAAGAAGTCATCTTGATTTTCAATTTCGACGCCATTTGCGCTTCACCGGAATCGAGAGTCATTTGCATTTTCTCCGGCTACACTTTCACTTGGAAAGTACGCACACTGGCTGGGAAATGGCAGTACATTTCAGGGGCCTAACTGTAAAGTAAGGCAGTTGGAAGCCTAAGTAATTGAAAGCCATTTCCGATACGATCTATAAAGTAATGTGAGATATTCAGATATACATTTTAAAATTAGACTTAGGGAAATATGTTTTGTTAAGAATATCAAACAATTATAGGATATAGATTTATATAAGTGATGAAAGAAACCCAATTAAACATTAGATTATAAAACGACAAATAATGATATGTATTTCTCATTTCCTTCATAGTATAGAATCCCTGATTACCTCCTCGACAAGTGTATTGGATGCCTAGTCAAAATGTGCTAATGCTAATAATAAGTCGACACAATTGACAAAAAGTTTTTCCATTCGCAAGGGAAAAGTAGCAAACATCCCCCAGCAATTTGTTGGCATCATCCCAGCAGCAATTTATTGAATGTGAAAATTTAAAATTGTTCATTTGAGAAACAATTTGTGAGCATAAAGTAAGAGTAAAGTCAGAATGCTTTCGTTTTGTTATTCCGGCAGAATATATGGCAATAAAAATCCAAGATGTTCGAGTTCGGGGGGCGACAGCAACAACAACAAGTGCCCAGAGAGTTTGTGTCTGACTGTATTTTTATGTGATTTCTGAGGCCATCTTCATCTTCCGCTTTCCATCTGGGGAGTCCTGGGCCAAAGTGCTCTCGTGCGAGATCGAATGGGGAAATGGGGAAAATGTTATGCCATTTATTTAGAGTATTCAAGTCTTTTGAGCCCCCCTCCCCCCACAAGCCCCTCAACCGTCTGCAGTGCCATTTGCAATTGTGCAATTTACCCAATGAAATGTAAATGCGAATCAATTGTAGTTTTATTTGCAGTAATTCCTGATTCGACAAACTCGACTTTGTGTAAACGCATTTAATTTCGAATATTCAATTTCGATTTCCATTTGCATATTGCTGTCTGGTTGGCCCAAATATTGGAGTTCGGGGCTCTTAGTTAGTCAGTTAGGAGGAGCAACTAAAAGAGTTGAGGTCTCGTGGCTGCGAAAAACATCGGAAAGCACTTTGCGCGGCGGGGGAAACTTTTGTTGGCCTTCCCCCAAAGAACATATGTATGTATACAGTACGGCAGGTACGTGAGGATGGGAATGGGGATGAGGTGTTCCCCAATCCAATTTGATTTCGCCACCCCGTTCGCCTTCGCCCACCCACACGTGTGCCCTCTGTTTACACCTCTTGAGGTCGCCTGCCTCGCATGCATATCAACGATTTTCAAATTGGCGACGAAATGATATGCCAAACTACACGGCGCTGGAGGAAAATATATTTCCACCCCGGGAAAACTCTCCCATGCGAGGGGGAGGAGAGGAGAGGACATGCAGCGGCATCGACATTATCGGGGGCGCAGGCCGGGGCCTCCAGGTTCTGTAGATTGTAGCTGTAGCTAATGCTTGTCACGTCGCCTTCAGCATTTGACAAGGCAAATTCGCCGAAAATTCCGCCCCTGACTTCGGGACGACTCTTTGTTTTTTTCCTTGCGACGAAACGGAGAAAATGATTTTCACAGGTGAATTGGAAAGCGCGTAATGTCGTAATGTTTGACTTGCCGGCAGGCACGTTGCCAACACATGTCCTCCAGCCCCAGCGAAATGTGCACTCAGAGAAAGCAGTTTCGGGCTATAAGTGGTCAGCAAACTTGACATACAAAAGTAAGATTTCAATTTAAAATTTAGTGAAATAATAATATTTAATTATTCTTTCAATCCAATTATTGTAGGTAAAGAATATTTCAGCATAGTGATTATCAGTCTAAAAATTCATTTTTTGTCGGGTTTTACAATCGTAATATGGCTGAAAATGGTTTAATATCTAAAGCACCGACTGATTTACACAGCTGAAGACATCAGCTAACAATCTTCATCACTCTCCAACTAATTTTGGAAAATTAAAATTTTGGTCAATTTTTGATTTTTTTATAAGGGGTTACATCACAATTTTTTACAAAAAATGGTAAATTTTAAATATTTCAGGCTTGAATGCAAAGTAACTGCCAATTTTATTACGAGTTTAACGAGGTATAACAATCCATTTTTGAAGCATTTTTCGCACTCATCCGGACAAAATACTTGGAAAAAGGGGTCAAAATGTAGTTTTTTATGGGGATTTCTCTGGTTTTTTCTTTGTGAAAATCAAGACGACTTTGAATAATAACATTTATCTTTAATTAATATAAACTTCAAAGCTCCATGCCACCATTGCCTTTACTGAAAGCCCTTAATGTTAACATTTTTATATAAATTACACATTCAGGTTGACGATTTTGAGTGTACGCTCACGTGTCGCATCGAACTCGGCGGACCACGGGGCGTATGCGTATTCCACTTTTGCAAATTGGATGAAAATCTTTGGCTTTTCAGCAACGCAATTCTTTTCGCCCGCACCCCGTGGGCCGTGTGCGATGCATCAGGCTGGAAATTGACATGTCTAACAGAGGGTTGCATTTCTCAAAAGGGCCAGATGGCAGCACGGGTAGACGGCTTGCAAAGGCGAAGGCGATTGCGTCCCCCTCATTCATCATGGCACGCCTGGCCAGGCCATGTCGCATATATGTTGTATATTCGGGCCCAGCAAACACAGCAGCAACAATTTCCAAGAAAAGGATTTACAACATAGATTCAACACCTACACACACACAGAGGGCAGCGAACAAGACACAGGACAAGTTCTTGGCAGCTTACTCCGTGTTTTTTATTTTGCCGGGATTATTTCTGTAAACTTTTCTGGGGGGTGGAGAAGGGGAGGGCAGCTCACAAGCCACCCACCCACCGCAAAGGAAAACAAATTCAAACAAATTGAAGAGCTCGGCTCACCTTGGTGCCCATTAAACGAGCTGAGCTGAGTTGAACATGTGTTACTACGGCCGGCGAATGTGCGAAATGTGCTCCACGTAGCCCGAAAACCCGTAACTCTTTGCTCTACGTTTTTATTGCCCCCAGAACTTTAAGGAGATTGCAGGGGCTCCCATCGCATTTGCCACTTCTACTTCTGCTGCTGCTGCTGCTGTCATTGGGGTTCATTGAACCAAGCGTCAAGCGGGTCGCATTTCCGGATTCCCATTCCTCCGGAGGAGTTCCAGTCTCAGTCTCCGTCTGCTTCTGAGTCTGCAAATAAACCCGGCTGAGTGGCCTGCTTGGAGTCCACCTGGCTTTGATAAATGCGCACATAATTATATGGCTGCCGCTTTGAATGGCTGCCTTTAAAGCCATGTGGCGTGGCCTGCTTAAAGCCCATATCCACATCGGGTCTTAATTAATGTTGCATAATTAACAGTGGCAGTGGAGGAAAAGGTGGCCAACAAAGTTAAAGCACGGCAAAGAAAAACAAAACCGAAAAACAAAAACTTTTCTAAGCATCTGCAAAACATAAAGCATACAAATTCTCACATCCTTGCCGAAGAACACGAAAAAAATTGTGGCTGGGCTCAAAGGAAAGGAAAGGAAACGAAAGGAAAGGAAAGTCCCAAAGGGCAAGCGGTGCCAAAGGCAAAAACAATGCCCTTTTCCCCTTGTTTCACCCTCTTTGCTGCTGACAGCCTTTTTGGCCACCTTCGACTCGGGGTAGCGCCTTCAAATTGGCGCCAAGTTTTAATTATTCCATCATATTTATAAACTTTTGTACTTGCCACGCAGACTCATTATGTGCGTCATCCACCCACACTCGCCATCGCACTAGCACTCACACAACAACATGGCGCCCACACACACACGCTCTTCAATGGCGGCCTTAACTGCACTGAGAACAAACGGGGTGAAGCAAATGTATGTCTCTATCAGTTTGAATTAACTCGTATAAAACGTTAATTTATCATTTTCAGTTGAAGGGATTCTTTGATTTAAATCATAATAAATAAATCTACAAATGTAATATTAATATAAATCATCAAATTATTCAACTAATGTATTTACAATTATATTTATTAGAGTTTCTAAGCTTATGAAATGAAATGGAAGCACAGATATCTGATCATTTTTTATATTTACATCTCATTTGGCTTAGCCCATCCTTATTTTTTCCAGTGCCCTCGGAAAGTGCCTTGTTGTTGCCGCTGTTTCCCTCTTGTTTTTGTGTCGTATCACAATAATGGCAAGGCGACAACGGCAGGACAATGACGACGTCTGCTCCATCCTTGGCTCCATCCTGGCAGCGGAGGGCAGTGGGGAGCAGGAGCAAGACCAGGACAGGAGCAGGGATAAGGCGGTGGCACGAGGCGTTACTCCATAAAAATGAACAACAGCTTTTTATTGCCGAACAATGAAGGCGAAAGCAGCTCTAAACAACCAAAGCGGAGCAAAGTTCGGCCTCCGCCTCCTCGGCTGGCGATGGCGATCCTGTTTGCCTGGGTCCTTGTCTTTGTTTGCCGTGGCTGCCATTGGTAAGAGCATTTAATGAGGCTGTCGCATTATTGTTCAATTGTGCTTGGTATTTGGAGCCGGGCTGAGCCTGGCCAAAGGAATCTCCAATAAATACGACAGAGAAATTGAGAGAGAGTTGCTCTATAAAATGTTTATGGATAAATCGAAGGAGCGAATTAAATCAAGCATTTGCTCGACTAAAATGAACCAAAGAGTTTATAGACCTTTTGATTGATAGTTAAACATAAAAGTCGCTGGAACAATGAGAGCGTTTTAGCAATACATTTTGAGTTGGAGAAATGTGGGATCTAGAAACTATTATTAAATAAATAAATGCATACCTGTATTTTATGGGTAATAAATCCTTGACATTTTGTGTAAACTGCAAACACAAATATAGTTTATTACGTAAATAATAGGATAAAAGGATAACCGAAATAATTTGTTCTGAAATGATCTGTCGAGTACAAAACATAAATCAAGCGGAATCTATTATTTCGAATATCTCCCAAGTCAGCAACAAAAATGGACTTCCAAATAATCCGTTGAATAAATCAGAGGCCCAAGGCGGAAAGATACTAGATTAGGCCACCGAAATGTAGGACCTCCGGTGACGCAACTGCCGCAGGACTCAATTAATGGAATGGAAACGAGAAACAACTTTCGCAGGACCTCCTCTCTTGGCGACTCTTTCGCTGATGAAACTAATAACATGTCATCCGAGTTACGCACCAGGGCACACAGAGGCACTACCTCATGCCAGGACCTGCCAGGACCTTCCCGCCGCCCTCTCCCGCCCCCTCTCCTGCCGCAGCACTCAAAGGCTAAACGAGGCTCAGCGCTGACACTCAAAGCCGACAAGTTAAGCCTGTCGCACATGGCGATTAAGCGGCGAAGAAGCAGCCTCCTGGTGTCCTCCTCCTCCCTCTGCAAACCCCTCCCCTAGATTAGCACTTTGTTGCAGTTGGAAAGGCTGGAAGTCAGGACCCCCCGAAAAACGCGCTCCCCCTTTTTCAAGGGCTTCGTTAGCCCGCCGGCAATCGCTGTGCCCTCCGGTGCAGCCGGCATCCACTGCGTATGAGCAATATTGAATCGCAATGCAGCTGCAGTGATGAGGATGGTGAGCTGAGGAGGGCAAGAGGAGGGGGCTGAGGAGGCAGAGAGGATCCACTGAATGTGCATAGTTAGAGTGATAAACTGCTTTGGCACGGAAATGGCCCTGGAAATGGAAATGATGTCGAGTGTGCCTGTGTGCATAAAAAGGCCAATTAGAGGACGACCGAGTTGCACGTTTTCCGCCAGGCACTGGGCGAATTTTCACCTTTAAGCTGGGATTTGTTTCTTTTTTAAAAACTCTAAATATACCAAACATTTATAGTTTATAAGTAAATTCACTTGTTCTCAAAATAATTATAATATAATTCTTATTACTATTCAATACAATATATCAAATCTAGATCAGCGTTTCTCTTGGTGCACTTGAGTTCCCCTTTACCCCCAATTTCTCTCAGTGTCTTTGTAGGCGGCCCAGCACACACTTGGCGACTGACAAATGCTAGATTTACGACCGCATCTAACTTTTTCCCGGGCAACATATACTCGCACCGACTCGACTGTTTGTATTTTAGGTTTCGGCCTAGGAATTTATGGTTGCAACAAAACTTTAAATGAACTTCTCGGACGGCGGGGGAGCGGGGAGGAAATTAAATAAGTTACATGCTCCAGCCGACCGTTCCTTTCGGCATAATCAAAAGTTTTAAATGCATCATAAAAAAGGAACTTTTTTGCGTTTGGTCAATTTGAGAACTTGCCGGTGACGTATGTGGGGATTTATGTGTTTTATTTACTTATTTTCATTTTTGGCAGGGACAGCGGGGCTTCTGTTTATGACAAATCCAGAGGCGACAGGTGGAGGATATCTGTCAAATGCAGTAAAAGAGCCGCTGCGAACATAAAAATATTTATTACGCCGGAATCCCGGGAATGCGGAGTTTCAATATCAGCAGGAGTAAGCCAACAGAAGAGGCAATAAGCCAAGTGCTGCATAAATTTACCTGGCAATATCGAGGCGTGTCCTTGGCTCTTGAACTTGATGTGTGATATGTGATATGCGTTGCTGTCTAGCTGAACGCAGTCTATGTGCCTACTATACATCTTAAGTGGCTGCTGCCTGGCAGCCTTGTGCATTAAACATTACTCGGGGAGACAACCGAAATCTGCGCTACATAAATTATCAGCAAAATGCTCTTAGCCCCGACTTGATGTCACTTTTATTGACAGTTTTGGGCGCTGCTTTAGGCCAACTCATGTGCTCTCGGCCTACTGGCTGGCATGACAAAGCAGCAGCGCCCTGAATGCCGGGGCCATAAAATTTCAATTATCGAAAATTGCCCTGGGATGCCGACCCACTCATAATATAATTAAGGCCGGAGTGCACTGGATGTTGACGGTTCAATTAAATTACGAAAATCATTTCGCACGAGCCGCGCTTAATATTCATTTCGCCATCGAACATGCGAGGTAAAGTGTTGCCTACTTCCAGGGGCCGCACACACACGTACTGTACGTAGGTGTCTGCGATCCGAAGGAAGTGAGTGTGTGTGTGAGTGCCTGTCAAGTGTGCTTTGGCGCTGTCAATTACACACATCCTCTGGCTTATGAGTGTGTGTGTGTGTGCTCTGAGGAGCGGAGAGGGGAAGGTCTCCCAGGACACCTGGAAAATCAGGGAAGCCCTGATTGCCGGCTTACCCGGCTGCATCTTTTGTTATCTCGAGGACTTCAGACTTTGAGCTCGTAATTAAATTAGACTGCACTTATTGCCAGCTGCCAGATTTTGCCCCCGCCCCTCCCCCGTCCTCTTAAAATATGCCCCATCACGGCCAGACTTCAGTGGCAGCGCCACCGGCAATTGACCCAGTTAACTAGCCCGGTATGTCAGTTGCAATTGTCTCGCATCTCGGAACGGGGAACTCGGTGCCCCGGTCTCCACGGGTCGCCCACTTTCACTTCATCTAATTAAGCGACCTCTCAATGCGTGACACAATCCCAGTGGCCCATAAATGAAAAATTAATTTATTTGCTCCAACTGCAGCAGTTTGTCTGGCATTCATTTCGCGTCCTTCTTGGCAAACAAAGACGTCCAAGAGCTAAGAGGGCAAACTGCAGAGGGTACACAGCAAGTAAAAGTGTCCATTAACATTAAATAATAAATACAAAGATACACTTATTATAAAAACTAAGAAAATATATCTATGATTAAACAATTACTTATTTGTTCTACTTCTTTATAATTTAAGCTTGATACTGGGAATTGATTTTCTTATTGAGCTATATGTTGCTTTTAAAGACTTTAAAAGACTTTAACTAGGTAAGTAGTTAACAGTGTATGCCAACAATTAATTGGTATTTAAATAATTAAAGCATAAACACGCTTTGCAGAGTGTACCAAGAAGTGCAGTCAAGGAGTCACTTTATCCAGCTGACAGTAATTTAATTTGCCTGAGCAGGACAATAAGTGGAATCCCTTACCGAGCAACTCTTTCCGCCGGCTGATTAATACAGAGGACTTGGCGCTCTGAAACTTAACTTTACGATCCAATCAAGAGCAGAACATAAAAATAAATGCTGGCCAAGCGAAAGATGAAGAACTAGCCAGGACATCGATATGTACTGTAGCCATATATATACTATATACTGTATATGTGGTATATTGGCGACGCTGACCGTAAAAAGCTAAGCAATAAAATTTGAAAGAAACAAGCCGGAGGACGACGACTGTCACGGTCTGCCGTTTTCCTCTGGCTAATGGCTTATGTAAGAGCCAGGACCTCGAAGGACCTCGAAAGGGTGTGAAAGCCTCCCGGGCCAAGTGCAAATACAAACACAAATACAAGTACAAGTACGAGCCCAAGCCCGAGTCCCAAATAGCAACAGACGTAAGCGTCTTATTAGATTTTCGTGTGTACTTTGCGAGAGGTCTCGAGTGCAGGGAAACCACGGCGACGCAGGAATTGGCAGGACAGCACTCGCATTAACAACTTCATTAGGGCCCAAACACACACAGCCACACAGAGGGCGAGAGGGACTGACTGACTCTAGCCAACATACACGCTTATGGCCATATGACACTGGCTTACATTTCCACTAACTGGCTTTGATTAAAAAAGGTGATGGTTGCCAAAAATAATAATAATTATGAAAATTAGAAGCATCCTTCAAGGTACATTTTTGATGTAGTATAGTGTAATTAATAGCGTTTTTTTATATTTTTAGAAGAGATTAGTCTTGTTTTCTACAATTAATGCGATTTTCACCCTCAAATAAAAAAAGGAGAATAGAAAAAAGAACCTTTTATTAAAAAAAGGTTTCTCAATCTCACATTTTAGAACAAAAATTCTTAAAAAATTCCTTAACGACATCATTCTTTCTGAGGCTTAGAAAATGTTTTTCTTCTTCTTAGTTTCTAATAAATTTTCAGGTAGATGGAGCCACCTTCAAGAGACTGCTTGGTTTGCCTTACTGCTTGCTTTAGCTGAATAACGTGTATTTAATAGTCGAGGCACTCGACTATAGCTTTCTCTCTTGTTTTCTCTTAGTTCTTAAAGGGACACGACTGTATTGCTTAATGAGTTCCCAGTAGATAGTAAAATACTTAAAAATCTAGGAATGATGGATTTTATTACATTCCCCGATTTCTTTGAAATTTGATGAGACCCATGACCCGTTATATTCGGTTGGGCTACCCCCAAGTCTTTATTGTTTCGTGGAAGTATAAGCATATTCTTCATGAGATTGATCTTTTCGATTCGTTAATCTTATAAAATGGTACTGGGAATTTTTCACGCACTATTATGTGTATTTTTTATGCGAGTCGCCCATCTATCAGCAAAGACAGCTTATCTCGACGAAATTGTTGAGGCTTCAGCTTAAATAACCGTGATGCTAGTGGACGCCGGTCAGTCCTTGTGCTTTCTAGGTCGCGAACAGATACAGTCTTTGATTCATTTTGGCGCTCGTCTTTCGTATCACCATGGTCACGCCGCTGTTTGGAGTGGCGGTTTCGGGTGCATTTCTGCTGTCGATGGCTTTGGTGGTCAGCGGATCTCACACGGGATCCCAACGGGAGCGTTCCCTACGCCTGCCCAACGACACCTATCCGCTTTTCTACAATCTGCACATATCCAGTGGTATTCATAAGGGCGAGCTGCTCTTCAGCGGAAACGCCATCATTGATGTAGCTATTCGGAAGTCGACGAACGAGATTGTGCTGCACGCCGTGAACCTGTCCGATATTCGGGTTACTGTACGCCGTTTGACGGAACAAGGATCACAAATCGTTCACAACCTGACGCACAAGCTGGATCACTCAGCGGACTTCCTCATCATCTATCCAAAGAACAATTACCAGGCATTCCAGGAGGGTCAGCTTTATCGCCTGGAGATCCTCTATACGTCCACAATGACATCGGATGGAAAAGGTCTATACTACATTGAGTATTCGGATGAGGAGAGCAACCGCACCTCGTGAGTAGAATATCTTTCCTTTATTGCAATTTTCGCGGATAATTATTGGAAGCTAAGCCATAAAAACTTCTATTAAAATTGCAACTTATCAAAACATTTTATCTTCCTAAAATTTGCTGTGGTTTTCTGAGTTTTTTGTATAGAAAAATGACTGTGTCTCCTTTTAGGAGTCGTCTTATCAGTTCCCAGTAGTTAATGACCAATAAACCAGTGACGAAAGTATTTATATTAAGTTTAATTTTCTGAATTAATTCTAATTTTAATGGGCAACATATTCACTTGACGCATGATTTTCGATTGGGTTGCCCCAAGCCTCGATTTTAAAATGTTAAAATGTGTTCCTGATTTTATATGCTTATTTTTTCTATTACTTTCTCAAGGTATAGATCTTAAATATAATAAGTACCTAATTATTTAAATCTTAAAGATACATAGCCGCCACATACTCGGAGCCCACATTTGCACGTCTCATCTTTCCGTGTTACGACGAACCTGCACTCAAGTCAAACTTTAGCATAAAGATCACCCACGGAAGCAGCTATTCGGCCATATCCAATATGCCAGTAAAGGAAATACTGTCGCATGGGTAGGTCAATAAAATATGCATTTAAAATGTCATAATAGCGCAGTTGCTTTCAGCGAACTACAAACGACTTGGTTTCATACAACCCCACCGATTTCCACCTACCTCGTGGCATTTATCATCTCCAATTTTCAGAGAATATCTGAAACCAATCGCGGGGTCACTCAAAGTATCTACACCTCACCAACTTCCAAGGAGAAGGGAAAAAGTGCCTTAAAGAATGTCGTCAGAACGCTTGCGGCCTTCGAGGATTACTTCGGCATTTCCTTTCCATTGCCAAAACTAGATCACGTGGCGCTAAAGTCTTCAGTAGAAGGAATGGAGAACTGGGGTCTTATCGTCTACAGGGAAGCCAATTTGCTGCAGCGCACACAAAGTAATATAAAGTATCCATGGTGGAGCTTATCTACTCAGAGCCATGAGATTTTTCACCAGTGGTTTGGCAACTTGGTTACGCCGGAGTTTTGGACCTACACGTGGATGAGTGAGGGCTTTGCTAAATACTTTGGCAATGTGATCACCGATTTGGTGAGTAATCCGAAGTAAACTTATTAATACGGTCTTGTATAGAGAGAACATTTTAATAAGCCTCTTTATTTAATCTTATGTATAATCAGTGGCTATGGTAAAACAGTTATGATTAAAACATAAGCAAGTCTTAATACATTATTTACTAGTTATTATATATAATTATTCTTTTTACTCATAGCTCCATCCCGAGTTAAACATAATGGAAGATTTCATAGCCGAAGAGGCTACTAATGTCTACAGCGATGAAACCATATCTGGTGTCCGACCGATGACCTATTACGTGGAAAAGAATATTGGGAGTGTTTTTGACGAAATCTCCTATTACCGCGCCGCCTATGTGATCAGGATGTTCCACAACGCTTTTCGGCAGAAGGTCTTCGTGCGGGGAATCAGACATTTTCTGGAGAAATAGTAAGTTTCGGAGACTGGCCACTTGGAGTTAATCAATTGAGATTAATGGGTAAATGTCCTCTGCTCTTTGGCCCAGTCGTTATAGCGTAGCCAACGAGCTGAACCTCTTCGATGCCCTGCAGGCGGAAATTCAGGAGGATGAGCACTGTTCCCAGAAGCCATGGGCCTCCCAGATACGCGAGATAATGCTGTCCTGGACTCACAGCAAAGGGATCCCCTTTGTGAAGGTCACTCGGAACTATGAGAATAACACCATAACCTTTAGCCAGAGATCTAAGAGCTTAGACGACGAGCTCTGGTGGATACCGCTAAACTTTGCCACCTCAAAATCCCCGACTTTCGAGGACACCCACGCGGATATATTCATGCCGCCCCAATCGCAGTATTCTGCGTCACTACAAGATCTTAATATCGAGCTGAGCGACGCGGATTGGATCATAGTAAACAAGCAGGAGACGGGTTTCTATCGCGTCTTCTACGATACAGATAATCTAAGGGCCATTGCCAGGCAGCTGCAGACCAATCACTCGGTTATCCATCGCATAAATCGAGTTGGTCTCTTTGAGGATCTTAATTATCTAATCAAGGCTCCTGATGAACTCGAACAGGCGACTGTGTTGTTCGAAATATTAAAGTATCTTGAGTTCGAGGAGAATCCGCTGATATGGAGCAAAGCAATAAGTACCATTGCCTATCTGACGCGAACCTTGTTTGAAACATCCTCACAGAGCCTTTTCAGCGATTTTGTGCGCCATCTGATCAGACCCATTTTCAGACGCATTTTCGTGGAGGAGAGTTTGAAAGTGTCTCAGCCTACAAGCGATGAAATCCTACGAATAGCCTGCTCAGCGGATCTTCCGGACTGCCTGGCTTACACACGACGTGTGGCCAAGGAGTATTTCATCAATGAAAGCAATCAAACAGAGCCATCAATCATTGTTTTGAGCATGGGAGCCCGTGACCTGAGCGATCAAGACTTCCACACATACGTTCTACAAAAGGCTAACGTGCAACCGATGTTCTCCAAAGTCTTGTATGTTGTCCTCTTGTTCAGGCAGAATCATCAGCATACGTCAAACTACTTGGACGTTCTGCTAGGCCACAATTCCTTGGATAAGAAACGTGTTGAACCTATGTGGATTTTGGCACATTTATACGTGAAAAATATGGCATCTCAACCAGTCGTCTTTGAGTACATCATGAGCAACTACAGGTGGCTCTGCCGGTCGCTTAACTTTTCATACTACCTTGAAACTATCTCTGGATATGTTCGCAGACATCAGAGGAAACAAGTGAGTAGAATCTACACTCTTTACATTAATTATGACATGTTCTCCCTTTAAATTTCATTTAGCTCGTGAGTCTGCGCGAGGCTATTGACAACTACATGAAGTTGGAGGCAATTAATTCAACCCAAACCTTAGAGTCCGATCCACCCGAAGTGGGCAAGTATGTGAAGAAAGAAGAAAACTTTCAGGATAAGTTCGAGCAGGAGATTCACCATTGGCTGCATGGAGAGATTCCTCAATTGTCAGGCAAGGGGAGACGCGGATCCAGAGGAATGTAACATAGGGATATGAATTCAATATCTCCCAATCGAAAAGCCCCAAACTTGAGTCACCAATATTTTTAGAAAATTATTCCCACATTCAAAAATGGACCAACCAACGCAACATTGGGAATTTTTAAATAAACACACTTGCACTATTAAAATTCTACTGAGTTTTTTATATATTAAAACATTAACATATTATTACCGGTAAATCACCTAGAACAATACCTGAAATTAAACTATTTCTTTCGAGATTTAACCTGCTACTTAAAAAATAACATACATACTAATATTATTTTATGGTTTTGGTATGCAATCCTATAAGTTTTAAGGATACCTTTAAATTCATGTTTCACTCGCTAGGATCGGACCATCACATCAGATTTTTTTGCGCTTCGTCACTACGTAGACGGCCGTTTTCAGGGATATTCTTTAGGTTGCCTTAACCTTTTTGAATGAATCCAGTCAGTGTGAGTAAGCAAGTGTCATATGGCCATAGAAAACACACACAGCTGCTAAACTCCACTGTGAAGTACATTAATTTTGTGGGCTTTTGGCAACTGGCAATAAATCTTCGGCTTTCCTCCGCAACTAAGCGGGTATCTATATCAGTGGGGTATCTATATATGGACGCACATTGACAGCTGGATTGAATTGGGAAATGGAAATGCAGCCTCAGCTGACATTTATGGCCCGGGAACAGAGCCGAGAACAATGCAGGCGAGTATCCAGCTATCTCCCAGGGCATCGGCTCTTTTGTTTTGCGAGTCAAAATTAATTAGTGCAGGCCAGAGTATCCAGTCTCCAGTGTCCGACAGAGAAACAATGTAGCCGCAGCTGCAGCAATCGGCCAAAACAAATCAAATTACGGAGCAGCAGCAGCAGGACTGCCTTCCTCTGCTCCACAAGGTCCAGCAAAGCAACACTTTCGGAGTGGAAAGTCCAGCCATGTTGGCACTGGAGCAACAAATGTTGCAGCTCGCAAATTGCCTTTCCATGGGGCCGGCCATAAAAACGTTGAGAGGCTAGAAGCGCTTTGCAGGGATGCCATGAGGATGCAGGACCACAAGCCGAAGGATAACAAGCGGAGCATAATTATTCAAAACATACCTTCCTGAGGAGTTCTCAGCTTTGGCTTTGGCCCATCTTTAGGTATGTGTAAACAATCAATGGCATTGGTTAACATGTTCATTCCCTGGAATAAGATGCAACCTAATAATATTAAGTAGAAAATCACCATTCAAACTATTTTCACTGAGGGAAAATTCCATTGGCAGCACATCTTTACCCAATTAACATTAAAATCGCCTCCCCAATCAGCTTCTAAATTATGCTACGGATTATTGGGCTTGTACGTTTTGGCGTTACATCCATTCTTCATCTATTATTCCAACTGGCTTTCCCGCACTCCCCTGCGTATACTTAATATTTGAGCTGGCAGGAAGGTTGCCGGCCATTATTTGTTCATTACTCAACTGTTATCAGCGGGATGCGATATACAGCACACAGCATATCCCCGGGCTCTGCTGCTGCTGCTGCTGCTGCGGTCAAAGGTCGCATTCTGTGGGCACGTCTGCCCATTAGAGACAATAATTTTCTTTAAATTTGTCGATTAAATTGAGCGCAGCGAAAGCGAGTGATATCCTCTGATGGCAACCGCAACTGAGCAGTGTGTGTGTACTGTGTACTGCCAGGCCGTATAAGCCCGAATGCGGGTTAATGGGCGCTCTTAAGGCCCGAGCCCGACTAATGAATTTAGCCCGAGCCCGTCGGAATTACGAGTTTTAAATTGCGTGACAGAAACGCTTTCAAAGGCAATTAGAAAGCGAGCGAGTGTGCAGGCTTTTGCGCTTTCTGCAGCACACTTGGCCCCGAGTTAAAAGGCCATGACAGAAATATTTAGCATACATCCTTGGGCGAGAGGGAGTCCTTTGGATCCCGAACAGGTCCCGACCAGGTCACGTGTTAGCCAGCCAGCCAGCCAACTGATGATTTCCGGGAAGCGGAAGCTGCATTATGGCGAATTAATGCGCCATTATTAGACAAATGCATGACAAGCGATTCAATTAGGACGCCATAAACTGTCCCCAGCACACATATATACTCTATATAGACCAAGCCGGAGCATCATTACGGTCGTTTTTGCCGGATGACGAGGGACAATGCCGCCTGCCTGCGGATAATCAAGCGCTTTAATGATTGCACATTCTGCTCTCTGTCCACGGGGAAATTGCATTTCTGCCATTGATTGCCAGCTTTAGTTTCCCGCCAGCTTTCCACTTCCCATTTCCCGCCCTTTTCGCTGTCGGCCTCCTGCGCATCGGAAAACAATTTAATATTAAAATTTTCATAAATATTCAGACAGCGGGTTTCGGGCGATTGCCATTTGTGGCACGTTTGCAGGGGATTTTATTTCCCGATCTCTGACCAGCGGACGGGAGCCTTCTAAACTCGACAGCCGGCCCCAATTGATGGCCGCTTGTGATTCGGCCTATTAATTAACAATTCCATTATTGCAGATGTGCGAAAATTGGGCTTTAATTAAATTGCTCGTAATGCCGTAATTATTTCGCACACACACACTTTTCCCGTAATTAATGGGTTTTTAGTTAAAAATACATTTTTGCTTGTAATAATGACTTGAGGGGCGACTACATGCGTACATACGGCGTGTGCCTGGCATTTTCAATAAATTTAAGCACACACAGCTCATTAAATGCTTTACATGTGTTGGCTTTGCCACCCCCCGAAACCCCAAACCCCAAAGCCCAATTGTGGAAAAGTCAAGAAGGAAAGGCGACGGGGGGCGGGGAGTTTTGGAAGTCCTTAATTTATGCAAATGCCTATGCCAAAGTGGGCGGCGGTGGGCGGGCGCCTGTGCACTTATGTAAGCCTCATCAATTTTCCATTGACACAAAGAAGAGTTCTATCACCCGAAGGAACTGGCAAACGGGAAATGAGAACTGAGTAGTCACAGCAATTGCAAATGTAACGAGGCCACCATAAAGTTCGTTAGGGAGCTCTAAAAAAAGAAACTCGACTTGCAGATGCTTTTCTTGCTCGTTATATAAGTTACCCACTTTTGAAATGATTTATAAAGGCGCCAAAAAGTAGGCAACATTATATTTCAAATACAATAGGAGGGTTTCTTTTTTCGCTGCATACTTTAAGATACCTTTTAAAGCACCTTAAAGTTGAATTCCAAGGCAAACACTTTACCTTGCCAGCTCAGCAATTAGGCGACATGGGAACCGCAAACGTAATCCTTGGAGTCGGAGGACATCCTCTCGACATATCCAGCAATCAGCATAAATCCCCAGCCAAAAACATTAAGCGTAATTACAACTTGAACTTAAGTCCCGACTTTTGGATGCAATGAGCTAGATAAGCCCCCATCCACATGGGATTAGACATGACTTTTGAGACGAAGCGAAAGTCTCTCGCTTTCTCGGAGTGTGAAATTGGGGCTTTATAGGTTTACAGATCCATCAATATGGCGAATCCATGCCAACGACTTAACCCGCTGGCCGAAGAAGGGGAAATGATTAATGGAAAAGATATCGGCAGATAAGGAAAGCTGCGAAGGCGATAAGAGTGGGTGGGTGCTCAGTTATCAGAAGGGGAGGGAAGCAGCGGCAGATAAGAAGGTAAAGCTCTGCAGTGTGCTATCTTATCAGCAATTCAAATGCCCCGGGGCTTTCGGCTCTCTCTCTCTCTCTCTCGGCCCTCTGTGTTTACCACATCGCTGCTGCCCAAATGGATTTGAATGACTAACCCGACCAGTGTGCAAGACCAAAGTATTTTGCTGATAAATTTATTGGAAAAATCGACTCAGAATGTCTGTGGAGGGAGCTTTTCCGCCTTTTCGATAAGATATGGGGCTCTAACCACTCACCACTCTAGAATCCATTCAGTGCACCGAGAACCTTTACCATGTCGAGTTTGAGAGTTATGAGTGGCGTGACCTTTGCCCTGCTGCTCCTCCTGCTGGTGACCATCCACTGCAGCCAGGCGGAGATCATCGACGCGGTGGAGGAGGAGACGGACCGCTTCTGCTACCCGGAGTCCTCGAAGAACTCCCGTCGCTCCTGCGAGTGCAGCAATGTGAGTGCCTCGCCCTGGGGAATGCGTGCGCTGCGCATCGACTGCAGCTACAAGGACTTCCGGGTCAAGGATCTCTCCCTGATCCTGCCCCTCTACATCGACGCTCTGGACCTCTCCTGGAATGCCCTGGACTCGGTGCCGATCTTCGCCAGCGACAGTCTGCATCAGCTGAATCTGAGGCACAACAATGTCTCCAAGTTGATGGGAGGTAACTTTAAGCAGTTAACCAGTTTGAGGGAGCTTTACCTGGGCTGGAACAGCATTGGCCAGCTGGAGGCCGGCACCTTCGAGGGACTGCCCCACCTGCAGGTGCTCGACTTGGCCCACAACAACCTGCACTTGCTGCCCGGCCAGCTGTTTGCCCCGCTCTTGGTTCTGGGCACCCTGGATATCTCCTGGAATCGCCGCTTCAACGAGTCTGGCGAAGATCTGTACACCGGACTGGGTGTCAACTGGAAGCTGGCCACCTTGAGGCTGGACGCCTGCAGCCTGACTGAGCTCCACCTGCCCGTGAGTGCCCCGCTGAAGGAGCTCTCCCTCAGGAGGAACCAGCTGAAGCGGATTCCCAGCCAGCTGCCGGAATCCCTGCTGCGCCTGGACATCAGCGACAATCTGCTGGAGGAGCTGCTGCCCGAGGATACGGCCAATCTCACCCAGGTGCGCCAGCTGTTCGTCGAGGACATGTCCCTGCTGCGCAGTGTGGTGGCCCAGGCCCTGGCTCCCGTCGATCTGCTCGAGACCCTGAGCTTCCAGAACAGCCGTCAGCTGAATCACCTGGACGCGGAGGCCTTTGGGGTCATCACCAGCACCTCCATCAAGAAGAAGGCCCTGCGATCGCTGAGCTTTCGTGGCACTATGCTGCGCACCTTTAATTCCTCGCTGGCGCCGCTTTTTAACCAGCTTACCGAGCTGGATCTCAACGGTCTCCCGCTGCAGTGTGACTGCGAGCTGGTCTGGCTGAAGCAGCTGCCCTACCAGACCAACGGCAGGTGCTACAAGCCGAGCCGGATCCGCGGCATGCTGGTCACCTCCGCCAGAGGCGACGCCTTCAGCTGCGACACCTGGCCGCGCTGGGCCTACGGCCTGGTGGTGCTCACCCTGATCGCCCTCAGTGCCGTGGGCATCTACCTGATCGTCATGGGCCTGCGGCCGCACCGGGGAGTCACCATGCGCCGCAAGGTGGGAGCCGGCAGCCCCTACGCCCGCGTCACCATCGAGCCCAATCGCCAGGAGAACCCCCACTAGGGATTGATTGAAACCTCCTACCGCCTAAGTTCTTGTAGTAAAAATCAACAATCAGCAAAATAAATAGATCAAGTAATGTTTCCAATTTTAAGAGGGGATTTCAAAAAAAAAGCTTCTTAAGAAAATAAAAAAAAAGTTTAGAATGGTTAAAAAATGTTTTCCCATTTTAAAAGTATAGTAATTACATTTGTAGTGTTTATAAGTGAATATGAAAATGGGAAAAATTATTAGAGATAAGAATTTCCTCCATCTGCATGCAATTCAGAGAGCTATCAACCCGATGTTGGGATGAAAGGCCAAGCCAGGAACCGCATCCAAAGCTTTCGATGCCTTGGCTCCACTGTACTTGAACCTGAACCTCAGCGGTGGCTTCTTGTGGAACCTGTCCACGGCGTTCACATCGTAGTGCTCCTGGAGGGCACAGAGGTTCGGGAAGCGGGGATTGCGGCCCGAGCGGCAACCTGAGGCTGGCAGAGCACCCACCTCGTAGGCCGGTTCGTGGGCCAAGTTCTCGCGGGCAAAGTTGCAGACGATGAACTGCTGGTGCCACCGCTTGTGGCTCCTCTGCCGCAGCAGTCCGCATCCCATGTGGGTGGCCCTTTCTTGGATCAGCTGCCGGAAGCTGGTGATGTCACTGGCGGGATCCGCGGCGCCCAGCTCCTTGGTGGCCCGCTTGTATTGGCCAAACCAGTTGGAGATCTTGTGGCCTAGCAGCTCCACATCGCTGTGCTTCCCCACACTGAAGATCACATGGCCCGTCAGTTGGCCAACGTGCTTGAAGCGCCTGGTGTTGCGGCACTCGTCCCCAGAGAGGCTGCACCTTCTGGCCGCCATCTCGGCCAACTGCGCCAGCTCGGGATCCCAGCGCACGCTGGCCATTCGGTGGGCAGCTCCGAAGCCGGAGAATCCGCCCGAGGCCACCTGGTTGCGGTAGAAGTTCACCTCGTTGACAATAAACCTGCGTTGGTGACTGCTCAGCGGTATTAACTTGGCCTCGCTACGGCACTCGGGTCCAAAGGTCTAGAGGAAAGGGGAAAGTTACATTTAAAAAGATTCGGATTTTTTTAAAATTCTAGAGAACCATTTAAAGACTAATAAAGGAGTAAGTCTATTGAATATAAATAATTTATTCCAATTAAGTTTCGTTTCAAATATGATTTGTTTACTGCGTCATTAACTTCTTTTACATACATTTATTGAAAATATTCCTATGATCTCATTTGATTTTGATCAAATATTTCTGTGAAATTCATGATACTTACCCCATTATTGTTGCAGGCTACATGGTTGTTAGAACGTGGACACCAGTGCTCCTGGCAGTAATCCCAGCTGCTGACGGGGAATGGGGACAGGATGAGGATCACTAAGCAGACGAACCACACACTAATTGGTAACATTGTTGACTGTAGGATGGACCCCATTTAATAGTAATCCCGTCAGTTCGAACCCGCAAAATTATAATTATTAATGGTACCAAGAATGCGGATGAAATCGAGAAATCCGCATTGTTACTATGACGAATCTCTCTCTGTGTGAGTTACACCACATGAAGCAAATATACAATAATAAGCTATACCAGTTTTTTCTGTTGTTTTTCATTTATTTTTTGGGTTTTTCGCTGTAACTTGTCTGAAAATGTTCCTAAACCTAAAAAACGACTGATTTGTAAAGCTTAAACTAATTACTAAAGATCAACATCCTTGAATTGAATAATTTGTTGTTGAATAAGGGGTAACAACATGATTTATTGTAAAAAAAAACCAAAAATTAAGTGTCTGTTCTGTATGTCAATCCTTTGGGAATTTTATTACGAGCTCAACGCTTATTTTTGCCGAACCTGAGTTTTGGGGTAGAAATTCCACTTTTTCCTAGTGTTTTTTGGACGTAATTTGATCAAAAAGTTTCCCAAATCGAAGATACGAACAGTTTTGAACAGCTAACTCCCTAATAAACGCATTGCAGTCACTTTAAGGTTGATTTGAAAAAAAAACTTTTTTAGCAATTTTTGAATTTTTCATAAGGGGTAACATCATGATTTTTTGCGAAAAACGGTCAAAAATTAAAAGTGTCTGATTTTGATGCCAATCGATTGGGAAATAAAATACGAGCTCAACGAGGTACGACATTCCATATTTGGGACATTATTTCTATTATTTTGGCCAAAATACAGTTTTTTTGGGTGGAAAATGTGGATCTGGTTGTTGGCCTAAATTAGATTATCTTGGCCAAAAATTGTCCCAGGTCAAAGATTCGAACTGTTTTGAACAGCTAACAATCTAATAAACACATTGCAGTCACTTTCCGGCTGATTTAGAAAAACTACATTTTTCGCAATTTTCGCATTTTTTATAAGGGGTAACATCATGATTTTTTGTGAAAAACGTCAAAAAATTAAAAGTATTAGATTTTAATGCCAATCGATCAGAAATTTATTTACGAGCTCAACAAGGTATTACATTCCATTATTGGAGTTGATTTTTGGCTAAAAATATATATTTTTTGCAAAAAACGGAAAGGATAATCTTTGTATTACCAAAATCATCTACACTTTTGGGACTGTAGAATTTGACATTTTCCTTATCTGTGATACAATTAGAACTAATAATATTGAATTACAAAATACTTTCCACCATAAACTTGTTAAAGAACTTTCCAAAATATTTATTTTCCTCGCCCCTCCCAGTTAAGCCCAATTGAATTAAAATCTGTCAATATGCCACTTTCCTTTGAGGGGCGAACACAATTTATATCTCTGGCCAACTGGCTCCACTCTATTGTGCGCGGCATTTATAATAATAATAATAAAGTATGTAATAGTCGCCGCCATAAATACTCGGACCAACAGCTTCGGTTGCGCGGGTGGCGAGAGATTTACGAGCCCTCTGGAATGGAATTCGCATAAATAAATATTTTTTCGTGTCGCGTTTCCTTCGCCTGGACACCAGCCACCAGTATGGTGCAAATTATTAATTTCGATATCTGACTGGCAATTATTGTACGCAGAATGGCCGAGAAGAAGAGCCAATCTGCGCTGCTTATGAATTAATTATTGGGGGATCTGAAAATTTGGGAATAGTATTAAATTTACAAATATCTCATTCATCCGATTTAGTTCCGCATTAGTTGTGAGTTTTTACAAATCAAGTTACTTGCCATAAATACGCTTCACCCAATTGCTCATAATTATTCTAAAATATCACTAAAATAGCTGGCCGCCTAATTAATCGCCTATAAGCCTTGCCTTTCTAATGCCTGTTGTGGGGCAATTATTGACAAGTAATTTGCATTTCATTACGACAATCTATCAATGACTCGCTCGTCATCGGCGACGCCTGTGCATATTAATTGTGGGCCATTTTCACGCCGTCCTTTGTGCCAAAGGCAGCCAAAGGATGCGATTCTCTCACGGCGCCTGCGTCCTGCGGCCGTGTGCCAGTGGCCCAGTGCCACGAGTTGCATGCCACTCCGAAATACTCCGAATCCGAGTCCGAATCCGAGACCGAACGTAAGTCGGAGGCCCCAGCATCCGGATGTGCCAGTTG
Source organism: Drosophila mimetica (assembly GCA_037075245.1). Classification (NCBI taxonomy): domain Eukaryota; kingdom Metazoa; phylum Arthropoda; class Insecta; order Diptera; family Drosophilidae; genus Drosophila; species Drosophila mimetica. Next base: position 33,220,301 of record JBAMCH010000014.1, on the reverse strand, counting down.
GAATTGGTGCGTCGAGGCGAGTGGACGCGCTGGCGGATGATCGATGCGTTGAACATTGCGTATACGTCGTGTGTGCGGTTCGAGCCTTCGGCTGTTGGGCTTTGTGTTTGTGAATCGCGCTGGGGGGCACTGCTTAACTGGAGAGGACCGTTAATTGTGCGCTTGACGTTCTGGCTTTGGCCGTGCGAATTACAAACCGCTTTCAAGGGCCGCCGACCGCCGTTGTCCTCGCGCTCGTCAATAAATTATAATGTCCTAATACCTAATACCTAATACCAATTGACAGCGCTGCGTTGGCGGCATGAATAAAATATCAAAAGCATTTTGGGCCCCGAGGTCTTGCTGGCTGACTGTTGTTATCATCAGCGAATGAGCAAAGGCAATTCTCCCGTGTGCCGATGCTTAAGTTGATTTTATGTTTCGCCTCTCGGGGAGCTCACACATCCCCTTCGCCATCCCCCCTCTGCATTTATTAAATATTCAGCGTTTATACGCAACAACACAAGAGTCGTTGCTCTTGTTTTCGCCCTTTGCTTCCATTTTTTCCGCTCCTTTCTGCTTTCTTTTGGTCCTGGGGATATCTCAAGCTGAGAGCCAAAACAATCCTAATGTACATTGACAGTGTGGTCGAAGGCGAGGCCCTGACTCCGGGAGGTGGCCCACCCAAATCCACATCCACAGATTCGCCCAGCGGGCTTAGCGAGTCATGTTTACTTAATGGATACGCCAGGCAACTATTAAGTGCTCCCCAAGCTCCTTCCTCGCCTCTTGGCAGGACCAAGCGGATATTAGACTTGATATGGCCATGTCAGTTAGCCAGCCAGCCACATTATCTGTGTGTGCATTAAAGACCGCTTCCAGAGATTAAGAGCACCCTGCTCTCGAGCCATTATGCGCACTTATTATCACTCGCGGACTTATCCCGGCCCGAATTAGCCCCAGAAATTGAGATTTTAGCACACCCCCGGGGCCACAACCTGCATTGGGCTATCTCGCGGGGGCATCTCCACGAGCACAACCCCTTCCCGCAGGACAACAAAGGAATTCCGCGAAAAAACACGCGCAGCGGCCAGATTCCTTTGCTTTCCTTTTAATTTTAATGCTTATCCTCCGGCTGCAGGACAACAAGGAACGGCGGCAGGTGAGAGAGGTGACAGCACAGCCCGAGGACGAGGGAAAGCTGAAAAAGAACTAAGCCGCGCTGAAGAGCGAGTGAGAGTAACAGACACCGCCAGCGGGCGGTCCAAAAGCCAACTTCATTTACGTCTGAAACGCAGTTGAAATAAACGACTTCACGACACTGGCGGATTTCCTAAAAAGTAAGTTAAGCTAAGCCTATGCCGCCACCTGTCAGTCTCTGGCCACCACCCACCAAACACCACCCACATCCCTTCCAATCCTGCATCCGCTTTCGGCATTCCTTCACCTGCCGACGCAGCTCATTAAAGTTGGCTTTCGGGGAAAGCTGGCAAAGTTGGCAAAGAAAGTACACGGGGAATAAAGTGGCAATAAAATACGACAATTGTCTACTAGTAGTAGTGATTTGGTAACTTACAGAAGGAGTTTTTAATATAATCACTTAATTACCTTTTACAAAATGTAATATAAAGAAAAGCAAAAAATAGTGCTATTTTATTAAGGTATTTTGATTAATTTTAACTTTTTTTAGTATGAAAAAATGTTTTCTATAAATATTTTTTAAATTGTTGTATTTTAAACATTTGTATACATACCTAAAAAATTAAAATTAATTGAAATACTTTAATCAAATATCCTTATTTATTGCTTTACAATTTATATATCTTAAAAACGATTTATTAGAAATTAGGATTATTATTGTTTTAATTGCTTTAATTATCAACCTGCCCGGAATGAAGATAACACAATAATTTATAGACCTATTAAGCAATTAGACCGAGAAGATTTTTCCTGTTAAATTATACGTAATTTAATCATGGGAATTATTTACTCAATTCAAGCATGAAATAATTCCAATCTACGTGTGCCAGTGGAAGCACAAAGTTGATCTGCCACAGACAAAAGTGGTTTTCGGATGCCGAAACTCCCCATAATTTTTTCTGCAAGTACGAGTGCCCGCGGCCAAAGGGCCAAAGTGAGAGGAAGTCAAAGACGACTTGTGCTTTTGGCCAGTTGGCATTGTTTCAACTGGAGGGCGGATGTGCTGCTGCTGCTGCTTCTGCTGCCGCCACTCGCATTCCGCTCATCTGAGCCAAGTTCTCGCATTCCAAGCCGTTTCCTTCCGCTTTCCCGCACTCCTCCCTGCGAAACGGGATATTTACAATTGTCGAGGGCGGCTAATTAAATTTCACAGCGTGGGCATAAATAAGCCCAGCGATTCTTTGGCCTACTCCACTTGTTTGTGTTGCATCTGCGGGCGGATGGGGGCGGCAAGTCCCGATGCCGGATGCAACTGGCAGCCCTGCATGTGGCATGCGGCATGTGGCACGTGAGAAGGGGGAATGGCAACAGCTGGCGGCGTAGAAATATTAAAAGTTTTTACCTACGGCTTCCTGCTTCCTGCTCCTGCGTCCTGCCAGCTGCCACATGCCACATCCTCGCTCGGCAACCAAACCGAAAAATGTCACACAAATATGGACCAAAGCGATTTATGTGCAGCAGCTCAGTTGTGACAATGCCAGCCATGCAAATTCACGCTTGACCAGCCCAATGTGCATTAGACAATGATTCTGTACTGGTTTCTGGGTCCTACAACCCTCCCCCCCACTCATATTCCACATACATAATGCCAGGATCTGGCAGCAGCAGCAGCAGCAGCGAGCAAGGTCCAACTCGATTTGCCGGCGCATAAACAAAAATGTTGCAGAAATTGCTGTAATGCGGAGGAGCATTAAATAAAAACCGAAAATAAAATTATGTTTATTTTTCCCCATCCCTCCCCCTCCCCCCGGGTGTGTCTGTGTGTGTGTGTGGCTTCTGGAGGAGGTCTTCAAAAACTTGCCAACGACACAAGAAACTTTCCCTTGAAGCACTCTCCAAATTATGCTTTTCCTTCTTGTTTTCCTTATGGGGAAAACTTGCTTACACCGAATTCAAGAGACGTTAACAACGTTTTCCCAGCGCAGAGGGGAGGAGTGGAGAGGGGGCGGGGGCAAGCTGGTTGTCCGTATTTATATACAAGCTATACAAGCTGCGATAAGCGAAAGGAGAGCAGATTCGGATTCAGATGGGACGGAGATATTTGACTACGAGGGAACAAACAATGTCGGGCGATTCAATTACATAGTTTCTGAATATGGGGACTTTAAGCATCATTATTGTCCTTGCACAATGTGGCATTGGAGGCCACTAAAGCATCCAAAGTTGGGATTTTATTAGGGGCTGCTCCACTTTCTAGTTAGAGTGAATGCTGTAATTCTATACAACCTATTTGAAGTTAATTTGTAAAGAGCTTTTATAATATGTATGGTATAAAAAACCATTACTATGTCAGAGATTTCCAAAACTCCCAATTAAGAAATACTAGATATTACCGTTTATAATTATCCATTTGTCACGGGGTCTTTGGGGTTCGATGATTGAACACCAGGACTCGGAGTTTCCACCGAAAAGTACACACACACACACGCGGGAAAACACTTGACACACACACAGCCAAGCGAGCGCTATCGCTTCGTGCTTATCGCCAAACGCATCTCAGCAGGAGCAGAAAAGCGTAGGAAAAGCGGGGAAAATCTAGAAAAAAGGGGCAAAAGCTGAAGGGGAGAATTCGTGGGCGACAGTTTGCCATTGTATTTTGCCAAATTGTTAATACTCAGCATTCCTTTTGGCCGCTGCTTCGTCTTATTGTTCTTGGCATTATCATTGTATCGTCGTCATCGCTGTTATTCAGCCATTCTCCTATTCCCCGCTTTCCCACATTTTTATCCTACTTTCCGTTCTGTTTTCCTCGCTTTTTTGTGCTTACTTTGCGTCTGCGGGGAGAACATTTAATGCTCCTGGTGGCGTCTGGCGGTCGCGGCGCCAAAGTTTCTTTATGACCTCCGCCATGTATTCCATATACCATATATATACATTTGTGTGGGTGAATTGATTGATAAGGCTGCTGCGAACAAAACAGAAAACAGCAGGAGTGGCAAGTAGAAGACAGTAGAGTGGAAATAGCTCTGCTGGTGTCGCCACAGTTTATGACGTTTTCCAGATTACGCATACGCAGCGTTGGCATTTGCAGATTACGCATACGCAGCGTTGACAAGGCGAAGGGCGAAACGCAAATGCACAGGGAATCCAAAGCCACCCACAAAACCGAAGGAGATTCCAGAAACTTGAAGCTGCCGGCGGCGGTGGCTGGCGAAACTTTGGCCATAAAACGAACGGGCAGAACCGCAAAGCGTTTGCTTAGTTATCCCCGCCAGCATCTCGCAAACTTTTCGCTTTAATTCCACTTTGGCATTGCCTTTGCCTCCGCCTTTGCCTCATTTTTAAGCAAATATTGTGGCAGACTTGCACACGGCCACGCATCCATATGGCATATATGCTCTGGGATTGCCGCCGGCTTATTTGCTCCTCCGCATGTGACTCAATCCGGCCAAAACCAGACTCGCTGTTGGCCTGGCCAACAACATTGTTGCAGCGAGGACGTCGACAACAAGGCTGCCAATAAAAAAACATTCAACTAATTTGAAGCGCGTTGAAAGTTTTACGAAGCTCGGGGCCCCCAGTTATATGCAACTAATTACGTGCGTTACATTGTGCGAATAATGGTTGGTTGTACACGAGTATGTAAGTGTTTGCATGGCCATATCTGGTAATTGCCTTTGCCTTTTTATTGCCCCTGGGTTGCCCGGCCTAATGACCATAGGCGTGCTCCGGATTTGACCACCGTCACCGTGGCCGCCAAAAGATGCAGAAACTTGGGGCCAAGTTCTTCAAACTAATCTTTTTTATGGGCCACGAGGATTGCCAGTTGTGTGCGCAACAAATTTGACATTAAAAGTGCGCATAAAAGCGGAGATAAAACTAAGCAGGTTGGAACTACGGGGCACTAAAAAAGATAGTATATTGCGGTGAGCCTAGAAGTATAGCATCCAACTTAAATGGGCAATGATATACGGGTGTACTTTAAAAATCAGCCCTAGAGTAGACTTTACACCGGGGAATTTTGAAAAGCAAAAAGTAGTCAAAGAAATCTATTTTTAAATCCACTTTAACCTTATAGTAGAAATCAAAGCACCAGACGTTTGTTCTGGGCCACCTTTCCCAATGCTTTAAGATCCCTGGAGATATCGAAAGGGATGAAATGTAGAAGAAAACAAAAAGCTGTGTGGAGCAATCAAAACGCAGGACTTCTGTTGGATTTCTGTATTTCAATGAAGCAAGGACAAACAGGATATTTTTTCCGTTTGCCAGTCTTGCCTTCTCGGTGTCCATCAATATCAATGTCGATTGGATCCTTGGATGGGATCCTTGCAGCCCAGATTGATGTTAATTATCTGCCTTTTTTCTTACTGCCTACTTTTAGGCAGTCAATTTGGGAGTGGGAGAGATTTTCCCGGCCCACCAACCGCCGAAATTTCCCTGCTCTGCGACAGCGAGTTTATGACACGAGTGTAATATAATTCATATTGTACCGAAAAATTTTAATGCCGCCTGAAAAATAACTCCCAATAAATAATCCTTAATGTCCTGTGTGTGTGAGTGGGCGGCTGCTGGGCGGGCGGGCTGCTGGGCGGGCGGGCGCCTGTGCGAGTGGGCGATGTGTGGCTTATGCCACCGCCCACCCACCATGTTGTTTTATGCGGTGTAACCGCACCACATACAACCTGGGTGGTCGGACGAGGCCATCATGTCCTGACAGTATTATGACGTGGCTTGTCGCCTGCTCCTAACTGGGAATCTCTGCCCCTGACATCGGCTTTAAAGCTGGCAAAATGGGAAATGGGGAGAAGGTAGGGAAAGGGAAAGCTCGGGGAAAACAAAGCGAATGGAAAATGAAACATGGCCGCGACAAATTTGTCAGCACAAGGGTGTCCAGATGAAATAAATTGCCATGTTTTTGTTTCGTTTTCTCCACCATTCTTTTTATTAATATTCATAAGGATGCATGAGTCTGGGGAAATAATATTAATTAAGCGGCTCCGCGGGACTCCAGTTTGCACCAGAACAACTCGCGCGGCATCAGGCGGAAGCCGACAATGCTGCCCATCATGTCCTGCGCGGTGCGCTCCGTGGGCTTCAGTCTGTAGCGCAGGACCAGCTGGAAGATCAGCGACTTGACCTCCATGAGGGCCATCCGGTTGCCGATGCAGCTGCGCTGGCCCACGCCAAAGGGCAGGTAGGTGAACTGCCGGATCTCGTGCTTGTGCTCCTCGTCGAAGCGCTCCGGTCGAAATTCCTCGGGCTGCGGGAAGTTTTCCGGATCGTGGTGCAGTGCCACCACGGGAATGTGCACCAGGTCGTCCTCGTGCAGCTGCAGCACTACCTCGCCCTCCTCGTTCCTCAGCTGGAAGTCGGCAGCACACATCCTGTCGAGAACGATGGCCGGTGGCCACTTCCTCAGCGACTCGGAGACCACGCAGTCCAGGTACCTCATGCCCATCAGGGTGTCGTAGTCCAGGGGCCTGTCGCCCAGCTGCTCCTTCACGGCCAGGATCTCCTCATGCAGCTTGTCCTGCACCTCGGGATTCATCAGCAGTTCGTAGCTGGTGAAGCTCAGGCAGGTGGAAACCGTTTCGAAGCCAGCCGAGAAGAACAGCAGACACTGGGCCAGCAGGTCCTCATCGTTGAACTCGGCCCGCTCCTCCTGCGATCCACTTCCCGCTGCTCCCTCCTGATCTCTCCTGAACTGCCGCTGCGCCTCCATCAGCAGGTGGATCATGTCGGGCCGCACGATGCTCTGCTCCTTGCGACACTCCATGGCGTCGAAGACCAGCTTCTTGAAGTAGTCCACGTTGTTCATGTCCATCACGGGGACTCGCAGCGCCTGGAAGTTGGGAAGGATAATATATTAAAGAAGGCACTCATAGTTAGTATGCCATATCGCACCTTCATCAACTTGGGCATCAGGATGTAGAGCATGACCTTCAGTCCGCCCCAGAAACTGAACTCCGAGATGCGCTGCCCGATGGAGAAGAACTCGTTGTTGGGATCCCTGAAGGAATTCACCTGGATGCCAAAGGCGGCGGTTGCAATCACATCGTTGGTGTAGCGCGTGAAGAAGTCCTTTAGCTCCAGTTCCGAGCTGCCCGCATCCAGTTGGCGCTGCAGAAAGTCCACTGCCTCCACGTTGCAGTAGTGGTTCAGCTCGAACATCTGGCGGATCTTCAGACTCGTGAAGGTGGGCGTCAAGGTGCTGCGCATCTGCTTCCAGCGACGATCCCGCAGATTGAGCAGGCTCTTGGACATGACACTGGTGTCGTTGGGTCCGTCGCTGATCCCCTTGCGGTGGTTGGCGAAGGTGTCGAAGCTCTTGATGCCCACCTGGCGAATGAGCTCCGGATCGGCGAGGTAGTACAGCGGATCGCGCAGGTTGTAGACTCCATAGACCTTGTGTTGCTTCAACCGCAAGTGCAAATCAATGCTATGGAATATAGTGTGTTATATAACTGATGGAGTTTCGGGAGCTCTCAACTCACCTGTGCTTTATGTACGACTCACTGCCCATTAGCACCGACCAGGGAATATTGCCCAGCAGAGGAGTGGGCTTCTCGTGGGCCACGCCCCTTTTCAGGAAGTAGCCAAAGCTGTAGACAGACCATTTGTACAGCAGCAAGCCGATGAAGGCCACGAATATCAGCAACTCCACGAAAACCATGTCGGAATTTCGGGGATTATGTTTAGGAGTAGGGGTTCCAGGGATTCTTCAATCGAGGGGGAGCTTCCAAAAATTCTGAGAGCGTCTTCGCGAGTCAACAGCCGAAACGCCACTGAAATAAACAAAAGGCGCTCTCTTTGTTTATATATACCCTATTTTTGTAAAGAGAGCGGGAGCACAAGAACCGGCAAAATGTGTAGATGTGTGCGTGGGTACCCCTGATAAAGGGAGAACAAGCGAAAACATTAAGAGAGCTGGCTTGCTTATCATCTAGCATTTCAAGTCACATGCATATGAAAAGAGTTCTATCTATAAGAATTATAAACATTGTATTATTGCAAAGGTTATTGCCTAAAAACATTTTAGAACCACATCAGCCTTTCAGCTTTGCACCTCATTATGAAATGAGATGGCAAACCAATGACGTCACGATCTATAAATAGATCGTAATCGAGGAAAAAAACCATTAGATAGATATTTATTTGACAACTCTATTAGCAAACATTTTTTTGACACTCACGAACTGGATTAAACCCAAAGAGATAAGAGAAATCTGATAGTAAAATTACTTTGTGGTTTTTCGTATAAGGCCCATATGAGGGAAAATTCCATTTACAACTGCGACTAGATACAGTTCTCAACCGAGATGAACTTGGCATTCGGCATGTCATGCCTAATCTCATTGGCATAAACTAATTTCAACATTAATCCCCTTAAGTGACTCAACTATTTATTATAAAGGACTTAGCGACGACAGCGTGTGGGGGGGGGGGGGGGAAGCGAGTTAGTGGTAGCTCAGGGAGCAGAGGGAGCTACGTGCCTGGGATCTTCCACCAGTGGCGACCTCAGGCTCAAACTCAAACTGAAACCGAAAGGAACTTCTGTCACTTACTGCATCTTACACTGGAAAAAATACATAGTTTGAATGTTTTCAAAATGCAAACGATTAGCATTACCATTTATAAGAACTATATAAAGTGTCAACAATTTTCATTTTTTTATAATTTAAAAAAAATTTCTTTAAAAAGTTTTCCACTTCGATAGTTAACCAACTTCTTTTCCAGTGTCGACGAAACCTTGTGAGGTGTACACACTGGTATAATTTTGTGCGTTTGAGTGGTGTAAGCATAATGAAATTGCTTGGAGTTTGCAGGTTGGAAAAGTTTAGTCTGCCGACTTACATCCAACGTCTAACTCGCTCTAATGCGAGAGGTCCTGTGCGAAAAGGTCCTTGGGCAACCAACTCACGTCCCGGCCAAATGACAAAATTTGCTTGCATTTACTGAGCGGCTAACGGGAAATTATTGCACTGCTTGCCGGGACGAAGAACCCGAGGAGGGGGGAGGGGGGGACCAAAAAGGACGACGGAGACAAGAAGTCAGCAAATCGGATGGCAGGCAAAAATCCCGTTTGATTCAGCGGTCAGCAAGGAATATCAAATGAGTGCAAAATCAATCTCTCGCTCGTCCTTTTAAGGCTCCACTGCTCACTGCTCACCCGCCTTGTTGTTGCGAATTAAATCTCTCTTCCGTTGTAACTGCCACTTGGGGCCAGTGGCGTGGGCGGGGGGATCTCTTAAAATACGTAATTTTAGGAGTTTATGAATTTTAGGACCTTCAAATTGGTTATATGGAATTGTAATTCGGTTCCTGATGACATCTTCGCCTGAAGTCCTTTCTGCAGCCCCCCTGAATATAAATCTCCCCCACGCCACTGGACTCCTCCATCGTTTTTGTTCTTTGCCGGATATCAAATGTGTTTACATTGGCAAAAATGGAATGGCGAAAGTAGTGGGATGCGGAGTGGAAACAACCGAAATGGCCAAGTACTTGAAGTCGTTTTTTGTGCACTTCATTGGCAAGCCAGAGGTTTGGTCCTGGGCCATTTGAATGGTTTGTCCTCGCAGTCGACCTCGTCCTTGGCTTTGTTGCTGTTGACTTGGCTGTTCTCGAGTCTGTTTTCGCTTCCCCTCCCCCTACCCCTTCTCCCTTCCCGAGGCCATTGGAATTCAAGTGCTGCTCCTCTTTGATGTCCGGCCAAATAGCCAAAGTCAATGTTTTGACATTCTGACTCTAATTAGGCCAAAATGTTGTGTTTTCTCTAATCAAATGGATAATAACGGTAACAGTTCTCGCGGCCGTGCACACAAGCGCAAACATTTGCGCAGCCAGTAAGTGGCTGTGCGTGTGTGTGAGTGTAATTTTGAGGGCCCAGAGCGGTGTGCATGTGGTGGTGATGGATATAAGGAGGAGCCGGAGGGGGAGGGGTGTCTTCCCCCTTGGCATATTTCCTGCATTCCCCACCCCCTCCCACTCAAGTGGGCAGCCGACCGCAAAGGAAGCATAAAGTGGTTGTAAAACTGAATAAATGTGAGATAATGAGATAAAATGTTGCATCTAAGTCACAAATAAATCCACACATGAAGTGAAATAATAATGTTGGAAATTTATTTTATTTTTCTATTTGCTTAAAATACAAGTGATTATAAAATGAATCTATAAAATACAACAGTTAATTGTCATCGGCCTGGCAAATGAAATGATAAAGTTCTGAGCATGGATAATCATGCATTTCGTAATCTTCAAGTAACACGCAGTTCTCATTGTGGTTTTTGAAGTCCGGTTGCCCGCTTCCCCAATTTAAAAAGGTTGGGGTTTTCCCGGAAGCTACAGACACATACTTGTTGTTTGTGGCCGGATCGTGAATGCCCAGCCAGTAAAAATAACCTTTGTTTAACATCACTTTTATTTCATTAAACTCCTGTTGATTTTGAAAGGTCGCGAGATGACCGCCCTTCTCACGACAGGCGTTTTCAGCATCTGTATAATTCAGACTTCGATTGTTTTCGACCTAGAACAACCTTCTCTCGCAGAAAATATTGAATCTTAATAACATCTTGGAAAGGGTTTCCTGAAGGTATACTTGTTGTAGTTCGACACTGTCTTGCCACGCCTGCAATTTACTTTCCATCGCTTGCAATTTTCTGTCCATATTAGCCTGTATTTGCCATATTTGTTGACGAATCTTTCCATTGTGATCAATAAACGGACTTAAAGCTGAGAGGCAGAAGGCTCCGCACTGACTTGGTGCATCTTCTAGCACACACACCGACTGTGTGCAAATCAGAAATCCGAACTGATTAATCGCGATAACGACGAACAAGAAATATTCAGCCAGCTTGATCATACTGAAAGTGCACAGCCACTGAGCACGATCGTTGTCGATGAACTGATTTTATATTTTAAATTCATTACAATTGTTCTGACCGATTTTATCAGCAAGTACATGCTCATATATAGGTACAGTAAAAAGGGAGGCAGAAATGTCATATGAAAATACTTGTTTACCGGAAAAATGTATTTGCTCAGCTTGAAAACAATTCTGTAGAAATTAATATGAATCACAAATAATCAGTCTTTCTTACTGTAAAAAATCAAACAAAAACAAAACAAAAAAAATCGTTACGACTTACAAAAATTAACCATGGGAATGTATGTAACTTGGAAAGAGGTGTCTTCGAGGAGTCTTTCAAGGAGAGGAGGCCGTAAAAGAGAATCCTTCGACCGCTCGTTCGTTCCCGGTCAAAATCCACTTTGAATAACTGCTTATTGGAATGCCAAAAATGTTGCTGCCCGATAATCGCGCCATAAAAGGCTTAGCCAACTGCATAGTGGAAAAGGACACACACACACACATAGACATTCCGCATAAAATGTTAATTTATTGCCATTGTGGGCCAATTCCACAAACGATGTTATTATGCAATCGCTGGCAAAACATGCCCGGAAAAATGCCCAAAACACACAAAGAAAATCGGCTAAATTTCAGTTTAAATGTGCTTCCATGGGTGGTGCTACCCAAATTTATGACAAACGGAAAGCGTTTTGGCTAGATTTTTCGGCCGAAAATCAACAAAATGCAATAAATATTTGGACAACAAAATATAAGCAAGGGCAATGTTGTTCCGCCCCTCTGGCCCACTTATTGATTCCATTCGATTCTCGTCGGGATCTCGGGGTAAGTGGCCCAAAGACAAAGCCGTGGTATCCTGGTGGCCAACACCTGCTCGCACGTGACCGGGGCCAGGAATTTCTGTATGTGTGTGTGTCGATGGAAATCGAAAAACATTTTTTATGCACACATCAAATTTATGGCCAAACAAGGAACGATCTGGCCCCGAATAAATGGACATGGCCAAAACGCCACGCCCCTTCCAGCGCCCCTTTTGAGTTTCGCGACCTCCTGCAAGGTCCCAGTCCCCGGAATTTCTCAGTCAAATATTTGCCCACAGAGCACCGAACGCGACTCCCGTCAATCGCAAATTCCTCATCTGATCCCGGGGTGCGGGTCAGCCATGTCCCTGCATAGATGAGTCCTGCTTTGTGCGCATACCCTAGCCACGGGGTATTCCGAACTTTCCGCTCGTCGATTGAACCCGGATTCCTCGACTTCAAAGCCATGTTGCTAGTACTTTTTAGGCTGCAAGAGATGCCTTGCAACTACTAACATAATATATTAACATTTTAATAGTTTTTGAAATACTTTCATTCAATATCCGTTAAAATAAAGATCTTATATTATAATAAAGAACTTGAATATTTCAATCATACAATTTGCTATCGTATCGAATAAAAAATAAATAATAAATAATAAATAATTCTATCATACTAAAAGTTTTATTTTTTGAAAAATCTTTTACCTGTCACAGTTAATCCTGTATGGCTCATCTCTGGCTGAATGAAGAATTGGGGGAATGTGGCACTGCCTAATATGTGATAAGGATGTCCATACAATATGGGCCCCGACCCCCCTTCCTTCGCCCTCCCTGTGCGCACTCATTCAAATTTATGCTTATGCCTAAACGCTGATTATGACAAATATGCCACGCTCCACTGGACATGCCACCCACTTGCTCGCCACCCCACCATCCCCCAGTGCCGCCCACCACCCCCTTGTTTCTATGCAGGCTTATTATTTCTGTAGGCCTGTTTGTTTGCCGGCGCTTTGTTTGCCTTCGGTCAGTTGACGAAAATCCCAAAATAAATAAAAGTTTTATTATTAGCTCGATGGAGCGGTGGAGTGAGGAAGGGGAAGGGGACTCCCAGCAAATAGCATGGAATAAAATGGAATCAAGGAGGGATTTCTGGCCCAATTCAGCAGCCCACTAATGACACGCATAGGTATACCCATATATATAATATATGTATTTTATATATCAGGGGGTGTGTCAACAATTATAATGTGCAAATTGTTTGACACGCGTGTGTGTGTGAGTGTGGCAGTGTGTGTCACCTGCCACATTTGCTTTATTGCCGCTCATTAGAGATGCTCGACGCTCCACCCTTTCTGCTTTATCGCTCCCCGATGTTTTACATGTTGCTCTGTTGACTTCCAGCACGTATTAGTTTTTCCCTTCCCCATCAAATCCCAGCGATTTGACAGCAAATGACAAAAGATTTCTGCTCGCCAGCTGCTGCGACTACGACACTTTGATGAATGGGGTCACCAAGTTGCGGCTCCCCGGGATTTACGGCCCTGCCACATAGGGATACAAATGTTAAACGCCCCACCGATTCAGGTTCATCTGCACCCAAATCGGTCAGCAATTTCGGGCTGTATTTTACGGTGACATATTAATAAATATTTCTTAAATATTTTCCAAAGCAGAGTTCGATAGTAGCTTTTGGGGAAAAAGTTTTTTTTAACCATCAAATCAAAGAAGTTTTAAATTATTAAAAAATGTGTCTTAAAGAAAATGGTTTTATTTAGTATACAAATATTTTTTAAGTATCTACACCTACATATATTTTATACAAATTGTAAATTATTGTTTTACTTGAGAGTCTCAAGTTGAGACTCCCTGTTTTCCTCAGTGTATGTACGTAGATATTGAGCTGAATATATAATGATTAAATCTTGAATAACGACACCAAAGAGTAGGTAAATTGCAGCCTGATTGGGATCGTATTATACACAATTAGCCTTCAGGTAGAAATAGAGAACATAATTCCATTGCGGTATCAAGAAATGCAATTAATATTAAAATCATATAATTTAGAATCGAGCACAGTTTCCTTTCCTTATTAAAGCTTATGTTCAAATCAATATAAGCTCTTAAATGCATTACAAGTAATTGGATAGCAATTAAAACACAAGTGGAAAATGTGGGTAAAATAAATCTATATCATTAATTCGAGTGGAATAACGTGGTCATTTGTGCGAACAAGTGCAGTGCATTCAGCAATTGTTGGAGTGCAAATCGCAGGGAAATCATATTTCCATTTCACTCATTGTTCGCACTCAATCCGAAGGATTTGGGGACCTTGCCCCTTCACTTCCCGGGCCAATTGTCCTGGCAACGGCGATTATATTGCGTATGCGATGCGTAATTGTCGGAATTTCCGACCGGACCGAGAGTCGCACAATCTCCGTGAGCCAACAATAGAAGGGTCTTCGGGAGTACGGCGTGACTAAGCCCAGAAACGGGCCAACAAAAAAAGGATTATTTTGATTATTCTGCGTGTTTGCTGGGGGGCAAGAAGCGGGAGAAAGCGAAGTGAAAGTGAGTGGGCTGGAAGGCCTGTTTATTTCAATAAACTTGCCTTTCAAACGAAATTTTATCATGCTTGGCCAGGCCGAGTTAACCATTTCGCATTTCCCCAAACGAAGAGGGAACGTAACGCAACAATAAACCGAGTGCGTGAACCGAACAAATCTGAATGGAAATTTGCTTATGCCTGTGCCTCTTACTCTCGCCCCCCCGCAGACATCCAATCCCTGTGGCTAACGAGCTGGCTCAGCGGGAGGACCAAGCGGAGCACCGGCGGAGGCATCGGAATCGGCTTGGGAATCGGCGGAATCGGAGGAACCGGTGGCCACGACAGGCGCCCAGTCAACGTTTACACGCTCCAGCAGCCGCACAAGTTTCCGCTTCAATTGGACGCTGGTAATTGCAGCTCTGATTGCCACCAGGAGCTGGACAGGAACCGTCATCGCGGCAGCAGCTCCCCAGCAGCAGCAGTCCCCACCAGGCAGCAGTACACACCTTCCTCGGCGCCGGCCGGGGAAATCTACGAAACCAAATTTATTGAAAGCTCAATGGGTAAGCAGCCACATCACCGACGACTCCCTCCCACAAAACAATCACAATCAGCAGGCAGCAATAAGAATTTAAATTAAATTTTCGCCTTTTCTTCCCGCCCCTCGTGTGCCTTTCCCTGCGATTTTCCCTTTCCGAATGCGAAGGCGAAAAGTTGAAACAGAGACGCCGTCTGCTGTTTGATTTCAATGTTAAATTTGCATAATTTTGTTAAGCAACATTTTCGACTCGAACCCAGAAAGCCAGTAACCCAATATTCACACACTGGGGGAAGGATTTCAATCGGTCAGACATTCGGGCTTCTTAATTTTCTTAACATATAGTAATGAAAATATAGATTTTTATGTATTTATTGTGTATTTATTTCAAAGAATATCAGAAAATCCATTTTCTTTGTCTTATAATTTTTATTAAAATATTTTCCAAAACTCTTTATGTGTGAATGAATATAACGAATATGATTGAATAAACCTAACAAGAAATATGTTAAATTGATTTGATTGGCCGCACAATTGAAGCAAACCAAAATCCTCTTCTCGTTTTCCGAGCAGCCCAAGCGATGGACGACATGGTCTTCCAGTGCAGCAATCAAAACTCGATTTATGTGCTTAATGCCAGCTACGGAGCATACGGGGTGAGTCCTTGGGGAGTCCACCTCTCGAGCCACTATCACAGACTCTCCCCACTTCCTATTTTCCTGTCCGCTCCCGAAAATCCAAAATTTATCTACCATCTTGGCAGGACTATGGCACATATGCGGCAACAAAGCGTGAAATAAATGGCAGCCGGAGCAGAGCGGCAAATCCAATTGAGGCAACTTGCTCGAGTGGCGTCCTGCAGCATAAATTCAAAACTTTTGGCAGTGCCGCAGCAGCAGCAGCAGCAACAGCAGCAACATCAGCAGCAGCGACAGCAACAACAGTGGCCATGGATGCGGCAGCGGGAAGCGCATCAAACTACGTAAACCCTGTCGCTACATCAATGTCAACCGCAATGTGTTCACCGGCAACGGCGGCCCTGCAAAAATTGTTCAATTGCAGCGTCGGCGTCGCCTGCCAAAACGTCACCCACGCCCACAGCAACCACAACAGCAGCAGCAACATCAGCAACAACATCAGCAACAACAATGCCGCCGCGAGCAACCATAACAATAGGTGCCTGTCAGCGGCAGGCGGAGTAACCGAAAGCGGCCGGAATCGGAGCCGGAGTGGCGAATCGCTCGATGGCACAGCGGGAGGGGCTACCTCGACAGGGGGAGGAGCAGGAGGCAACCTCCCACTGATGCCAAAGAAGAAATGCACCAATGTCAAATCAGCGCTTATTGCCAAGAAGACAAAGTTTCTCAAATATCTCGAAGAAGAAAAATGGCGCAGCAACGCAGCGCTGCCGGAAAATTCTGCTGGTGCCATCAGGTATGTAACACACAAGAAGCACTGGAAAAAATATTATATACATTTAAAAAAATATATAACATTTTATTTAGGTATAGGTATACATTTTTATATCCTTATGCATTATTATTTTTTTGGCATTAAATTACATCTGGCATACGTGTCGTATGAGTGATTTTTAAGAGAACTAGAACATAGCTTAGAAGTTTTTAGATAAAAAGTCCTACATATCTTAAACTTGGTAAACCGCTTTGGGGAATATTGAGTTATATTGTCATTTATGCAGACACATTTTCCTAATATTATTTTTCCAGTGCACTTGCCCCAGTATGTGGGTTTGTGCCAGCCGACCAATCTTCTCGGCGCCGCAAAAACTTATAAATTCCCATAAATGTTATAAGGCATCTTGCAACGCGCTGCAAACTGTGGCAAGTTTTTATGATGGCAATCTGAGGGGACAAGTGGGGGTTGGGTGGTTCGATGGCTCGGTGGCTAGGATGTGGTCCTAGTTGCCATGCCAAAGTGGTTTCTCATTAAGTTGACTGAGCGGCCAGGCGAATTCCAACGGTCGCCGGCATTCGATTATTTCTTAATTAATTATTGAAGTGCAGCAATTCGTGATAGTCGCCACTTATTGGCGAGTGAATCATTGGCGGTTAACATTAGTGCCCTTTCCGGCTGATTTAGGAAATTTAAAAATTTTTCATTTTTTCGATTTTTTTGTAAGGGGTAGCATCACAATTTTTTGCGAAAAATTTCAAAAAAATAAAAATTTTAACTGGAAATGCCAAGTGGTAGATAATTTAACTACGAGTTTGGGAAGGTATGACACTTCATATTTGGACAATTATTTCCATTTTAATGGCAAAAATACTGATTTTTTATTGGCGCAAAACGAGGATTTCGATTTTTGACAAAAATGTGATTTTTCGAGTAATTTCTTTTTGCTCCCAATTTCGCAAAAATGGTCAGAAATTAAAACGGCGAACCGTTCTGAGCAGATAACAACCTAATAATTAACATTAGTGCACTTTCCGGCTGATTTAGGAAATTTAAAAATGTTTCATTTTTTCGATTTTTTTGTAAGGGGTAGCATCACAATTTTTTGCGAAAAATTTCAAAAAAATAAAAATTTTAACTGGAAATGCCAAGTTGTAGATAATTTAACTACGAGTTTGGGAAGGTATGACACTTCATATTTGGACAATTATTTCCATTTTAATGGCAAAAATACTAATTTTTTTATTGGCGCAAAATGAGGATTTCGATTTTTGGCAAAAATGTGATTTTTCGATTAATTTCTTTTTGCTCCCAATTTCGCAAAAATGGTCCGAAATTAAAACGGCGAACTGTTCTGAGCAGATAACAACCTAATAATTAACATTAGTGCACTTTCCGGCTGATTTAGGAAATTTAAAAATGTTTCATTTTTTCGATTTCTATCGATTGGTCAATTCCCTTTAGTGGATTCTTCTTTATGGCCAAATGCGCTTTCCTTGTTTTTGCCGCGGCTTTTAAGCGCATTCAATTATCTGTCAGCGGACACTTTGTTGCAGCGGCGAAACTTTGCCGCGCTGTTCATAAAGTCATAAGTTTTGATCATCATCGCTTAGCAAAGTTGCTCACCCCCTTTTTCCTCCCAGCAGTCATTTGCGAAATTGAAAAATTAACGCGCTCAGCTCGGCATAAACATAAAGTGAGGCGAGAGCATTGGGGCTTAAAGGGGGCTTAAAAAGTTGATTAAAGCGCAGGCCATAAATGTACACATTGAAGTGCAATAATCGCATTCCGGGGAACTTAATGCCCAAGTTGCACTTTCGAGTTACATGCGCGGAGTTTTCGAGGCCCACTCTCCCCCATATATAGTCAGTCACCCCTTTGTAGCCCCTCTGTACTGTATCCTCTTTGCAATAATGATGTCAAAAGTTCGCTCACTGAAAATTTTCGCCGGCAAAGGCGGCTGGGAAAATTTCATTAATTGCATCAGGAAAAAAGGGCGGGTTTCCCTTTGATTTATTAGTGCCCTGTGCGCATTTAATTAGTAAACGTCAGCCGGGGAAAAATGCAGAGGGAGGAGGTGGCCCCTGCTTTCTTAGGCATTTCCACGGCGGAAATTCTCCGGCGCACATTCATCAACTTTCTGGATGGCGACACCAGCGAGAAACTGACAAGAATGACTCCCCCAACTTGTGTCGCAAAATAACTGCGGAAATTTGTTGTGCAAAGTTACTCACTTCTGCATTCTCCACGGCCTTGTGTGCAGCCTGCTTTTCCGCTGATGCGATTCAAGTGCTCCCCATCCGAAGCTCGCATTTAATGCGAGAGCCCACCAAAGGTGGCTTAATTTATTGTGGCCACTCGCTGGAAATGCTGCTGCCACAATGTCTGATTGTCGCCGCAAATTAAATTGGTCGCTTTGTTTCCACTTCCATTTTTTTTGCCGCTGCTTGGTGCAAAGCGAAAAGTTGCAAGGCTGCAGACACGATGATTTATCGTTTTTATCGATCGATTTGCTTTTGTTATCGCTCGTTATCAAGCGCTTTTGTGCTTATACCGCTTTTTCGCAGTGCCATTTTTTAAAACTTTTAGTTATTTTAAAACTATTGTTTTACTCGGAGGTTCCCAATATTTCAAACTAACGATAAAAGTATTAAAACTTAAATATATATCATTTATAACATGAAGTTGAAGTTTTACCTTAAAAATAATCACAAATTACACACAAAAGTGAAAGAAAATTTACAAAATGCTTTAAAAACTTACTATAAAAAATCTGAATTTTTTAAGTTAACAGAAATTAAACGTGTTAACTCAAGTCACTCTCGTAAATGTAATTTTTGCCCATTCGATGCGAAAGTTCGTGTGTGGGTGGGAATGGAAAATACAAAGGCTTATTTTTGTTTAGGCCTTATTTGGATTTTGCTTTTCGTTTTATTTTGTAGCACAATAGAGGTATAATTTCCGTGTACTATACGCATCACTTGGCTCGGGATCCCTTCCCGCTTTATATCAATTTGCATGGGGCACATTCCCCGCTCCCATCTCCTCGTCCTTGCTAATCGCTGCGAGTCCTTCCGCGCCACTTGCAGCCATTTGATACGCGTTTAGTTTAGTCAACCAAAAGCTAAATAAACTTTCATTTAACATGCTCGACAGCAATGAGGCGGGGCCGCCACCCAGCTTCAGTGGCAACAACAATGGCGGCAACTTGAAAAATCAGAGCAACAGTCGGGAGGCTGGAAGTGGTGGCAGTGGAGGGCAGCTGAATAAATTGACCAACTGGAGCATGCATAATGAGGACAACAACACGGCAGCGGCAGCAGCAACAGCAACAGCACTGACCAGCCAACAGCTACAACTACAACTACAGCAGCAGCAGGCGAAATCGAGTTTCGAGCTCTACCAGGAGGCAGCCGACATTTTGGGCCTGAGTTGCAGCCTCTGTGATAATTGCCGATGCCTCGACTGCCAGGTGAGTGACAATGGATGAGAGCTATCGGAGGGTCCGGGATGCAAAAGAGATAGGTACCAAAAAATGTCCGACAGATTTTTATTAAAAAAAAAAAAATAGTTCCCTTTATTCACTTTTGGTATAATATTGACCTATTTTAAACCGTACTTACCTAAAATACAAATTTACCTTTTTATCAATGTTTCGGATTTTTGATTTTAAAGTTATAACTATAGTGCTAGCAACTACTTCTCAAAAATCATTTAAACAATTACTTTTGTTTATATTAACATTATTATATTTTTATTTAATAGTTTAGTTGTTTCACTCTGACTATCCCGAATCAATTTGGTGGAAGTAACAGCTTAAGATAGATAAATTGAAAACAAGGCAGTTTATGTACAAAGGGTTGAGTGGAAAACCGAAACATTTTCCTTTGAGGTTTTCTTAAAATCGGTTTGGCTCGGTCTGCGTCCTTTATCCTTACCAATCAAGAGCTCAATCTTGAGCCCCGCCAACCATCTCATCCAACTCATCCACTGGCTCATCCACAGAGCGGTTACTTTGACTGCGACGACGACGACGAGAGCTACTCGGAGCAATCGCTGATGGACGATGAGTACGACGAGTTTGACTGCAGTGCGGAGGAGCTGCAGGCGGTGCTGACGGGAGAGGGAATCCCCCGAATCCCCCCCTGCTGCCAACTGGAGGCGAGCTCCCACCTGCCGCACAAAGGGGAATCCCCGGCCGCACACACGGCGCTGTCAAATGTGGAATCTCTGGGACATCGGCTGGCCATCGATTTTGATTTAATTAACGCCACTTGCAGCCAAGTGCTGGAAAATTGTGAAACATTCAACGATCTGAGTCTGCTAGATGCCGCAGGATCCGGAGTGGAGCAGCGTCCCTTCACGTAAATCCAGGTAGGTGTTAGTCGGCATGCGAGCATTACGTGTGTTATGAATTCCGGAGCGCTGCAGGACAACCATATCCCCTGGCCACTGTCCGCTGGCAAGGGGATTTGATTTCACCTGTCGCCGGTCAAAGCGCTTTGTGCACCTCGCACCTCCTCTCCCGCCCAGGAGCCCAGTATCCAGGATACGGGCCAAAATCCACTGCGCACTCGAATTCGCAGATTGCAATAGCAATTTCTCATTCGTTTCCTGGCAGCGAAACTGAAATTGGGGTTTATGCAAAAATGAGCAAATTGCATTTTATTCTAGGGAGCGGAACAGAGGTTAGTTGGGTGTAGTTCGACTAGGAGATACCCTCAGAATATAAAATATTTCTTATCTTATATTCATAGAAGTCCATATCCCAAATTGTACACTCCTTGCTCTTAAAGGTTCTGAGATCCTTCAGTTAATAAACCAAGAATATGGCTAAAGCCAGAAAAAATTGAGAAGTGAATTTATTATTCCAATGTAAAATATTTATAATTTTATATTCATAGAAGTCCACATCCCAAATTGTAAATGCCTTTCTCTTAAAGATTCAGAGATCCTTTAGTTATAAAATCATGAATATGGTTTAAGCTATTCTAAGATTAATTATAGGAGCCATTAGGGTTATATAGAATTTTCCTTCTGCTCCAGTTCCAGTTTTTATATGGTTCTATCTAACCTCTTAAGAGATGGAGATCTCCTCACTCATATTCCTCACAAATCATGAAAACTTTTAGAGACCGTAAGCGCTGTGGTATCTGTTACACCCTTGAACTCAATGAGTGCCGGGTACAAAAATGCCGCTGAGTTGGCAAAGCTTAGCCCAAAGCTTGGCCAGTGGGATTCCGGGGGATTGGGTGGGCGGATGGATGGGTTTCTGGGGCTCCGGGACCGCAACAGTGGCAAAATGGCCTGGCACTTGGTCAGTTTATTGCATTTAGTCAAGTTTCGCTGTTTGCATGGACGATTGCTGGCAACAAATGAAATGCGGTGTTTGGAGGTTGGCTGTAGCATGTTGGAAAAACCAGGGGGCTGAAGGGGGTTTCAGAAGCTGTGGGCCAGCAAATTTGATTTTCGCACATACACACACACACACACACACACCCACCGACAGCAGGAAATTTTCCATATTTGTTAAGGGCTCAAAGCAATATGCAAAACATGCACTTCCGTTTGTTTTCCCCCTTCCTCCTTTTCCTCGTATTAAACTTTCCACGCTGCTCTCGGTTTTGTTTTTCAGGATTTTTTGTTTGCTCGCTCATTCAATTGAAATGCAGTCCAACAAAGAGCACAAAAGCCAAGCTGAAACTATGAAAAATTCATCGCCATCAGAATGGCAAGCGGCAAAAATGGCAAATCGAGAGCGGAACTTAAATCGAATTACATTTACCAAATGAAATTTAAAGAGCCAGTCCTTGTGCCGAGTGAGTAATGACTGCTACAAGCGGTGGCAATAAATAGGATGCTACTCGACTGGGAATCCTCTTGCCCCCCCACCCCCCTGCTCCTCTCCCACCCCTCTTGGCCATGCTCCGCTGCTCGCTGGCAGCCAAAGCGTCCAAAGCCTACCGTCTAAGCCCCGGAGGCTTAGTGTCTACAATGCTGCACTGAGAGAAGTTCTTGGTGTTGCTTTCAAAATTACATTGTTTTTGAACCTCGAAAAAGAAATATAAATATCCGTAGGTTTCGTTCTTATAAAGGTGCTTAATACTTTGTGATGGAATATCACATATTAAAAGAGAATATTAAAATATATCCATATCCAAAAATATGCTATATAAATGACGTTTCTGCTTTCATTGTTCCACTAGTTAAGTATCGATTTTAAAAATGTATAAAAAATATATAAAGATAATCATAATTTCTCCCCGTGTACCAACGCTGCGTGTAGCATGTTGGCCATGTGTGTGCTCGAACATGTGGGTGTTGGCCAAGTGCATTTGGTGTTGTTTAACCTCCTCCCACAAGGAGCGGCACCCGAGAGCTCCGCCAGCTGTTGGCCGTTTGCCAGGCGCCCAGTGGAATTCCGCTTGGCCAAAAGACAATGCACTAAAGAGGGTGCTAGCCGAAAAAACATGGCTCTCCATCACCCAACCCAGCAACGCAGCAACCCCGCCCAAGTGAGCTACTTATGCAATTTCTGCCCACGGCGAGTGTGCTTCATTGAAAAATCATTTTACCTTAGATTCCCCGACATGGCCAATTGGCTCCCCCATTCCCACTCCCCTCCACACACACACACACACTGGAAGGCAGTTAGACAGAAGCGCCAGCCATAAAACCGTGCTCAGCAAATGAAATTTTACGCAATGGCCACAGAAGCTAAAACATTTTGTGTGCTGGCTTTTATATTCAATTTACCATTTGGACAGTGGTCGCAATTTCATGGCTAGCCCAAACCAGAAAATAGATCAAATAAGCCGAAAAGAGTCTGGAAAAACACTACGAAACATTCCTATAGTATTTTTACCCAAAACTGAGATCCTTAATTTCCATCCCTTAACGTTTTATTATTTAAGCCTAAACTACAGAAATATTGATCAAAATATGGAGAGCTATACCTCGTAAAACTCGCTATAAATTTCCAATCGAATGGCATTTGAATCTAAAACTTTTAATTTTTTGTACATTCTTCGCAAAAAATAATGAGAAAATTGCCAAAAATTTAGTTTTTCTAAATCAACCGGAAAGTGACTGTAATACATTATTAGCTGTTCAAAGCAGTACGTACCATTGATTTGAGACAATTTTTGACCAAGTTACAACTAAAAAAATATCTTAAAAAATTCCTACTTTCACAAAAATCCAAATCCGGGAAGTATTTTGTCCAATACAAGAGCAAGTTTTTTTTTTAACAAAATGGAGAGTAGTTTTTTTTGTGGTCTCCTTTAAGTAGTTTCCCAAATTAATGAACCCCAGTCCCGCCGAATCAAACTTTCGAGTTCCCTGCGGTCTGCTATTGACAGTCTGGCCGGGCCAAAGTGCTCCTAACCACGGTGCACTGCAATCCAAATCCAAATCCAAGCCGAAACCGAATGCAATTGCCATTAGAGCCCGACCGCAGCACGCCCACAGGCCACGCCCCCGCTTAATGATGCTTGATTTAATTAATGCCGCATTACCTACGTGGCCGGGTTTTCCACAGGAGCCCCGGGGAGGGATCTCGGATTGGGATTTTAACTGGGAATGGGAATGGGGATGGAGATGGGGAATCGCAGCGGCCGGATGGCAATTGGAAATTGGGAGGGGCTGCGGGAGAGGGGCAGCGGCGACAGGAAGAACCACATTGCCATTTGCTGATGATGATAATTTATTGCCCCGAAGGGCTTACGGAGGCACTGGCGCCCCCCTGGCTGCCCGGGATCCTCCCCCAGCTCCTTGGAGGAAACGATTTCCGCTCCGTTCTGCCTTTGGGCGTGGGCAAATATTTGCCATGGCTTTCTATTTCCCCAGCCAGGCCAAACAAATTGTTTACAATATTTATTGTTTGTTCGATGTTCTGCGGCCGTTGACAATGATGAAATGGCAACTGGGCCGAGGGACGCCCGCCCAGTCGGGAAATCAGCGCATGTGACTTGACCAGAGGAAGGGAGGGACAAAGGACGAAGGACTAAGGACACCGAAACGGGGATGTCTGGGTCACGACAACGGCGTCAATGCTCATTTCCGTCGACATATTTTCATTTCCTTTCGACTTTCTGGCCCGCTCTCGCTTCCCGGGCTGTTTGTCCAAGGATTACCAGCAGCTGGCCCTCGTCCTTGCCTTTCGCGCAGAATGTAATTCATTAAACTTTATTGTCCAGCGCTTCGTTTTCGCTTGCCACTGACCTCGCTTTCAAGTTCGACTCCAGTTTAATTTGTTTCTGCGGCAGGAAAACCTCATTTATGGCCCATGTACACAAAACTTTTTGGCAAACGTAGAAACCAAAAAAAAACCCAAAACGCACACAAAATCATAATTAAAATTTTCAATAAAATCCCCGTCTCGCTGGGCGAAAAACAAACAGAACCGCTTGCGCTGGCTGCTAATTGTAAATTATAATTTTCCAGATCCTTTGTTGCCGAAAATTAATCTTAATGAAATTATTCAAACAAAAGTTTTGTGCAATCGCCGGGGCGGCGTTTTCACTTTCCCGCCCGCCGGCAATTAATTCCGCTCAGCATTCATGGACAAAGTGAAAGCACGTTTCGATAATGAAAGCCGCCACCGGCCACGCCCCTCACTCACCGCCCATCACATCACGCCCCCTGCTAATTGTGCCAACAACTTGATTCCAGCTGAGCAACTTTCCACACTCGACAGTCGCCCTCGAAGGGCCTACACCACATAAAAGTGCCGACGAAAGGACGAAAGTTTCCCCTTTTTCGGGGCTGCCCCAAAATGTATGCTATCTAATTGTTAAAGCATCGAGCAAATGCCTCAGATTTGAAATTTCTGCTGAGATGGAATCTCCTCGGCTGCAGTTTCATAAATTTGAATTTCAAATTTAATACACACACTCGCCTGGGGGGGGGGGTGGTCGAAATGCCACAGATTCGACTCTGAGATACCTTAAATTTCATTTCAAACGCAGCCTAAAGAACTTGAGGGAGGTGCGCTTATGTCTCCGGGTTCCACAAATCATGATATACGTGCTGACAGCCTGACAGGTGAGCTGATATCCTCAGCCTGTTGCTGACATCCAAGTGAACTGAAAAATAGTGATGGGAGATTGGCTTTCTTAATTATGAGATGCAAGAGATTTGCTCTTAAATTGGATCCACTTTTCAGCAGTAAAAGTAAGGCTTATGAGTTTATAGATTGCAAGACCAAAAATCTCATTTATACCAAATATTTCCGTTAATTAGTAAAATATTTGTTTATTAATATCCTAGTCTTATTGGAAAAAGAATCCTCTATCCTATCCTATATCCTATCCTATATCCTATCCTATATCCTATCCTATATCCTATCCTATATCCTATCCTATATCCTATCCTATATCCTATCCTATATCCTATCCTATATCCTATCCTATATCCTATCCTATATCCTATCCTATATCCTATCCTATATCCTATCCTATGTCCTATCCTATATCCTATCCTATATCCTATCCTATATCCTATCCTATATCCTATCCTATATCCTATCCTATATCCTATCCTATATCCTATCCTATATCCTATCCTATATCCTATCCTATATCCTATCCTATATCCTATCCTATATCCTATCCTATATCCTATCCTATATCCTATCCTATATCCTATCCTATATCCTATCCTATATCCTATCCTATATCCTATCCTATATCTTATCCTATATCCTATCCTATATCTTATCCTATATCCTATCCTATATCCTATCCTATATCCTATCCTATATCCTATCCTATATCCTATCCTATATCCTATCCTATATCCTATCCTATATCCTATCCTATATCCTATCCTATATCCTATCCTATATCCTATCCTATATCCTATCCTATATCCTATCCTATATCCTATCCTATATCCTATCCTATATCCTATCCTATATCCTATCCTATATCCTATCCTATATCCTATCCTATATCCTATCCTATATCCTATCCTATATCCTATCCTATATCCTATCCTATATCCTATCCTATATCCTATCCTATATCCTATCCTATATCCTATCCTATATCCTATCCTATATCCTATCCTATATCTTATCCTATATCCTATCCTATATCCTATCCTATATCCTATCCTATATCCTATCCTATATCCTATCCTATATCCTATCCTATATCCTATCCTATATCCTATCCTATATCCTATCCTATATCTTATCCTATATCTTATCCTATATCCTATCCTATATCCTATCCTATATCCTATCCTATATCCTATCCTATATCCTATCCTATATCCTATCCTATATCCTATCCTATATCCTATCCTATATCCTATCCTATATCCTATCCTATATCCTATCCTATATCCTATCCTATATCTTATCCTATATCCTATCCTATATCTTATCCTATATCCTATCCTATATCCTATCCTATATCCTATCCTATATCCTATCCTATATCCTAACCCCAACTTTGACAGGGACTCGGACTCCCTGTAAAGTATTTTTCAAGACTATAAACTGACAGCTGATTTCACAAAGCCAGTTTAGATGAAGAGAACAAATCGTAAATGATTTTGTCTTTGGGTTATAGGTAAAAGTATGACATATAGTTCAATTCTTTGTCGTAACAGAATTTTTACTTTACTCATGTGAATGCTTATGAATACTACTCCTTCCTAGGAATGTTCCTTTAATTATACAAATTGTTTAAATTTTTAAAGTAACTCTGAACACATAATATCAACCCATATAAGAGACGTGCATGCCCATCGTCGCTTCTGATTATGGCGCCTGCCACAAAGCAAAGTTTTCTCTCGATGCCAAAAGTTGGAAAGTTCTATCCTTATGCAAATTGATTTGTGTCGTGTGTTCCTGCCACAGTTTCCATTTCCACCCAGCCTCACCTTGTGCGTGGGCCTCGTATTCATATGTATTTATTTGATTAAGGTCTTGTATGGCTGGCATTTTGAGTTTACATTGTAAACTCGGAGGCAACACAAAACTATTAACAAGACATAGTGGGGGATAAATTAATTAAAATGTCAACGTGAATTTATCTTTCGCAACCAATTTCGGGGTGTACGAAACTTGACAAAAGATATCTTTAAGGCATAACTTAAGCTAGGAAGAGTGGGTCTATGAATTTTTTATGAGCACGGACCGTGCATAAAAATTAAAATAAATTTCGTTTGTGATTTTCATGCGAGAGTGGGCATGCATATGCATATGCATATATCAACCTAGCCACAGAGTAAACTCGTCTCTTATTCACCGTCCATTTCTATTTGCACAGGTGGACGGCGGGGAGGAGGCGCCCAATCAGGAGTCCCCCGAATCGGACACTGCAGCTAATTAAAGCTTAATGTTTAACAATGGTCGGAGCCCATTAATTGCAACTGACACCTTCTACAGCGGCTGCCAATTGTATGCGGACACACACTATGAAGTCGCCCCGGGTGTTTGCGTTTCATTTATTTTCTTATTTTCCTATTTTGATTTCAATTAAGTCCGCAGGCAAATAGAACCGATGATGAAAACGTTTCGCTGGTTAACAGGAAGCTCTCGCTGCCATATATCCTACATAAATATTACGGAGAATCGGTGGACAAAATATATAAAATCGTAAATAAATTAATTGCTAGCTGCAATTTCAGTTGGGAGACAGCGAACACTAGCGAAAATCAGAAGCGATTATCAATAGATATAAACCACATATGCAAAAACAATGAAAACAAATTGTGCCAATCTCATATTCATATATGAATGTTATTCGAGTTGCGAAATGCGATTGCAAACCAAAACGAAATACAACGGGGTTTATTTAGCCCGTAATCTGACAAACAAACCATTTGAAAATTCTATGAAATATTTATCTCGAAATCGATGTTCGGTAGTGCTTAAGTATTTAAGACCTTTCGTGTGATGCTTTTCATTCGTTCGATTGATTTCAAATCAAAGAGAAACATTGGAAATATATTTGTGTTGGAAAAGAAGTCTTTGGTTTGCCGGGGGTCAAGGGTCGTTCCGAGGTATATAGACAGAGCCAACGACCATTAGATTAGCCTCAATTAAGCGCCAACAACTGACTGACGGACAGAATCCCGGGGAGATACGAGATAACAGCCGGCGCAAACATAAAATGCAATCTGCCTGGCCCGAGATAACTGGCCTGCACACTCCCGGAGTTGGCCATTTGCCGAGTGGCTGCTCATTAGTCTGGAAGGGATCCCCTGCGGCCGGAGACAAAGGTGCTAAAAAGTCCATCAACCGCTTAAAATGTAATCAGAGTGCCGGCCGTATCGTATATCTTATATCTTATCACTTTGGCATGTGCTTAGGCCTTCGGAGTGAATCACGGTTTACGTTTTTGGCCAGAACAACTCATTCGGCGGGTCAGCTTGTGGGTCATTTGGCCGAAAGGGACTGTGTGGGGGCCGTGCTCCTGGCCCTGTGCGTCCTCAGCCTCCTGCTCTTCCTGCTGCGAGTGAGTGTGGCTCCCCAGTTCCTTCCCCCTCCAATCCAGGTGTCTTCTTCCAGGTGCTTCTGATTGCCGCCCGCTCGTACTCGATGTCGCTGCGCCTGAAGGAGGAGCAAGGTGAGTGGCTAGGGGGGCAGGTGGGGCATTCCCGGAGAGCAAACATAAATATTTGCCCCGGTTGGGCCACTGAACTCGTTCTTGAGATGAGCGTTCTCACTCTTGGGTCGCCATAAATCACGGACGACATTAATATATATTTATGCGTGTGTTCAGACATATATCTATTTGCGCACATTTATCATATCGCCTCATTAGATAAATTGCGAACGACGAACGAAAAACAAAGCCCTGGCTCGACACTGGTTTTGTCACCTTATCAGCTAATGATTACAAAGCAAATATGTGTGTTCTTGGTTTTTGGCCTGACCCATGCCCGGATGTCCTATCAATTCGGTGGCCAGTGGTTCAGTCGGCTTCGTCGGTTCGTCAGAGAACGGCGGTCTTTGAAGGAGTTTCTGAGTTTGTTTGGACACCGAAAAAACACATAAATCAGCGCGTAATTAATCCCCAATTCGATCATGGCTCCCGCCACAAACACAACGGTTTTCCCTCTTCTGAGTAATACTACTTCGGCGGGAAACACAACGTTCCTAACTACCGAAAGTACGATTTCGGCTGGGGAAGTGGACTACAACTACACCACGCCCGTCACCATTTGGATCACAGATGGTGGCTACGGCGGGCCCTACATGTTCTTCTATCCCAGCTACGTCATTTACATCGTGCTGGTCTTCTTGTTTGTCATCGCCTTTCCGCTGGCCATGATATTGGTAAGCCAATTCGAAGGGGGAAAGCTCCTGCTCCTGCTAACGATCCACTAACGATATCTCCCCCGAAGAGCGCCAAACGCAAGCGAGAGCTAACTGCCCGGAATCTCGCCCAGCAGAGACAACGAGGTAATTTCCCTTTCCAGGCTCCTCACGCGTTTTGTACTTTTAATGGGGGTCCACATTGCTTAGCCTAAAGAACCTGCTTAAGTGCTTCCAGGAAGCCGAAGTTGATCAGTCCCAGGTAGAGGTAGTAGCAGTTGAGCTTGAACAGCTCCCAGCGCTCGCGCACCCGCAGCCAGAGGATCCGCGAGGAGCCGGAGGCAGACTGTTGGGTTCGCTGCTCGGCGTAGGAGCTTTGCACGCAGCACTTGGACATGACCCAGAAGGCGGTCATCCGGTTCTGCGTGCGCAGCGTGGACTCGATGCCGCGAATCAGGTCGTTGGTCTTCAGTATGAGCAGCATCTGGCGGTCCACCTGCTCCAGCACATCCGAAATGTGCGGCAGCACCAGCGACGTGTTGTTCTGGAGCGTGTTCTTCTGCAGAATCAGGAAGGGTATACCATGAGTAACTGGTGAAGCATTGGGTCTGGACAAAACGTACCTCTTCTTTGGAATATTTGACTTTGGTGAGGCCCTGCATCACCGTCTCCCAAGGTCGTCCCGTCACCATGCAGGCAAACAGACCGTAAAGATCACCCTGGAACAAAGAAGTAGATAAGTTAGAAAGGTTCAAGCAGAGAACTTGGCCGTGATAATCACCTTGATGCCCAGCTGCTCGCTGTGCTGCCTCATCGCCTTACGGTCCACGTTGAGGATGCTCAGCCAGAGATTGGAGTAATCGTACCGGAACTTGTCCGTCAGATTGGCGTAGAGCCCGTGGTCCAGCAGAACGATTTCCAGGCTGTCCTTCGGCGTGCGTCTCACCAATATGTTTCCCGGATGCGGATCGCTGTGCACAAAGCCGGTGCGGAAGATCATCTCTGAGTAGAGCTGGCCAATGCGATTGGCCACCGCAAAGGAGTCGATTTTGTTCCGCCGGATGTAGTCCAGATCCGTGACATGGCCGCCCTCCAGGTACTCCATAACCAGGACGCGGGAAGAGCTGAACTCCCAGTAGATCTTGGGCACCCGCAGCCAGGAGTACTTCTCGAACTGCTTGGCCACCTTCTCGGCGTTGCGTCCCTCGTTGAGGAAGTCCAGTTCGATGGGCAGGTTCTTCTTGGACTCCTCCACCAGCCAGTGGATCTTGAAGTCGGGGAATATGCGCGCCAGCACACTGACCGCCAGCTCCATGGTCTTCATGTCCACGCGGGAGTTGCCCTTGACGTAGGGATGTTGCACCTTGACGGCCACCACCTCGCCGCTTTTGAGCCGCGCCTTGTGCACTTGGGCAAGCGAGGCGGTTCCCAGAGGCTCCCGCTCGAAGCTGTCGAAGATGTCCTCGGGATTGCAGCGCAGATCCTGCCGGATCACCTTGTACAGGTCCTCGATGGGGTTCTGCGGCGCATCGGAGTGCAGGACCTTCATGGTCTGCACAAACTCCTTGGGCAGCAGGTACTCCAGTGCCCCGATGTGCTGGCCCACCTTGATGTAGACGCCTCTGTTTGTGCAGATCAGCTGGAGCAGCTTCTCGGCGGCTATCTTGTGCACGCGGCTCTTCTCCGCCTTGTACTCGGGCGTCTCCTTGTCCCATTCCCTGTAGTAGAGCTCCCGCTTGTAGGTGAGTGCCACGTCCACGACGGCGGCGGCGGATCGGGACAGCCGCACGATGCCCAGCGAGTTGGGGTCGTAGTCGTTGGTGTGCAGGCTCCAGCCGGCGGAGGCCAGTCCGGCGCCCACGACTCCGTAGCCCAGAACGCGACGCAGCAGCATCTCTGGAAAACAGGGAAATTGCTCAGTCTAGTGTGCGAAATCAACAGGTGTCACTGGCGATTAACCTCCGGGCTTTCACCTCCGATTAGCTGACTGGCTGACTCACTAAACGCACTTTGAACCCGGCCCTTTGCCAACAGATTTTGGCCAGTTCGAGACCACTAAACCTGTTGCATCTCCGCAAACATTTTCATTTACATTTTCCCATTTACACATGTACACTTCCCCGTGGCTCACATGCAGCTAAACTTTCACCTCGGCGATTTGGACAGCGTCATTATGTAAACACACCTGGCTGAAGGTGAGCAAATGCTCGCTTGGAGTGCCCGCCAATGGTTTCACTTACTCGATTCTGTGCGCTTCAGGTGGCGCCGCTTCTTCGACGGCGCGTAGGTGTTGAAATAGCAAAGTCTGTGATTAAATTGAAGCGCTCCAAGTTTCGTGGGCCTCCGTTGGCGGCAACAGCTGATCGGCTGACGTCAGAGCAGCTGACCCAACAGCAGGGCCCAAGGGCGTAGCCAGGGTCTCTCGAGGGGGTGAGGTGTCTGAAAATATTGATAACAATATATAAAAAACAGAATAGAACAAGAAAAGTTGGGACTATTTTAAAGGCATGAATATTTGCATATTTTAGTAGGTACCCCTCCACGGTTAGCTGCCTACGCCCCTGGCAGTAAGCGGTTAACAGTTAGCGGTTAGCAGAGAAGCGCGGTTACTGCTAGTTTAAATCCAATGTTAACATATTTATTTCACTTTCTTAAATTAACTGGCATTTAAATTAATATTACAAAAAATATCATATCCATAAGTTTTGTAAAATTAAATATTATTTATATTTTTAGCAACACATTGATACGTTCTTAAATTTTAAATGGATAACTCTTTTTATATGGGCATTTCTTGTATTGTCATTATTTTCTACTTACTATTAAAATATTTATAAGCTATTAATTACTCTTAAGACGGCATATTTAAAATTAATATTATTTAATTACGATAAATTATATAAGTAGTTAATGGGGAAATGTAAGCCCGCTATGAAGGAAAAACCTTTTTTAACTCACATTTCTACCCTTTTTCATGCAGCCCGTCGCCAAATGGAGATTAATGTGACGAACAACTGCAACGGCGGCTCCGGCGGAGTCAGCAACGTGTGCATGAATACCCAGGATGAGATCAGTGTGCTGCCCAAGACCTTGGATCTGCCGCCCAGCTACGACGAGGCCGCTTTCAGCGAGCGAAAGCA
This sequence comes from Drosophila mimetica, assembly GCA_037075245.1. Lineage (NCBI taxonomy): Eukaryota > Metazoa > Arthropoda > Insecta > Diptera > Drosophilidae > Drosophila > Drosophila mimetica. Next base: position 33,187,603 of record JBAMCH010000014.1, on the reverse strand, counting down.
GGACAGCACCCTGACCATAGCCACCACTTTGGAGGCGAGCAATCCCAATCTGGCTGCTGGAATCAACGAACCACCGCCGGTTTACGAGGCGAATGTGGCCACCACGACCACTTCCACCACCAGCACCACCACCGTGTTCTTGGTCAACGGACAGCCGCCGGTGATGTAACTCAGCATTGCGATTCGGAGGAATCTTACACATTTATTCTTATTTATACACCATACGAGACACCTGTACAGTTTTTGCTAATGTAAATAAACTTTGCTCCTTGAGAATTGCTTAATTTCGAGTAGATTCGTACAAAAACAGGCCACATATTTACAGAGTTAAAAAATAAACGCTTTCTGAATGAAAACTCTTCAATATCAACGAAATGAGTTAGTGCCGATCATTAATTTTGGATTATGATATAACATTATTTGAAATATAATATCAGGAAAATGAATAGGATATGCACCAAGTTATGCATTGGAAAATTATTTTTTCTGGTTGAAATGAAATGACGCTCAATAATTTCGACCAACTAAATTACGTGAAGAATAATATTGGGAAAATAAAGTTGAAGTATCAACACGAAACACGACTTTTCACATAAATAAGAAAATGATTGCTAACGAAACAACTAAATGCTTTAGCATTTTAAAATTTCATCCAGAGTGGGACCCCATCGGCCGTAGGGATCTTTGGGGAGAATGAATATGTTGTCGCACCACGAGTAGCCGAGGACGCGGTTCTCCACGATCTTTTTGAAGGCAGGGTTCTCGTCAATCAGGTCTCTGTAGTTGTCGTTGGACACGACGGCAGCATTCTTTTCGTATGCCAGCTGCAAAATGAAGCTGAATGGGGACTTAAATGGTTTATTTTGTCTAAGGAAAATATAAAAGACGCTCACCGATCATCGTAGCTGGATGTCATTTGGCCGGGAATGTTTTTGCACGGCGTAAACACTATCTTTCCCTCCTTGTGCAGCTTGTCGAGGAGCTCGGGATTCGAGGACTTGTGGTTGTTCTTCCGGAACATTGGAATCACAGCTTTCACGTCGTGTCCTATTTTTTCGAAGTACTGCAAGCAATACTTTATTCCCTCTGAGGAGAAGATGTTCGAGTTTCCGTGGCTGTTGATTGAAGATGGGATAGTTTAATATTACGAAAACTGGGTAACTGTGGAGAACTTACGCAAAGGCCACATTGCTGCCATCGATTATAATAGACCTCTTGTTCGTTTTTGGCTTATCAGCAGTCTCTCCTGCCTCCTCCGAGGGATTAAATGTGTTGCTATTGTAATCGCCAAGCTTCTTCTTTTCGGCAGTGGTGAAAAGGCTGTCATTCATCCGCGCAGTCTTCTTCTTGGGCATTTCTGCAAGTCTTTCACTTCTCCTTTTCTTCTTTCCCTTCCGCAGCGGCGGCGAGTATGATGGGATCGGGATGAAATCTTCTCCACCAATAGTGTCTTCAATAAATATTACTGAATCGTTGGTTTCAGCCACCGAACTTGGATCTGCTTCGGAGCTTTCATCCAAGCTGATGACGGACTCCGACGGATCCGATTTTAGTACTGTCGAGTACAAGACTGGATTGTCTGTTTCTGGTTTCACCCGCAGAGCAGCCTCGCCTTTGCAATCTTTGACTATATCCTTTAGGAGTTTTTCACTTGTGCTGGGCTGATCGTCTTCATCGTCATCTTCAATGTTAATGGAGACGTTGGGTGTTTCCAGTAACACGCAGTCGTCATCGTCGCTGCTCACCAACTCTTCTATGATTTCCCCGTCTTCAATAGTGTCATTTTGATTTTCCGCAGAAATTGCAGTGGCCTGAATTTCACAATACTTGTAAATAAATGAAGTATATAAAATTTCCCTTAAAGTTTTACCTTCTGCGGTCTGTAGAACTTTGGTTTGGGCAGCACGACATTTTTTATCGGCGATTCCTTACTGCGAAAGTCCAACTTGCGCTTGATTTGATGGTTATTCTGGACTTTGTACTTCTTTTTGATTGAGCTCAGTAGCTTGGATACCAGCTCGCGGTCAAGTTTCTTCTTTTGAATGGCCTTCCGTTTCAGTCTTTTGGGTGAGTTCTGCAAAAATCGCATGCCAATATTGGACTTTCTTTAGGTTTCGACTAGTTACCTTGGGCTGGGGATCCCTGAACTTCCTGAAACCATTTCTCTCAACTTTTCTCGCTCCTGGCATATCGAGAGTTGTGCTGGACACCGCTGTTTCTTGTGTTTCAACCTATTTGGGGAAAGATAATCTGTTTAGTTTCATCCGTATGTTACTCGATCGAATTTGTAGAAAAGTAATTCTAGTGTTACTTTTCCTACTTACTGTGTTTTTCGGATTTCTTTGGTTCTTCAGGTGCTTTGAGTAAAACTACACGTTTTGGTACATCATTTACATCAAGTTTATTGTGAGCTGGAGAGTCTACAGGGCTTACGTATATATCTAGGCGTACACACTAACTAGGAAAATGATTTTGATTACACTTGACTTAGGAGTAAAATTAAGTAGATGCTCGGCAGAGAAGGTAGCTCTCCCATACACGAGTGCCTTGCAGTCAAACGAGGTAAAACGGCCAGTAAGTACACAACTCAACAGCAGTAAACAAAGCAGCCCCGTCGCATCCTTCCATCTGATCCAACTCCCCGCCGTCTACTGCTTCTTCAGCTCGCTGATCTCGCTGCGAATATTGGCGCGGGCCAGCTCCTCGTACTTGTCGTGATAGTCGCCGGTGGCGTAGATGGAGGGTATCATCAGCAGGGTCTCCAGCACCTTGATGCGCATGGCCTTGTAGGTGGCATCGTCCAGATTGGCGTACTCCGAGCGGAGTAGAGTCGTGTAGTGCTTGTATTCCTCGGGAGAGGCCCTTGAGTAGTTAAAAACCCGGATGAGATGGGCACATAATGATGTGTGGGAATACTCACGCCAGCACTACAAGGTCCACGTCCTGCAGCAGGTTGGCCTCGTCGTCATGGCACCAGGTCAACTGGTTCTCGGGGGTCTTGCGTCCCAGCAGATTGCACACCAGGCTCTTGGCGTGGTCCTGAAAAGCACTCCGGATAGAGAGGTTTATTCAGCGCGGTTTCCTACTCACGTCCTCGATGACGGCATCGTGGCAAAACTCCTCGAAGACCTCGCAGTTCTGCTCGGCACAGCTGCGGTTGCCATCGAAGTGGTAGTACTGGAAGAAGGCGGCCAGCACGATGTTGGGATTGGCCACGCCCGCCAGGTGCGGCTCCTTGCGCTGCATCATCTCCTGCCAGTTGTGGTAGGCGCGAGCGGGGTCCTCGGAGCTCAGGTGCTGCTGGATGCGGGCGAACCACTCGTTGGCCACCTGCTCCGGGACGTCGTGGTGCTCGCACACTTTCTTCCAGATCTTCTCCATGCTTCTTGGTGGGTTATTGGTTTTGGCCTCGCGGATTGGGATTTCCTGGTTTGCTGGTTTGCTGGCTTACTGGCCTAGACAGCGATGATTCAGGTTGGCTGGAGCTGGGCTTTCTGGAACTTTTCACTATTCGCTGGGAATGTGGGGTGTTGGGCGCCGGCGATTGCGCACTGCCCGTAGGAGCCCCCACCACCACTTGGTCGCCACTCGCGGGAAAACAGAAAGATGCGCGTGCCACCGACGCGAACTCGGAAATGTCGCCAAAACGGATAACTCTACTTAGAAGCCCCGAAACTTACCGTGGATGAAGTCCCAGCGTCCGCGTCTCTTTGGGGATCCTCGTCCGACAGCTTGAGCAGGATGTCGAAAGCCTTTGCAGAGGCCAATCCGCGCTTGTGCCAACGTTGTTTCGCCTTCCTGGCCTTCAGGCGAACCTCTTTGCTCTTTGGCTTGCCCATTTTGGGATCAAAACGTTCTTAAAACGCTGTAAAATAATTAAAACTCCCGATCTTTATTAGATTCTGCAAGACGCGACGCAACAGCTGATTTCGCAATGTGCGTGCCATGTTTTGGTATTTTTCCAAGAAATATACTAGGTGGGTGTCCCCGCTAAGCTAGTGATGAGCTGGTGTAGAGTGACCATTTTCACACAGCACGTACACACACCTATCGTTTAGTTTTTGGGCCATCTCTAATTGCACGCACCTGGCAACCCTGCTTGGCTTTGGAAAACAATTTTCGCAAATTCGTAAACAAAAACTTGTGAGTGGAAATGGCGCAGGATTAGGGATTCGCGAGTGGTTCCGGTTACATCATGACTGCCTGCGTTCTTTGCCTGTCCACCTCCTATGCCGGCCACCTCCTGCAGTCGGCGGAGGGCGTCCGTCTGAACATTAGGGCTACCATCATCAAGCACTTCTCGTTTTCCGAGGTCCTGACGGCGGGCAAGGATGCGGCGGTCTGCCGGGAGTGCTGGGCCTGCGTCAGCAGCTTCGAGGAGTTCCACCAGCGGGTCTCTGGCCTGCACCAGACCACCAGGGGCAGCGACCCCAAGAGCGTGCCCATCGAGTTCTGCGGCCAGGCGGAGGTGGAGGCCACCAATCCGCTGTTCTCCGCGGAACTGGACGCCCTGGCCGAGGGCTTCTTTGCTCCCAGCGAGGTCAAAGTGGAGGTAAACGAACTGGAGCCGCTGCCCAAGGTGGAGCTCCTGGAGGACCCGGTTAACACGGAAACCAGACCTGCCAAGCGTAGAAGCCCCCAGAACGATGGTTCTCCGCACCCAAAGCGGCGCATCAAAAACGAACGGCCCGTGGACAGTGACTCGGATGCACCGCTAGCGGACTTCCTCTCCTCCGACATTAAGAGCTCCAATGGACCCGCCAAAACCAGCGAATCGACCAAGGGCCGCCCGCTGCGAAGGAGTACGCGGCGGGGTCGTCCGCCCAAGGCCAAGCCAGAACCTCCTGCTTCCCCCAAGAAGGAAATGGACTCCGACGACGACGAAGACGATGCCAGGGACAACAATGACATGGAGTTTGTGGCTCCCGAGGCTGTCCTGGGCACCGACGACAGCGGCAGCTCCTCCAGCGACAGCAGTGGCGAGGATTCCGACCAGAGCCTGCCAGACATTGAGCCCGAAGAGCGGTACGCCGAGATTCCAAAGCGGGTGGTGGTGAAACCCAAGAAGTACCGCAAGCGCGAGAAGCCCCTGGTGCCACCCGTTCGCCTCAGCCGCGAGGAGATCGAGCGACGGAAGCTCCAGCAGAGCGAGTACGATGAGATTATCCTGCAGTTCTTCAAGAAGTTCCCCTGCGCCATCTGCAACCTGCTGGTGCAGAACTTCGCCGACATGCGACGCCACCAGCGCGTCTCGCACAACATCGAATCTGGCTGGATCCAGTGCTGCGGGCGAAAGTTCCACATCCGCAAGGCTTTGGCGGAGCACGTGCTGGTCCACAAGAACCCGGAGCACTTTATGTGCTCCCAGTGCGGCCGGGTGTTCCAGGACTCGCGCACCCTGGAGATCCACGAGCAGACGCACACGAATCCGGAGGTAAAGTCGGAGCCAAAGGAGAAGCCCGTCTACCAGTGCGAGAAATGCCCCAAGAGCTTCACCACCAAGGCGGCCATTGAGTACCACTACGTGTCCAAGCATGTGCCCAAGTCCGAGTTCAAATACTCCTGTCCAGAGTGCAACAAGAAGTGGGTGTTCCTTAATGCTGCTTTTAACCGATCCTATAACTAATCCCCAATGCTTTTAGAATCCCCACGGAGCGCAAATTGAAGGAGCACTTGAAATACATGCACGACCCGGAAGCGGCCATCATCTGCGATAAGTGCGGCAAGACGCTTCGCTCACAAACGAATCTCAAGAAGCACCACGAGCTGGAACATTCCGAAGAGCCGCGTCCCAAGCCCGATCCCGTGCAGTGCGAGATCTGCGGCACCTGGCTGCGTCACCTGTCCGGACTGAAGCAGCACATGAACACGGTGCACGAGCCGCCGGGCGGGGAGCATCGCTGTCACATCTGCAACAAGACATCCACCAATTCCAGGGCCCTCAAGCGCCACATCTACCACAACCATCAGTGCGAGCGCAAGTTCAAGTGCGGGATGTGCGAGAAGGCCTTCAAGCGGCCGCAGGATCTGAGGGTGAGTTCTGGGGGCACAGGGAGAGAGACTCTAAGATTCATAAACCCAACCGACAGGAGCACACATCCACCCACACCGGCGAGGTTCTCTACACCTGTCCCAATTGCCCGATGACGTTCTTTTCCAACGCCAACATGTACAAGCACCGCCAGCGCCTCCACCGCGCCGAATGGGAGGCGGATCGCAAGAAGCCGCTGCCGCCGAACATCATGAAGATTTCGCAGGGCGCCACCTCGGCGATGAAGAAGCGCCAGACGGGCGGCGGTGCCCTGTTCCCACAGTCGCAAGAACAGAAGCAATAGCATTTGTCCGTTTACGACATCTATAGATAGTAGATAAATCGTCAACCATTATTATTAACTCGCACTTAACACAGATAAGTTAAGCCATAAATAAGTAGACATGGACACATTTACATCGATTTATGGGGCCTGCGTCCGTCTATCTTATCTAGCTATCGTCCTGCGGTATCCGGATTTCCTCGCACATGCCCTCCTCCCGGTGAATGCTCGCCCAGTGCTGGGAGAGCTCCCGGCTGATGGCCTTGCGGAAGACCATGCACGAGATGTGCGGCAGCTTCTCGAAGCGCACCCGCAGCAGGCCGATCCTGGCCAGGGAGTAGCGCCAGTTCTTCATGAGGTGGGCGTTCTTGCCCACGTGCTGCGAGTCGGGTGTGATGAGCACGAGGATGCCCTCGGGCAGGAGCAGATCGTAGGCCTTGAGGCAGCACTGGAGCCTCTGCTCTGCGCTGGGCATGTACTCCAGTAGCAGGCTGAAGATGACGCACTCGTAGTGGTTCGCCGGCAGCCTCCTCACGCTGCCCGCCTCCAGCGCAGGCTCCGCTATGCCCGGCACCACCTCCACCTTGAGGAAATCCGCCTGCAGCACGTCTTCGGTGGCGGGGCACAGATCCAGGGCGGTTACCTCCAGATGCGGGGCACTGGAGAAGGGATTGAAGCAGCTGCCCACATCCAGCACACGCAGTCTGTCCGGCGGCTCCTCCATCATCCGGCACTCAACCTCGCCCAGCTTGCCCTCCACTCTGTAGGACTCCAGGAGGCGCTGCTCCCGCTGGCGCTTCTGCAGGTAGATTCCCTCGGTGAAGAAGTACTTGGTGATGTAGTCGATGGCCCACTTGATGCGGCTGCGTGCCTGGAGCTCCACATTCCCCTCGTTGGTCTCCCATATGGACGCCAGTTGTCGCATGGCCTTGGCGTACTCTGCCAGCCGCTTGGCGTTCCGCGGACTCGTGTGCTCCTGCCAGGCCGCCTCGGAGCCGTGCTCCTTCGTCAGCTGGCGCAGGCTCTCATGGCAGCTCTTCACGATGCCGGCCAGGCGCTGGTGCTCCTCGGTGGCCATTCCGAAGGCGTTTAAAGTGAATCTCTTGGATTGTTTACAACGCACGCCTTATCAGTCAGGGCTGCACTGGAAATCGGAATCGGTTATCGCTGCAGACCGGATTTAAAAAGTAACGGTCAAATCAGGAAACCTAATCGTAGTTGTTTCCTTTCCTTAACTTATTTATTTTGTTTTTATAAACACGATGTATAATTTAAATATTGATATTTCAGTTATGAGCTTCTGTTAACTAGCCGCCTTTTCGGTTTCCGGTTTTGCCATTATCCTGGGATTGGGAGAGTCATCGAACCAGGACATAACATTGGCGCAAAGTGCAAGGACTTCCATTTGAGGATTTGGCGGAAAAACGCGGCCAAAGCACTCCAGCAACTCCGGCTGTCGACGAACCACCTCGTAGTATTCCTCCACCCCAATGTTGGTGTCCTTGTCCAGGTCGAATTTAAGAAAGAGCATCTCCTTCATGTCCTGAATGGGAAATATATTAATCACTCGAATGTGGATACAGGAAATTATTCAAACCATTCGCAGTTCGGCGGCCTCGTCTTCGTCCTCGCAATCAAAAAACTTCCTTACGAAAAACCCCACTTGCTCACCATTCAACTGCAGGGAATCGGTCTTATCGTATATCTACAATAAGGGTTTTAAATATTTATATAATAATATTAAAACTAACCCACCGAAAAGGCAAACTCCATCTTCATCTGCAGATCTCTGGTAAAGTAGATGGTAAATAGTCTCACAAAGGACTCCAAATGCACATGTCTATCGGGAAAGAAGTCCGAGGACCTGGAGCCCGGAGTATGGGCTATTCTATTCACAATGGTGGCACTGAGGTCACGATCATCGATCTCAAACAAAAGCTCCATTAGCATAGACAGTTGAGCGATGGTCATGTATTTAGCTCGCGGTCCATTGACCAGGACGAACTTATGGTAGAGCATCACAATGCTGACCAGCTCGCTGTGCGAGAATATGGAGTCCTTTGCCAACTTGGCAATGGCCTTTACGTAGACGTAATTGAAGCGGGCATTTTCCAGGGTATCCAGAGAACCGTCCAGGTCCTTCATTTTGCGCCACTTCTTGAGAAATACAATTTTAAACTTGACCAAAATGGATGGGAAATATCTGTTTGATTGAACGTTAGATTTTCGAGCAGTGAATTTGTAAAACATTCAGACTGGCACACTTCGATATCCATAGGCTTTCAAGGATCATTAAAACGCACGGCCCAACTGTTTACACACTATGTATTTGTATTTCATTATCTAATGGTTTAAGTTTACCTCGCTCTCGCCCGATATACGGTATTTATTAAGCTGAAGCAAGTGACAGGATATTACAGCGCTATACAACACGACGTACAGTAACTTATGATTACACGAATTATAAAAGTTCCTCGTAATGTATGAACAAACATACATTGATTTACATTTACGGCACGGCTGCACCCCTATGTATAAATGGTAGTTGTTGTGTAAAAAAAAGCTTAAAACTAAAAAATCGAATATATAAAAATAATACAGTGGCCATAGAGAATACTGACTGATGAGTAGATTGCGTTCTGCAAAAGGGGAACTTATTCGGAAGTCTGTGCTTGAGTATTTTTGAGTTTCTTTTCGACGACACAACCGCGTTTGAATTGATCTCTTCGCCCGGAGTTCCTTAACTGATAGCGATACAATTATATAATACTAATTTCTTGAAAATGCAATGTCTGTGAGTTCGTTCGGTGCGAAATGCACAAAAAACAACAGTCCATTTGTCCGTGTGGCAACTTGAGTGTGTCGATGAGTATTCGTATTCGTATCCGGACACGCGGATGAACGGATTCCCCGATCTCCAGCTGACCGGTTGAGCTACATTTCGCTAAACGTATTTCAAGCTAAATTTTAAAGTACTGTTGATGTTTCCTCTAAATGCCCTTACACGCTAATTGCTGGCAATTCGTATTGTATATGCATATGGGCCAGTCCCTAATTGCAGGCGGCGTTGAGCGCCAGCGCCCCCTCCGCACTGGTCGACGGCCCGGGGCCCTCGTGGACGTTGTTGTAGTCCGCTTTGGCATTGCACTTGGCCGAGCTCTGCTCCTGTATGCTTCCGTTCAGCCCGCTGCCCTTCAGCGAGTAGATCCCCAGGCGGGCCTCGTGCTCCCGCCGCTGCTGCCGCAGCCGGATGTCGTGCTCCTCGCGCATGTGCCGCAGCTTGAGGTCCTGCTCCTGCCGGTAGTAGGCCATCTTGACCTCCTGCTCCATCTGCTCGAAGCGCAGCTTCTGCTCGTGCTCCCGCCGGGCGTAGTCGATCTCGGCCAGGCGGGCCTGTTTCAGCAGCCGGAACAGGTCCTGCTTGTACTTCTGCTCCATCTCGGAGGCGGCGACGAGCTCCAGTGGCTGGCTATTCGCGTCCGCCACTGGCGTGGCGCCCAGGGAGAACTGTGGGTGCGAGCTGCTCGGAGCTACGCTGTTGGAGGCCTCATTATCATCGGACAACACCGACTGGGCCTGTGAGAGCTGGCGAAAGAAGAAATATTAGTAAGATTTAACACGCTATTACTGAACAAAATAGTGCTCTAGTTGTATCTTACAGCCTATCATAAAAATGTTGATTCCTAGACTAAAAACTAAAGTAACTCACATTCCTCTGGCGGCGCTTTCTCGGTGAGGGTGCTCCCTTCTCGTTCTCCTCCCCCGTTTCGGCGGAAGCTTCTGTCTTGGCACCCAATGGCGACTGCTTGGCCTTGGCCCGCTTGCGTCGCTGGACCGGCGGCTGGGCGGGAGTGCCTTCCTGCTGCGAGTCCCCATCCCCGCCGGCGGTGGAGGGCGGCGGCGAGGGGATGGCTATGGTGGAGGTCTGCAGCGTGTCCTCGCTGGCGTTCGTGGAGTTGGGCAGAGCGGCCAGCGGCATGTCCTCGTCCTCGTCGATGTCGAGGAGCTCCTTCTTCAAAGCGCCATTCGTATTGGCGCTGCGCGTCTGGCTGCGCGAGGTGACCGGATCCTTCTGCATCTCCTCCAGAAACTCGATCATGCGCATGCCCTCCAGGGCCTCCGTCTTGGGATGCTTCTGCTGGTGCTCCCGCTTCGCAGAGTTCTTCATGCTGCGCCACTGCACCTGGATCTGCTCCAGCAGGCGGTGGCGGAAGTTGAGGGCGTTGAACCTAGGTGGGGGAGGGAGAATGGTTTAAACAGGAGCTCCTCCTCCATCGATTGCGCAACTTACTGCTTGGTGATCTGCGACCACGCCAGGCGCTTCGCCTTTATGCTCTTGGCGTCCACGCTGCGGTTCTCCACGAAGGCCACCTTGGACTTGATGACCTCGAGCAGCAGTCCCCGCTCGGCCTCCTCCCAGTTGAGGGAGCGCTTCTTGCGCGTGCCCTTCTTCTTGCCCCCAGCGCCTTCCTTTTCGCCAGCATCCTCGGCCGCATCCTCCGCGTTCTCCGCCCCCTCGTCCGGGGTGGCGCTGCCCTGCGACTTCTGCGGCTTCAGCTCCACCTTCTCGTCCTCGTCGTCGTCCTCCGGCGGCGAGGAGGATCCCTTGGTCAGCAAATCCTCCAGTTTCATTGTTCTTTCTCGTTTACAATCTCGTTCCAATTGGGCTCCAATTCAAATTGCAAAAAATTTGATTTCTGTATATACTGTAGCTGCTAGAGGTGGCAAACTACTGATGGTTAGAAAACTATCGCGATACTATCGCCACCCTGTACCATACCTAGCTGTAAGAAAACAATTAGTAATTTAAAAAGAGGGGGTTCCCCAATACTTTAGGTTGAAAATTCAACAAGCTATTTTTTATCCACATTTTTATTAATTTTTTTTTAATTTATAGCTATTTTAATGAATATTTTCCATTCGATACTATCGGTATTGCAAAATGGTCACCCTAGAGCTTAGCAGTATTTTTAGTATTTTTCAGTAGGCAAGTAAAATACCTGTGCTGCCGCCCGCTCTGGTCATACTCTTGGTATCGAACGAGTAAGTAGCAGGCGTAATTTTTCCGTTTCATAAGAATCGAATCCCAATTGAGAATATATTTTGACCCACCAGCGAGATGGCTTTCGGAGACTATCCAGCTGAGTACAACCCCAAGGTGCACGGGCCCTACGACCCCGCTCGCTTCTACGGCAAAGGTGAGTTCCGCGACGGGTTACGTAATTTTGCGGCGAACGCACATTTACACTGCCCCGAAAAACGACGACTACTTTACATAATTCCCGGAATATCGTTGCAGCCGACGTGCCCTTCGGCCAGGTGAAGCTGGGCGAGATCGGCGCCTGGCTGGGACGCCGCAACAAGACCCCCAACGCGGTGGCCGGAGCCGTGAGCCGTGCCTGGTGGCGCTGGCAGCACAAGTACGTGTTCCCCAAGCGCGCCGGGATCGCTCCCTTCTTCCAGCTGACCGTCGCCAGCATGACGTTCTTCTATCTGATTAACTACACCAAGTTGAAGCACCACAGGAACTACAAGTACCACTAAACGGCACTATGCTCGGTGGTCCTGTCCAGCATCTACACTAGATACTACACACTTTCCACAAGGCGTGCGAGTGGCGGGCAAACACCGTATCTACTCTTATCTATATTTGGCTTTTGTGTTTTGAAAACTGCTTAAGTGAATAAATCGGCTGCGAATATCCAGGCTGCCATAGACTCAATCGTTGCCGTTGCACTCGAAGACTGCGTTTGGGCCAATGTCCAGCTCGGAATCGGAGTGCTCCCAGGTGGCAGTCGGCCTGGCCGTGTGGATCTCGCAGATGAAGGGCAGCTCCCGGTCGCAGTTGAGCGTTTGCCAGGTTCCCTGCGGCGTCAGGGCCACGCAGCTGGCATTGCCCATCTCCGGACTGGTGATTTTAGTGGATTAAGTTAACATTACTATGTAATATGTACTGCAAACCCACCCGTAGCGAGGATGACCTGCATCCCAGGCCCTGTAAAGGAAGCACTGAAGACTTTCCTGCTGGGAGTTCCTGAAATCCAGAGGACTCAGAGAAGTGGAGCTGTTGTACACCAATCCCACGTATGCCAGGAACACATTTGCCTCTCCTTGCGGCTGGGACTTTCTGTTGAACTCTAGTAACCACTGAGCCAAGGAGTTGGTTCTGTACTCGGAGGCAATGTGGGCCAGACTACCACTATACTCCGAGGAGTTGGAGCAGGTCAAGGAGGCGTTCAAGTAGACACTGGGCTGAGTGTATACCACAAAAAGACCCACCTCCGGTAGGCAGCTGTAGTTGCTTATGACTAGCAAAGCTGATTAGAATATTTTAATCTTAAGAGACCTTGTAAAGCACCAACCTGTTGGCCTGCCATACAGACTGTAGTAATCGAAGCGACTATCGTTGACCATCCCAGAAAAAGTGTTGTTCTGAGGACACTGCAGCACATGACAGTTGAAGAACTCCCCTGGCTGCTCGAAAACACTCAGACGACTTCGAGTGTGCTGTTGCTTGTGATTATCCTTGCCAAAGGACCTCTGGTCGTATAGGTTTGTCCTCCTTTTTGCTCCCCCTGGAGCGTAGTTCAGGGCCAGACCACGCACTTCATGAGCCAGATTAACGCAATCTTCGAGGGAGGATGTATTTTCCAGGGCCAGTGCATCATCAGCCGAGGCTCTTTGGCACTGACGAACCAGGTGGAACTGCAGGGGATTCGACTTTCCAGTGGGGCAATTCAGGGAGCCCATGGTCGGACCCATCAGTACATTATAAATTAAAAGGGTGGTCAGTGCCATTGGATAGAATTTGGAATATTTAATACAATAGTTGGATCTTCTCATTTCTGAAACTGAACAGATACTAAAACTCCATTTGTATTTCATATTATTATATTTCTGTAAATCCCTCCAACCGGTAGTGTCAATCAATCTCAGATGTTTAGGTCAATTTGAGTTTATTGTTCATGATTAATATTAACTTAGAGGTACACTAAAATTGAGCTTTAGAATATGAATTGAATCGCGTGAATTGAACGGCTCCAGAGGAGCATTCCCTCACAAAGTGTCAGTGGGCGTTGGAATGCTCGATTGAAGCGGTGCAAAAACCCAGCTTACTTTGAGTTTGAGAACTGTTGCCCACCTATATCATTATCATATGTGTATAGTAAGTGGCTGATCGGGACGGCTGCTTTATAATAAGGGCTCCTTCCGCTGAGGGTTTAAGTACATAAATCGATGACAAGAAAATATTCAGGAAATTCTACTAAGAGGGCGTCGAGGATCCGATAAATTAATAAATTACGAATAGTAGTTAGGCATTAAGTAGATACGAGTACAAATATCACCTGAGCGTCGGCTGCTGCATTCGTTGTTAGTTCGAGTGATTAAGTTAGGGGAAGTACGCGGGTTAACTAAGTGGGGGATGCAGAAACACGCTTGCACTTACAGTGGAGTTTCTGAAGGAAGGGCGAGTCCAACACCGACTGTGCGGAACAGAGTTCTCTCTGGGTCACTTGGGATAGAACCCGAGATCTCTGCGACATTAGCGGGCAATTGGGATGGACCCCGTTGCCATTGCCCGGTAATCTCTGCACACCATTATCATTGTATCATTTTGCAACTAAGACTAGGCTTAAACCTAACGACAGCCGATCGACTGACTGCTCCGGCATCCTTACAAGCTAGGTGGCTCCCAATCCTATCAATCGTTGACTACCGCAGCGGCACCTGCGCGACCGAATCTCTATCTCCTCCTGGTTATGGTAACTCTCTGATTTTTTCAACACTTTGAGTGTTTGCATTTTGGAAACGTTGAATTTTGAATTTAATCTCTTCGAGGACCTCAAGAGCCCTTCGCTTAGCTGCTGTGCGAGAAGGCAGTGTTCGTGTAGGGTCCGCTGTAGATGGAGCTGCCCGAGTTGGACACCGTCTTGGTGCTGCGTCGGGCCATGATGCAGAGCACGGCGGCGACCACGGCCAGCATGAGGATCAGGCCGGCGATGGCGATGGCAATGGCGAAGGTGCGCTGCGAGACGCACAGGGCATCATCCAGGGTCTACAGGAGAGAGGCATGTTAGTCATACATCATCAAGAACCTAATCAAGGTCACCCACCTTCTCCTTGTAAACCGCATCCTCGTCGCTGTCGTTGGCATTCTCGTTCTCGTTGACATACAGACCCGAGAAGACCTCAATGGTGGCGGGCAGGCCGTCCTCCTCCTTGCTGTCCACGGCCGTCTGGCGCTTGGGCCGCTTGCCGCTGCAGAGAGGAGCCTCCTGGCAGGTGGGATCCTCCAGGGCGCACAGGCGCACGTTACACTGGTAGTAGACGGAGGTGGTGTAGGGGAACTTGTGCGCCGGGAAGGTCACGTTGGCAGCCAGGCGGTCCTGGGTGTAGTTGAACTGACCCATGATCTCGTTGTCCATGGGACAGCTGTGAAATAGGATGATTATTACACGTCCTGCAGCCCGCACTTAAGCCCAACTCACCCATCCTCGCCCACCAGTCGCTGCTCTCCCCAGCCCAGGCCATCGCGAACTATGCAATCCGTCACATGGAGGCCGTAGACCTGCTGCCTGTCGATGCTGATCACGATGGTCAGGGGATCGCCAATCTTCACGTCGTCGGCTATCTTGTGCTCGTCGTTGTAGATCTTCATGTGGCAGCCGGGCATGGGGATCTCGTTGTTGCTCACATCCTCCTCCTCCGCCTGCGGGGCATTCGCGTCGTACACATCCTCCTCGTCCAGGTCGTCGTCCTGCTGCTGCTTGTCCAGCGAGCGTCCGTAGTCCCGGCGATCTTCGCTGCGGAAGGCCTGCGGTTTCTGGGCATGCTTGCGCAGATACTTCTTCGGCTTCATGGCGGCATCGCGACTCTTGTAGGCACAGCGCACGTGGTAGCCACGTCCCAAATCCGTGATGAGCTTCAGATGGGGCTGCAGCACAATGGTGTTGAAGAACTCGATGCCACCGTCATCCTGAAGTAGAGGAAAAATATAGATGTTTTGAGAAATTATACCACCAAGCACCAATTCATTTCAAGAGCGATTCTTCTCCATTAAATGAGAATAGAAATTCGATTCCGGGTTCTTTTCCTTCTGAATGTTTCTGAGTGAAGGTTTGTGATAACTTGTGTTACCAATGTTTTTCGATAGAATAATTTCAAGACCGATTCTTCTCTATTTAATGAGAATACAAGTTCTTAAATTAAGAACATTTCATCTTGGCTTTGCTCCCTTCTCATTTTTTCTGAGTGAAGGTTTGTGCAATCTCAACCATTTCCCATCTATTTTTAAATGACTTTAGTTTTCCCAAGTAAATGTACACTTTCTTCTGACCAAGTTATAAGCATTAAAGTGAGAATGATACATCAAATTACCACCTACTGACAAAAGAGCCGGATATCAAACCCGTTCGCCCCCAATTCAGCAGTTGGGCAGGGCTGTCCACCGGCTAATGCTAATACTAAATACTATATACACTGAACACTGGCTGCCGAGAAGCCATATCGGCCACCTGAACCCAAGTATAATGGCGGCGAAGCCCCTTCTCATTATGCATTCAGATTCACGCTTGGCTGCAGCCCGAAATCGCCCCTCAGAAGTTGAATGTGCGATCCAAGACAGACAATACCAAAACCAAAGTGGGGCCTATGGAGCACTTCCTGAAGTCGCCATCAGAATGGTGCTAAAGCCGATCAGCCAGGTGTGACGTCTAGTCGCTCGAGGGATCTGCGGGTCTTATCTCCTCGCAAATTAGCCAAGTTTGCATGATGAATTTTAATGGCTTGTTACTGGAACTACCAAGAATGCTGACATGCTCATGATGCAATTTCCCTTAGGAAGGGAACTTTAATTGGACATCCGCTGGTGAGAAAATCTCTTTGGCCTGCCACCTGGTTATTAACACCAGCAGGTGTTCATAATTACATTTCATTTCTCTTCTCAAACTTTTGGGCATCAGTTAGTTTTTGGGGAAAAATATTTTCAGAGAACGACATTTTCTGAAAACTGGATGGCCGAAATATTTGAATATAATTAGGGTATTCAGCAGCCCTGGCAATTATGGCAAATGGCAACTGTATCAAATGTGGCAAACGGTTGGGTTATGAACACCCCAGAAACTAAGAAGCTAGTACTGTGACAGAATTCTGAACTTGAACAACTAATGTCATAAAAAATCGTTGTAAACTAGATAACATACTTAGCTCAGCTGTTAGTATGCTCGTTCAAGATCTATGAAGAAGAGGGTTCAAGCCCTGGTCCGGACATTAATTTTTTTTTTAAGTTCCGATTTTTCTTATATATACAACATCAAATGAGGTGCCCACATGTTAGTTGAATGATGTCCTTTGGTGGTTAGTAATACAGGTAATGATTTCAAGGTTTAGGCACCAAAATAAAATGTTTTCGGATCTGAACCACTGCAAAATCGCTGATGATTACGTTTTTATAAAGCTTTAGCGAAAAAGTTTTTATAAATCAGGGTCTAGTTTTTTAATAATCAACAAAAAATACCAAAATATATCGTGTTGCTAAGCAACATTTACAATGTTGAGCAACATGAAATTTGCCACGTTTGCTACAAAAAATAAATACATAGGTCTACCTACGGCAGATCTATCATTTTTCGTTTCATGTATTTTGTTGTTGTAAATTAGAAATTTCCCTTGCCACATCTGCCATTTGCCATACTTGCCAGGACTGCTGAATACCCTAAATATAGTAGATAATTAGTAGATCAAAATTTTAGAAAACCTATTAGCTTATAGATTATTTATTTATTATTTTATTTATAAGATGTATAATTCCCTCAAAAGTTTTTCGCTCTGTGTACTTGTAACGGGTTATTCGCCCATCGGTGATTGTGCTAATTCCAACGGGCGGCAGAAACAAATCGAGTACACACTCGATGGCTTTGGCAACCGAACTCCAGCGACTCAGCAAAAGAAAGGTGAGGTAATGACAGGGGTAAGTACGGTGTACAGTGCACACAGCGTACATACGCCGCCAGCTCGGAAGTTTTGTAATTGGGTCTCTAAAGATTTGGGCACGGAAGTTCTTCGCTTAAGTGGGCTCTCGGGCTCCTCGGGCGGGCATTCTTAATAGCCAGCGCCGATGTTTGTTTCTTCTTATAGCGGGCATTAATCGACGGGCCGAAGAAGCCGACTTAAGACTCTAGACTGCGGATACCACTGGCCAGAGTGCGATTTATTGCCCAACGCGGTTTCCGTCGCTTGGCTGGCTCAAGACTTAAAACAAGCCAAAACAAGAGATGGTCAGCAGAAGCGGAGAAGAAAGAGCGGGCAGGGGCTTCCTTTGTTGCCCAAGTCCCCCAAGAACCAAGAACCGTTGACAGTTATGTTCAAGTGTCGGTTCTCAGCAGCCGAGCATCTGGGCATCTGGGCATCATCATCATCATCTGGAGACAATGGGCCAATAAAAGCATAATAAAGTGACATTTAAGATTTGAGATTCTAACGGTAGAAAACCCTATTATGTCATTATAACACTTCTTCGCGTAAATATGTGAGCCTGCTCAGAGCGAGTGTAAATGTATCACCTGGCCCAAAAATCAGACCCAATCAGACCAGAAACAGGTTCAAAGCGGATGCGTGGGAGTCGATCGCTGGACCGACGACCTTCGCTCCAAACACGGCGGCAGCTGCCTTTAAATATCGATACGGGGGCCATAAAACGCTTACATGTTTTGTACACTTTTGGCCTTTTCAGGGTCAACCGGCGGCATTGGTGGCCAATGAACGCATTACCAGCTTTGCCAGCGGACAGAACAAATTGATTTCGCAGCGAGATGGCTTACTTGCTGCTGGGCTGTGGAAAATTGTTTGGAGTTCTGGGATGGCAGCAATTAAATTTTAATTAAATTTCTACCCCCACCCAAGCCGCTGGCGACCCTGTGCGAGTACTACTCATGCCTGTTCGTGGCTGATTTAATTATGCTTGACATGCGCACACACTGCCAAGACCCGACCCTCTCCTCCTCGGGGGAGCAAGTAGCAGTCACTCTCAATGGCAGCAGATGTGGCGGCTTGTCACGCGACTTTTTACACTGCAATGAGCTCATCTTGACGCGGATGACGTAAGTCAGGATGGTGGCCATTAGGGGACTGCACGCTGGATGAGACCCGCTCATCGTGTTTAATGACAAACATTTAAGATATCCACCGACGGGCCTTGGACGCCGCTGTTGATTTTCCAGTATTTGCGGGGAGTAAATAATATCCACAGATTTTTACTTATTCTTACTCATTGAACACTCGCCGTCAATTGCTTGGGTCAACACGAGAAGGCGGGGCGGCGAAGGACAAAGATATGAAAAACGAAAGACTTAGGCAACGAACTCGATGAGAAGCAAACTAAAGAATACTATATGTGCCATATATGGCAGGCAACGCTCAACGTGTGTACAGTGATCATTAATATGTTATTTTCAATACCACTGTTCGCTCAAAATATCAAGCAAAACGAATGACTTAAGCAACAAACTGAGATAGGCCAACCATATCAAGTGGGAATCCTAAATGAAACACAAATACTATATGCAGTAGACGAGGTATTTTCACATAACATATTTACTCCGATCAATAATATTTATGTGAGACACGATTTTTGCGAAAAATCAATCAAAAACGAATGACTTAGGTAACAAACTTGGTAGTGTCTAACATGGTATTTAAGTTTTTGGGGCTGTTAGAGCTCGAATAAATTACTGAAAAATAAAGTTTTTTATTTTATATTTATAGTACTTAAAATATACGTATACTAGAGCACGTTGTTACGTTTTTAATTGCCTGTAACAATCGTAAAGCAGCTGGCTAACCCCAATAGATAACTTCTCATCACATCTTGCGGTTCTCGAACGCACTGCACTCAGTTGCCACATCGCAACATCGACTGTCGTAACTGCAATTAACATTGGTAATTTCAAAAATTGTGTCAATCCAATCGAGCGAAAGGAAAGAGCAGAAAACAGCAAACAGCAGCCGTTACAAAACAAACTGCTGGCCCCATAAACGCCGGGAAAATTACATTAATATGTATCACAATCGGACTCTGTGGCAGTGGCCATAAGGTAGAAATGCCTGCCGGTGCGTGAGTTGCAGCCACATTAGCCCGGTTAAGTGCTAATTGAGATTTCAAAATCAGATCCCAGCAGCACAAACGCAGCCCGTTGTTTGCCCGAATCGATCGAGTGAATGAGCCAATAAATAAGTTGGCCCATATACGTATTAGACAAGCCCAATAGAGACGGGGCGAGACTGAAATTTATATGGCACATCTTGGCCGTCTGTTGGATTATCGTATTCGATATCGTTTACAGGGACATGGGAGACAGCTCGTCATGGTTGATCGGTCGGTTCAGATCAATGGTACGCTTGATTGGCTCAGAGATCTTGGGAAATCTGGTTCTCAGTGGAAGTAGCAGACAAAGCAAATATCATTTTAATAGGTTCTTGAATAAGAAATAAATTTAATCGCTCAAATAAATTATTAAGTATATTTCCTTTTAAGCAATTTCACCACTCAATCATTTTTCTCATCAAACGATAGACATTTATTAAAGCCAGGCCCATCCATTAGGTTCTTTATTTTGTCCGCCATATCTAATGACTGCTATTTTAGCTGGAGGCTTCACAATCGCATCATTAGTTGAGCCGCAAAAGGTGCGTGAGTTGGCCATTTGAGCTGCAACCTTTCAATGGCCTAATCATCGTGGCATATGGACTTTACCTTGTAACCAATGAGTCGCGGGTCTCTCCGCCTTATAAGAGCTTAAGCTTAATGTTTAATTTTTTATTTGCATGCCAAATTGGCAGAACCAGTTGGCCGGGACATATGGCGTCATCTATGCTCTGCCATCTGCCTGAGTGGGTGTTTCTTTGTTTTCGGGGGAACACATAAAATTCTGGACTTACCGTCTCCTTCGGCATCGTGTTGCAAGATCTCAGCGGCAGCTTGTAGCGCAGGGAGCCCACATGATCTCTGTGCGGAGGGGGGAGAGAGAGGTAATAGTTAGAAGTCCAGATGGGATAATCCAAATGGCGCAACTCACCTGTACTCGCTGAGGCAAGTGGAGTTCTTGGACAGCCCCTTCGGGTAGATCATGCCGCTGAACAGCCCCGTTTCGTGATTCGGTGGGGCGTCTTTGATGGTGATCAGCATCGAACCGGACAGGCACTTGATCCGCACACTCGGCTCCACCGGGGGCTTCGAGGTGGAGGCCACCTCCGCCTCCGCCGCCGCAATCGCCTCGCTCAGCGAGCTCTGGGCATCCTCTGCAAAATGCGGAGTGGGAAATTATGAAATGCAAACAGAAACACACGACGGGCCCACTCCCAAGTCCCGAAAAAGCACAGTTAGACGACCACTTGGGCCAGGAGGCAACCTCAAGAGCCGTTAGCATAAATCACGAGCTGAATACAATGGCCCCTGGGAGCAGTATTTAGTTAGGACCACAGCTCCAAGTTTAAGCTATGCGGCATGCGGAAGATTTAAACAAATAACAATGATGTACTGAGAAAAATTATATTTAAACAAATAAATATTAAATATTTATAAACGTTGAACAAATTCATTACATAAATTTTATGATACATCTCAAGTAAAATCTAGAGTGGTTATCTATATGGAAATATAACTAAGGTATGCCCTTTAATATCTTCATATCTTCAGTAATTTGTTTACATAAACTAATAATACAACTTAAAGAACACAATATTTAACTCAATAATTTATTTTTGTCAGCTTTATAACTTTACATATCATAAAATCCACATAATTATAGTGAGAGTGATCTTGAAGAATATTTTTATAAGGTTCTAACTCCCAATTTGTGAGCAAATGCAAGTCCCCAGTAGGATCGTTTGAAGTTAAGTTTCTCAGCAATGCAATGGGTATTTCTTTCAGTGTTTACCCATGACATTGAGAAGCCATTGAAGCGGCAACTTCGAAAATCAGCAGAAGCAGCTAAAGCAATAGCAATGGCAACATGGGGCGAAGACACGCCACAGAAGCGCTCGTGGCCATTAGAAAGACGCCACGCTGCAAGTTCCTTGAACTTTGGCGAACCATCCGAGGCACAAAACTGGGATTTGGACTCGGATTTGGAGGTGCTCTTGGCATTTCCTGCTTTCAGCAGAAGAACTCCCCGCTGGCTGCTATACTTGGCTGTTCCCTCGCTGCTCTCCTGCGAAGGTACACAATTGGATTCCGAGACCGAGAAGAGGCCAAGACCAAGAGCAAGAGAAAAGCTGCCCAGGCACGTTCGCCCTGGCAGTTGGCGGTGTGTATACATGGTATATATACCTGGTATATGGGATGCGATGCGATGGGATGCCTTCGGTCGAGGTGGTTCAACGAACCTGCCAGCATTTCGCATCACTTACTGCGGTTCTGGGCAAAGTAATTGCATGCAACACGGCCAGCGCAGAGCCGGTTTTTCTTTTCTTTTCCTACTCCACTGGAATGGAATCCACTTCGGTCGACTTGGTTGGCACATAAAACATTTAATGGCTTTCTATTATGTATAATTTTATGGTCTCCGCAGGCGAACTGAACTGCACTCCTCAAATAGAACAAACTAGACTGAGGCAATAATGGGTTCGCATAAATTACTCTTCCCTTGCGGCGAACAAAGAAAATGCAAGACCCTACAAATCCCTGTCGTGTTTGCCGGGAAAAACAAATCAGCTTTTCAGTTTCAGTTTATTACTCTCCGATTTATGTGATATTTCCTGATTTCGATCTAATTTGAGCAAATTATCGATCGCTTTCACCGCGTTTATGGAACCAGCTAAATTTTAAGTGCAAAGATGGACGAGTTTGTGACGGGAAGTGAGTTGGGACAGCGGGGAAAAGCTGGACCAAAGGTGGACCAGGCCAAGATCGATGCGCTGACCGCGGATCTGGCAGCGGCAATAAATGGTACATATTTGAAGAATATGGCAGGGGAATCGGAAGATAAGAAGACAGAACCTAGGAACATGAGAAACGTAACTAGTGAGTCCTCGTCCTCGAATCAAGATGTAAGTAGAGAAGCGCTGAGTTTTTATAGAATGCGATATGATGTCTGATTGTCTACAGCTCATAGTCAGTGAAAAAGTTGAGAATAATGTTCCCAAAAGGAATTCGGAGAAAATAAGGCAAGTTCCTCTTATTAACCTTATATTTTTGCAGAATTTTTTATAGTAAAGAGATTTTTTAATCCCTACAGTTCCGATAAATCGCTGGTCTTGGAGCCGGAACCGCTGAATATCAAATTTAGCGTGCTAGCCAAGCGAAGTCCTAGCGATGAGAGTTTGAACTTTAGGCAAATGCCTAAAGAGCCCATAGATGAGCAGCTGCTCCGCCTCCTGAATGACCCCGAATGCTGCTCCTTCAAGGTCTACGTGGGCAAATACAAGTTCCGCTGCCACCTGCAAGTCCTGCAGGCCTACTCCAAGTACTTCCAGGACTACGAGGATGGGGGCACCCTGTGCGCCCACCTGCCCATCGACATGGTGACCCCGACGGCCTTCCATGTGATCTACAACTGGATGCTGGACGTCACCAAGCGACCGAAGGGCGGCTGCTCCCTGGTGGAGGTCTACAGTGCAGCCACGTTCATGGAGATCGATGAGCTGCTGGAGTTTGCCTTCGGCTGCTTCAACGAGAGCCGCCTGTGCGGTAGCCTGGCTTTCGCACTCTTCCTGGAGTCCCAGAAGTTTGAGGTTCGCGTGTTCCAGCTCCTGATGTTGTCCCGCATCGAGGAGTTCTTCCTGCCCCTGGTGGCCTCCAAGGAGTTTGTGCAAATGGACTCCTATTGGGTACGTGAACTGCTCTGCATTCACACTTTGGGCGTGAACAGTGAGATAGAGGTGATATGATATGCGAACTATCGCCAGGTGTTATTATAATACCTCTAACCCCCAGATCTTAATGAGTGCAGTTCGCTGGCTGAGTCATGACTGGGCTAATAGGAAGATCCACATGGAGAAGCTGATATGCTGCGTGCGATTCAGCCTGCTCCCTGCGCTCTTTCTCAGATTTCTGCAGGGAGAACACAAGACCGCGGTGCTGAACAGCATTTGCCAGAGCCCCAAAGTCAGGGAGCGAGTCAACAAGGCCTTCGTGTAAGCCCCAAAGTGGAGTTTCATTTATCCTAAGCGATCGTAACTCCCCAACTCCCAGGTACACCTCCTCCGAACTCTGCGACCTGACGCAACGCATCTTCAGCCTGGTCAAGGAGCTCGATCCCCCCGAGCAGCGCAAGTGGATCTTCGACAAGCGGTGCCCGTACCATCGCAGGCCGGGCGGCAACCAGGGGCAGTTCTTCACCTACCAGCAGTTCCTCAACTACCTGGAGTCGCTCCACGAATCGCCGCCCGACCTCGGCGATCCTAGGTCATCGGGGTCTTAGCCAAATCCAAAGCCCGCTTAAATCCCAAAAACGCAATGTGAAAGCCAGAAGGAAGTGTGCCGCAATGTTTGGCCAGTCGCCTTTGCAAAGAGCCAAGAGACTTTTGTTTGCCATGCGACTATAATGCCTGCTTTTGGCTCCGCAGAGTCAACTGAGATTTGGCAACCAGAAAGACAACAGGCAGCTTAGCGAGTTTACTTAACAATGGCAAACGGCGCCGGCGGATTAAAGTGGAGTGTCTTTGTAACTAATTAGGTAATAGCCGGGGGTTCGGAGTTTCCAGTTTGAAGGGGTACCAATTCATCATTGTAAAGCTATTTCTGCTGCATTTTAGACTTTTTTAATTAAATTTATAAGTGGTTTTTATGTAATAATAAATAATACTATAAATGGGTTACAGTTAATTTCCTTTACAACCAAATTGCAATCTGTGGAATCGTTCAAAGTGTATGTATTATATTTTTTATGAGACAATTACCCATTCTCCACTCTTCAGTTAAGATAAATCATTACTAAGTTATTTACATTGCTTTTGGATAAATTGTTATCTTTGTTAACTTGTTAACATATATTTCAGTTATCAAAAGACAATTCCAACTGCTCAACCAATTTGAAATATGAAATATATTAACCTAAACCAGTTGAAAGGTTGCCCCCATTTGAATCTCATTTTAGTTTCCTTTGGCCAACAAAAGCCCCCAGCTGAGTTTAATCTTTCCCGCTTCTTCACCACCAATTTGTTAGCAATTTTTCTACGGGCCCCCAATCCATAGAATTTGGTTTAGCTTCTTAATAGACAGATTTATGTACTCACTGACTGCCGTTGGAGTCCGCGCCGCGTGCGTCGTCAGAGCTGCGATTGTCTGCAAAGAAAGTGGAGACAAGTCACTCATTAGCATAGTTGGTATCCCATATACTGCAGTATAGATCCCCGCGCCCCTTGGGACCACAAAGCGTTGACATAAATCACGGCAAGCCGACGCTAAGTCCCTGGCCTAATCCATCGCCAGTAAGCTTCTTTAATTAAAGTGGAAATTTCGTTTTCGTGTTGCCGGCAGCAGCGGGGAGCGGGATCCGCTGAATTCTCACGATTCTAAGGCTCCTCGGGAAAGCCTGGCGAAACTTTCGCCAGCCCGGCTGTGGAGTTAACCCTCTGAACCCGAATCTTCGGGGCCAAGCGGCTTAGAATGGAGCCGGGGCAATGGTGTGCCACTTTTGGCCACTTGGAGCCGCGTTTAGCATACTGAGGAGTTTGGCGAGGAGGAGGCAACAACTGGCCTCCAGTCCCGCATCCAGGTTAATCGCATTGGCATGCAATTGTCATTCAGCGGGCTGCCTGATTGATGTGTTCTGACCGAGAACGAGTACGAATCCGGCAATTTTCCATTTCGATGGGCTGCAGGGGAGAGTTGAGAACCCGGGTAATACTTACGATTAAGTGCAGCGCCGTGTAGAAAATGTCCATTGGAGTGCCAGTCTTCATGGTGCGAGCTGCAAATGTGAGAAGAGACAGAAGACGGATATTAATGCGGATCGCAAACCTTGGCAAATAGTCAAAACTCAAAGCTCAAAATTAAAAACCCACTGAAAACCGGTTCCACACCCACAACACACCTATAGAGGATTATGCTAAATCGCTCGAACACAGCGATTCTGTAATGAATTTCGTGGCCCGAAGGCAAACTTTCTGTTGCCAAATGGGTCAAGTCAACACAGCCGAATTTTCAGTTCGCGTGCGGGCTTATTGCAAATGGGTTAACATCGGCCCAAAGTGGTGGCTGTGACTGAAAGAAGGTAGTACGAGATGGAGGTGCCAGCAATCGAGCGCAGAGCAAACAGACATCCGCCGAATGCAACTCATGGCATCATGACTCGGTTTTCCGCTCTTCTTGGCCACAGTAGCTGCTGCATTACGAGATATTAAGCGCATATCAATGGCCCGTGACAAACGCTTTTCGACTTCCTGCCGTGAGCGCTGAGAACTTTGCAGGCGAGTCACGCCAGGAAGATATTTTCAAAGTGATCAATACACGGGAAATAAAATATGGCAATAGGAGTTAAACTATGCCTTTTTTTATATTTAACAAAAATTTAAAGGGATCAGAAATAATATAGGATCGTTTAAATGCAAATATCATGAGCTAACACCGGAATTCCTTTAATATTAGGGACATGGTATTGGAAAATATATAGATATAGTTAAAATATATTAATTTGATTAGATTAAAAATTTATATATATATTTATACATTTTTTTTTCATTAGATATTCCTAAAAGTACCATAAATATTATATCAAATGAAGCAGTGTGATACAAGTTAATAGTTATGGATCGTTCGTTTTAATCTGTATCTTTCTTCTCTTCGGTTTTAAGTTACTACGAACCAGATAGTTATCCAAATTAAACCATTTTGTTAGCAAATCTTAACAGTTCTTTTCTCCAACATAACACAAGAACATTTTATGATACCACCCGGTTGATAACCGAAATGAGATCATATTTTTTCCCGTGCACACTGATCATTTTCTCGGCGTCGTAAGACAACGAAATACGGCTTACGCTGATGGCCGAGAGGCGATAATGATTTGTTGTTACCGCTGACGCTGCCAACACATTTCATTCAGCACAAACACACAGACACGGCGATGATGTCACAAGACACAGCACTCATTTCCATCCACAGCCACATCCACTCACCCCGTATCAAGATACAGACCCCCAGATACGGCCGGTTATTATCCAAGAGGTGTAATCTCGCTGGGAGTCTGGTTGTTATTGAAATTGGTTCGAGTTCGGGGAGAAGCACGGCTACGGAATTGGGTCAATAGATATGACTGGAAACTGATAGATTGTCGGCATTATGCGGTGAGCACACGTCAATTTGTCAAAAAGCTGGAGGCCCACACCTGAATGCGAACACTTCCTGAACGCCAAACAGTCCGTAAGGTAGGCAAACGTGGCTTAAAGCCGAATGCAAATGGCCAACTGACGCCAGTTAAGCTCAGAGCAACAACATCCCACAAACGAGCGTACTTCGTACTTCCACTGGCATTGCAATAAATTAGCTAAAATTAGCAAGTGACGCAAGCGAGGCAGGCAGCAAAAAGTTCGAAATTGAAAACGCACCTCATGCAGGCAAAAAATTAGTTGGAAAAATGCGGCGAAGCACGCCAACATTATGAGCATTATGAATAATGACTTTGATTGGCATCTGCTCTCGTTACCCAGTTCGGTCTGAAAAAAGAGCAGAGGAAAATAAAACGTAATGCCAAATGCCCAGTGGAAATGGCAAACTGACCTTCAATTGCGATCATCGGTGATAAGGGAAATTGCATTGAATTGGGGCACAAATTACGGATATTCGGTGGTCATAACAAAATGATATGGGGTTGTTTTTTAGAGTAATCATACAGGAAACAAAAAAAGAAAAGATTTTGGCTAGATTAAAAGTATCATCATCATGATCATATATCACAATCATATATCATATTTCTCTATCTGTAAGACAGCACTTCCTGCAGCATTTCCTCCACTTGACATTCTCCCCACGGAACCCAAGAACTGCTCGTCTAGAATATAAATTATGCAACGATGATTCATTGCCCAATCAATCGTGTGCATTCGATTTTAACGGATGGCTCCAAGTGTCGATTTGACACACATTTCTCAGAGCAAATAGCACCGAAATAACCAAACAAACATAAAAGCAACACAAAACCCACAAAATGGGCCGTGCAACTGAATAAATTAAGTGGGTTTTGCGTGCCAACGGAGCCAACAAAGTGTGTCTTTTAGTTTTTGTTGTTAAAGTTTAAACAATTGCAGTTCCATTGGAGTGTGTGTGTGCTCTGTTAATGTGGCGGCTAAGTGACCTCGCGTGTTTCCATTTTCCCGCAATTTATTTGCTTTTAAATACCCGACGAGGGTATGCAAAAAGCACATAGTTTTGAAATGCACACTTAACTTTACGGCTTTCTGCCTGAGCGAAAATAGTTGGCGGCTGGAAAAATGGGTGGGGGAAAAGCGTGAAAAGCCGCGTAACTGTGCGTTAAATTGCGCCCAGCCAGATATTCGAAAATTAAATGTTAACGGCCGACGTAGCTAATGCCAAACGAAGTGAACAATTAAAGGGAACGGACCTCCCGCAGATCGCCGCTCAACGTGAGTCTGAATCTGGGTGAACCGCATTAATCAAGCCGCATACCTGGGAACCTTTAGAAATCTCCCAGCTCTCGGGGGAAGTCAGTCAATTAGAATATCTAACGACTCCCATCGCCGGCTGGCAGATCTGGTTCCAATCTGAATGGCCAAAGGCAATGGCAAAATCACAAGCAAAACCAAAAACTGTGCTAAGCACACAACTCACACACTCACATGCGCGCGCTCCAAGCCGCAGCTCACTAACGTGGCTGACCCATTTGGAACTATCGTGATGATCGGGGGGTTCTACCAACTTTCGGTTGCGGTTTGCCATTAAAATGGGAAATCTCCGGCGTACATCTCGGCGACTGTAGTGTGATCAATCACACGGAGAGAAAAAATGACGCGATAATATCATGTGTTGGTGATTAAACTGGTGACTTGAGTTATTAATTTGACGGGTATAATAATATTTTCAGCCTTTATCAAGACTATACAGATTTTACATTGAATTAAAAACTTAGGATTTCTTGATATTTCATGCAAATAAAATATTGTATTGAATTTTTGAAGGCAAATGTCTTTGCTTATACTAAAAGTACATGAAAATCGAATCTATTTTCTATTTAGCATAACTTTCTATCAACCAGATTTTATTTTCTGTGTAGCATACCCATGCGTAGAGCTAATTTCGCTGCAATTCCGCTGGCGTAGAAAGTAAGTTGGGGAGGGTTAGGGCCTTGAAGACCGAAACGCGAAGACCAAAGACCAAAGACCCGCTCCGAAGATGCATTGTGCGATATTCCCGCATTGTTCTTAATGACGGCAATTAACGCGTAGTCGAACAAAAAGGGCAGCTATTGCCCCAAAGGAGGTCAGAGCGGCTTTATGGCCAGACTCTGGGGCTTAGCTTTTACTTTTACCCAAGTCAAAACTTCTAGTGGCCAGCGGGCTAACTCTAATCAAGCGTCGGCGATCGATGGCAATTGAGGCATCGACTTTCACCTGCTTGTGTATGCAGGCTCTGTTTTTGTTTTCCTAAATTAGAATTTTAAATTTTAAATCTGAGATCCAGCAATTAGCTGGCATTTGATGGGGAATTGATGGCCAGGTAGCCCGTCTATATAGATATATAGATAGTCAGTTGGTTAGACTTCCGAGAGTCAGCGGATCGGAACGAAGTTTATTTCTACCCGACTCGATCGGCTCAAGGTCAGTGCAATTGTCTCGCCGCCGCCTTTGTTTGCCTCAAATGAGCTAACAATGCTTTAATTTACCGCTGGGTTGGCCAATTGCAATAAACGCCAACGCCGATTCCGTTTATAGATTTTTATGCTTTGGACCAACAGCAGCCGCGACTCTAAATGGACAATTGGCCATTAAGACAATGTGAGAATTGGAAAATCGCACGTCATTAGGGGCTCTGAAATGGGTGGAAAACGCAACCCCACCTTCTTGGCCAAAACTGAACGCTGACCTGGTTGTTGCCACACGCATCTGGGCATTAAACTGGAGCGTGGAGACATCGCAGTCGCTTGCCACATTTTGTGCGAACCAAGTTTGGGCCTTAAGACCAAAAGCTGGCCAATCCGTTGCGTATTTTTGTGGCTGCGTTGTGTAACTGCTCGCTTCTCTGCCATTTGTCAAGATGTCCAATTTGGCTCAAATATGCAAACCGCTGATTGGACACCCACAACTGCTCGGCCCGCGGCTCAGCCTAAATATATTTCTCTCTCTCATTTTGACGCCTAATTTCTGTGGCTTACAGGCTTTTTGGCTTGCCACGAAAAACTACATGCAGGCGAAAAAAAAATATAAACACGAAACAAACGGCAAAGAAATTCGCATTGAACGTGACTCGAGCTGAGCTGTAGACATGAATGTGTTTGATTTTTATCAGCCGGGTCTACAATATTTCAGCTTTAGCCATTTACTTTGCGCCTTTTGCTTTTGCCTTTTGACTGGCGCCCATTGTTACCCGCTGTTTTGGTTTTTTTCTCTATTTTTTTTTATTGCCCGAAGGCACAGCTAAAACTAGTTTTGTAGTTCCGTTTTTGCTTCGGCTTTTCGCGTCTAGAAGTACTTAAAATCGAGGCTCCCAGCGACATTGGCGGCGGCTACTGCTGGTCAACCAGCTAAGCAAGAGACTAATTCGTCATTAAAACCCATTTATTGAGGGCTGTTTTAAATGCAGATACTCGGTCTTTATGAGGGAGAAGCTGATGAAGCAGCGAAGCGGGCATTACTAATTACTGGCATACCGAGCTGACCTCATGTTTCCCATAATAACTCTATCCAAGTTTCCCTGGGTTCATTGCATTGGCTTGAAGATAATTTCCTCCGAAGAATAAATGTATGTGAAGTAAATGATCTCATGCTTTGGCTTAATGAGCACAGAACTTTGAAATTATCTGGGTTAGATCATGCCTTTTTTTTTAAAAGAATAAAAAAATAGTGATATTTTTACTGTAAACGTAGCTACAGATCCCTAAAATTTAATTATATATAAAAAATCATAACCTGGGAAACCTATTTTAAACACTATCCGATATCTGAGAACCCAAGCCACTTAGTATACGACACCATTCCTTGTTCGTTTCCTTTAACCGCCGGCCAACTCAAGGCGGTTCAAAAGTCTTGGCCTGCCACACCCCTTTTAAGGCTGTGGATTTGAAAGTGTTTCGTTTCGCAGTGATCCGAACAAACTCGTATCCAACTGCAGTGGCGCGCTTTGCGTGGGGTTGGTCTAAGGTAAAAGCCTGCATTTAAGTCCGCTTGAGTTTGCCAATGTTGATTTAATTCGCCGAAGGTGGCGCAGGAGGCAGGGGAGGTGGGGTGGACAACGAATCAACTAGCCAGACGACTTTTCATTTTGGCCAAAAAACAAACAAGAAACCAATGCACATTGTCCGTTAGCCGGAGAGCAGAAACGGTTTATGACTCACGGCTCTTTGGGTTTTGGGGCACGCCTTTCGCTAGCATTTTGGGTTTTTGCATAATTAGTGGCGAGCGCCAACGTGTCGTATGAGTAATGCAATCGCCAGCAAGTTCGCTGCCTAAGTCTTTCGTTTGGAACTGTAAATCAATGGCAGCGAATGAGCGGAAAATCTAACGTTGAAAAGGTCTTAACTTTTTGGTTGAATGAACTCACCATTTTTGGCGCTTTCTTTGTCAGTTCTTCGGTGGGAGATTATAAATCAATCAACACACCTTTTGGCAAGCCCACACGCATTTTTCGGCTTAGTTCATGAACCCCCGAAAATCCGCCATTTGTCTTTACTCCTCTCACTTGCGCACATCGCTGAACACCAAAATAATACACAATTTATACAGACAATCATATTTTCCGTCTTTATTTTATTTTGTACGCGCCTCAAGGTCACCGCGAGCTGTTGTGCGGCTGTTATATAAACAAGTCAACTACACGATGGCTCAGAAAACTGGTATTCGAGCACCTCGAGCGCGGATTCGCCTTTTAATTATACAAATTTTACGCTTGCGTTGGCGTTCCTCAAACCTCTCCTGTCAGAGAGAACAGGGCATACAGCCAACAGAAGTTGAAAACATCCGAGAGGCCATTACTCACTAGGCACAAGGCGTTGCGTTCGACGCAGATGAAGACCATTACATTGGCCAACAATATTTTGATGGCCAACAAACCACAAATTAACCAATTAATAGGCGATGCATCACCGACAAAAGGGAAAGGTTCCCATACCCGAAGATGATGCAAGTGTCGGATCGGGATGGTTTCAAACCCCCGCCGCTCCATCAATCACTTTTCTAATTGCTTCTTTAGACGCCAACTCGCATACAATGGGAAGACGAACATAATTATGGGCCGAATGATCCATGGAAGTGCTAAAAGTTCCACGAGGAGAGGAA
This sequence comes from Drosophila mimetica, assembly GCA_037075245.1. Taxonomy (NCBI): domain Eukaryota; kingdom Metazoa; phylum Arthropoda; class Insecta; order Diptera; family Drosophilidae; genus Drosophila; species Drosophila mimetica. The sequence goes on along the minus strand of JBAMCH010000014.1, from coordinate 33,155,846 downwards.
CGATTGTTGGGCGAGCCAATTAGCAACAGATTCTGGCTTATAATGGCCGCACACAATGCGGGGAAAATGGGAATGGTAAGGGGTTTTCAAGACCCCCGATGACACATTGCTTATGCGCTGCACACGTCCAGGAATGGGCATTGAAAACCGGGAACCGGGAAAATGGTAGCTGGAAAAGCGGATGTCCGTGATGTGGCTACTCAAATAGCTCACCCCATCCCAGCCATATCAGTGTCCCCGCGTTGGAAAATGATGCAACTGGCTGCGAACTTGGCAGCCAATTTTGGGCACGGGCAACGGCAACCTTGGCAAACAGGTTCAGATCCCCCAGAAAGATGGGGACAGTTTCTGTTCGCAGATAAAGCCCATTTAATTTGCACAGGAAACCGATTGCAGTGCTTCTTCAACTTATTCCCCCGAGTACTGCACAAGTATTCCGCGAATTTCGAATTTCGAGCGAGGCGAATTGAAGCCGAACCGGTTTGGCTGATGGATTTTTGGCACATCCACAGCGTCTGGCGATTTATGAAGTCATCTTTTAAGGCTGTTTTGGCATCGCTTTTGTTTTTGCCAAACGGCACAAACTTTGATTTTCTGCCTGATTTTAACTGTTTCTCTCTGCGGGTTTCTGGTTTTTACCGAAAACTCGAAAACACTCACCTCTCTATCCAACTTCGCCCTTTTTGCGTAATCCAATTTGTTATGTGTCCGCTGTTTTGCGATTTTGCCTTGCTTTAAACTGGTTGTCCGGAACGATGATGATTTTTGAATATTTCAACGGAGTTTTGGTTTCACATTAGTTTAATGGTTTTTTTTGCGATACTTCCTTGGTGGTATTTTATTTTTGCGGGCTTCCTCTATAATTATTTCGTTTGGTGGCCAACACTCGTTTTACATGTCAACGCTGCGGGAATTGCACACTTAAGAGTTGGCCAAGAGCGGCTTAAAGAGTCGAAAAGAGCGGCTCCTTGGCCAATTGTTGTTGCTGCTGCAGCTATTACGCCGTCTGAACAACACACAAAAGACTGAGGCAACAAACTTTCCGACGCTTTTACACTTCCCCAGAAAACAACGCGAAATATTCAAAAGATTCACAAATCATTCAGCACGTATTTGCTGGCCCGGTTCAACCACCCGTCGAGCTTAATAGCCTCCCAAGGGCAACAACAATCAGAGAAAATCACGACAAAAATATATCACAAACACAAACTGGCAACAGCAACAGCCGCAACTGTTTCAAATCTCGAAAACCCAATCGAAAATCTTCTTCAACTATGGATAGCCGTTTCGAATCCGTTTGCACGATCCAATCAGAGAACCGGGTAAACGGAGTTCTGGCCGTAGAATCAGTAGGAAACTCACGCACGATTCGGGATCGAAACGAATCGGTATCGGTATCGGATCGTATGGGATCGAGGTTCGTGGAGCGCAGCGGATGTGTCTCGCACACCAACCTGGCCAAGACTGACTCGGCCCGAAGCCGAGACTCTCGCACTCCGACGAAAACGTCAAGACGGCAGCTCCACAACCGGTCTTGCCAAGATTCGGAGTGCCGTCGTTTTCGGAGCAATTGGCAAGTCGAGCTTCGCTCTTAAGACGAGCTCTTCTCTGTGGTTTTTTGTATAGTTAGTACAATGTGTCCCAGGTTTGCTGCTGTTTGCGGTCGTCTTGGTGTCGCTGCCAGTTTTTCACTGGTAACACGTCGTCCAGTTTGCTTCAGCTGCACTTGATGATCGGCGGGACTGGCGGCCACGCTCCGCTGGCTCCCTTTAATACACCTACGGGTACGGGTCCAGATTGTCTTTCTAATGAATGCGGCATAATTAGAGGGTCGGGCGGTGGTCATCCCATATCGCAGGTCCACACTTAGGAAAATGAAGGGGTAATTTAGAGGAATCAAAACAATTAGAAAGCAATATGAATTTATTAACTATTATATTGAATTTAGTAACTTAAAAACCTTAAATATAAAATAAAATACATACATTATAGAAAATTTCGTAAAAAAAAACCTTCTTGTTGAAATTCAGTTCTTATCTAGATGTCTTAAAAAACATTTTAATATAGTTTTATAGAGAACTTCTGAAAGGCTGAATTCGATGCTAAAATACTTTTAAATTTAGAGTACTACTGTAATTCCATTTGCAGTTGATAAGTCTTTAAATACTCTTATTCCAATTTAATAGAAAATTCGAAAACAGTTTTCCAGACTTCTTTTGAAAGACTTAAATCCAGGCCCAAAGAGTTTCCATTTTAATCTAAATATCTAGTTGTTTTCCTAGTGTCTTTAAAGCCCCTCCAGACCAGCGTCATGGCTTTTTTAACACAGCTGTGCTAGTGGTCTCGCCACTGGATGACGGGTTCTGCTCAAACTTGGCAACAGATCGCTGCAATTATGGCCAGTGTGTGGGTTGTCACCAGAACACCTTGGTGACGGCATATATAGCCACTGCTGAGGCTGATTGGTTGGATCAACGAGGCCTCTTGGCTGTGGGACAAATGTTTTACCTTCCTTTGTTTTACTCCGGTTGCACATAAATCTTGAACTTGCGTTTATATTCTGTGAACCCAGCACCCTTGCACCCTCGAAAATCCAGGTAAGACTACAGGTAGCTGTGACACCTTGAAGACCTCGAATTGTCGCTATATTCGGACGTCTTTCCCTTGAAGTCACGCGTGTCTGTTTGTACTTATAGTTATACCAATATTTATGATTATTATGCGTGTTCTTCCTTTTGACTTTTTGACCCTAAAGGGGGTACGGAATTATTCTTTTGATACGTGAGAGAATGCTCCCTAGAAAATACATAAGCATATTCCCTCAATTATCACATTTAAGAATATAAAGTATTTACCTTAAATAAAGCTGTCGAGATCTCGGAAATTTTAAAAGATAAACAATAAATATAAAAAATCTGAATATTTCTGTGAAAGTTACCCATAGATGTATTTATGTATTTATACTCCTGATAGTAAGTAGTAAAAAGTAAACGATGACCTTTTTCAGTTATACAAAGAAAACTAAAACAGAACTTTCCATTTAAAAAAGTCTTTAATAAATATTGACAGAAAACAAAACTGTTTTTTTTTTATCTTGTGAGCGTTTCAATAAATAGGTAAATATAGCTTTTCTATAAAACGCCTCGATCCAGTGGGTATCATTCAGTAATAAAAAAATGGTCAGTAAATACACTGTGCTTAGTGCTGTAATAAGCCTCATTTGTCTAGTGGATGCCCTTGAAGTAGTACCAACTATTGAGGATGGTAATCAACAAAGAAAATATTACATGATTTGTTAAGAACTTTCTTGAAATACTTTATAGGAATACCAGATCATCTGAATATTACAACAGCACCATTCGTAAAGATCGGCCATGGGTATTACTTTATTGAAACCAGGACGCTGATGAGCTGGTTTGAAGCATCGGAAGTTTGTCATCGGATGGGCGCTAAGCTAATATCATTTGAAACCATCCAAGAGTGGGATCTCGTCAATCAGTACCTGTTGAAGAACCGTATATATAACGTTTACTGGACTTCGGGTTCGGATCTGGCCCATCAAGGAAAGCATGATTGGTTCGCAACTGGTGAGCCATTGACTTTAGATATTTGGTGTCCGGGGGAACCAAATAATAACAATGGAAATGAGCATTGTGACGAGTTGGGATACCTTGGAAGTGCTTACAATTACAATGTCTTAAATGACAGACCCTGCGAATATCCTAGGCGGTTTATATGCGAAAGGTCCTATCCAAAGACAGCCTCCTTTAGCATCTGGTAATAATGAATATTACAAAAATATTAAAGAACATTGATAAAATTACATTACAAGATGTTTAAAAAAGATGAAAAACTGATTCAAGAGTTTTAGAACAAGCTAAAATTCCTGAAATTCTTATGAAATGGTGATTCATCATGCCAAAACCATATTTGTAGTTCAGTTGCATCACACAAATTCTAAAGACCATTAGCATAGTCAGCCCACGCCAATGAATATCTGTTGTGTGAATTATAACGCCCACTCTTGCGATACTTTATAGACTTCCTCAAGCCGCAAGAAAGTTCCAGAGGGGTTACTCCAGACAAAGCCAAGCAACAGTCGTCTGGGGGGACAATCGAACAAACCGAAAAACCACCCCGCAAAACAGCAACAGGACATGGACTTCCAGGGGGACCCGGCCAATTCCCAGAACTCCCAGGCTGGCGATTCCGGGGGACTAGGTAGCCAGGGGTTACTGTCACTGTTTGGCGTCCGGAAAATTTATTTACCTCAGGCGAATTTATCAAATCAACTTCTATATAGCCGTGTGTGGAGATCCCAGCAAATTAAATCTAAGAAAAATTCAATGTGTATAGTCTGTCCAGGTCTTTTATCAAATCCGAATCTTTGCTCCAAACTAGTCGCTATCCCCTTATTGCACCACCGTAATGGCCGAGCTTCTGTGCCGCGAAAAGGAACTCTTCAAGATTAACCAGGAGCTCAACCTGCTGACCCTCAGCTCCGCCGCCGAAGCCATGTATCCGGCCAAGGGATCACCCGGATCCACGGCGGTGGGGGTGGCGGTGCCGCGATATGCCACCTTCCAGAAGCACAAGGGTCCAAGTAGTCTGCTCCGGAAGAAGGGAGCTACCACGACGCCCACGAAGCCTCCACCTCCAGGCAGAGAGACAGCGCGAGGAGCAACCACATCGCCGCTGCCCGAGACGCATCTGCTGACCAAGTCCAAGGCGCCCGACTGGAAGAGCACCAAGTCCGCTGCCGTACCCACCTCCCCCACCAGCCGCACGGTGTCCAAGTTCAGCACCTTCACGCGGGATGTCAGCAGCAAGACGGCCACGTTTGTCAAGTACCGGAATCCCAACTTCAGCGAGAGTCCCTCGCTGGACGAACTGCTGCGCAATGACGCCGAGGAGGCGGCCCGGAAACAGGAAGTCGTTGAGGTGGAGGTCACCCAGAAGCGGGAGAGCACTACAGTTGTCAATGGCCAGATGAAGAAGCAGGTCACCAAGGACAACTTTATCAAGTGAGTGGGGGAAACCAAAGAAAATAATACAATTATTATATTAAGAACTTTCTTATGAAGTATATATTATAAACTCATTTAAAATCCGTAGATTCCTGAAGGCCAAAGTGGCCATCCTGGAGGAGGACCACGCCCACCATGCCGGCGAGCTGACCCGCCAGAAGGAGCAGCTTGAGCTGGCCCTGGAAGCCCAGCGCAAGTCGGAGAACCAGCGCGACCAGGCAATAAGTTCCAACAAGCATCTCTCCGAGCAGCTAATGCGCGCCGAGCGGCAGTGCGAGGATGCCAGTCGGCGGCAGAAGGAGCGCCAGCAGGACTTCACCACCCAGCAGCGGGAACTCGAGCAGCTGAGGCGGGATGCCAAGGTCTCGAGGCAGACGACCATGAACCTGGAGAACCGACTGTCCCGCGCCCAGGAAGATGCGGACGCGGCTCGGCTGGAGGTCAAGCAGTTGCGCGAGGAGCAGCGCGACCAGCTGGAGGTGCAGCGGAAGGAGCTGAAGCAGCGGGACAGCCGGATCCGGGCACTGAAGCGACAGCGGGGCGACCTGCTCAACGCCTACAAGAAACAGCTCTACATGATCGACAACCTGAAGCGCCAGACCAGCTGCCTGGAGCAGTCGGCGGCCATTGGGTTCGGCGAGAAGGAGTTCAACAAGGTGCTCGAGTGGAATGCCAAGACGTGAGCCCCTCCAGCCTAGACTAGGCATCTAGTTAAGCACAACACAGCAATGTAAATAAGTGGAATGTAATCACATTTTATGGTCTCACTCGTACAGTCAAATCCCCAAGCAATCTCGTTTCAATTAGCCGGGGGTAACTCGATTAGTGGGGCTGCGACTGCATCCTTCTGCTTGGTTGGCGGGTATAAAAGTTGGGGATTCGTCTTGGACTGGCACAGAAACATCCGGCATCTACCAGCGCTTAGACCAGCCTTTGCACACTGCCCACAACGCTCAACGAAAACTGCAAGATGGCTCTGCGACTCACGCTCACTCTGCTCCTGGTCACGATCCTGGTCACAGCCATTCTGCTGGGCTCCAGCGAGGCTGCCTACAGGAAGCCCCCATTCAACGGCAGCATCTTCGGCAAGCGCAACAGCCTGGGTAAGCACACAGTCCACATCCTGCTAAAGATCCGATAGACACATCCAAATCACACATCCCATCCAGACTATGACAGCGCCAAGATGAGCGCCGTTTGCGAGGTGGCCATGGAGGCGTGTCCCATGTGGTTTCCCCAGAACGACAGCAAATAGGACCACGCCCTGCAACTCCGCCTCCGCCTCCAAGAACTGATCTCGAGCCTACGACTAACGCACCAGCGACAGGCGGGCAGCCGGTGCTGCGCCTGCTCCTGCGACTGAATGGGGAAATGCCGGGGACATTAGAAAAGTCATGTATAAAATTTATAGTGTAAGCCGTGCATATAGGTACATAGAACTTATGCCATACATATACATATACAATACTCAATAAACTTACAGCACTGCTTCAAAAACGTTTGAAATAGCCAATATTCTAATAGATACCTGGCTGCGGGGACAGCACTCGCACTTGAGATACAATGGGATTAAAGTTAAAATACGGTTTCCTGCTCTCCTAGTGGGTCCTGGGGACTCGGCCTCGTCCCCTTTGCCTCAGTTCGTTGACATGCTTGCGCAGATTGGTTATGTATTCGGTCATGGAGGAGGTAAGGGCCTGAAAACGGTTAATCATCAGTCAAACTAGGAGTGAAGAGGATCAGCCAGCACTTACTGCATCCAGGACATAGCGGGGAATGTAGCCTTTTAGGTCTAGGCAGAGAACCCATTCCACAATGCAGCTATCCGACTTGCCAACGATTTCCCGAAAGGCAAACCCGCTGACAATGTTCTGACCCCTGAAATTTGCAGACACAAGTGTAAGTTTTAACTGCCATCCAATTCTATAGCTTTCGAACCCACCTTGTGTACTTGGACGAGGGCGGAACACCAGCATATTGCACACTTATCGCCGAGGTAACCCACACTTTGTCCTTGGTCTGGCCCACGCTGGGTGCATTTGGTTTTGTCATGTTCTCCGCCTCGCCATCGACCTTGTCGTTGGCATCCACGAACTCGTCCTGCTCCAGTGGCGGCGGCTCCTCCTCGAAGTTTAGAATGGGACCCAAGCTCTTGGCCCCCAAGCTGTTGCCCAGCGTATCGAAGGGAGGCGGGGCTTGTCCCTTGGACGAACTGGGAAATGTGGCCTTGCAGCTGGACACGCTGCTGGGCAGGAGGGGGGTGTTCGAGTCCCCATCCGAAATGGTACTAACACTGCCCTCGCAGGAGCGATTCAGGCTGCTGCCGCCGTCATCACTGCTCAGCTGAGCCGCCTCATCGTCATCGCAGATCTTGCCATTGTAGAAGAGACGACAGGAGCGCAGGTTCACGAAGTCTCGGCTTTTCACCATGCCACCTCCGCCGCCAACAGATACCTGATAGGTAATATCGGTGTAGGAGTTGATTTTCTGAAATATAAAGAAAATATTATCAGGTGTTCTTTATGATTCTATAAGGTGCCGACTCACTCGCACTATTTTGGACTCCAGAAGGGCGGGATTCCACTTGGGACAGTCTTCAATGCGATAGAATAGATCTTCCATCAGCGCCTTTGCGGGATACTTGATGCGGGCCGTCAACTTGTAAATCTTCCCAATCTTCTCCCGCTGGGTGCTGTGTATGGTGTCGCCCTTTTGGTTGACCTTCTCCACCTTCCAGTCACTGGACTCGATGATCTCATAGGCCTTTCGCAGGCAATCCAAGCCCATTTGGTTGTACTCCTCATCCTGAAATCCAAATGGATAAGAACAATTAGTGGAGCAGAGATAACTCTAAAAGCTACCGTTGCCATCTGAACAGACATTGGTCGATGGTGACACTATCATCCGCTCAGCATCTTATATGGTCGCCAGCCTACTTTCTTATTCCGGACAGACTTAAAAATGTGCATACATGAATGGCTTACCTCCTCCTCCTCCTCGTCGGAGTGATGAGCTGTGTCCAAGGGTGAATAGAAATCAGTAACACTTTGCGGAGGTCGTTCATGCTCTATCAAAATGGCCGGCTGATCCATGGGAGTGCGGTCATTCGACGTCATTGCTTAAATAAGAAATACAATTAAAAGGGAATCTGATATCGGCGCTTGTCTGGCTGAGCTTACTTCGGAAATAGTGTTGGGCATGACGTTCCTGGGGAATCACCCTACAATCCAGAAACCAGGCTTCTCCCCAAGCCAGTATGAACGAGGTTATTATAAGGATGACTTCGAATACTTGTTGCTTGGAGTCCAGCCACTATAGAAACAATATAGGGTTAGTTACAATTGGGATGGTAAGTTCTGTGATCTTACATCGAACACGAAAACCTTGGAAATCAGGAACAAGCAAGAGCCACTTGTAGAGAGCTGTAAATAGATAGAAGATCATGAGGCCATCTCTTTTTCAGGAGATTGTGAAACTCACCGCTATGATGGACCAATGATTGATGTACAATATGGCGTAGAAGAAGATGAGGACTACGAATCGGCAGATGGCGATGGCCACCACATCGAAGAGTGACTTATAGATGGTGTACTCCACGATCTGCTTGTGGAAGGCAGTGAATATATTGTCGCCGTTGATCTGCAAAGCAAAATGAATGAATGAATAACCTGATATCATGAATGGATGAGTCCCATTCGTGATTCATTGGATCAAATCATACCACAATGCAAATGAGCCACAGCAGGGAAACGAAGACCAGATCGAATGTGACGAACAGGCAGAAGAACCGTCGCACCACGGACATCCTGCCATCGGACATGTAGCCGGCTAGGAACTCCTCCGTAATCAGGTTGATGGAATGTGATCGCGCTGAAATCGTTTAAAGATCTTTATTGTGGGTATGGAGTTATGGATTTATCCGGTGATTTGTACTCACACATGTCATACTGCATGTTGTAGGCGCTGTTTCCCTGCCGAGCATTGGATAAAATGAGCTGGGCGGTACTACGGACATCGTTTGGATCCATTCGAGACATGGTTGGTTTGTTTTTCCCTTAGCTCATGTTATGAGTACTGAAAAACCAAGTTCAAATGTTATAATCTATAGGGAAAATCATGGGAGCCTCAACATACCTTTGCTTTCCAACGTAAATAGACTTTGCAATCCCAAAAACTAGGTTTCAAATCTGGAGCAGATGTTCCAGCTATAGATTGTGGACACTTATAGATTGCCGATACGCACAAGTGACTCGTCAGCTTCGTTTTCTTTGTTTTTTCTCAGCCATAAACAAATCGTATCATATCATATTGCAGGAACCCGCATAATTGAAAAAATATAACTCCCTGCTTCCAGCAATCCCTACTTGGCGATACAGACTAACCTCTAATACTACGAAAACCACAGCTGATCCCGGTTTAAATATTAGTAATAAAGTTATATTTGTCCTAGTTTTCTATTTTTTTATAACAAAAGGAACACCGAATGCAAAAACAGCTGTTTAGTGTGTCGCACTTGGAGAACATCAAAATACCAATTACCTAAAAAATACCAAAATTGTTTAGCGCGCTTTTCAAATATTTGAAACTCGCTTTATTTACAATCTCTGCTTAATTACTTAAGTGTATTGATATAATTTTAATGTCATCATAGGGCTTGTCCGTCTTGGGATTCGCCTTTGAGTTGCAGATGTTGAGAACCACTTCCATGCCGCGGTAGACGCGTCCAAACACCGTATGCTTGTTGTCGAGCCACGGCTAAAATTGAGTTTTATTAGAAGTTATATGAAGAAAAATTAAAGAATATATCCCTACCGTGGGCAGGACTGTTATAAAGAACTGGCTGCCATTCGTGTTCGGCCCCGCATTCGCCATGCTAACCGTATAGGGACGATCGTGCTTCAAGCTCGCCACGAATTCGTCCTTGAAATCGCTTCCCCAAATGGACTTTCCGCCCGTGCCCGTTCCCGTGGGATCGCCAGTTTGCACCATGAAGCCCTTGATGACGCGGTGAAAAATGTGACCATTATAATATCTATAAGGAAAGAGTGATTAAAATGTGTAGTTTAAATCTTTAAGCCAAAATCATACCCATTCTTCGCATGAACACAAAAGTTTTCAACGGTTTTCGGGACCTCCTTGAAGAACAACTTAATGTGGACATCACCTTTCGTGGTGTGCAGCACCACGTTCTCGTAAATACGTTGCACGACTAGAATAGATCAAACATTTTGTATTAAATTGGTCTTGAAAGATCACGTAAGGATAACCTTCGTCTTGAAATATTGATAGCGTGCAATAAGAAACGGGTTAGTGGTTAGTAAGGGATTACACCAATTGGAATGGTCATAGCCAAGTACCTGTGGCCTCGGGCACCGCGATAATGTCCTCCTTCGAAGGCTTCTCATTGAATATATCCCGATCGACATCCTGCAGATCCGAGGGCAATCTTCGGCTGAACAAGTAGAATCGGTTTTTCCTAATAAAAGTATATACACAACTTTATAAGAAACCCTAGGAACTTGAACATTTTAACTCACTTATAGGCAGTGCAAAAGGCTGTTGGATCGTTCAAAATATTCTGCAGTGCGGGGTTCTCACTGGCCTCCTGCTCCATTGTAATGGCCGCTTTTTGTCGCTTGATTCTACCCTGGAAAAGGGCCACCTGCAGGGGCCGGATGTTGTCCGTTTTCCCTAGAATAGTGACGCACCGATTCGTGACCACATTGATCACCTTGATGCCCAGCATCGTGGGGTAGAGCAAGAAGTTGCCAGTGCTATCAAACAGGATGTTGAGGGTGGTATTTTGGGCCGTCTTCTCCAGATCCCGCTCAGCTGCCATTCTGCAAAGGGTATAAAGTTAACATCCAACTAATGAAAACTAGCTATTCTACCTTCTGCCAAACTCCATGTTGGGCAGGGCGTGCTGCGTCTGTTGCATTTGGGTGTATGTGGAAAGAGCCTCATCGAATACCCGTATCAACTTGCCCGTGTTGAACTGAAAAACGCGAACCTTGCGGTCTGTGGAAATGGCGGCAAAACGCTTGCCGTCCGGCGTGGCCGCCAAACCCGTGACTTGGGTCTTTTGCTTGGCGAACTCAAAGAGGCCTGAAAGGTAAATGATTTCAGTTGACTATGAGATGAGCTAACTTTATCCGCGAAACGTACTCGTGTCCAGTTTGGAGTCAAAGCTGACCAGGCGCTGCGGGAAACTATAGTCGTGCTTGGAGTTCTGCCAGTACTCCAGAATGCCATTGCGATCCACAGATATGACTGTCTCCATGGCCACGTTCAAGCACATGGCCACCACTGGCGCGGAATGAAGTTTCTCCAGGGTGTGCAGGACCTCCCCACCTCCCTGGCCATCGTAGATGTGTATGCGGCTGCTCTCCGAGTCCGTACTGAAGGGGGATTCGTCTTTACTGTTTAGTCTGTACGGTTTAAATAGCTACTTACATGGCCAATCCCTGCACCGCATCACCTGGTCCATTGATCCACGCACTGCACTGCGGGGTGTATCCCAAGCGAATTATGTTGATCATGTCGAAGTTGACCACATCGAAGACCTTGGCAGTCTGATCCGTGGCCGCCGAGCAGAGCAAAGTGCCGCTTTCATTGGTGGTTAGGGATTTGATGGGCACTAGATGGCTGCGAAAGTGCTTGACAAACTCGATGCCCAGCTCGCCCTTCTTCCAGAACTTGATGTGTCCGTCCAGACTGGCGGTGACCACGAAATCCGTCTTGGTGGACACCAAATGGGTGATCACATCGCGGTGCATGTAGCTCCGCTCGTAGCTCTCGGCATTGGGCAGGTTCTCCAGGTAGATGTGCTCGTAGGGCAGCACTATTTGGCAGTTTATTAATACGTTATAATGGGTAAACGCAAAAAATGGATTTGTGTTTACCCTTCTTCTTCTTGGCCGGCACGGGGGCGCTCTGCTCGGAAGGCATGGGTCCTATCCAGGCGTCCTCCTCGGGCGCCTCCTCCGCCTGAGGTTCATCCTCTTCCTCCGGCGCCCTGCGCTTTAGATCGTCCTTAGTTTCTTCACTCATTTCGGGGATAAATTAAATTTTTTAAATATTATTATTGTTTTTGCTTGCTACTGGTTTGAGCGTATGCACACGTCGATAAGCACAGCGATAAGTTAATCGATATCGATTTTTGCCGCCAATCAGCTGTTTTTTTGCCAGCGTGTCGGCGCTTCCACGCGAATGGTTCGCGCAATTTTCGCATTCACACAAATTGCAAACACAACAAGGCACGGAGATTTAAACCAGTTAATTGTATATAAAAACGCAAGCCCAGCGATGCAGAACATAGCGGACGAGGAGGGCGCGACGCCCAGCCGCGCGGCGGGGGGCGTGGCCAAAGACGGGCCAGCGGACGGAGACGACGGCGGCGGAGGAAGCGGTGGCAAAGGAGGCAACAACAACAACGGCGGCATCATTGTTTTGAGAGCTGCGCTGGGAGAGAACGAGACGAGAGCGGTAATCAATAAATGGCGGGTTCGCGAGGGCCAATTCGTGTCGGCGGCCCAGATCCTGTTTCTCTACCAGCCGGTGGGCGAGGACGGAAAGCCAGGAAAGGCTGGAGACGCCACCTCCTCCGTCCAGAAGTACAAGTCGCAGCGCGCCGGAGTGGTGAAGAAGCGGCTCCGCAAGGACGGGGAGCTGGTCTCAAAGGGGTGAGTTTGTGGGCGGAGTGTGTGGGTGGTTTCGGGGCAGGGGGAATGCAATTATGCAGCCGTATACACACTAACCGAGCCTCTGCCCTTTAGGGATGCCATTCTGGAGTTGTCCGAGTGCATACACACCACGGTAATCAAGGACATGTGCGCGGACTGCGGAGCCGACTTGCGTCAGAACGAGAATGTGAGTACATATAGTCGTCGACCACCCACCGGTCCACCCGCCTACTGAATTAATAAACCGCCACTTCCAACAGGGACAAACATCGGAGGCCTCGGTGCCCATGGTGCACACCATGCCCGATCTTAAGGTCACCCAGAAGCTGGCCCAGAAGCTCGGACACGACGACACGCGCCGTCTGCTGGCCGACAGGAAACTCGTACTCCTGGTCGATCTCGACCAGACGGTGATCCACACCACCAACGACACGGTGCCGGAGAACATAAAGGGCATCTATCACTTCCAGCTGTACGGCCCACATTCCCCGTGGTATCACACGCGCCTGCGCCCCGGCACCGCCGAGTTCCTCGAGCGCATGTCGCAGCTCTACGAGCTGCACATCTGCACCTTTGGGGCGCGCAACTATGCGCACATGATTGCCCAGCTGCTCGATCCGGAGGGCAAGTTCTTCTCGCACCGCATTCTGTCCAGAGATGAGTGCTTCAATGCCACCAGCAAGACGGACAACTTGAAGTGGGTGCTATAAATCAGGAATGCCTTTATTATAATCCAATAATCACTATTGTAATTGCAGAGCTCTGTTCCCGAATGGAGATTCCATGGTGTGCATCATCGACGATCGCGAGGATGTGTGGAACATGGCCTCCAATTTGATTCAGGTCAAGCCCTATCACTTCTTTCAGCACACGGGCGACATTAATGCCCCGCCGGGTTTGTCCAAGCACGAGCTGGATGGCGAAGGCGTTGATTTCAAAGGTAGAGCACCAGCCCACTTATTACCAACCTTACCTAACACATAGTCCTATTTCCTGCAGAGATTACCGAGAAAAAGGAGGACAAAGACAAGGTGGAATCCAGCAGCGAAGTGAAACCAGATGACGCCGATAAGGGCGACAATACTGTCTCTAGCACAAGCAAAGATGATGAGGGGAACGAGGAATCGGTGGACGTGTCCGAACTGGAGACCGACTCCAAGGACCCCGAGGCTTCCAACTCCTCGACTGCAGCAGCAGCAGAGGCCCCCAAAGAGGCGAGGGACAAATTAAATGGCAAGACCACCGCCGAGGAGATCATGGTCATAGACGACAGTTCATCTGGCTCGCCAGATGCTGAAAAAGCGGCCAGCGATGGCGAAGACGTAGTTGTTATTGATGAAAATTCCAAGGAGAGCACAAAAGCCGAGGTGGAAGCCACTCCGGCAGAGAAGAACGAGGTGGTGGAGCCCACTTCATCCACTAGTTCACCGGAGGAGAAGAGCTCGACAAACGAGGAGGAGAACGTGGCCACCACGTCGAAGATCGCGCCCAGCATTCGCCCACCGCTCGACGGGCAGAAGCAGATAGAGATTGAGGACCCCGACGATTACCTCCTTTATCTAGAGGTCATACTGCGAAACATTCACAAGCGATTCTATGCCATCTACGACGAGACCACGGAGATACCAGATCTAAAGATCATCGTGCCGAAGATTCGGTGCGAAGTGCTGCGTGGCAAGAACCTGGTGTTCTCAGGCCTGGTGCCCACGCAGATGAAGCTGGAGCAATCGCGGGCGTACTTCATCGCCAAGAGTCTGGGCGCAAATGTGCAGCCGAATATAGGCAAGGAGATCACGCATCTGGTGGCGGTAAATGCGGGTACCTACAAGGTTAATGCCGCCAAGAAGGAGGCCGCCATCAAGGTGGTCAATGCGAATTGGTTGTGGACTTGCGCCGAACGCTGGGAGCATGTGGAGGAGAAGCTCTTCCCGTTGGACCGCAAGGTGCGCAACAAAGGCCGCCAGCCACCCGCCCATTGCCACAGCCCGGAGCACGTGGTCAACTACAGCGAACGCTCAGAGATCTCACCGTCGAGCAGCAAGCAGCAGGAGGAGCAGAGCGGCAACTTCCGCGAAACGCTCAATCCGCTGCTGGTCTTTACCAATGCGGACATCGAGTCGATGAACAAGGATTACGAGACATTCTTCGAATCGGACTCGTCCAGTGACGAGGGACCCGTGAACTTCGGTAGGTCTTTCGACTATTACACCTAAACCACGTGGCATCCTTGCTTACTATTAAAGTTTATCTGAACTTATCTTGTTAATTCCAGAAAATCCACCCATGGACAAGAAGTTGTTGAAGAGAAAGCGCGAGGATGATAATTCCAATAGGGCCCATGACTTCTTTACGCGAAGCGAGGACGTAATGATCGGAGCGCCGAACGTCATGGAGTTTGATAACAGCTCAAATGAAGAGGGCGATGACAATAATGAGAAGGAGGACGATGACGATGAGATGCCCAGCGCCAAGTTTCGACGAGGTAGGTCAATCACACATGAAGTATTTGTATATTTTGTAATTGGATCCCCAAATGTTTCAGGGGAGGATTTGCCTTCTGACCTGGAGATTGGCTCCGACTCGAACAGCGAGAAAGACCCGGAGGACGAGGACGACGGTACATGGAACATGATGGGCGCCGCGCTGGAGAGGGAGTTCCTCAACCTGGACGACTTGGACCTATAGAAATTCTGCAACATATTCCAACACCAGACACAGGGGCCCAGGTCCCCCACATTGGAGGCCTGCTGCCCGGCCACTCAAGACATTTTAGTTTCACTGCAGACCATTGGAGGAACGCAATGGGATGGGTTTCGGCGCTGGAGTGGAGCTTCCGGGTACATTTACGCTTAGGTCCGTACTGTATGTATTAGCTGTTAATATGTACTTTTAAAGTAGCCTGTAAGAGAGATCGATCGCACACCAGCGGGCCGCCTGGGGTCCTTGAGTCGCAGTGAATTTTTGAATCAAAAACTCTCATTCTGATCTAATGTAAATTGAAATCTATACTGTACATGTTTTAAAAATAAATTCCGTTTCAGCGGATCTAGTATCTAGTGTTTAATTTAAAATCGAATGTACACCACACACCAGTAGTAGTTGTTTATTGTTTGCGTTGTGTTTGTAATACAAATCCACATTAAACTTGAACAAATATACTAGTAATTCCCACAAGCAGAAGTTTTTACTCTCCGCTACGTTCTGTTGAGGGCCCGCTGCTCCTTGAAGCGGCTAACCCGCTTCTTCGGCGCATGCGAGTCGATGAATTTGCCCTGCGGCAGGGGCTCCGGTTCCGTGGGCTGGGGATCCTTCTCCACGAGATCGTGCATGACCTTCTGGTAGGCACTCATATCGCGCAGGTCGTCGTCCAGGGTGCGCTCCTTCTTCTTTTGCTTTCTTCCCTTCTTTTTCTTTGGCTGCTGGTTGACGATGTGGGGCTCCAGCTCCACAGCCGCCTTATTTCGCAGTATTGACTTGGTCACTGTTTCGGGGTCAGCTGAATCTCCCGCGGAAGCTGTTGGCTTGGAGAACTGCAAAGCAAGAATGTCAGCTCCATCCTGGAGAAATTGTTATAATCTTACCTGGCTTCTAGGATCTTCATAGGCTGAACCACGCGCAGCTTCGCTCATGATGGGCACTTTAACCTGCTCCTCGCCCTCGAAGCCATTTACATATATAGGAAACGAGTGGTTCAGCTGGGCCAGGTCCTTCTCATACATCTCATAGAAATCCCCTGGGCTTCCAGGTATGGCATCATCTTTATCACTTTTGGCGGAAGGCACAGCATCGGAATGTGTGAAACTAATGTGTAAAGTATTAATACGACCAGTGGACTCTTCCAAAATTCGATTGAGCAAATCAAAGTCCTGGACACTCTGGTTTTCCTTCACGAACTCAATATTTCTTTCAACTTTTTGCAGGATATCCGAGTTAGTTACTTTTTTACTCGATGTTGGCGGAGGAATCGCTGGGGACTTGACAGGATCATCCAGCTTTACCACGTCCCTGGAGTTCTTTTTGGCATTGGGCAGCATTTCGGCCACAGTTTCCTCCCTCCTAAACTCCAACTTTTCATCGGCAAGGGCAAAGGATATGCGTCGCTTCTTTGTGCTAGCTTCAGGTACGATTTCAGGTTCTTCAATGGGCTCCTCAGGCGGTTGGTTTTCATCGACCTCCTCCTCTCCGCTGGCCTCCAGCTCCTGCTCGAATATCATGTCCTGCAGGTCGTCCTCCAGCATGACCACCACGTTCATCAAGTGAATAAGCTCATCGCTGATGAAGTTCACCTTTTGTACCTTCCGCATCTTCGCCTTGAGCACCTGCAGCTGAGCTCTGAGGAAGGGCTCCCGTTCCTCTTTGGGCAGCAGGGACATCTGCTCCCTTATGGTCCGCACCTCTTCTTCCTGCTCACCATCATCATCATCCTCGTCTGGTACGGGTTCCTCTACTTCCACGGGCTCTTTAATGACTCCAATGCGTTTTTTGGCAGAAGGAGTTTCTGTTGCCCCTGACATTAGGCGACGCACTAGGTCATCCGTGCTTTTTAGGCTTTCTTCGGCTTCGGAGCTGAGCTCTGCGGCTTCGTTCTGCTCCTCAGTCTCCAGCTTCTTCCACAGCTCCGACTCCTCTTCCTGGCTTAAGGACTTGGTTACATTTTCGTTGCTTGACTCCTGAGGTGCTTGATCCCCACTTATAAGCTCTTGGAGCTGCTCTTCGTTGATATTATCGGGATCCAGACCGAGTTCCTCCATCATCTCACGCTCTTCCAGCTTCCTCAGCACCTCGTCAGCGCCTCCTGGAGGTTCTGCCTGCCGTTTGATGCGCTCATTTTGCTTCTGCTGACGCACTCGCTCTCTGTGCTCCGTCATCCACTGGTTGTGCGCCGCCTCGTTGAAATCCTCCACGATCTCCACCTGATCCCCACTGGGCACCGCCCCCTCCGCCAGTGGAGTACTGAGCTTGTTTCTGTGGGGGCAAGGGTAAACATTACTCTTCCGCGATCTGTGCAACCCGATCCACTTACTGCCAGAGATCGGACTCGACTTCCAGCTTCTTTAGCTGCTCCTCGGCCAATTTCAGGCGGTGCCGGCAGATCTCCTTGGCCTTGTGGGCGGAGCAGGCGGAGAAGTAGCCCTCGTAGTGACCCACCAGCAGCTCGTTGGTGTGGATCAGCTCGCCGGGCATCAGAGCCTTTCGTCCGATGGGCACCATAACCTCCACGCTGAGCTTCTGGGCAAACAGGTCCAGGTTCCGGATGGTGGCCTCATTGTCGCTCTTGAAGGCCTGCCAGCGCTCCGTTTCGCCGGCGTTCTTATCGAGGGCCTATTGTACAGGGTAATCACTTAGTATCTCCACTTAAATACAGTAATAATTAGGAAAACCTGTAGGAGGGCATCTTCGCGCCGGTCCATTTTTTGTTGTTGCCTTTTAGTATGACCGTTTCTTGAACTTAACGTTTCCCTTCAATTTTGAGTCAAAGCTCGAAGCGCCAAGTTTTGAATTTGGTTACAGTGTGCCTTAAATAAGAGCGACAATAAAATATATAACTTTTTTAAGGTAATATGCTAAATTGAATTTATTAAATCCCATTTTTAGCAATCTCTTATTGGCTTAAAGTTTAATTTATAAAAAAAAATTGTTAGTTAAATAAATCTGTCTGTAAATACTTTTAAAAATAAACAATTTAACATCAAATCTGACCTCAAATTAGGCGTAGATTGAAAACATTTATAATTTTTTTAACAAATTTTACTTGGAAATCAACAAGTTGACAAGGTTAAAAAAACTATTTTTCAATACTAACAATACAATATGATTCGATTATATTTTTTATTCATCACCTATATATCTTCAAAGTCCTGTGATTTCAAAAAAAACATAACAGGTTGTCAATCCATATATGTATTGAATAATCTTTGCCACAAGTACCAAAGTTGCTTCTACAGTTTGGAAAACAATGTAGATAAGAGCACAAGCGTTCCATATGTGAGGTAATAAATCTGCAACCCCAACAGCCAATTTCCATTTGGTGATAACCAATCTCCGACCACCATATGTTGCCATTCGATAAGGGGGCTTCCCGCTTTTCAAGAGCACTTTCAACATTTACAAGTAATTACGAAATGGCAATGTGGTTGATTTGAACTTTATTAGGCTGCGGGCATTTGCTAAAGACAAGCTCACTCGTAAATATTAAAAACGCATCCCAGATTAACAGGTTGCTCACTACGCCGCTGCCTGGACTAAGTCACATCGAACAGATTGCTTCGTGGGGGGATCGCGTTTTTAAGGTGTTATAGTTCGGCTAGTTCACATTCATGACCTGGGGACATGGGCTTCCGGCTGATTGAAAATCGGTATATACATAGAAAATATACAGGGGATAAAGCTTTTGTTGTCCTACGATCCGAGCGCCTCAGTTGCGGTGCGTACTGGAAGCCGAGCTTCCGAGTACGGGAAAGTTCTTGGTTAGCTCGTGCGCCTGCTGGTGGCCCTGCAGGTCGGCGGTGACGAGGATCTGTTTGCAGACCTTGCAAACCTCCAGTGTGGGCACGGATTTGCGCAGGGCGGGCGAAAGGCTATTCAAGTGTTGTTTGTGCACTAGATAAAGTTCCTGGAAGATGACCAAATATAGGGTTAAATCTGTAATGAACAAGAATCTCAAGTCTCTTGCCTGTTGCTTGCTTATATCTGGCAGCATGGCCAGCAGCTCCGGAAACAGACTGTTGAAGGAACTCAGCATGGCGCACTGGCAGTGCTCGTAATACGCTTGGCCGGAACAGGATCCGTCACGGAACTTGGACGACAGCATGCGAAATTCGTTTAATGCCTCTGGGGTCTTGAGAAGGTCCATGACCTGGTCCACCAATTTCTAGGAAGCAAATAATGGTTTAGAAAATAAAACGATTTACTATGGCGAAGGCTAATCCCTTACCTGATTCCTGGATCCCGTATCTGGTGGATCGGTGTACGTGTAGGGGCTAGGCACAATGTTATAGGACTCGCCCAGCGAACTGGTGAACGTGAGATTGTTGGGCAGCTTGGCCACCGAGTTGACCGTCACATTGGACACGAAACCGGGTGGTGGTTTGAGCGGTCCGCCAGATCCTAAGCCAGGAGGACTACGTATTGGCGTGGGTGGAGCACCATTCGCCTTTGGTTCGTTGTTATTGTTTTTCTCCTTCTGCTTGCTCGCCTTGGGCTGATTGGGCTGATTCTCCTGATTGTTCTTCTTATCCTTCGGTTTCTTATCTTTTTTGTTCGCCTGCTGCTCCTGGACATTGTTGTTAGTAGCCTTGGGAGCTGGTCTAGCTGTCGGTGTGGGCAAAACCGGTGCTGGTGCCACCTTCGCCTTGCGGTTCTCCAGCTCCCGCAGCTTCTTCTCGGAAGTTGGCTTGGACCAGTTCAAGGAGGCAGATCCATTGCCTGGCTTCGCAGCATTAGGTCTGCTGGAACTACTGGCACTGGCACTTGGACCCAGGCTGGGAAATTCCGAAGCAGTCAGCTTGGGGGCACTCTTCTTTAAAGCCTCCTGACGCGCCTTGGCCTCGTCCTCCTCCTTTTGCACCATTTGCAGCTTGTGGAAGGTACTCGGATTGGCCACCGACACGTAATCATCGGCCAGCGACCGGTGCTTGGCGGAAATATTCGTCATGGGCACTGCAGAGCCGCTGGGCAGCATGTCCTCCTCCAGGTTGCGGAGGTTTTTCTTGTTGCCCTTGCCCGGCAAAGCGGGGAAGTCAAGCTGCGGTGCGTTGCCTTTCTTGGGCACCGCGGCTGCTGCCGGGCGATTGGACACATGCAGAAGCATTCCATTGCTGGCTGGTCCACTGCGGCCGGCAGAAGCTGCAGCACTTGTGGGTTTCTTGAAGACCGCTGCCACGGGATGCTGGGACTGGGCAGCTCTGGCGGCCAAGCTGCTTCCAGTGGGGCCGCCAGCAAGGCCACCTCCATTTCCCCCTCCCAGAGCCGGGAAGTTCTCTTTGGTCCGAGCGAGACCCGAGGTGCCGCTGAGATTGCGCATCGAGGGCGGCGGTGGTCGAACCAAGGACACGCTGGGCGCCGTGGAAGCGCCTCTCAAAGTGGGAAACTGCTCCTCGTTGCCAGCATCGATGCTCACATGGCGCTGGCTACTCGACGGCAAGTCGTCCAGGTAGTCGTTGTGCTCGTCGTTTCTGGCTCGCATATTGGCTATGCCCTGCTCCGTCTGTCCACTGCGGCCTCGTGGTCCCAAGGTAATCTCCAGCTGCAGGGTGCGCGTCTGCTTGGCCTGCTGCTTGTTGAGCGACTTGCCGTGCACATTGGCCACGTGCGCCTTGTACTCGATCTCGTTGCGGAAGGCGCCGACGAACTGCTCGGTGGCGCACTTGCCCTCCTCGCAGAGGAAGTGCTCCTGCCGGAAATGATCGGCGAGATCCGCATAATCATTGTAGAACTCGTTGCAGCCGTCGGCGTCGCAGAAGTGACAGAAGTAGTGCTCGCGCCGCAAATGTCGAAAGAGCTCGTCCCTGTCCAAATAGCGCTTCTTGCAGTACTCGCACAGCGGATGGCCGCGATGCGAGCGATTGTCCGGGTCGCCCTTGGTGTTGTGCAGCTGCAGCTCCGCCTGCGTGTAGCACCGGCGCTCGAAGGTGAAGATCTTGAGCGTTTCCACGCAGAGGTCACAGTACAGCAGGCTGTGCTCGCTGCGCACGTGGTTGCGAAGGCCCTGGAAGGTGCGGTACGGAGGAGCATCGCATCTGGGAAGTGAGGAAGAGTTAAAAGGGGAATCCCTCGGCACCCCAGGCACACTCACTTGGGACAGGGATGGTCGAGCAGCTTGAAGAACTGCTGCTGGATCTCGGCGCTGCAGAAACCAATGCGGTACTTCTTGCTGTAGAAATCGAACCGGTTGTTGGCCTCCAGCTCGCGGTAGGGCAGCTTCTCCAGAGTGAAGAGCACCTGTTGGGGGAATACTTTAGCAACTGCATCTTTCTAGAAATAAGGAGGATCCTTACCTTGGACAGGACATGCCGGCAGATGGGGCACTCGTTCTGCTGGCAGAGCACCCTCATGCGCGTGGAGCACTCGTAGCAGACGGGGTGATCGCAGTCCCCGATGGAGTAGATGTCCACGTTCTTGAAGCACACCACGCAGGCATTGTCGTCGATGCCCACCGTCTGGTTGTCCGGGGTCTCCTGCTTGGCCGCAGGAGTCTCCGTGGCCGCGGAGTTGGGCACTCCGGATCTGGGACGGCGGTGGTAGGACGGCCTGGCCGCCGATCTCAGCTTCCCGTTCTGCATTTCTCTAGAGGCTTCGCTGCGAGTTCGGGGGGAGAGGGGGCGGAATTACTTGTTGCCAAGGGCACTTGGAAATCGGAGCGCAGAGGCTGCTCTCTGGTGACTCGGCTGGGGGTCTCGGATCCCGGAGCTTCTTCGCCTGTGTTGGCTCACTTGGTCAGCGGAGTTGGTCGAGTAAATGAAAAACGCAGGCCAACACGAGGAAAACGCACACGACGAACGAAAAAAAAAAACTCTGAATTGGGAAAGTGGATTGCCGTTTATCGATAGCACCAGCTCGATAACGATAAGGCTATGTAAACTTTACATATTTGGGGTTTTCCCCCAGCTGTTGAACTTCGATCAGGTGATCGAAAAAAGCTACAAAAGCTTACACAAATTCAAAATTGAGAAATTTCAGCAATTTAACAATATTTACTTAGTAATACTTACTAAATTATGCTGCAATTTCTTAAAGGAAAATAATAACGATTAAGTTGCAAGAACTTAGCACCAAAAACCTCTTTAAAATTAAACAAAACATTAAAAGGGACTTTTTTTAAATCCAATTGTTTGTTAATTTATAAATATAAATAGGAATATACGAATTCAAGTCATGCTTTTTGAAGAGTACCCTTATTATCGGAGTACCCCTGTTATCGATAGCAGTTCGATAATCTATCGATAGACGCGCACCAGGGCTGCTGTAAAACATGTTGGCAGAAATTACAAGGAGTTCATTTTTCGCTTCACGTGCGGTTGCTCGCTTGTCCGGTTTAATTCCAGCGTCATCAGCGTCTTTGGCCAGCAATTTCAGACTCATTCAGACGGAGCGGAAGCGCACGAAACCAGTCGAGATGGCCCTGTACGAAACCGTCGAGAAGGGCGCCAAGAATTCGCCCAGCTACAGCCTGTATTTCAGTGAGTAATTGACCCGGCATAACCCTTTTGGCACCGCCAATGTGCATTTGCAAGTCTCCCGACTAGTTACACAAACTAGTGCAGCTTGGGCTGATCGCAGCCGGGCTGATTATGCAACAAGTCAAACCGGACTCTGGCTGCTCAACTAGTCATAGTGCCTTTATCTCGCTCGGCACTATCAGCCGATCCGGCGGAACTGGCGAAAACACCTAGAGTTTCGGCCCCTTTGGCCTTATCTTTCGGCTCTATTATACCATCCATATAGCAGATATCGAATTGGGTGGTCAAATTTCAGTTGATTGGCCATCCCAAACTGGTGACCTTTGTCTAGACGACAGACAGTCGAGCGCTATCAATCAAATCGCGTGCCCCGGTGTCATCTGAATATCAACTGGACACTAATTTCTGGCCATTCTCCACAGAAAACAAGTGCGGCAATGTCATCTCGCCGATGCACGACATTCCACTGTACGCCAACGAGGAGAAGACCGTCTACAACATGGTCGTGGAGGTGCCACGTTGGACCAACGCCAAGATGGAGGTCAGTCTGTCTAGCCCTATGATATACGGCCAACCTTAATCCAACGATTGCATGTCCAAACCTTCAGATTAGCTTGAAGACCCCGCTGAACCCCATCAAGCAGGACATCAAGAAGGGCAAGCTGCGCTTCGTGGCCAACTGCTTCCCGCACAAGGGCTACATCTGGAACTACGGAGCCCTGCCCCAGACCTGGGAGAACCCCGACCACATTGAGCCCTCCACCGGCTGCAAGGGCGACAACGACCCCATCGATGTCATCGAGATTGGCTACCGTGTGGCCAAGCGGGGCGATGTGCTGAAGGTCAAGGTGCTGGGCACCATTGCCCTGATTGACGAGGGCGAGACCGACTGGAAGGTGATCGCCATCGACGTCAACGATCCGCTGGCCTCCAAGGTCAACGATATCGCCGATGTGGACCAGTACTTCCCGGGTCTGCTGCGCGCCACCGTCGAGTGGTTCAAGGTAATAGCCTATTGCCCTTGAAGAGATCCTTCCTAACGCTTTCTTACCCACAGATCTACAAGATCCCCGATGGCAAGCCGGAGAACCAGTTCGCCTTCAACGGCGATGCCAAGAATGCGGACTTTGCCACCACCATCATTGCCGAGACCCACAAGTTCTGGCAGAATCTGGTGCACCAGAGCGGCGCTTCTAGCTCCATCTCCACGTGGGTTCAATATACTGCCAGTTCCTTATGAAATGCGTAACTTGCTATGCCCCATTACAGCACCAACATCACCAACCGCAACTCGGAGCACTTTATTCCCAAGGAGGAGGCCGAGAAGCTGCTGTCCGACGCCCCCGAGGGCGGACAGGTGGAGGAGGTGTCCGACACAGGTAAGGTTTACTATGTTAGATCGAGCTTATAGCTGCTTCACCCGATCCCAAGCAAAAACACGCTTCTGCAACACCCGCTTTAACCAGTATCTTGCAAACAAATTGGTTACACAAACCCAACCTGCATGCTTACTAATAGCTACTTAAATGTGTCCAGTTACCAAACCAAAAATCAAACTACCCCTCGCTGTAAATACTCCTGAAAACCACAACACATGTAATCTGGCTGTTTTGTTCATATGTTTTTATACCTACTTAGTGTGATTTGGAAATAAACCCTTGACAACCATGACCTTTGTTATTGCAGTCGACACTTGGCATTTCATTCATCTCAAGTGAGATCGCCTCCTGGGCTGATGATTCCTCCACAAGATCCACGATCTTATCGTAGTCTAATCGAATCGGAAATGCGCTTGCACTTGTGAATTATTGATATTGGAATATATAGTACGTTGAATAAAGTTTTGCACCGCAATCAAATTCGCTGCCGACTCCTCTTGAAATATACAATCTTTATTTATATTTTACGACTAGATCCAAACAAGTTTAAATTAATTAATAGTTATGTAATTGTAGGGCATAGCAATAGTACATTGAATCGAATCGAATTATGCCGTGTTGTGGGGGTTTCTCGGTCTCGGATGTGCGTGTATTTTCGGTTCTATATGTGGGGGATGTGTGGAACGTAAATTTGATTGCCGTAACAAGGTAACTTAAGCTTACGAAATAAAAGAAATGTACAAAATAGTTAGGCGTTATAAATATGTATGTATAGAAATCTTTAAAAGAAGACAAAAATAATTTATTTACATCAGACATTTTGATTCTTGTTCGTTCGTTCGTTTTTCTTTCATGTTGGCTTTCTTTTATAAAAGAAGTAAGCATAATTCTCGTAATTTTACTAAAACTAAAAGCTCCACGAGACTGTTCAACGGATCGATGTGCACGACATGGGAATATAGAAATAAATATAAACCAATTTATTCGTTTTTCGATATCGGTGCGGATAAGTAACGTGTAATAGTTTAGTAATTGTTTTCGTCATCATTTTTTTTTCAACATTTTCGATCTGCTTTCTCTTGTTATTTAATTTAGTTATTTCTCTAAGTGGTACACATTCCTCGGGTCGATCGTTGCCTGGTTTCCATTGTTTCGTGCCGTGTTCTGCCACAGTAGTTATCAATAATAATAGTTTTAGTTAATAGTTTATAGAATTAAGTAGCTGCTCGTGCCAGTGACGGTGCCAGAGGATCCCAGATAGTCGCGGATTTACTTGCGTCCCAGGGTATCGCGCCATTCGTTGTACTTGTCCATCTCCTCGTGCAGCTGAAGAGCCTCTATGCAGGCGTTAAAGAAGGGCGATCCGAAGCATTCTTGCCTGTTTTGGAATAAATCAAAGGGGGATTAGTAATCCAGACTATAACATACATTTTTATTTAGAGCTCAGCCAGAAACTGGAGTCAAAATCTCAAAAACCAGCATAAAGCATTTGGATTTGCCAAAAATGAAGCAAATCTTTGTTTGGAAATCAAAATATTGCAATAATATATGATTTTACCAAAAGTAGCTTCAAAAAGTTTTAGAAAAAATGTCAAAAATACTTTATATACACAAAACATATTTCTTAAATATTGGCTGGTCCCAAAAATTGTGAGCCAACAGGTCAAAAAATGTTATAATAATTTCAATAAAATTTTTAAAAGGTAAAAATATAAATATCTGTTCAAAAATGTAACAGATTTAGGATAAAATTAAATAAATAAATTTTTTAAGCATGTTGGCTTAAAAAATGTTAAGCCAAAAAGTCAAAAAAAAACCAAAATAATTTTATAAAATCCTAAGCATTATCTAGTTTGTTTGCTAGATCAAAAATCAAATGGTAATCAAAAAATAATACAAAATAAAAACGTACCAAAACAAAAACGGTAAGCAGGCGTTTTTAGTCGCGCCAGAAACGCGCGCAAGTCGCCAGCTGCTGACATTCCGTCTCTTTCTTCTCCGCTATAGCGGTCTCTTTCGCTGGCGGCCGTCTGTCTCTGTCGCCGCCTCTGTAGCGATCCCTTTTTCGGTTCTCTGGATCTCTGGCCGTTTTGCGCCTCGCACTCGCATTCTAATTCTCATTTATCACAATTTTGATGCTTTCAAATAGCCAGCGAATGATTATGTTTATTATTTTACATGGGTTTTATAATCGTTTTGGCCGCATTTGTAATGCCGTCCTTTTCGCGTGTTTTTACCAGGGATTTTTGTTTGTGTCTTGCACAAATTGCGTTCTTGCGTATTATGTTTTAGCATTTAGTATGTGTGTAGTGTACTCTCGTATTCGGATAAACGTTAGGCTTTAGCTTTTAATATGTATATTTGTGGGCATATATTTGCTCTTTTCGCCAACAGATTTATGCTAATTAGGGGTTTAATCTTTACAAAATAGCACAAAATTGTAAGGGTAATACATTTGCAAAATACTTTCGGTCTCGTGTGCGGTGTGTGTGTGTGTGTTTTGTGTCTCTATGATGGGTTTACTATATCTTTCATATCTGTTTGCCCTCGCGGAATTCGTGTAAAATGTAAATTTAAATGCTGATTTACAATAGAATACAAATACAAAAATAAGAGTAATCATTTTACATTACATAGATTAAAAACAATGGATTTCGTTTTGTTTATTTTATATACATAACGCATAACGCAATAATAATAAAACAAGCTAAGAATACTTAAAAGTAAATACTTCGGCTTCTATGTATGTAAATATATTTTTGGGGAGTTGTGAGATCTGCGAATCCTCATCGTCTCTATATCATCATCATCGCTCATCTCTCGCTCGCCCAGATTATGTTACACTTAGAACAAACGCATAACGTTCTCAATAAATTAATAAAAATAATTCGTTTTTAAAAAAACACATACACTAAAAACTGTTAGGCATACAGTAATAAATAAGTACGAATTAAATTTGGGCGTTTTAATATTTTAGATTTCTTTGTTCTGGCTCTGCATTTGTGGTTGTAGTGGGAGTGGATTTTTCCCTTCCACTTGTTTTTTGCAGTGATTTTCATCAGTGTGTGCGGGTGAGTTCGGGTGTGTGTGTGTGTGTGTGTGCATGGGGGGCGGGACTTAGAGTTATGTTTCCGGTCCCATATTGAAGGATATGGGCGAGCCATTCACTACCCTCAGATAGTGCTGTAAGTCCGTGATTTCTTGATCGGGTATTAACAGCACTTTCAGGCATGAGCCAAACCATTTTGAATCAAAGCAGTCTTTCCTAAAATAAAAAACGACAAATGAAAATCAAACACAAACACAACACAATACAACAAATTAGTAAAAAAAAATAGGAAATCAAGAAAATGAAGTCGAAAGCGGAAACGAAAGTAAGAAAGGGGAAATAAAGTGGCAGAAAGTAAGGTGTCTAGTGGTAAACGGGCTTGTGAAGCGGATAGGGCGATCCATTGATCACTTTCAGATAGTGCTCGAGCTGCGATTTCTCCTTATCGTCGATCAGCAGCACCTTCAGGCAGTTCCCGAAGGTCTCATGGACGAAACAATTGGCCCTGCATCAAATAGACAGAAATTCAGATATAGAGGGACGCACAGAGAAAAGTAAGGCCAAAGATTCCAAATCCTAAAGGATATTATAGTAAAAGATCAAATATCAAACGTTTCGAAATCTATTCGATATGTGTCTAAAAGTATGCTATGATTAAGTAAATAATTTCAAATTACCTAGAAATGTTAAGGATTTTTTTAATACTTCCGAATTTAATAGATATATTTGTGTAATAATTTTGTATAATAAAAGTTTAGGAATAATACCTACTATTTTTAATAAGAAACAAAATAGATTATTTCAGGAAACAATATTTCATCAACATAATCATAATTCAAAGAATGATATAAACAAGAAAAATAGAATATGTTAGCAGTCTCTTTTCTCTGTGCGAGAAAGTCAAGGAGAAAGTAGCGGTTTGGGCGAGGAAAAAGCCCATAAAGTTTAGAAATAAACGAAGGTTCCCCGAGATCATTTCCCTACATTTTTTGTGTCAGGGTTTCTGCTCAAGCACTTAAGATCATAATTCGACCAGAATTCCGTGTGACCTTGTCGCGAGCGCTGAAAGGGTTAGTTACTTATAGGCCGAGGCCGAGGCCGTAGAGCCCCCGAAAAGAAACTTACTTGCATAATCGGTGTATACTCGTCTCGCGGAACAACTGATAGCAGTCCTCGCAGATGCGGTCCAGTCGGAAGAACATGGTCTTGTTGAAGATGCCCTTGCACTCCAGATCGAAGAAGTTGCTGCGCTTCGACAGATTGTGGTTGTGTGGCAAGGCGGCGAAGATTGGTATCAAGACGAGAAACAGCACCACCGAGATCTTTATGTTGCGGGAACACATCTGCGAAAACACGAGTGGGAAACCGGAAATGCGTGTTAAGAATAGCTGGCTATTTATAGGTTCGATCAATTAGCCGGTCTGGGTTCTCCCATCCCTTCTGGCTCCTTTTCTGGGTAAGCAGATATGGGCCAAGTCGAGCCCAGATCGGTTCGTGATCGTGGTCGTGGTCGTGGGGAACTTGCCGCCAAAGGACAGGGGCAAGGGCAGGTTAACCAGGTGGCAATCAAGCTGCTGCTGCTGCCGCCGCCGCTGCCCCATCGTGGCGAACCCTATAAATAGACCTCTCGTCTGTGGCAGCCGTCTGCCGATCCGAACCGACTGGCTAAAAATAGGGCCCCCATCCCGGCCCATTCGATCCTCAGCCAAAGGTGCAATTGCATTGCAGTCGCTGTCGCTCGCAGACGATCTTATCGCAGGAGAGCTCTATAAATAGCACCGGCGATTTCAATGTTTATTGCATTATTGCCATCTGTCGGCGGGGTCTTAATTTATGATGTAAGTTTGCCGCTTTGGCGACCCAAAGGAGAGCCAATTTACAGACAGACGGACGGGCCCCCCAAAAAAAAGCACAGATATCTGTGTACTTTGCATATTTTATCAATTTGCGCGCTCGCCCGAGAATTACAGCGCTGACATATATACATATATGTAGCGCGCATTCCAAACTATTGAATAATTTGATTAAAAGTGCTAATTTTTCCATTGCGCATTGTGCCAATTGTTTGTTTGCACATGACATGTGTGAAATTCTTTCGACCCCCGCTGCGAAATTTAAAAGTGCTCAATGAAAACCAAAGCAGACACATCGACGTCGAACATTCTGAGAGCAAAAGTATCAACAACATGAAAGCGAATTTGAAAGGCATTTCTGCGCTCTTGTGCCGATAATGATCTCTATGCATATATATTGCTTTAACGAGTCTTTTTGGCTGTCGAATCTGACGATCTGCGCGCTCTAAGATCTTTGGCAAATTGATTTTTTATTGCCTTGCTGATGTCTTCAATTAAGTTGGGCGCATTTTGGCGCTGATTTATGGCCGCTGGCTGGGAAAATATCGAAATGGGGAATGGAGCATTGGGGAATTCTGGGAAAGTTCATCAGTCGCTTGCCGATGGCCTAGCCGAAATATGTACATGTTTATACCAATAAATTGGTTGGCTTTGAAGGGGAATTTCCACCCCTAAAAGTATGCTTTTATTCGATTCAATTTGAATTCATTGAAGAGTGAAACATCAAAGGCTTAGCAAGAAGAAAAGTCAATAGAGAATAAGTTAAAGGATTTTGTTAATTTTCAAATATAATATAATGACACAACTCCATCTCTCGTCATCGCTAATTTCCCAAAATACTATCGTCAGCTCATAAGAATTATTAATATTTTTTGGTGTTTGAATGACTATAGTTTAACTATTTTCTAATGACAAAACAAATTCTGTCAATAACAACATTTTTTTTTTCTATAAAATTAAAAAGTGATATAGTGGTTTCGTCATGTTTAAAAAACATATTTCCATCAGTCGTCATTGTTAATGACACCCCTTACAATTGAATATTCAAATTAAAATGATTAAGCCAATGACAAAACTATTTTTTCGTCATAGTTAATAGCCCCAGTATATTAATTTAATTTTTATATATAAATATTTCACTGTTTCGTCATTAAAGGAACTCCACCAGTCGTCATACTTAATACCCCTAACCTAATCTATAATTTGTATTGTATTTTGTGTGTCTAAGGCTGAATTTATTTTTAAAATGATTTTTAAGCTATTATTAATAATGACAAATAATATTCTTAAACAAAATTATTTCTAAATTTATAAAAATTAAGAAAGAGGAAACACAATAGTGTCATCACTTAGTCAATTTGTTTTTATGATTTCCCAATGAATTTTTTGTATCATTTGTATCATTTGAATTTGTATTGTAAAAACTATCTATGAATTCTCCTCAATGCTAAAAGATCTAATAACATCTCAAAGTAACCATACAAAACTGTTTGATTTTAACTGCACATACTTTAAACTATTTCATTTGTAAACTTACTTGAAAGTTACAATTACAAATGATAAAGACAAGCTCTCTGCCATTCATATTACCCACTAAATGGGTTTTATTTACGCAAATAGTATTATTGGTAGCTGGATTTCCCACACGTGTGTGGGCGACACTTCATCACCGCAGCGAAAAGTGCAAGTTGCGGCCGAAAGGGGAACCCAAGCCATATAAAATATATAGTATATAGTATATAGTATTCGTTTCGTCAGAGATCTCCCGACGACGACGCCAAGTCCCAGTGCAAAGTGCAACAGCTTGCGCACGAGAGTTCGAAGCGATTTCCCCCGATGGATTCGGACTCGTACTCAGATTCGAATTCGGAATCGGCTTTTCAAGCCAAGCATCTGGTGATAATTGGCTTCGAGTTGCACGATTTATGGCATCATCGCTGCTGCAGGCGGCTATTTATATTTTTAACGCTCTTTTGCCGGCCGCATGAATGCCATAATTGATATGCGAAACGCGTCGAAGATAATGTAACATGGCATCGGGGATGACTTTAATGTCGAGCAGGGCAAGTTGAAGGGAAAGTTGAAGGAGAATAAGTTGAATGAATGATCCATCGATCGGCCGATCGAATGGCGTCATCATCGTAAAAAGGAGCCCAGCCAATGATCTGATATCTTCGATCTGCAATTCAGTCCATATACCACATACCACATACCATATAGCACATACCATCCTATAAAGCATCTTCGATCCGATGACATGTGCTGGCAATTTGTTTGCATTCTACTTTTGATTAGCTGCCAATTGATTTTATTTGTCGGCCGGCGCTTTGTATCAATATCAATTCAGCTTGGGAGCGTGTCGCACATACAACTCATCCCATTATTCGAATTCCATTCCCAACTACATATGCTCTATATGCCATTATATACGTGGGTACTATATATACAACTGAATCATTGGAGCGAGTCGCACGCACGCCTCTCAATTGCTAATGTTCTTGTTGTTTTTTACCCGATTGCCTGTCTGATTGTACACTATTCAACTGTGATTTGATGGCTGTTTGCGCCGTTTTCGATGCTTGATTTTATTTTGTGTTGCTGCCAGGCGACATTGAATGAAGTCATGAGCCGAAAATAATTATGCCAATTATGACAGAAAGACGGACTGTGAGTTCTTTTTTGCGCAATAGTTTATAATTATTTGTGGTGGGTGGTAACATTGGGGTATGCTCGATTTTTGGGTGGTGTAGATTAAAAGCTTTTCTTCTTTCAAAATTATTTAAAAGTTTGTAATGAAATATTTTAAAATTATCATAAGATACCAAAGGTAGTTTAGTAATCCAATGAGGAGGTAATAGTCATCTCAAGGTCGACCCCTTTACTCGAGCCCCCTTTCATAGCTATAAATAGAAAACATGGTGGGTTCAAGTCCAGCGATTTCTTATCAGTTCCCCCTAAAGTCGTCTCGGTATGTGGGAAATGTTATCGTAGGGAATTATGTGGATTATAAGGCGGCACTGAAGCGACTGCAAAACTGTGCATTCTGTATGCCAGATACGCCAGATACATCAGATACACCAGATTGCGATACTGCTACCACTATATATCTTAACGCTTGGCTACGCAAGCATGGCAAGCCGAAAGCCAAAACATAAAACACAGGCCCCCTTCGCTTTTTTTTTTGTTTTACGGCGCAACTAAAAAGTGCTTAGACACGCAAAAACAACACCACTGCTGGCGGCAGAACAACAACGAAAAGTAAAAGAGAAACATATACAAGCATTCATGGCGAGACTGCTTGGTACCAGCGACTACGGACCATATAGACATGGTCCATGTGTGCATATAGCTGGTATTTAACTGGCACAGCGGCCATACAGCTGCGCCTGCGCGGATCACTAAGCGCTGCTGTTAATTTGACGGACATGCAGGAGTCTCGGGATCGCGACCAATTTGCATGATATGTGTCTTCGATTAATATTCATTTATTCATGAAATCTCAGTATGGGGTATGCTAAACAGGAAAACCCAGTCTGCACTGGAGAAAACGCTTCTTAAAACTCCCATGGAGATCTCACTTAACACATTTCGCAAATCACCCGAATAAATATTCACTTGCATCACATGACTGGGATTTTAGTTGGATTAGATATATATAAACAGTTAGGAGGTGTATGTATTTACGGTAGAGATAAGACGGGACTCATGGTTTTCCATGAATTTGAATTTTTTTTATCACTATGATGCATTGGTTTAGCAAATATTATGATGACATTTCCAAATAACTGATTTAATCAGAAAAAAAACCATAATAATAAAAATAGTATATCCGTAATATTCTCGCAACTTTACGTCCTCCCCACTCACAGTGACTGCTGCCATTGCAGCGATTCTATGGCTTCCGTCCGAGGGGCGATACTCGCGGGAGGCGGAGGGCATGGCCCAGAGCTCGGAGTCAAGTGATCTGAATATATATCCAATTGATATTATTGAGATTAATGGCGAATGGCCGTTTCGTTTCGCAATAGATCTTGGCAATAGGTCGTCTGCCAAAAGGCGATTGGCCGCGCACTTGGCTCGTTTGCAGCTCGTTTTGGTTAAGTCTGGGATAAACAAGATGGCACAAGTCCGTCGGCAAACAGCACGAGATTCGGGAGATTCCAAGCGAAGAGAAAAAG